>JAIOJX010000032.1:285829843-287029843 GCA_022376925.1 Tragulus kanchil
GGACCAGGTGATACATGTTCTCTTTCTCCCCTTTGCACATTCTTCCAAATGGAGAAATCTCCAGAAAGTTGCCCAAGTTCCTATTTGTTGAGTTCTTAAGATCCTCTTAGCATCTAAACTTGAACCAAATTGAAACAAGCCACTTGTCAATGTTTGGTTTCAAGATTCCAGAGTCTGAGACGACATGTGGTCCTTCTGAGCCCAGGCCCTGAGAAATCAAACAAGCAGTGCAGTTAAAAGTTGTAGTTACTCAGCCTAGGAGGGGGCTGCTCTGGTGTCCTGAGGATACGGCACATGTCTCAATGGCCTAATCATGTAATTACCTAATTTCATGTTTAATATGTCAGTGTGCAGTCAAATTATATCCACAAATATGTACAGGGGAATGTTGGGTCTTAACTAGGCATTTATCCCTGGGGCTGTGCCATGCTCACCGTAATGCTATTGAAGTAGGTCTTTTTCTAGCATTCCCTTTAGACATATATAAAAATAAATATCTCCCCTCATCCAAGGGGGAAAGCTGTACATGCACTGCCACATGTCTCCTCAGGCCATGATCAAGGCTCAGGGAGAATTTGGGTACACATCAGCCTCTGCTTGGGCCCGGCAGAGAGATGCTGACCTGTTCAAGGAGTGCTATTCCTTCAAACCTCACTCTGTAGGGACCGTAGACCTGGGATGCCACAGGTAACTCGAAGTCATCATTTCTCAACAAGAATCCAGAGCCAAGTATCCAGTCTCTCAGCTCCTCCCTTGCACTTGATCATCCCAATTACAACCATCCTCTTGGGAAGAGCTGAAAGGCTTCTTTCTCCTCTAGGAAGCCTTCAAGACTTCCACACAAAACTGATCCGTCTGCTGGTTAAAACTGATGCATGCTCAGTTGTGTCTCACTCTTTGTGACCCCACAGACTATAGCCTGCCAGTCTCCCGTGTCCATGGGATTGTCCCAACAAGAATACTAGAGTGGGTTGCTATTTCCTCCTCCAGAGGATCTTCCTGAAACAGGGATCAAAACTGTGTCTCCCGTGTCTCCTAGACTGCAGGGAGATTCCTTACCACCTAACCACCAGGGAAGCTCCTAACACTGATGATCACTCAGTAACTGTCCTGAGCAACTGACCCCGAATTATTCATGCTCCTTCATTACCTTGAAATTGATGCCTCTGTCTAACAATCTCACTGCTTCATTGTAAGTACTGAGTCATGTTTTATATTATGTTCATAATCCACATGGGTTTACGGGTTCTCTCCAGCACTCATCTAAACTCCTGCAGAAGCAAAGCCACTGTGCCCAAAAATGTGATTGCAAATCATTAACTCACATGAGTGCTCAATGTCCCAACACAAAGTGCTTGCCCCCAAGTATCCCAGATTAAGTGATATTTAGGAAACAAAAGTCTAGGGGGAAAAAAAAAGCTGCAGTCCTAATTGGGGTCAACATTCTGTAGGCAGGGAGAGCTTGGACAGGAAATGGCAGCTGTGGAGTTAGTTTTGCTAGTTTTCCTAAGGTTTAAATTGAACCATGGATGACCCAATAAAAAGTCTACTGTTTTCAAGCTCACACTAATTTGTTCTCCACTTAAGAAACAAAGGAGTTGTTTAACTTTCCACACAATGGTATGTTCCCCAAAGTCAATTAAACTGGAATGAAACTGTTTCCCTTTGAAACACCAACAGCATCAATCATTGCTTCTGCTAGAAATCTAACCAAAGTGTTCAGACTATGTAAAGACTAGGGATTAACAGACACCTATTTTTTTTTTAAGCTGTATACTTTTAGAACAGAAAGAACACATGTTGGAGAGGATGTAGAGAAAAAGGAACCCTCTTACACTGTTGATGAGAATGTAAATTCGTGCAGCCACTATGGAGAACAGTATGGAGGTTTCTCAAAAAACTAAAAAGAGAATCCAGCAATTCCAATCCTGGGTATATATCTGGAGGAAAAAAAACCCTCAAAAAGATACATACACCCAATGTTCACAGCATTATTTATAAATGCCAAGATATGGAGGAAACCTAAGTGTCCATAAACAGATGAACAGATAAAGAAAGTGTGGTGCATACTTACAATGGAATACTACCTCAGCCATAAAAAGGGAATGAAGCTTTTTCATTGTTGTTGTTGTTGTTGTTTTTTGCCTCTAGGTCATCATTTGTTTTTTATCCTTCTTTATTCTTTTATTTTGCTGTGAGGGCCTCCCATCACAGCAGCCTCTCTCATTGTAGAGTACCAGCTCTGGGCGCACGCGCTCCAGAGTGCTGGCTGGTAATTAAGACACACTGGCCCAGTGTGTCCAATTAAGAACAATTGGACAGGTCTTCGGCACATAGGCTCTTCTGGGCCAGGGATAGAACCTTTGCCTCTTGCACTACAAGGTGGACTGCTTACCCACTGGCCCACCACGGAAGCCCAGAAAAGAACTTTTGATATTTGAAGTAACGTGGACGAACTTGGAGGGCATTTATGCTAAGTGAAATAAGTCACAGAAAGACAAATACTGTATGACATCATTAATGTGGAATCTAAAGAATACAATACTGAATATAATGAAAAAGGCAGAAAACTCCCAGATATAAAGAACAAACTAGGAATTACCAATGGGGAGAAGGAAAGAAGAAGAGGCAATACAGGGGGGTTTTATCAGGTATAAAATAAGCTACCAGAATATATTATACAACATGGGAAACAAAGCAAATATTTTACTATAAGTGAACTATAAACTTTAAAAATTATTAATAACTATATTGTATACCTGTAATTTAAATATTATATATGAAACTATTCAATTTTTAAAAGCCTGTACACTTTTAAAATATTCCAAAAAACTCAAAGACCAGAGCAAAATAACTTTTTTAGAGTATCACTAAGTTAGAATTAATATAAAACCAAAATGTTTTTCAGTTGGGACCAAGTTTCAGGGAATTTCTGCATTTCTATCGATTATGTAGAAATACCAACCAGTGATCTTAGGTTACTCCTAAGATGAAATAACAACATCCTTCCTGGGAACATATCAAAATCACAGTCCGGCATCATCCTTGCCAAGGAAGTTGAAGAGAGGCACAGATATTCCAGCATTTACTTATGTTTGTTTCTAGACAGCTTCTGGGGCTTCTGACATCCTGTGTGCCCAAGGTTTTAGGAATTCACAGCTAAAATAACAATGACCAGATCATCCTGCTCAACCAGGAGGCAGCCAGAACGTGTTCCAGCTTCTACTATAAAAACTAACCTAAACCGTTGGAGCACCCCCAGAAAACTCCCAACGAGCTTCCTTTCTCTGGCTTCTCAACCTGGCAGCCAAAACTTCAAGGATAAGTAAACCCTGAACAATCAAGACAGGTCTAGAGTAAGAAGAGGAAGGGAACCATTCTTAATGAAGCCATGTTTGCCAGAAACCACAATGAAGAATGAGCCACACACAATTATAACACATGTGCTTCTTATAAACTGTAAGACTTTTAGATTCTTACAGAAACTGAAGGGAAGGGTTTGGGTGTTTCCAAATCGATTAATTAGTTCACCCTGCTGGCTTCCCAGCATAGCCTCATCACACAACCCCAGGCAACACCATCACACGCACATAACCCTCCTCGCAATTGGCTGCTACCAGGCATCTTCTCCACCGCCTGCTTAAAATAGTAGCTTCACTAGCACCACACCCCAGAAGGGCTAGGATACTGAGGACTCACTCCGATCCCCAGGACAGAGCAACAAGGACAGGGAGCCTGTAGACCTATCAGGATAAGAGACTTGTTCTAGTACCTATCTTCACACCGAAGTCTCTCCTGGGAGACTTTGAAAAACAGGGCCCTCATCCCACCCAGAAAGCTCTGATTTCCTGAGTGTAGAGGGGTTTAAGTGCATTTTCAAAGTTCCCCCAGGTGATTCTAGAAGGTCACAGTACCAGGAATGCACGCGTACTAAGTTCCTATTACTAATAACTTGAGGGACACATTATAACCCAACCTATAGGACATTGTGAACTTCCACACCTGCAACTTAAAACGGGACATACAACACTTGACAGGTCATCAATATACAAATGCCTCTCCTAAAGGTACCACACACTATCCTTTTGGAGAAAGAAACACAATGCTTTTTAAAAAGCTTTTTCTCTTCTGAGAAGCACATTCAGTAGTGGAAAAGAATCTTGAGAGATCCTGCTGTGAATATGGAAAATCATGCTGCAGCAGCCCACTTTGGACACAGCCAGCAGGAGGTAGAAACTGCCCTTGGGATGGTCCGTGGTCAAGGCATGTCAGCTTCCAGTGCTTTCTTTTTTGAACCAAGTTTACAGTCCTGCTCCTACTGATGTACTTAAGATAAACCCTAGAACAAACATTCTGTCTACATTAAACACAGACCACAGAAACCAAATGAGGAAGGAAATGTCTGTGCATCCACGAAGGCAAACAAACAAGAAGTGTTCCAGGTTGTAAACCTCTGCTGCTCAAGGTACCCGAGTCGCAGGTTAGCTGTGACTAGAGTTGAAGCCAACATGGCCAGATCCAACTGCCTCCCCTTCCACCTGCCTCCCATCACTCTTCCAGCTAATTCCAGAAATCATGCCAATCTACCAAGGAAAAGTAACATCCATAACTATTAAACATGGGGCTTCCCGGGTGGTCCAGTGGCTAAGACTCTGCGCTTCCAATGCAGGGGGCCCAGGTTGGATCCCTGGTTGGGGAACTAGATCCCACATGCCACAACTAAGACCCAGCACAGCCACAACAAATCCCCCAAAAAAGATATCCATAGGAGGGCAGCTAATTAAAATAAACACATAAGCAAACAAATAAACATTACTTGCCTTCTAACAAGCAAATGAATCTCCCACCCTTCCTTGGGAGCAGGCTGTGAAAATGGGTCTGAGGAAACCAGAAACCATCAGACTGGGACTAGGGGGAGATGAGGAGCAGAAGAGGCAGGTGGAGGATGAACATCCAAGAAAGGAGGCTGAGGCTGACGTCTCAACCACCTGCGAGCCCCATGGATCCTCCGAGAGCTGAGCTCATAAAACAGTGAGGGGTAACACATATGTCAGTCATCCCACAGAGATTTAATGATGTCTTCCAAATACCTGGCACCCGGCCCAGCCCTGGGAATGATCCTCAAGGAGCTTTGAGGAAATGCTAACAGTGACTGAAGAATGGGCACCAAGGTGGAGAGTCAGGAAGACTGCCCCAGGAAAAGGGCCCGAGCTGAGATTCGGTGTCCTTGTCCATTAGCCAGTCAAGAGGGCAGGAAGAGGCAACTTTCGGGGTATGAGCACGGAGGCAAGGTCAAACTCACTGAAAATCTGGAGCCCAAGGGCCTTGTCCAGAGGCAAAGGATGGTCTGACCCAGCCTGCAGGTCAGAGAGACTCCTCTCCGAACATGACCTGAAAGAGGAGGCAAACAGCCAAGGGAAGCAGCTAATCTTTGATGAACAAGAAGGCCATTTCTAAGGGGTAGGAGGGTACCAAGGGTAGATCTCTGCTGGGAAAGACCCCTAAAGGTTTGATGCAGACTTTTACCTTGGCCATATTATCGAAAAGGAGAGAGAGAAAGAACATAGGAAAAAAGGAGACAAGATTTCTTCTGTGAATGTAGCAGGAAGACTCTTCTTACAAAAAGTAGCATTAGGCAGCAGTAGGGAAAACCTAAGCTCCCCAGCAACAACATCGAGCCCTGACTCCCATTCCAGGATGGAGCCTTCAGAGGGACATCGCAGAGAGACACGCACCCACCACACCAGGACTCCAGGCTGGTACACCCCTCCTGGATGTCCAAGATCCACCCTATTGACACTGACCCTGCCCAGAACAGCCTCCCTCACCACCAAGTAGAACTGATCAGCTCAAAATGTCAACTGTGCCAAAACTGAGACACTCTGTTTAAATGAAATCAACATAAGACTGGCAGCATGTAAACAACAAAGCTCTATAAAAGCAAAAAAGCCAAATAAAAAAATGGCAAAAAATCTAAGAAAAAGAAAGGCTGGCCTCAGCGGGCTCATGATGGGCAGTGGAGCAGCACCTCTAGGACACCTGGGAGACTGAGCCTTGGCCAGGGCTGGTGCTGGTAAAGACGTGAGGAGGGAGAGGCCCACCCATCTCCAATCTGGCAATGGCCAAGCTCTGCCCATCACCTACTCCTACCTTTCCCTTCCGCTGCCTCTTCCTGCCATTTTCAAGCCCAACTTCAGGAGGTACGCATCCCAAACCACTCAGGAAGTAGATGGTATCTCATAAGGGATGGCTACAACAAGGCCAAGGCAGAAGCCAGGCCAAAGAGGAAGCAAGCAGGAGAGGCCCACACAGATCTTCTTTAGGTCCCCTGACATCCGTGTGGGCACCCCCTCCCCGAATAGAGTTCCTGGGAGAACCACGCTTTTTTCAGCCCTTGCTCCTCAGACCATCAGCTTCTCACACCTGTGGACACCAGCTGACTCACGCGCACAGTCCTCATGATCCAGGTGCACCGAACACGCCCTGCCCTAACGCCCACAGAGCCTAGGAGGCAAACAGCCAAGGGAAGCAGCTAATCTTTGATGAACAAGAAGGCCATTTCTAAGGGGTAGGAGGGTACCAAGGGTAGATCTCTGCTGGGAAAGACCCCTAAAGGTTTGATGCAGACTTTTACCTTGGCCATATTATCGAAAAGGAGAGAGAGAAAGAACATAGGAAAAAAGGAGACAAGATTTCTTCTGTGAATGTAGCAGGAAGACTCTTCTTACAAAAAGTAGCATTAGGCAGCAGTAGGGAAAACCTAAGCTCCCCAGCAACAACATCGAGCCCTGACTCCCATTCCAGGATGGAGCCTTCAGAGGGACATCGCAGAGAGACACGCACCCACCACACCAGGACTCCAGGCTGGTACACCCCTCCTGGATGTCCAAGATCCACCCTATTGACACTGACCCTGCCCAGAACAGCCTCCCTCACCACCAAGTAGAACTGATCAGCTCAAAATGTCAACTGTGCCAAAACTGAGACACTCTGTTTAAATGAAATCAACATAAGACTGGCAGCATGTAAACAACAAAGCTCTATAAAAGCAAAAAAGCCAAATAAAAAAATGGCAAAAAATCTAAGAAAAAGAAAGGCTGGCCTCAGCGGGCTCATGATGGGCAGTGGAGCAGCACCTCTAGGACACCTGGGAGACTGAGCCTTGGCCAGGGCTGGTGCTGGTAAAGACGTGAGGAGGGAGAGGCCCACCCATCTCCAATCTGGCAATGGCCAAGCTCTGCCCATCACCTACTCCTACCTTTCCCTTCCGCTGCCTCTTCCTGCCATTTTCAAGCCCAACTTCAGGAGGTACGCATCCCAAACCACTCAGGAAGTAGATGGTATCTCATAAGGGATGGCTACAACAAGGCCAAGGCAGAAGCCAGGCCAAAGAGGAAGCAAGCAGGAGAGGCCCACACAGATCTTCTTTAGGTCCCCTGACATCCGTGTGGGCACCCCCTCCCCGAATAGAGTTCCTGGGAGAACCACGCTTTTTTCAGCCCTTGCTCCTCAGACCATCAGCTTCTCACACCTGTGGACACCAGCTGACTCACGCGCACAGTCCTCATGATCCAGGTGCACCGAACACGCCCCTGCCCTCCCTGACACGCCCACAGAAGCGCCTGCACCAATCGCCTGGCGTCCTGCTCCACTCACTCATTCCATTGGCTCTGCCCCATGCAGACCCCCTGAACTAGCGCCTCCTCTCCCCTCTCTAGCCCTTTCGCCACCATAAAACCGGAATCTTTTCTCACCCCAGGGGTAGCCATACCTCCAGAGGTAATCTTTTCAAGCTTTGCAGTAGTCTAGGAATGCAGAAGTGATGTCTAGGAGGCTTGCTTAAAGTGTGGATTTAGTTGCTCCAGACAGGGCAGAGGACTGGGCTTGGCAAGCACGTAGGTTGCTCTTGCAGTGCTCCCAAACCGCAGGTGCCCAGCAGGCTTTGGAATCCCCCACCCTCTTCCCCAGAGAGCTGGCACTGTGCTCAGCTCTGAGTTCCCAGCACTCACCCCAAGGCAGGGCCTCCCATAAAATTGCCTCTTGAGGGAGTTAACACATACAGACACACACAGAGCAAACCGACAAGAACCACAGCAGACAGGTGGGACTGACGCACCAGCTTGCTTCAAGCATCCCTGTTCAGTGACGCCAAGGATCTTAAGAGTGAGTTTAGACAAATGTCCACCTTTGAGTCTCGGTCCCCGTCATCCTAGAACTTACCAGCCAGTCCAGACTGGGCTGTACCTGGGTCTGAAAGATTCTTGTCCACATCCCCCTTCACCTACTCCTACCTTTCCCTTCCGCTGCATCTACCTGCCATTTTCAAGCCCAACTTCAGGAGGTACGCATCCCAAACCACTCAGGAAGTAGATGGTATCTCATAAGGGATGGCTACAACAAGGCCAAGGCAGAAGCCAGGCCAAAGAGGAAGCAAGCAGGAGAGGCCCACACAGATCTTCTTTAGGTCCCCTGACATCCGTGTGGGCACCCCCTCCCCGAATAGAGTTCCTGGGAGAACCACGCTTTTTTCAGCCCTTGCTCCTCAGACCATCAGCTTCTCACACCTGTGGACACCAGCTGACTCACGCGCACAGTCCTCATGATCCAGGTGCACCGAACACGCCCCTGCCCTCCCTGACACGCCCACAGAAGCGCCTGCACCAATCGCCTGGCGTCCTGCTCCACTCACTCATTCCATTGGCTCTGCCCCATGCAGACCCCCTGAACTAGCGCCTCCTCTCCCCTCTCTAGCCCTTTCGCCACCATAAAACCGGAATCTTTTCTCACCCCAGGGGTAGCCATACCTCCAGAGGTAATCTTTTCAAGCTTTGCAGTAGTCTAGGAATGCAGAAGTGATGTCTAGGAGGCTTGCTTAAAGTGTGGATTTAGTTGCTCCAGACAGGGCAGAGGACTGGGCTTGGCAAGCACGTAGGTTGCTCTTGCAGTGCTCCCAAACCGCAGGTGCCCAGCAGGCTTTGGAATCCCCCACCCTCTTCCCCAGAGAGCTGGCACTGTGCTCAGCTCTGAGTTCCCAGCACTCACCCCAAGGCAGGGCCTCCCATAAAATTGCCTCTTGAGGGAGTTAACACATACAGACACACACAGAGCAAACCGACAAGAACCACAGCAGACAGGTGGGACTGACGCACCAGCTTGCTTCAAGCATCCCTGTTCAGTGACGCCAAGGATCTTAAGAGTGAGTTTAGACAAATGTCCACCTTTGAGTCTCGGTCCCCGTCATCCTAGAACTTACCAGCCAGTCCAGACTGGGCTGTACCTGGGTCTGAAAGATTCTTGTCCACATCCCCCCTTCACCTTCCACCTTCAATCCTGCCCACGGAGGGTGTCCCCCACTCTCCCAGACCCTGTCCACCTCTCTCCCAATCACAGTCCAGGCACCACAAGACCTACCCAGCTCCAGGCCGGGCCAGACGCCCCAGGAGGGAGGCAACGGCTTTGCTCCTCTGCATCTCCTGGGGTGCAGGGTCTAGAAAGTGTTTGCTAAAATGGTCAAATCAAATGAGGAGAGAAGACAGTGAACCACTGCAAGCTGTACCTTTCCTTTACTTTAACCTGGGATATAGGCGTGCGACAGCATCCCACAGAAAGGCCTGGAAGGAGTGCAAGTGACAGCAGGAGTCGCTTCTCAGACCCCGCGTCACTGGCTTCCCCAGGCCTTCCCCAGGCCGTATGCCAAAACCCACGTTTCTACACAAACGCCTCTGGCCAGGTCATGTTCTAGACTTCCCACACACGGGACAAGCCAGCCCCCATCACCAGCTCACCCTGTAAGACATGGTTCTTACTGGGCTGGAGGCCTGAGAGGGAAATTCAAGATGGAAACGAAAGGGTGGTGGTTTTAACACCTCCCAGCAGTTGTGACATAGGTCTGGGGTGAAGGCAGTCTAGGAATAATCTTTATTATATGTGGGCCAATGAGGAATTCTCCCCAAACACTGGGATGGGAAAGGTAACAACAGCAATGGTCACCAAAAGCAATGTGGCAAAAGTCACCTACCAGGGACTTCCCTGGTGGTCCAGAGATTAAGACTCCAAGTGACAGAAGTTCCATTCCTGGTGAGGGAACTAAGATTCCCACATGCTGGGCAACATGACAAAAAAAAAAAAAAATTTTTTTTTAGTTAAAAGGAAACCTACCAAGTGGGTCCTGTAGAACGAAGACAGGCAGGCAATCCTGATGTTCCAGCACTTTCGTGAGGCTTAATTCAACCGCAGTAGAACACAGCCTATGCACAAGTTTACACAAAGCTTACACAACAAAGCACAAATATGTCATCCTATCTCTAGGAGGAGACAAACACCCTGCTGGAAGATTTACTCGCTAAACCACGGTACTGATGAACTAAGGCAACTGTATACCAACCTCTTCCAGTCTTCTTGGGAAACATCTCTTGTGAAATTCAACCCTCTGCTATAAAAGTCCACCCAGCCTCTGGGATGCAAAGAAGGGTCTGTCGCAAGACCGGATACCACTGTAGTCGATGCTTTACCTCCACTGAGAGGTGAGGCCAAGGGGCCCCATGAGGGAAGGTGGCTGACCCAGCTGCTCAGTGGACGTACATCCCAAACCAAGAGCTCAGAGCACGCGCAGAGATCACGCCGGAAGCCCTCGTCATTCCTTCAGTCCCTCGGGCAATTATCCCGGCTGCACATTAAAATCACCTGGGGGGGACTTCCAGATGGTTCGGTGGTTAAGACTTTGTGAGCCTACTAGAGGGGGCAAGGATTTGATTCCTTGTTAGGAAGCTAAGATTCCGCATGCCATGTGACACAGCCAAAAAATAAATCAATAAAAATTTTTTAAAAAATCACCTGGGTCTCTTGTAAGATAAATAAGGATGCTTGGGCTGCGGTCATGATGTTACAGATAAAACTGACAGGGCCTGGGCGGGGCGGGCCATGGAGCTTAAAACCTCCCAGGTGAGCCTAATAAGCAGTAAAAATGGAGACTTGCCAGCCAGTCTGCAGGGCTAGAGGAGATCCATAAGCTCAGTAGCTGGTGCAAGGACTGCTCTCCCACCATCTGCTGCCAGTCTCAGACTCCACCCGCTCCAATGCCCTACAGAGTTCACTCAAAAAAGACAGGACCAAGAATTTCCCTGGTGGCGCAGTGGAAAAGAGGCTGCCCGCCAATGCAGGGGACATGGGTTCAATCCCTGGTCCAGGAAGACGACACGTACTGCAGAGAAGTTAAGCCTGTGTGTCACAACTACTGAGCTTGCACTCTAGACCCCAGGAGCCACCACAAGTGATGCCCTAGCACCTAGAGCCCGAGCTCCACAAGAGAGGCCACCGCCATGAGAAGCCTGTGCACCACAATGAAGGGTCGTCCCCTCTTGCCGCCACTAGAGAAAGCCTTCACAAAGCAGCAAAGACACAGCACACCCAAAAGTTAACTGCTGGTATTGTTCTTTGACTGGGGGGCCTCATATAAAAATCAGAAGCCCTTCCTGGTAGCTCACCACGGTACTGATGAACTAAGGCAACTGTATACCAACCTCTTCCAGTCTTCTTGGGAAACATCTCTTGTGAAATTCAACCCTCTGCTATAAAAGTCCACCCAGCCTCTGGGATGCAAAGAAGGGTCTGTCGCAAGACCGGATACCACTGTAGTCGATGCTTTACCTCCACTGAGAGGTGAGGCCAAGGGGCCCCATGAGGGAAGGTGGCTGACCCAGCTGCTCAGTGGACGTACATCCCAAACCAAGAGCTCAGAGCACGCGCAGAGATCACGCCGGAAGCCCTCGTCATTCCTTCAGTCCCTCGGGCAATTATCCCGGCTGCACATTAAAATCACCTGGGGGGGACTTCCAGATGGTTCGGTGGTTAAGACTTTGTGAGCCTACTAGAGGGGGCAAGGATTTGATTCCTTGTTAGGAAGCTAAGATTCCGCATGCCATGTGACACAGCCAAAAAATAAATCAATAAAAATTTTTTAAAAAATCACCTGGGTCTCTTGTAAGATAAATAAGGATGCTTGGGCTGCGGTCATGATGTTACAGATAAAACTGACAGGGCCTGGGCGGGGCGGGCCATGGAGCTTAAAACCTCCCAGGTGAGCCTAATAAGCAGTAAAAATGGAGACTTGCCAGCCAGTCTGCAGGGCTAGAGGAGATCCATAAGCTCAGTAGCTGGTGCAAGGACTGCTCTCCCACCATCTGCTGCCAGTCTCAGACTCCACCCGCTCCAATGCCCTACAGAGTTCACTCAAAAAAGACAGGACCAAGAATTTCCCTGGTGGCGCAGTGGAAAAGAGGCTGCCCGCCAATGCAGGGGACATGGGTTCAATCCCTGGTCCAGGAAGACGACACGTACTGCAGAGAAGTTAAGCCTGTGTGTCACAACTACTGAGCTTGCACTCTAGACCCCAGGAGCCACCACAAGTGATGCCCTAGCACCTAGAGCCCGAGCTCCACAAGAGAGGCCACCGCCATGAGAAGCCTGTGCACCACAATGAAGGGTCGTCCCCTCTTGCCGCCACTAGAGAAAGCCTTCACAAAGCAGCAAAGACACAGCACACCCAAAAGTTAACTGCTGGTATTGTTCTTTGACTGGGGGGCCTCATATAAAAAAATCAGAAGCCCTTCCTGGTAGCTCAGTGGTAAAGAATCTGCCTGCCAATGCAGGCAACACAAGTTCGATCCCTGATCTGGGAAGATCCCACATGCCACAGAGCAACTAAGCCCGTGTGCCACAGTGCAACTAAGCCTATGTGTCACTGCTTCTGAACCCGTGCTCTAGAGGCTAGAACTAGATCCCACTAAGATCCTGCACGTCACAACTAAGACCCTGTGCAAATACATCAATAAATAATTTGTAATTTAAAAAAAAATTTTTTTAATCAGAAGGAAATAAAGTTGGATCAACAAGGAACCTCAAAGAGCCCTAGAGGAAGGCCATCTTTCTCGAAGTGGACCTAATGGAGACAAGGAGCCACTGCAGCTGTTAGGAACCAAAGAGTTCAGACTTCTCTGTGGACCACAGCAGCCTTTATGAAAAGGATGCTCTCCCTGTCTTGCCCCAGAAAGACATGGTATTGAGATCAGGAGGTGCTCCAATAGTTTGGAATTTTTAAGTGGCCAGCACTCACTGCTCCTTACACAGGCAGGTCACTGAGGAAGACCCCAGAAAGCATCATATTCTCTACAGCAGTTTCCAGCACATGCAGCAGCGTCTTTATGCCCTCAAGCCCGCTTCTGATACACCAAGGTCTAAGCCAGCAACACCGAACAGAAATATAATTTGAGTGATATAAGTGATTTTAAATTTTCCAGTAGCCACATTCAAAAAAAGTAAAAAGAAACAGGTGAACATGCTTTTGGTAATGTAGTCTATTTAATTTGATATACCCAAAAGATTATCATGTCAACGTTAATCAAAAAATCATCAGTAAGATATGTTACAGTCATTCTTTTATGCCAAGTCTTTGAAATCTGATGTGTATTTTACATTTACTGCACACTTCTCAACTTGGATGCAAATCTTCATTGGAAATAAATGTGTGATCTATATTTCGAATTCATAACACTTAAGAGCTGAAAAGGCTGATTCACACATCCAAGTTATTCCAAACACACTTAAAAGTTTTCCTATCACCAAATTGAGACACTGGTTTTAAATTTACATTTAAATGAATTATATAAAATCAGAAATTCTGCTTCTCAACCCCACTAGCCACATCTCAAATGTTCAACAGGCCAATGACCACCATAACAGGACAGGACTGAGGGGTCTTCTTTCCAAATTACTCCATATTAAAAGGTTTCTTTTCATATCCATCAAAAGCAAGAAGGGCTGCTCAAAGGGAAAAACCATGAGGGGTTTGTCATTGTTGATGTTGTGAATAATTGAAGAGGTTTTGATTCTAGAACAGTGTACACATACATTGTCCTTTCTTAAGAATGACAGGTTCAAACAGGTGAGAGACCAAGAGCAAGAGAGTGGAAGCAGATTCCAGAGAACCTACTGTGAGCCAAGCACTGCACTGAGCATGGAACAGCCACTGTCCCAATTTGGTCCCCATCGTCTCCTGGGTGACATATCATTAAGTGGATTTAACAGACAGGAAATCTGAGATTGGCCATAGTAAGGGAATTTCCCAAGGCCCCACAGCTCCCCAGAAAGACCCTTCATTTCTCCCCATCAAGATGGAGGCAGAGGCATACTATGTCTTCTCTACATTTTTTTTTTTTTACTCTTCTGGCCACACAACATATGGGATTTTATTTCCTCGACCAGGAATCAAATCCCTGCCTCCCGCATTGGAAGCGCAATCTTAACCACTGGACCGTCAAGGAAGTCCCTGTGTTTTTTCTATATTTAGTACCAGGTAGAATCAATCAAGACAAGTCAAAATGCAGGTAGCCAGAGATGACAAACAACACACTGGTCTGAAAATGAATGTGCAGGGGAAGAAAGGGGAGCCAGGAGGATAAAAGGGAGGGAAATGCGACATTTTATACTTTTGTCACACTGAATATATAATCCCCTCAGTGTGCACTGGCACCATTGTGGCCAAGAATCACACGCTCATTTCCCATCACCAAGCGTGGAGCCCTCAGAAGCTTTTCTTAGCTCTAACTTCACAAGTCTCTCTGCAGACTGGATTCAGTTCTTGCAGAATCCAGATGCCTCATCAAGTACAGGAAACATTTTTACCCAAAAAGTTTTCCTATCACCAAATTGAGACACTGGTTTTAAATTTACATTTAAATGAATTATATAAAATCAGAAATTCTGCTTCTCAACCCCACTAGCCACATCTCAAATGTTCAACAGGCCAATGACCACCATAACAGGACAGGACTGAGGGGTCTTCTTTCCAAATTACTCCATATTAAAAGGTTTCTTTTCATATCCATCAAAAGCAAGAAGGGCTGCTCAAAGGGAAAAACCATGAGGGGTTTGTCATTGTTGATGTTGTGAATAATTGAAGAGGTTTTGATTCTAGAACAGTGTACACATACATTGTCCTTTCTTAAGAATGACAGGTTCAAACAGGTGAGAGACCAAGAGCAAGAGAGTGGAAGCAGATTCCAGAGAACCTACTGTGAGCCAAGCACTGCACTGAGCATGGAACAGCCACTGTCCCAATTTGGTCCCCATCGTCTCCTGGGTGACATATCATTAAGTGGATTTAACAGACAGGAAATCTGAGATTGGCCATAGTAAGGGAATTTCCCAAGGCCCCACAGCTCCCCAGAAAGACCCTTCATTTCTCCCCATCAAGATGGAGGCAGAGGCATACTATGTCTTCTCTACATTTTTTTTTTTTTACTCTTCTGGCCACACAACATATGGGATTTTATTTCCTCGACCAGGAATCAAATCCCTGCCTCCCGCATTGGAAGCGCAATCTTAACCACTGGACCGTCAAGGAAGTCCCTGTGTTTTTTCTATATTTAGTACCAGGTAGAATCAATCAAGACAAGTCAAAATGCAGGTAGCCAGAGATGACAAACAACACACTGGTCTGAAAATGAATGTGCAGGGGAAGAAAGGGGAGCCAGGAGGATAAAAGGGAGGGAAATGCGACATTTTATACTTTTGTCACACTGAATATATAATCCCCTCAGTGTGCACTGGCACCATTGTGGCCAAGAATCACACGCTCATTTCCCATCACCAAGCGTGGAGCCCTCAGAAGCTTTTCTTAGCTCTAACTTCACAAGTCTCTCTGCAGACTGGATTCAGTTCTTGCAGAATCCAGATGCCAAGTGAGAGGTTGGGCTCAATCACAGTAGGGATGAATCAGGCAGGGAAAAACATTTTCTGACCCAGTAACTGAAGGATGAACAAGTGATTGAAGCATCAGCATGATTCATAAATTTAATGATAGGAAATCCCCATACATGAGCACTGTCATTCAACTCAAAGTTTCTTAGTAAGACCTTAGGAAGGTCAAAGTAAAGCTCTTTTCTAAGCTTACTCAGGGCTTCCCAAGTGCCTCAGTGGTCAAGAATCCGCCTGCTGACACAGGAGACACGGGGTTAATCCCTGGACAGGGAAGATCCCTGGAGTAGGAAATGGCAACCCACCCCAGGATCCTTGCCTGAAAAATGCCATGGACAGAGGAGCCTAGAGGGCTTAGTCCATGAGGTCACAAAGAGTCAGTCAGGACTGCGCATACACGTGACCGTGATGTTACCTGACGTGATGTTTCCTCAGGAGTTAGAGGAAGGAAGCACAACATGCTTGGGCTCAAAGGCACATAAAGCATCACCACTTCCTTTAGAAAATGCCCAGAAGGTAAGTGGATAAGGAAACAAAGATTCTTTCTGGTTCTGACTGGAGGGGGGAAAAGAGACAAATGTATTGAAGGGAACAAGTTGGGGAAGGAGGGAGACAAGTGATTTTAATCAATTTATAAAAACAGGGTATGCCAGGGCTTCCCTGGTGGTCCAGTGGGTAGAGAGTCCACCTTGCAGTGCAAGGGGCGCCGGTTCGATCCCTGGCCTGGGAAGATCCCATATAGCTAGGAGTGGCTGGGCCGGTGTGTCCGATTATGAGCCAGCACTCTGGAACGCATGTGCCCAGAGCTGGTGCTCTGCGGCAAGAGGGGCCACTGCAGTGGGAGGCCCACACATGCCAAAGAATAAAGATGGGTGGAAAGTAAATGATGACTTAGAGGCCAAAAAAAAAAAAAAAAAGTTTAAAAAAACAAAAACAAAAAAAACAGGGTATGCCAGATACAAAGAGCAAAGATTGAAACTGAGCAGGATCCTGAGGGCCCTTCCTAGGTACAAAAGTCCCTTCGTGTCCCCCAATTCCTCTTTGTAGGGAAAAAAAAGCTTTAGTCTCCCTGAGTTTCAAAGAACGGGCTCATGGAGTTAATAATTAGAACAGCAGATTCCTCCCAGTTCCTCCCAAAGGGAGATAGGTAACAATGTGATGCCTATCTCTGAGTTGTTCTACAGAAGCTAAGACCCCCACCCAGGTGGATGGTGACCACATGCTGGCCACAAGCTTATAAAACCCAGAGCAGCTGGAACCAGAGGGCTGATGACTGAGAGTCCTAAAACATCCCCCTATTACCTCACCACTAACCAATCAGAAGTAGGTCCATGAGCTGACCACACACCCTGAAACTCTCACCCCTAAAGATGCCTTTAAAACCCTTACCTGAAAGCCACAGAGGAGTTCAGATCTTCCGGCACAAGATGCCCATTCTCCTTTCTTGGTGCTTCAAGATAAACACAGTACTTTAGTACAACATGGTATTGCTGAATTGACTCTGCTGCAAATTCTGTTTGATAAGAATCACCCCTCAAGACCTCCTGCCTTGGGGGAGAAGGAGGCAGCTTTGCCCAGGGGTACCTTGAGACCCGATGCCCTCCCCAAGGCACTCTCAACTGGAGCTCCAAAAGCTGGTCTGTAACTCGATCTTCACATGTGCATCAACAGGTAAGATTTCTCAGCCAGGCTGCTGTCTGACTAGGTTTGGGGAGAGAAAAAAAATGGCAGCTTCGGAATAGGAAATGAGAGCAGAGCCTCCAAGTCAAGAAACCAAAGAGCTTAAGTCCAACTTCTTTTTTCAGTTGAGAATCCTAAGGCCAGGGAAGAGAGATAGTTGTCCAAGGTCAATGTCTGCATCAGAAGCTAGGAACCCCTATGAACTGAGGGAGAGCCCTGATCCCAGGATATTTAAGGATTCCAGGATATTCCAGAGCTTCCCTGGTGGCACGAGTGGTAAAGAACCTGCCTGCCAATGCAGGCTCAATCAATCTGGGTCAGGATGATCTCCCAGAGAAGAGCAAGGCGACCCACACCAGTATTCTTGCCGGAAGAATCAGTCCTGTGGAGAGAGGAGCCTGGTGGGCAACAGTCCACAAAGTAGAAAAAAAACAGTAGAAGGGTTGCTCCCAGAAGGTCAAATGCTAAATAAGCCTCTCTCACAACTCCCTGGAAAGCACCTCTTTGAAATGTAATCATCAAGGAAGATAAAGCTCTACCTCCCAGTTTCCTGGAAGGAATTGGACCTAACTTTAGTCGTCATCAGCCTCTAAAGTGCAAGCCTCCTTAAAGGCATGACAAATGTAACAATTCTATCTTGAAGGCTTGAATACAATGCATTGTATCCACCTAGCTGTAGAAAAGACTAATTCTTTCAACCTTCACAATCACTAGCTTTGCAGTCCTTGCAGCAGGCTGCCTGTGACTGACTCTCACATTCTAATGTTTATTCAATAACAAAATTGTTTTCTTTCTCTTTGTGTCCAGTCTCCTCTGGACAGAAGTAGGTCCATGAGCTGACCACACACCCTGAAACTCTCACCCCTAAAGATGCCTTTAAAACCCTTACCTGAAAGCCACAGAGGAGTTCAGATCTTCCGCACAAGATGCCCATTCTCCTTTCTTGGTGCTTCAAGATAAACACAGTACTTTAGTACAACATGGTATTGCTGAATTGACTCTGCTGCAAATTCTGTTTGATAAGAATCACCCCTCAAGACCTCCTGCCTTGGGGGAGAAGGAGGCAGCTTTGCCCAGGGGTACCTTGAGACCCGATGCCCTCCCCAAGGCACTCTCAACTGGAGCTCCAAAAGCTGGTCTGTAACTCGATCTTCACATGTGCATCAACAGGTAAGATTTCTCAGCCAGGCTGCTGTCTGACTAGGTTTGGGAGAGAAAAAAAATGGCAGCTTCGGAATAGGAAATGAGAGCAGAGCCTCCAAGTCAAGAAACCAAAGAGCTTAAGTCCAACTTCTTTTTTCAGTTGAGAATCCTAAGGCCAGGGAAGAGAGATAGTTGTCCAAGGTCAATGTCTGCATCAGAAGCTAGGAACCCCTATGAACTGAGGGAGAGCCCTGATCCCAGGATATTTAAGGATTCCAGGATATTCCAGAGCTTCCCTGGTGGCACGAGTGGTAAAGAACCTGCCTGCCAATGCAGGCTCAATCAATCTGGGTCAGGATGATCTCCCAGAGAAGAGCAAGGCGACCCACACCAGTATTCTTGCCGGAAGAATCAGTCCTGTGGAGAGAGGAGCCTGGTGGGCAACAGTCCACAAAGTAGAAAAAAAACAGTAGAAGGGTTGCTCCCAGAAGGTCAAATGCTAAATAAGCCTCTCTCACAACTCCCTGGAAAGCACCTCTTTGAAATGTAATCATCAAGGAAGATAAAGCTCTACCTCCCAGTTTCCTGGAAGGAATTGGACCTAACTTTAGTCGTCATCAGCCTCTAAAGTGCAAGCCTCCTTAAAGGCATGACAAATGTAACAATTCTATCTTGAAGGCTTGAATACAATGCATTGTATCCACCTAGCTGTAGAAAAGACTAATTCTTTCAACCTTCACAATCACTAGCTTTGCAGTCCTTGCAGCAGGCTGCCTGTGACTGACTCTCACATTCTAATGTTTATTCAATAACAAAATTGTTTTCTTTCTCTTTGTGTCCAGTCTCCTCTGGACTGAGAGAAGATTATGTTTTTAATTGTATTTTCCTAACACTCCTCATAGAATCGCCCCAACCTCCACCCAGATATGACCTCCTAGATGTTATTTTTTTAAATTTAGTTATCTTAAACTAAAATGGGGAACAATTATGGCTTTAGGTTACGACTGGCCATATAAGCAGGGGAGGGGCATCCCCACAACCCTCTCACAGATCCTAAAAGAGAAAAAGACGAAATGTAGCTCGGGGAGAGTTTTCAATCAGCCCCCACACACTCCAAGGACCACAAATTCCAAACAAGGAAACAGTCCCAGCAGGTGCCAAAGCCCCTGAGCTGGCTGACTCCACCCTTAGCATAGGCTGTGCCCTCTGCCAGGAGAGACAGGCAGCAGCCCCTCCCTCTGGGCAACCCCGACCAGAGCAGAAATCCTGTCTTTCCTCTGCTCTCACTGTTCCCCAGCCCAGGGACCACGTGAATGAATACAAACCTTTTAATTCTCCTCTTTTCCCTCAAGTCAATACTATCTCCACACTCAGTTTGTTTCAGTTGGAAACATTTGTTCCACCAAGAAATGTTTCTTAAACAGAGACCTCTGTTTGAACTGATGCAATGAAAATGTCCTTCCAAGAGAAGAATACTCATCAAACATTTCGCTATGGCATGGGAAGCAGAAACACAGGTGAAACACATTCCCATCTGAACCCCACCACTTGCTGTGACGCTTCCTCATCAGAAACGTGTCTTTCTGCAACTCCCTCAGCCCGTTCTGGCAACCCTCCCATTCTTTCCTCCCTAAGATCTGTCCACCTCTGTCTGCCCCTGACAGGAACACTGAGAGGAAACGTTCTCAAACTGATCTGTCTGGCCATAATCAGAGCATGCTTTTTGCAGAGACCAGTCTGAGATGAGCTGGATGCACCTTTCCAGCCAGATTCTGGGCTGTCGTTAAATATTACTGAGCACTAATGAAAATCTAGCTCTATATACTCCCTTGTCTGGGTTACCAGAACAAGAATCCAACCCAGTGGGAAGGCTTCAGGAACCAATCCACCAGATTACACATACAAACAGTTCTTGTTGCTTAAGAACTATCTGGCAAGGACTTCCCAAATGGCTCAGGGGCTAAGACTCCACATTCTCCATTCAGGGGACTCAGGTTCTATCCCTGGTTGGGGAACTGAGATCCCATATAACATACATAGTGGCCCCCACACCAAAAAAAGAAAGAAAGAAAATAAAATGCATATCTATATTTTTTAAAAGAAGAACTATACAGCAGTGGTTCTCAACCCTGGTATGCAATCAAACACCCTGCAGAACTTGTTCCAACCCAGGTTCCTGGACCCCTGCCCCAAAGCTGTGAATCAGTAGGTGAGGGGAGGGCCTGGGGACTCTGCCTCTCTATCAGTTCCCAAGTGATAACTGAGGCTGCTGGTCCTGGAGGTACACTCAAAGCAGGTGAACACAGCACCTTAGTCACCAGCTGAGTGACCAAGCTAGAGCCTGGCTTCTTACCAGACCGGCCAAGCTGCACAGAGAAGCCCAGTGGTTCCCAACCCCAATCCCCCAGGAACACTAAAGTCAAAGCATTGGATTTCCCCTCAGTTTTCAAAGCAACTTAAACCTCTGGTACGAGGGACTACTTGCTTCTGTTATCATCTTCTTTAGATAATAATTTCTCAACAGATTAAATATTTCTGTGAATACTTCATTGATATATAAATAAATAACCCACAGGGACCTACTGTACAGCACAGAGAACTATATTCAATATTTTGTAATAACCTCTAAGGGAAGAGAATGTGAAAAAGAACATACATATGTGTGTATAGATACATGTGTATATACATATGGTGGAGCTTCCTGGGTGGCTCAGCAGCAAAGAATCCGCCTGCCTGCCAATACAGGAGACACAAGTTTGATCCCTAGGTTGGGAAGATCCCTGGAGAAGGAGATGGCAACCCACTCCAGCATTCTTGCCTAGACAGAGGAGCCTGGCAAGCTACAGTCCATGGGTTAGCAAAAAAAAGTCAGACATGACTGAGTGACTCAGCAACAATATATATATATATATATATGACATGTGTGTATATGTATGTTGTTGACTAAACAAGAAAAATATATATGTGTGCATATATGTGTGCGTATATGTGTCTGAAACACTTTGCTATATACACTTAAAACTAACACAACATGGTAAATCAACTATACGTCAATGAAAAAGAACACTTCATTGAGTTCAACCATTCTGACATGTGATTAATAAGAAGTTGCAGTGGCCCAGCTGACACAGCCAGCACCACAAGGAAGGACACCATATCAAGGTAAATGCATATCTATATTTTTTAAAAGAAGAACTATACAGCAGTGGTTCTCAACCCTGGTATGCAATCAAACACCCTGCAGAACTTGTTCCAACCCAGGTTCCTGGACCCCTGCCCCAAAGCTGTGAATCAGTAGGTGAGGGGAGGGCCTGGGGACTCTGCCTCTCTATCAGTTCCCAAGTGATAACTGAGGCTGCTGGTCCTGGAGGTACACTCAAAGCAGGTGAACACAGCACCTTAGTCACCAGCTGAGTGACCAAGCTAGAGCCTGGCTTCTTACCAGACCGGCCAAGCTGCACAGAGAAGCCCAGTGGTTCCCAACCCCAATCCCCCAGGAACACTAAAGTCAAAGCATTGGATTTCCCCTCAGTTTTCAAAGCAACTTAAACCTCTGGTACGAGGGACTACTTGCTTCTGTTATCATCTTCTTTAGATAATAATTTCTCAACAGATTAAATATTTCTGTGAATACTTCATTGATATATAAATAAATAACCCACAGGGACCTACTGTACAGCACAGAGAACTATATTCAATATTTTGTAATAACCTCTAAGGGAAGAGAATGTGAAAAAGAACATACATATGTGTGTATAGATACATGTGTATATACATATGGTGGAGCTTCCTGGGTGGCTCAGCAGCAAAGAATCCGCCTGCCTGCCAATACAGGAGACACAAGTTTGATCCCTAGGTTGGGAAGATCCCTGGAGAAGGAGATGGCAACCCACTCCAGCATTCTTGCCTAGACAGAGGAGCCTGGCAAGCTACAGTCCATGGGTTAGCAAAAAAAAGTCAGACATGACTGAGTGACTCAGCAACAATATATATATATATATATATGACATGTGTGTATATGTATGTTGTTGACTAAACAAGAAAAATATATATGTGTGCATATATGTGTGTGCGTATATGTGTCTGAAACACTTTGCTATATACACTTAAAACTAACACAACATGGTAAATCAACTATACGTCAATGAAAAAGAACACTTCATTGAGTTCAACCATTCTGACATGTGATTAATAAGAAGTTGCAGTGGCCCAGCTGACACAGCCAGCACCACAAGGAAGGACACCAAAATTCAGTGCACTTGTCTCCAGCTCCAGTTCAACTTCACCGAGGCACCTGTCTCCTTTGATCATGGCAGCACAATGTTCTAATCACGTAACACGCCCTCAAGACTGCTGGACAAAAGAAGGGTTGGGTGGCCCTCAAAATTCAATTGAATGAACAAAATGAAACAGGCACATACATTACACTGTTTTTTAACCAAGGCAATATGTAATCTATTTGCTAAGCCAATACAGGCTTCAGATTTTCCAACTAAGCATCACAGAAATGGCTACAACCTCCCCAGGCCTCTGCTCCAGAGCCCTTCAGTATCCCCCTCGTGAAGCTAAAGGGGCTTCACCAGCGGTTCAGTGGTGAAGAATCTGCCTGACTAGGCAGGAGATGCAGGAGACTCGGATTTGATCCCTGGGTTGGGAAAATTCCCTGGAGAAGGAAATGGCAACCCACTCCAGTATTCTTGCCTGGAAAATTTCATGGACAGAGGAGCCTGGCAGGCTGCAGTCCACAGGGTCACAAAGAGTCAGACATGACTGAGAATGCATGCCTCCACTCAAGCTAAAAGAACCACCAAAAAACTTCAGCCTTCCCCCAATTTAATTTTAAAAATGTAACATGCGTCTGTCCTTGGCAAGAGCACCTAAGCCCATGCTCCAACTATGAACACAAACATTCTGCCCACGTCCAGCACAGAGCCTGTCCCTGTCCTGTGTGCCACAGGTCACTCAACCTAGTGCCTCCAGCCAAGAGAAACAGTCTGGTGTCACATCCCCAACCACAGGATATTTACCGGCTTGTGATTTTTCTTTCCTGACCTTTATCCCTTGAATGCATAAGGTGGACTAGCCAATGAAACCAGCAGATCAAAATATTCTATTTCATTAAAAAAAAAAAACCACTATGTTAGATTTAAAGGAGGGTAGGGCCAGCACATCTGGATCCAATCACTATAAAATTTCACATTCTTAGCATCTTCCCTCCCATAAGGGAAGGCTGCAAGCACAGGGACAGAACACAGATGGAATCCCTGGACCCTGACCCAAGTTTTGCCACTAACCCAACGCATGACCTTGGACAGAGTCCATGACCTCCCTAGGGCTCCGTTTCCTAAAAAGTCTCCCCAGCCACAGCACCAGTGGTAACTGGCAATAGGACTCAAATGTTGATGAATTTGTAATGACCTCCTCTTTTCCGCTTGATTTTATCTGCAAAGATTCCAGTTCTCCAGGGAGGAGCAGAGCCATTGTTCCTTTCTCTCTGAGGCAGTCACTCCCTCTGCCCCTCCTCACCCTCCTCCCCTCTGCCTGGCGGTCTCAACATTTCCCCCAGTTCAGCTTCTCCAAGAGGGGGCTGTGATGAGAAGGAGCCCCTGGGAGAGCTTCCCAAATTGGCACTGAACTCTCTCCGACTAATGTCTAGCACAGCAGGCCTTTAGTTCATCAAATAAGCTTCTAATTGTCTTTTTGGAAATGTGTGTGGACGCTTATTTCAAGCCATTTGGCAAGAGCCTTGCAGGGTATTTTCTCTGACATCGTGCTTGGAGAAGGAGGATTAAGGAGTCTGGAGGAGCATTAGAAAAATTGCACTCCATCTGATCCTGTCCTTGGATGGAGATGAAACAACTTTTTCAGGGACCCACTGACCAGTATGATGCAAACTTCTGCAGGTCTCCAAGAACTCAAAGGTGCTGACTTTGACATGTGGCCCTAAGTTTCCTCCCAGGAACAATGAGAGAGTTTGACAGGGTTATATGCCCATGCTCACACTAGTAGCACAGAGCCTGTCCCTGTCCTGTGTGCCACAGGTCACTCAACCTAGTGCCTCCAGCCAAGAGAAACAGTCTGGTGTCACATCCCCAACCACAGGATATTTACCGGCTTGTGATTTTTCTTTCCTGACCTTTATCCCTTGAATGCATAAGGTGGACTAGCCAATGAAACCAGCAGATCAAAATATTCTATTTCATTAAAAAAAAACCACTATGTTAGATTTAAAGGAGGGTAGGGCCAGCACATCTGGATCCAATCACTATAAAATTTCACATTCTTAGCATCTTCCCTCCCATAAGGGAAGGCTGCAAGCACAGGGACAGAACACAGATGGAATCCCTGGACCCTGACCCAAGTTTTGCCACTAACCCAACGCATGACCTTGGACAGAGTCCATGACCTCCCTAGGGCTCCGTTTCCTAAAAAGTCTCCCCAGCCACAGCACCAGTGGTAACTGGCAATAGGACTCAAATGTTGATGAATTTGTAATGACCTCCTCTTTTCCGCTTGATTTTATCTGCAAAGATTCCAGTTCTCCAGGGAGGAGCAGAGCCATTGTTCCTTTCTCTCTGAGGCAGTCACTCCCTCTGCCCCTCCTCACCCTCCTCCCTCTGCCTGGCGGTCTCAACATTTCCCCCAGTTCAGCTTCTCCAAGAGGGGGCTGTGATGAGAAGGAGCCCCTGGGAGAGCTTCCCAAATTGGCACTGAACTCTCTCCGACTAATGTCTAGCACAGCAGGCCTTTAGTTCATCAAATAAGCTTCTAATTGTCTTTTTGGAAATGTGTGTGGACGCTTATTTCAAGCCATTTGGCAAGAGCCTTGCAGGGTATTTTCTCTGACATCGTGCTTGGAGAAGGAGGATTAAGGAGTCTGGAGGAGCATTAGAAAAATTGCACTCCATCTGATCCTGTCCTTGGATGGAGATGAAACAACTTTTTCAGGGACCCACTGACCAGTATGATGCAAACTTCTGCAGGTCTCCAAGAACTCAAAGGTGCTGACTTTGACATGTGGCCCTAAGTTTCCTCCCAGGAACAATGAGAAGGAGTCTTGACAGGGTTAATGATGCCAGAATCTCAGTTTCTCTATACACCAGTGGCGAATCAAATCTTGTAGACAGTTTTGGATGGAACCGAAAAGGATAGTTTTATTACTTTGCCAGGCAAAGGCAGACAGAGCAGACTCTTGCCTCAAAAACCTGTGTGTCCTCACTTGGAGAGGACAGTGAGGAGTTGAATAGTAATGGTTCAAAGTGGGCGTGATCAGCTTGCGGACATTCTTCTGAGGGGCTGGTGGTGAGCTAAGCAGGAGTCAGCATCATCAACCTTCAGGTTCCAACTGATCTAGGGTCTACAATGCTTGCAGACAGTATATCATCATTCATCTTAACTTCTCTCACCTGGAGGGGGTTACAGTATCGGCTAAACAATTCAGACACTGCTGTCTGTTCAGATGGTGACCCAGGACCTTGCCCCAAGGCTGTACTACTGTTTCTCTCAACTGTTTGTGTCTGCCTTGTCCTGCATCCTCTCTCTTTCCCTAATTATCAACTGACTGAATTTATCCACTGGAATTCAGGGAAGGTCACGGAGGCTGAACGGAGGCTACTTCCTATAAGCAAAGAAATGGGGGACACAGAAAGACTTTGTGCCCAGGAGGCCCACAGGGCCCTGCTTGGCATCACTTTTAGGTGCCAAGGACTACAGCACACTTCAGTGGGCCCAGCAGTCCTCTCCTAGCCCAGGTGTTCGCTTCCTCCAGGGCATACTGTGATGAGAAGGACCCCTTCCCAAATTGGCACTGAACTCTCTCCGACTAATGTCTAGCACAACAGGCCTTTAGTTCATCAAATAAGCTTCTAATTGTCTTTTTGGAAATGTGTGTGGACGCTTATTTCAAGCCATTTGGCAAGAGCCTTGCAGGGTATTTTCTCTGACATCGTGCTTGGAGAAGGAGGATTAAGGAGTCTGGAGGAGCATTAGAAAAATTGCACTCCATCTGATCCTGTCCTTGGATGGAGATGAAACAACTTTTTCAGGGACCCACTGACCAGTATGATGCAAACTTCTGCAGGTCTCCAAGAACTCAAAGGTGCTGACTTTGACATGTGGCCCTAAGTTTCCTCCCAGGAACAATGAGAAGGAGTCTTGACAGGGTTAATGATGCCAGAATCTCAGTTTCTCTATACACCAGTGGCGAATCAAATCTTGTAGACAGTTTTGGATGGAACCGAAAAGGATAGTTTTATTACTTTGCCAGGCAAAGGCAGACAGAGCAGACTCTTGCCTCAAAAACCTGTGTGTCCTCACTTGGAGAGGACAGTGAGGAGTTGAATAGTAATGGTTCAAAGTGGGCGTGATCAGCTTGCGGACATTCTTCTGAGGGGCTGGTGGTGAGCTAAGCAGGAGTCAGCATCATCAACCTTCAGGTTCCAACTGATCTAGGGTCTACAATGCTTGCAGACAGTATATCATCATTCATCTTAACTTCTCTCACCTGGAGGGGGTTACAGTATCGGCTAAACAATTCAGACACTGCTGTCTGTTCAGATGGTGACCCAGGACCTTGCCCCAAGGCTGTACTACTGTTTCTCTCAACTGTTTGTGTCTGCCTTGTCCTGCATCCTCTCTCTTTCCCTAATTATCAACTGACTGAATTTATCCACTGGAATTCAGGGAAGGTCACGGAGGCTGAACGGAGGCTACTTCCTATAAGCAAAGAAATGGGGGACACAGAAAGACTTTGTGCCCAGGAGGCCCACAGGGCCCTGCTTGGCATCACTTTTAGGTGCCAAGGACTACAGCACACTTCAGTGGGCCCAGCAGTCCTCTCCTAGCCCAGGTGTTGTTCTCTCCAGGGGCAATATTAACAGGCTGGCAAGGGTCCTGATGTCAGGTTAGAGACAGAGCATAAGGGTCTGTAAGAACCACAGTCAAGAGTATGTGTGTTGTTGTTGCTGTTTAGTCACTAAGTTGTGTTCAACTCTTTGTGACTCCATGGACTGTAGCACACCAGACTCCCCTGTCCTCCACTGTCTCCCAGAGTTTGCTTAAATTCATGTCCATTGAGTCCGTGATGTTATCCAACCATCTCATCTTCTGTTGCCTGCTTCTTCTCCTACCTTCAATCTTTCCCAGCATCAGGGTCTTTTCCAGTAAGTCGACTCTTAGCATCAGGTGGAAAAAGTATCAGGTCTTCAGCTTATTTGAGGAGCACTTAATTTGGGATCAGAAATCTGAGCTCAGGGCTTCCCCTGGTGGTCCAGTGGATAAGGACACCGCCTTGCAGTGCAAGGGGCACCGGTTCGAGCCCTGGCCTGGGAAGATCCCACGTGCCGCGGAGCAGCTGGACTGATGTGTCCAATCACAGAGCCGGTGCTCTGCAACAACAAACGCCACTGCAATGGGAGACCCGCAGGAGCCAAAGAACAAAGATGGATGAAAACAGAGAAACGAAAGACCAATGGAAGTGGCCCGCCCGCTCCCCTCCCTCCCCAATCCGATCCCAGCCCAAAATAAATAAATAAAATAAAAAAAAAAAAGAAATCTGAGCTCAAATCTCTGGCCTAGCATCTCTTCCGGTTCCTCAGAAGAGATGATCAGACCTTGTTACCACCACCTCCCTGGTATAAAATGTTGATAGGTGTCTCTGCCCTCTATGGAAACCCTGCCTGCCCCTAATTTTTTGCGGAATATACATTCACTTCAGGGTCTTATTAAAAGGCTGATTCGGAGTCAGCAGGTCTGAATGGAAACTGAGAGTTCCAATGAGTTCTCTGTTAACGCTGATGTTGCTGATCCTTGGGCCAATTTTAGATAGCAAGGACAAAGAGATTTATAACCTCGTCCACAGTTTCTCAAATATCCCCAGAAAGAATAACATGGGGGTAACTGTTACACAGACAGATTCTAGGGCCCCCAACCCAGACGAGGGCAAGCCTGGTGAGCTGTCAGCTAAAGTATTCAAGGAAGTCTTATTATCAGGGAAGTTCGGGAACCCTGGTCTAGGTCATCTGCATCTCTCATTTCACTTTATTTTTGGCCGTACTGGGTCTTCATTGTTATGTGCGGCTATTCTTTAGTTACAGCGCACGGGCCTCTCATGGTGGTAGCTTCTGTTGCTCAGAGTCTCTAGAGCACACAGGCTCCATGGTTGTGGCTCACAGGCTTAGCTGCTTTGCAGCATGTGAAATCTTACTGCAGCAGGGATTGAACCCATGTCTCCTGCATTGGCGGGCAGATTCTTAATCACTGGGCCACCATGGAACTCCTGCATCTGTCATTTAAAGTTTCCACACATCCAGTGGCAGCCCTTACTTCCTTTACACTGTTCTCTTCAGTTAATTGAAAATCTAGTGCCCTCACTCCTGCTTCTTGGGATTACGGTTAGAGCACATTTAGAGAGCCAAAGCCTTCCCCAAACTTTTCCAAGTCTCAGAGCACTTGGAAAATAGTCCTCTTCATCCAGTCTGAGCTCTGCAGCCCCCCAGGGACTGAGGAAGGACAAGGCGTCACTGTCTCAACATGCTTATGATCATACCCAGCTCCCTGGCTAGAAAGAGCTCCCACCTCAACCTCACAGGTCAATGAGCAAAAGCAACTAACACAGCCCTCCCATACATCCTTCCATCGTTTTTCAGATGATGCAAAACACAGGAGAAAAAAATAAGCATACCAAATTTCCATTCTGAGGTTGTCTACAAGAGCCAATGCAGCATAGTGGTGAGAAATACATATTTACTCACTCAAACAAATTACAGCTAATTACCACGTGCAAAGAGGCACGCACAGTCTGCTTTACATTTATGATCTTACTGAATCCTTGCAACAAATCCTTGATTCACCTGTTTTATTGAGGACACTGCAGTTTACAGATGTTAGATGACTCCCGCAAGGTCACTCTCAACAGTGGTTATCAAATTATAGGTTCCTACATGTACCCCTTTTCGACACTCAACTCTGTCAACTATGAACTGGCCCTTGCCGAGGGCTTTGGTCATCTGCCTCTGTGGAGATTGAACCCTGTGCTGCTGCAGATGCTGACCTTCAACACGCCCTGAAGGGAATTCAGGGTAGAGAGCGAGGTACTCTGTGCTCCAGAGAAACTGGTAGAACAGGTCTTTACATGGTCAGATATTTTCAAGAAACGATTTCATGACCCCAACCCTTTCATCTCCTCATAGCTAGAAAAGCACTAAACACCTTCATGATGACATCAACTCCTTGTGACTAGCAGAAAACCTTTTATAAAATAAGTGTATGATTGCACTGAACTCCCTCTTCACCAAAATCACCTATATTGACCTTCTCCCCACTGTCTCTTTGTATCAAGTTATTTTGTGGGTTTTTTTTGGCCACTTCCATTGGTCTTTCATTTATTTCCGTCTTTGTTCTTTGGCTTGTGTGGTCCTCCCATCACAGTGGCCTCTCTCACTGCAGAGCACCGTCTCTGGGTGCATGCGCTCCAGAGCTCCAGCTCGGTAGTTGGACACATTGGTCTAGCCGCTCTGCGGAACGTGGGATCTTCCCAGGCCAGGGATCAAACTGGCGCCCCTTGCACTGCAAGGCAGTGTCCTTACCCACTGGACCACCAGGGAAGCCCCCCCCCCTCCCCACTGCCTCTTCGGAGCAGTCTCTTAGAGCTATCTGAGGTGTTGTCTCCCAGGCTGCAGTCCTCATTTTGCCCCAAATAAAACTTAACTTAAAACTCTCACATTGTGCATCTTTTATTTTTTAGTTGATAACCTTCTTCTGATTTGTTTTTGTGTCTCCAGCCCACACATACCCTCCCTAACTGTGCTTCCATGAGAGGGTCTGGGCCATATCCACCATGCACCTTAAAGACACCCAGAAAAAGATTTACCAGACTGATGAATGACTTCAAAGCCAGGGCTCTTCCATGATAACAGAACGCCTCCATTTTCCAAAGCTACAGGTACACCCAGATTTAAAAGACTGCCAACTGATGAAAATATGCATTTATAAGACCTAAGTTGGGCTTCCTGGCTCCGTGGTAAAGAATCCTCCTGCCAATGCAGGCGACATAGGTTTGATCCCTGATCTGGGAAGATCTCACATGCTGCAGAGCAACTAAGACCCTACACCACATCTGTGGAAGGCTCTGTGACTAGAGCCTGTGCTCTCAACAAAAGAAGCCACCACAACGAGAAGCCCGCACACCACAACCAGAGTCGCTTTCCACTCACAGTAACTAGAGGAAAACCCAGGCAACAGCAGGGCCCCAGTACAGCCACACACACACAAGAATAGAGGAAAGGTAAATCCCCTCCTAAACCCCCCTCCTCAAAGCCCCTGGGCCCCCCCTCAACTCCTTGTGACTAGCAGAAAACCTTTTATAAAATAAGTGTATGATTGCACTGAACTCCCTCTTCACCAAAATCACCTATATTGACCTTCTCCCCACTGTCTCTTTGTATCAAGTTATTTTGTGGGTTTTTTTTGGCCACTTCCATTGGTCTTTCATTTATTTCCGTCTTTGTTCTTTGGCTTGTGTGGTCCTCCCATCACAGTGGCCTCTCTCACTGCAGAGCACCGTCTCTGGGTGCATGCGCTCCAGAGCTCCAGCTCGGTAGTTGGACACATTGGTCTAGCCGCTCTGCGGAACGTGGGATCTTCCCAGGCCAGGGATCAAACTGGCGCCCCTTGCACTGCAAGGCAGTGTCCTACCCACTGGACCACCAGGAAGCCCCCTCCCCACTGCCTCTTCGGAGCAGTCTCTTAGAGCTATCTGAGGTGTTGTCTCCCAGGCTGCAGTCCTCATTTTGCCCCAAATAAAACTTAACTTAAAACTCTCACATTGTGCATCTTTTATTTTTTAGTTGATAACCTTCTTCTGATTTGTTTTTGTGTCTCCAGCCCACACATACCCTCCCTAACTGTGCTTCCATGAGAGGGTCTGGGCCATATCCACCATGCACCTTAAAGACACCCAGAAAAAGATTTACCAGACTGATGAATGACTTCAAAGCCAGGGCTCTTCCATGATAACAGAACGCCTCCATTTTCCAAAGCTACAGGTACACCCAGATTTAAAAGACTGCCAACTGATGAAAATATGCATTTATAAGACCTAAGTTGGGCTTCCTGGCTCCGTGGTAAAGAATCCTCCTGCCAATGCAGGCGACATAGGTTTGATCCCTGATCTGGGAAGATCTCACATGCTGCAGAGCAACTAAGACCCTACACCACATCTGTGGAAGGCTCTGTGACTAGAGCCTGTGCTCTCAACAAAAGAAGCCACCACAACGAGAAGCCCGCACACCACAACCAGAGTCGCTTTCCACTCACAGTAACTAGAGGAAAACCCAGGCAACAGCAGGGCCCCAGTACAGCCACACACACACAAGAATAGAGGAAAGGTAAATCCCCTCCCTCAAAGCCCTGTGCCAGCCCCACACTTCCCTCACCGCTAAGCACCAACACCGCTGAAGCACGTCGGACACTTTCCAAACACGTGTGGACAAAGAGGAACTCAGGGGAGTCATTTGCATCACAAACAACATCTTGAATTTGAAAACTAATTCACAAGAAGAATGGCTAAAGTGACAAGTTCCCCTGACACACTTTTTTGAGTCAGGTTCATTCAAGTATTATGATGCACAGTATACTTCATGCTTTTCAAGTGTATAGATCTATCAGTTTTGACAAACACATGCAGTTCCTATAGGAGAGTGAAAAACAGATTATTTACCCCTAACTTTTCAGGAATACATTATATAAAGTACAGAGGGCACATATAGCCTGATGGCACAAAATTAACTTCGGCTTCTCTTTCTAAAAGTAATGGTCCCCATTCTGTCAGAAGGAAGAACCTAGAAGTGAACATCTTGTCTCTTGGGGGTAAAATCCATTTGCAGACACATCTACAAAGCAAGGAGTTGGAGAATACCAAAGCACACTGGTCAATGCAGCTGAATTTCCTTTACTAATCGAAGCGCCCCTCCCCCTGACAACACCCTCTTTCATATGAAAGCATTTGTCAATTATTTTTAATATACAAACAGAGCACAAACACAAACCTATTTCCACCAAAGGTCATCTTAAACCACCTGTGCAGTTTAAAACCACAAAGCCTCCTTGAATTAATTCCAAAAATCTCCAATAAATTTCACATGACTATCAATGCTCCAAAAGCATTTACCTTTGGAACACGGATTGAAAGAGTATAACTTTCAAGACATATCTTAAAATGAACTGCATGAGCTTATACACAAAATGGAGGGGATGATTATTCAAATAGAACTCTAACAATCTGTTTAAATTATATCCCAGCTGCAGAACAAGGTCCTGGTAACTCCAGACTATGAACAGTATTACAAGCTAAAAATAGCAACAAATGCCACTGTAAACAATCATCCAGCAGTGTTTGTTTGCTTGTTTTAATTTTATGTTTATTTATTGTTGGCTGCACTGGGCCTTTGATGCTGCATGTGGACTTTCTCTAGTTGTGGCAAGCAAGGCCTACACTCAAGTTGTGGTGTGCGAGCTTCTCATTGCAGTGGCTTCTCTTGTTCCGGCTCTCCATCTATAAAGCACCGGATCAGCAGTTGGGCTTAGTTGCCCCACAGCATGTGGAATCTTCCCAGACCAAGGGTAGAAACCATGTCCCTTGCACTGTCAGGTGGATTCTTAACTACTGGACCACCAGGGAGGTTTCTTAACAACACTTTTAACCTTACTATGTATGAGGCTGGACTGTGGTAAAAAGCACAGGGTTTTCCAAGTCATGGTTGAGTGGCACTGAAACCTCAGTATCTCTAGCAATCTTCTGCTTATGAAAGCTCCCTATTCTTGGGCCCCATACAGACCTACCAACTGGAGACTAGGCAACTACAGTACTTAACCTTTGTGATTTAATCTTATTCCTGGGTAATTTTTAATTTTCATTTTAGAGAGTTTTGTTGTTTACAGATATGTATAATCCCAAATTAGTCATATGTATATCCCTGACCCCACCCTCCTCCATCCCCTTCCCAGTTCCCCCATCCCACCCCTCTAGGCCATAGCATAGGCCCCTGCAGGATCTCCCATTTCCTGGGTAATTTTGATTGTACAGACCTAAGGACCACACTCCAGGAAACACAACCCATCCTAGGTGACCATGTGTTCCATTATACGGTCATAAAATAAGGTCAAGTTGGTGAAATAACTTAAGACACGGATCCCAAATATAAGTTATACAATTTATAGGCTAATGGCCAAGGTTTAGAAATGTTTCCATGATTCGGGGATAACATCATTGTAGAATCAACAGGTGAACTACACAGCGACAATCTTAACGCTAATAATACCAGGTTGCCAGTCTTAATGGTGGTCCCCAGACCAGCATCTTATAATTTTGAATCCCATAAAACCCGAGTATCCAGAACTCTAACAAGGTCCTGTTTAAATTATATCCCAGCTGCAGAACAAGGTCCTGGTAACTCCAGACTATGAACAGTATTACAAGCTAAAAATAGCAACAAATGCCACTGTAAACAATCATCCAGCAGTGTTTGTTTGCTTGTTTTAATTTTATGTTTATTTATTGTTGGCTGCACTGGGCCTTTGATGCTGCATGTGGACTTTCTCTAGTTGTGGCAAGCAAGGCCTACACTCAAGTTGTGGTGTGCGAGCTTCTCATTGCAGTGGCTTCTCTTGTTCCGGCTCTCCATCTATAAAGCACCGGATCAGCAGTTGGGCTTAGTTGCCCCACAGCATGTGGAATCTTCCCAGACCAAGGGTAGAAACCATGTCCCTTGCACTGTCAGGTGGATTCTTAACTACTGGACCACCAGGGAGGTTTCTTAACAACACTTTTAACCTTACTATGTATGAGGCTGGACTGTGGTAAAAAGCACAGGGTTTTCCAAGTCATGGTTGAGTGGCACTGAAACCTCAGTATCTCTAGCAATCTTCTGCTTATGAAAGCTCCCTATTCTTGGGCCCCATACAGACCTACCAACTGGAGACTAGGCAACTACAGTACTTAACCTTTGTGATTTAATCTTATTCCTGGGTAATTTTTAATTTTCATTTTAGAGAGTTTTGTTGTTTACAGATATGTATAATCCCAAATTAGTCATATGTATATCCCTGACCCCACCCTCCTCCATCCCCTTCCCAGTTCCCCCATCCCACCCCTCTAGGCCATAGCATAGGCCCCTGCAGGATCTCCCATTTCCTGGGTAATTTTGATTGTACAGACCTAAGGACCACACTCCAGGAAACACAACCCATCCTAGGTGACCATGTGTTCCATTATACGGTCATAAAATAAGGTCAAGTTGGTGAAATAACTTAAGACACGGATCCCAAATATAAGTTATACAATTTATAGGCTAATGGCCAAGGTTTAGAAATGTTTCCATGATTCGGAGATAACATCATTGTAGAATCAACAGGTGAACTACACAGCGACAATCTTAACGCTAATAATACCAGGTTGCCAGTCTTAATGGTGGTCCCCAGACCAGCATCTTATAATTTTTGAATCCCACCCTAAACAACCTCTGAGGATAGAGCCTAGAAATCCAGGTTTCCACATTTTCTCTCGGTGTTTCTTCTGCACTGGACATGCACCACCATGTTTTAGCTCCTTCGAATCCATTTTTATAACAATGAATAGTCAGCAGTCACACATTTTTTCTCATCTTATCCACTTGCCAGTTCTGTTCTTGCCTTGATACAGCATGCAATGTTTCTTTGTTACCAAAAAGACATCAACCTATCTCCCACCCACTCCCCACTGTGCTCCAGGGTGCATCTGTACAGCACAGAAAGTTCAAGCCAGATTTATTTTCCATTAGTAAGGGACAGTGAACTCAGCCTGGCAGCCAAAGTCCCTCTACATCAGGATGGTGGCAGGGGTACTATCTAAGAAGGTGATCCCCTCAGGCTTGAAGCACGCCAATACCAGTAAGCACCTTCTCAGGATGTCCTTCTATGGCCTCCCATGCAAGCCACCAACAGAAAACAAAAAGAGAACTCCGTAGTATTGGTGGGTTCCCCACCCCCCAAATCACATCCATGGCACTGTACATTTGTTCTCATATGTTGCAGTATATGAAAAAAATCTCCAGGGGGGAGAATAAAAATACTTCTTTTTGTGGCTGCACCTTATGGCATGCAAAGTCTTAAGTTTCCCAACCAAGGATCAAACCCATGCCTCCTACAGTGGAAGCGTGGAGTCTTAACCACTAGAGCATCAGGGAAGGCCCCTAAACAATAAAAATACTGTTACCTTGGTTGTAGCCTCAGCTTCTGATTTAGTAGTATTCCAGAAAGTCTCCTAAGCCTGTGTTTTTAACAAGTTTCCCAGGAGATTACTATACATACCAAGACTTGAGAAATCACCAGTGCTACCCTATAGACACCTAGGATACACAGAAGGAAATCTAAGCTTGAATCAAATGTCCCCAGTATTCAGTGTATAAACCGTGGTACCCATCAATTTCCTCAAAGTCGCAATAATATCTGTCTGCCATGGCTGTTACAATGGCAGAAAATACAGACAAGGCTATAGGAAAATATAAAGTCCCAAGCGTAGGTCAATGAAACTGGCAGGTGCACAATGAGAAAAGAGGGTCCCTTAGCCTAAAGAGGTAACTTCAGTAACATGCATTGAGTGTCAGATGCAGACTTTGAGAAACAAGTCAGTCTGACAATCTGTGTTACGCCTTGAATTCTGTCCTCTCCAAAGAGAAATGTTGGGCACTTCCCTGGCAGTTCAGAGGTTAAGACTGTGTGCTTCCAATGCAGGGGGTGGGGGTTCAATCCTTGGTTAGGGAACTAGATCCCACATGCTGTGCAGTACAGCCAAAAGGAAAGAAAATGCTGGAGCCTAACCCCCAGGACCTTGAATGTGACATTATTTGAAAATAAGGTCTTTACAGAAGCAATGAAGTTAAAATGAAGCCATGGACTTCCTTAGTGGTCCAGTGGTTGAGAATTCACCTACCAGTGCAGGGAACAGGGGTTTGATCCTGATCTGGGAAGATTCCACATGCTTCAGAGCAACTAAGCCCATGAGCCACCAACAGAAAACAAAAGAGAACTCCGTAGTATTGGTGGGTTCCCACCCCCAAATCACATCCATGGCACTGTACATTTGTTCTCATATGTTGCAGTATATGAAAAAAATCTCCAGGGGAGAATAAAATACTTCTTTTTGTGGCTGCACCTTATGGCATGCAAAGTCTTAAGTTTCCCAACCAAGGATCAAACCCATGCCTCCTACAGTGGAAGCGTGGAGTCTTAACCACTAGAGCATCAGGGAAGGCCCCTAAACAATAAAAATACTGTTACCTTGGTTGTAGCCTCAGCTTCTGATTTAGTAGTATTCCAGAAAGTCTCCTAAGCCTGTGTTTTTAACAAGTTTCCCAGGAGATTACTATACATACCAAGACTTGAGAAATCACCAGTGCTACCCTATAGACACCTAGGATACACAGAAGGAAATCTAAGCTTGAATCAAATGTCCCCAGTATTCAGTGTATAAACCGTGGTACCCATCAATTTCCTCAAAGTCGCAATAATATCTGTCTGCCATGGCTGTTACAATGGCAGAAAATACAGACAAGGCTATAGGAAAATATAAAGTCCCAAGCGTAGGTCAATGAAACTGGCAGGTGCACAATGAGAAAAGAGGGTCCCTTAGCCTAAAGAGGTAACTTCAGTAACATGCATTGAGTGTCAGATGCAGACTTTGAGAAACAAGTCAGTCTGACAATCTGTGTTACGCCTTGAATTCTGTCCTCTCCAAAGAGAAATGTTGGGCACTTCCCCTGGCAGTTCAGAGGTTAAGACTGTGTGCTTCCAATGCAGGGGGTGGGGGTTCAATCCTTGGTTAGGGAACTAGATCCCACATGCTGTGCAGTACAGCCAAAAGGAAAGAAAATGCTGGAGCCTAACCCCCAGGACCTTGAATGTGACATTATTTGAAAATAAGGTCTTTACAGAAGCAATGAAGTTAAAATGAAGCCATGGACTTCCTTAGTGGTCCAGTGGTTGAGAATTCACCTACCAGTGCAGGGAACAGGGGTTTGATCCCTGATCTGGGAAGATTCCACATGCTTCAGAGCAACTAAGCCCATGAGCCACAACTATGGAACCCAGGTGACCTAGAGCCCATGCTCTGGAGAAAGAAAGTAGTCTCCACTTGCCACAACTAGAGAAATCCTGTGTATAGCAATGAAGACCCAATGTGGCCAAATAAAATTTTAAAAATAAAATAAAATGAAGCCAGTACAGTGGGCCCTGAGCTTCTCTGGTGGCTCACAGAGTAAAGAATCTGCCTATAACACAGGAGATGCAGGTTCAATCCCTGGATCAGGAAGATCCCCTGGAGAAGGGCATGGCAACCCACTCCAGTAATCTTGCCTGGAGAATCCCATGGACAGAGGAACATGGCGGGCTACAATCCATAGGGTTGCAAAGAGACAGGACTTAGCAACTAACACTTTCACTTTCACTCCCTTATCTAGTGTGACTCATGTCCTTATACTGATAAAAAAGAAATCTGGACACAGACGCAGAGCTGCTGAGGGAGAAGATGGCCATCAATAAACCAAGGAGAGAGGCTTGAAACAGATGTTTCCTCATAGCTCTCAGTAGGAATCAACTCTTCCCAGCACCTTGATCTCAAACTTCTAGCTTCCAAAACTGAGACAGTAAATTTCTGCTTTTGGAGCCACCAGCTTATGGTGTGGTGATATAGCGGCCTTAACAAACTCAATCTGTCAGGTTCTCAATTCAGGACCAAAATGCCCTTCTCTGGCTCCTTCCACAAGGGACATTTGGCCACCTGGTGCTTCTCAGATTCCACAGGGCTTATCCTCATATCTTCATCAGGTATGCTCATAAAATTATATATATGCTACTTGTCAGGTTCATCAGAGAGCCAGCTCTTGGGGGACAGGGCATCACAGTCTTGGACCTGTAGCAACTATCACAAACTCAGAGCTCCAACACCTCTGCAAGTTCATCAGACCAAGAGCCAACAAGTGATTTTTCATTCTTATAAAATTGTGCAAATCCACCTTGCACAACCTACCACCACACTCCCTTTTCCCTTCCGTCAGAGCAGCACCCATGGCCAGCTTCTCACTTCCAGTGATCTCAGAGCTGGTGAATCACCTCCAACTGTCTGGTACCTAGACCCTAAACTAGAGGACCCATAAAAGTCCTCGGAAATGATTCTCTCAAACTGAACACAGCTTTCATTCTTGCCTAAGTAGCAAAACACAGTGGGAAATGTCCCCAAAGAAAATAGAAAGCCCCTCTAATATGCACTAAAACTGGAACCTGACAGAGTCTTAGTAAGCAGAGGAAGTGTGGGAGAGAGAGGAGCAGACTGACCTGGTTGAAACGACTGTACAGTCCCAGGAAGGAGTCATGTCTGTCTGGAGTGCAAGACCAGCAAGCATCTCCCTGCTGGGCAACTGTTCCCCAGTCCCCCGGCTCCTTTTAACCCCTCCACACCCTTCCTGGGCAACTTCTCCTAGGAGCCTCCCTTTGTTGATCAGTTGCTCGGCTGTGTCTAACTCTGCAGTCTCACACACTGCAGCACGCCAGGCTTCCCTGTCCTTCGCCATCTCCTGCAGTTTGCTCAGACTCAAGTCCATTGAGTCAGTGATGCCATTCAACTGTCTCATCCTCTATCACCCACTTCTCCTCCTGCCCTCACTGTTCCCCAGCATCTGTGTCTTTGCCAATCAGTCAGCTTGTCATATCAGGTGGTCAAATTATTGGAGCTTCAGCATCAGTCCTTCCAATGATTATTCACGGTTGATTTCCTTTATGATTGACTGGTTCGATTTCCTTGCTGTCCAAGGGCCTCTCAAAAGTCTTCTCCAGCACCACAGTTTGAAAGCATCAGTTCTTTGGTTTCTGCTTTTGGAGCCACCAGCTTATGGTGTGGTGATATAGCGGCCTTAACAAACTCAATCTGTCAGGTTCTCAATTCAGGACCAAAATGCCCTTCTCTGGCTCCTTCCACAAGGGACATTTGGCCACCTGGTGCTTCTCAGATTCCACAGGGCTTATCCTCATATCTTCATCAGGTATGCTCATAAAATTATATATATGCTACTTGTCAGGTTCATCAGAGAGCCAGCTCTTGGGGGACAGGGCATCACAGTCTTGGACCTGTAGCAACTATCACAAACTCAGAGCTCCAACACCTCTGCAAGTTCATCAGACCAAGAGCCAACAAGTGATTTTTCATTCTTATAAAATTGTGCAAATCCACCTTGCACAACCTACCACCACACTCCCTTTTCCCTTCCGTCAGAGCAGCACCCATGGCCAGCTTCTCACTTCCAGTGATCTCAGAGCTGGTGAATCACCTCCAACTGTCTGGTACCTAGACCCTAAACTAGAGGACCCATAAAAGTCCTCGGAAATGATTCTCTCAAACTGAACACAGCTTTCATTCTTGCCTAAGTAGCAAAACACAGTGGGAAATGTCCCCAAAGAAAATAGAAAGCCCCTCTAATATGCACTAAAACTGGAACCTGACAGAGTCTTAGTAAGCAGAGGAAGTGTGGGAGAGAGAGGAGCAGACTGACCTGGTTGAAACGACTGTACAGTCCCAGGAAGGAGTCATGTCTGTCTGGAGTGCAAGACCAGCAAGCATCTCCCCTGCTGGGCAACTGTTCCCCAGTCCCCCGGCTCCTTTTAACCCCTCCACACCCTTCCTGGGCAACTTCTCCTAGGAGCCTCCCTTTGTTGATCAGTTGCTCGGCTGTGTCTAACTCTGCAGTCTCACACACTGCAGCACGCCAGGCTTCCCTGTCCTTCGCCATCTCCTGCAGTTTGCTCAGACTCAAGTCCATTGAGTCAGTGATGCCATTCAACTGTCTCATCCTCTATCACCCACTTCTCCTCCTGCCCTCACTGTTCCCCAGCATCTGTGTCTTTGCCAATCAGTCAGCTTGTCATATCAGGTGGTCAAATTATTGGAGCTTCAGCATCAGTCCTTCCAATGATTATTCACGGTTGATTTCCTTTATGATTGACTGGTTCGATTTCCTTGCTGTCCAAGGGCCTCTCAAAAGTCTTCTCCAGCACCACAGTTTGAAAGCATCAGTTCTTTGGTGCTCTGCCTTCTTTATGGTCCAACTCCAACACTCATACATGACTATGGGAAACAGTGTCCAGATTCTGCTCTCCAAGATTTCAAATTGAGGGTGGTTTGGGAACTAACACAATCAAGCACGCTTCATGAGCTTCCCTGGTGATTTTTTAAATATTTATTTATTTATTTGACTGCGCTGAGTCTTAGCTGTGACACCCAAGATCTCCGTTGTAGCATGCAAGATCTTTTTAGCTGTAGATGTGAGATCTAGTTCCCTGACCAAGGATCAAACCCAGGACCCCTGCATTGGGAGCATGGAGTCTTAGCCACTGGACCACTAGAGAAGTCCCCCCTGGTGATTCTGATGCATCCCTAGAACCTAGAATCATAGTCAGGAATTAAAGTCAGGGTCCACCGGGACATCTCAGGAAATGGAGGTTGTGCCCAGTGGTGGTCAGGACAGTGGGACCCTAGAGCCAGTTTTGCCAAGTGACCCCAGTCAGTCTCATCTTCTGGGACTCAGTTCTTTCTGTTAAAGAGGAAGGCTGACCTAAACCGACTCAGGCTCCTTTTCAAAACAAAGAAAACACTAATAATAAAAATAAAGATGTCTCACAAAGCCATCACTCTTTCTTCCTGGAAGCACTAGATTCGACAGCTCTGTGGCCACATGTCAGGCTGCCCGTGGCAACACCTTCCCCACAGGGAGAGCTCCTTTCACCCCGTGGGGAGGGCTCAGGAGTGACAGATGCTAAGCCCAATGCAGAGCCCTTCAAGGAGAAAATTAAGCCTCTTAAAGTACCCTCGATGTAATCTCTCAAACCCAGGAAGAAGCCACACTGCTCTCGGAAGATTCGTCATGCATGACCTCAAGCCCACCCTTTTTTGCCCTCACTGTTCCCCAGCATCTGTGTCTTTGCCAATCAGTCAGCTTGTCATATCAGGTGGTCAAATTATTGGAGCTTCAGCATCAGTCCTTCCAATGATTATTCACGGTTGATTTCCTTTATGATTGACTGGTTCGATTTCCTTGCTGTCCAAGGGCCTCTCAAAAGTCTTCTCCAGCACCACAGTTTGAAAGCATCAGTTCTTTGGTGCTCTGCCTTCTTTATGGTCCAACTCCAACACTCATACATGACTATGGGAAACAGTGTCCAGATTCTGCTCTCCAAGATTTCAAATTGAGGGTGGTTTGGGAACTAACACAATCAAGCACGCTTCATGAGCTTCCCTGGTGATTTTTTAAATATTTATTTATTTATTTGACTGCGCTGAGTCTTAGCTGTGACACCCAAGATCTCCGTTGTAGCATGCAAGATCTTTTTAGCTGTAGATGTGAGATCTAGTTCCCTGACCAAGGATCAAACCCAGGACCCCTGCATTGGGAGCATGGAGTCTTAGCCACTGGACCACTAGAGAAGTCCCCCCTGGTGATTCTGATGCATCCCTAGAACCTAGAATCATAGTCAGGAATTAAAGTCAGGGTCCACCGGGACATCTCAGGAAATGGAGGTTGTGCCCAGTGGTGGTCAGGACAGTGGGACCCTAGAGCCAGTTTTGCCAAGTGACCCCAGTCAGTCTCATCTTCTGGGACTCAGTTCTTTCTGTTAAAGAGGAAGGCTGACCTAAACCGACTCAGGCTCCTTTTCAAAACAAAGAAAACACTAATAATAAAAATAAAGATGTCTCACAAAGCCATCACTCTTTCTTCCTGGAAGCACTAGATTCGACAGCTCTGTGGCCACATGTCAGGCTGCCCGTGGCAACACCTTCCCCACAGGGAGAGCTCCTTTCACCCCGTGGGGAGGGCTCAGGAGTGACAGATGCTAAGCCCAATGCAGAGCCCTTCAAGGAGAAAATTAAGCCTCTTAAAGTACCCTCGATGTAATCTCTCAAACCCAGGAAGAAGCCACACTGCTCTCGGAAGATTCGTCATGCATGACCTCAGGCTACACTCAGGAACTATCTCCACTCCCATCAAATTAGGTCCTGGACGCAGATGCCAAGTAATTAAATGGGCAGTCATGAAGCATGCACATAGAAAGCAAAGAGAGGGCCTTGAACGAAACAAAGTCTGGAGCCTGGGGGCTTGAGAGAGCAGTGCAGAGGGAAGCACAGAGCACAGCACCCACCTGCAGGAATTCTCTCTTGCCAGGGCCTCCAGCATCGTGTGAGGGAAGAGGAGACCGCTCTCCGTGTGGTCGAGTGGACTCCAGGGACGAGCGATGCACCAGAACAATTCACCAGAGCATTGAGGTCAACCGTGAACACTTAAGACAAGTGAACTTATGTCTTCAACCCAGCGACAAGTTACCAAGACAAGTTACCAAGCGGCGCACTTAAGAGCCCCTCTTCAGAGATAAAAGCCAGAGGCAGCTATTTGTCTCTGACTAGCTGTCCTCAGCAGGTGCCTTCTGCCGTTCAACAAGGATTTAACAAGGACAAGCTTTATTCTTTCAGTGCTTGAACTCCCTAAGTCTCAGCACATGAGCTAAGAAACACTGTCCTCAAGACACACGACTTTTCCACCTCAACACGGCACCCTTTCTTAGCTCCAATCTGGACAACACTGACTTTTTCTCACTCAAGGCTAACTCTACACCCAGCAAGTTCTCTTCACCAATTATTCACATTAAAATTTTGTTGAATGAACTTGTCTATGAAACAGAAACAGACTCACAAAAAACACACTTGTAACTGCCAAGTGAGAGAAGAATGGGGAAGGGATGGATGGAGAGTTTGGGATTAGCAGATGCAATCCAGGATGGATAAACAACAAGTGCCTACCATACAGCACAGGGAACTAGGTTCATTATCCTGTGATAAACCATAATGAAAAAGAATATGAAAAGGAATGTATATGTGTGTGTGTATATATATATATATAAATGAATTATATATATAATTTGCTGTATATCAAAAATTAACACAACACTGTAAGTCAACTATACTTCAATAAAAAATTTTTGTTGTTGTTGTTGATGATCTACGATGTGTCAGATATTGTTTTAGACTCTCGTGGACACAGTGCCAGGGATGGTTTCTCTCATGAGCTTATGTTCTAATGCCATGAGACAGACAATAAATGAATCATGTATGTAATACAGGCAGACCTCATGTTACTACACTTGGCCTTATTGAGCTTTGTAGAGACCACCATTTTTACAAATTGAGTGATTATAGCAGCCCTGTGTTAAGCAAGTCTATCAGGACCACTTTTCCAACAGCATTTGTCCACTTCTTATCTCTGTGTCACATTTTGGCAATTCTCAACAATATTTCAAAACTTTTCGATGTATTTGTTAAGATGATGTGTGATCACTGGTCTTTTTTTTTTTTTTTTTTGATCACTGATCTTTGATGTAACAATTGTAATTGTTTGGCAGGCACCATGAACCGCACCCATATTAGATGACGAACTTAAAAAAATGTGTTCTGGCTTCTATACCAACCGGAAGCTCCCCTGTCTCTCTCCCTCTCCTCCAGCTTCTCTACTCCCTGAGACGCAATACTGAAATCAGGCCAACTAATCAGCCTACAAAAGCCTCTAAGTGTTCAAGTGAAAGGAAGAGTCACACATCTCTCACTTCAAATCAGAAGCTTGAAATGATTAAGCTGAGTGAGGAAGGCGCGTCCAAAGCCCAGAGAGGCCAGAAGCTACAACTCTTGTGCCAAACAGCCAAGCTGTGAATGAATGCAAAGGAAAAGTTCTTACGGGAGAATGAAAGTACTACTTCAGCGAACACACAGATGCTGTGAAACGGAAACAGCTTTATTGCTAACATGGAGAAAGTTTTATCAGTCTGGATAGAAGATCCAACCAACCACAATTCCTTCAACCAAAGCCTAGTCTAGAGCAAGACCCTAACTCTCCTCCATTCTAGGAAGGCTAATAGAGGCAAGGAAGCTGCAGGAGAAAAGTCTGAAGTTAGCAGAGGTAGGTCAGTGAGGCTTAAGGAAAGAAGCTCTCTCCATAACATAAATGTGCACGGTGAGGCAGCAAGTGCTGATGGAGAAACTGCAGCATGTTATCCAGAAGGTCTGGCTAAGACCACTAATGAAGGCAGCTACATTAAAGAACAGATTTTCAGTGTAAATAAAATAGCCATGTTAGAAGAAGATATCATCTAAAACTTTCATAGCTAGAGAGAACTCTGTGCCTGGCTGCAAAGGACAGGCTGACTCTCTTGTTAGGAGCTAATGCAGCTGGTGACTTGAAGTTGAAGCCAATGCTCAGTTACCATTCAAAAAGGTCTAGGGCCTTTAAGAATGAGGTTCAGCCTACTCTGCCTGTGCTTTATAAAAGGGTCCACAAAGCCTGGATTACAGGATACCCAGTTTACAACATGGCTTACCAAATATTTCAAGCCCACTACTGAGACCTAATGCTCAAAAAAAAGTTTCTTTCCAAATATTACAGCTCACTGACAGTGCACCCAGTCACCCAAGTGCTCTGATAGAGACCTTCAATGACATGAATGTTCTCCATGTCTGCTAACACAACATCCATTCTGCAGCTCGTAGATCAAGGAGTCATTTCAACTTTAAGGTCTTACTCTTTAAGAAGTACATTTGTAAGGCTGTAGCTGCCATAGACAGTGATTCCTCTGGTAGATCTGGGCAAAGCAAACTGAAAACCTTCTAGAAAGGGTTCCCTAGTCTAAATAGCATTAAGAACAATCATGGCTCATGGTAAGAGGTCAAAATAACAACATGAACAGGAAGCTGGAAAAAGTTGATTTCAACTGTCATGGATGACTTTTGAGAGGTTCAAGATACCAGTGGAGGAAGTAGCTGCAGATGTGGTGGAAACAGCAAGAGAACTAGAATTAGAAGTGAAGCCTGAGATGTGGCTAAGTTGCTGCAATCTCATGAAAAAAACTTGAATGAATGAAGAGCTGTTTCTTATGCATGAGCAAAGAAAGTGGTTTCTCAAGATGGCATCTGCTCCTGGTGAAGATGCTGTCAAAGTTACTGAAATGACAACAAGGAGTTTTGAATATGACATAAACTCAGTTGATAAAGCAGCAGCAAGGTTTGAGAGGACTGACTCCAGTTCTGAAAGAAGTTCTCCTGTGGGTAAAATGCTGTCAAACAGCACTGCCTTCCAAGAAGCAAAAATCAAGAAAGCTTCATTGCTGTCCTTTTTTTTTTTTTTCAATTTTGGTCTCTTTTATTGGTTTTTTAATTTATTTATTTTCATCCATTTTCTTTGAAGGCAGCTACATTAAAGAACAGATTTTCAGTGTAAATAAAATAGCCATGTTAGAAGAAGATATCATCTAAAACTTTCATAGCTAGAGAGAACTCTGTGCCTGGCTGCAAAGGACAGGCTGACTCTCTTGTTAGGAGCTAATGCAGCTGGTGACTTGAAGTTGAAGCCAATGCTCAGTTACCATTCAAAAAGGTCTAGGGCCTTTAAGAATGAGGTTCAGCCTACTCTGCCTGTGCTTTATAAAAGGGTCCACAAAGCCTGGATTACAGGATACCCAGTTTACAACATGGCTTACCAAATATTTCAAGCCCACTACTGAGACCTAATGCTCAAAAAAAAGTTTCTTTCCAAATATTACAGCTCACTGACAGTGCACCCAGTCACCCAAGTGCTCTGATAGAGACCTTCAATGACATGAATGTTCTCCATGTCTGCTAACACAACATCCATTCTGCAGCTCGTAGATCAAGGAGTCATTTCAACTTTAAGGTCTTACTCTTTAAGAAGTACATTTGTAAGGCTGTAGCTGCCATAGACAGTGATTCCTCTGGTAGATCTGGGCAAAGCAAACTGAAAACCTTCTAGAAAGGGTTCCCTAGTCTAAATAGCATTAAGAACAATCATGGCTCATGGTAAGAGGTCAAAATAACAACATGAACAGGAAGCTGGAAAAAGTTGATTTCAACTGTCATGGATGACTTTTGAGAGGTTCAAGATACCAGTGGAGGAAGTAGCTGCAGATGTGGTGGAAACAGCAAGAGAACTAGAATTAGAAGTGAAGCCTGAGATGTGGCTAAGTTGCTGCAATCTCATGAAAAAAACTTGAATGAATGAAGAGCTGTTTCTTATGCATGAGCAAAGAAAGTGGTTTCTCAAGATGGCATCTGCTCCTGGTGAAGATGCTGTCAAAGTTACTGAAATGACAACAAGGAGTTTTGAATATGACATAAACTCAGTTGATAAAGCAGCAGCAAGGTTTGAGAGGACTGACTCCAGTTCTGAAAGAAGTTCTCCTGTGGGTAAAATGCTGTCAAACAGCACTGCCTCTGACCAAGAAACTGTTCATGAAAGGAAGAGAGTCAAGCAATGTGGCAAGCTTCATTGCTGTCCTTTTTTTTTTTTTTCAATTTTGGTCTCTTTTATTGGTTTTTTAATTTATTTATTTTCATCCATCTTTATTCTTTGACTTGTGTAGGCCTTCCACTGCAACGGCCTTTCTCGCTGCAGAGCATCAGTTCTGAGTGCAAGCCCTCCAGAGCACTGGCTCATAATTGGACACACCAGTCCAGCCGCTCTGTGGCACGTGGGATCTTCCCTGGCCAGGAATCGAACCAGTTACCCCTGCACTGCAAGGCGGACTCTTTACCCACTGGACCACCAGGGAAGCCCTATTGTTGTCTTATTTTAAGATGTGGCCACAACCACCTCAACCTTCAGCTATCACCTCCCAAATGGTTTAGCAGCCATCAACATGGAGACAAGACTCCCCAGCAGCAAAAAGACTGCGACTCTCTGAGGATTCAGAAGATGGTCAGCACTTTTTTGCAATAAAGTCATTTTTAATTAAGAAATGTATATTGGTGTTTTTTCAGACACAATGCTATTGCACAACGAAGAGACTACAGTACAGGAGAAATAGACACTGGGAAACCAAAAAATTTGCATGACTGACTTTATTTTGATATTTACTTTGTTGCAGTAGTCTGGAATGGAAGCTACAGTATCTCCTAGTCATGCCTGTTTCAGGGAATGATACATGACATGAAAACAAAGAAGGAAGAGGCTGAGAGCAGGGTCTTAAGGGATGTGAGGGAAACCTCTAAGAAGGCAAGACCGGAGAAGCCTCCTAAGTCAGGTAAAGAGAGAGAGACCAGCTCCCACCTTCAGAAGCCAGGAGAAGGCGAGCCAGCCACAGAGCAGGAGCTGGGGCAGCCAGAGTACAGGAGGAGAACCAGGCGAGGACTGAGGAATAGAAGCCATGTGAAGAGAGCCAAAGGGAGAGCAATGACAACTAAGTGTTGGCCACTAGGTATCACTAGTACCTATGCAGCAGAAGTCAAATTGGGTGGGTTCTAAACAGAATGAGAGGGGGAAATGGAAGTGAAGGCATGACAATTCTTTTGGAAAATACTTACTCTAAGGGAGAATGGAACAGCTGGAAGAACTGTCATCTGGGATGTTGGGCTGACTGTTGTGCTGGTGGTGTTTTTTTCCTGAAGATGAGAGCGACTACAGCATGTTTCTCATGGAGATGATCCATCTTAAGGAAAACTGATGATGCAAAAGGCAAAGATCCATGCCTGAGGGAGAGTCTGGCATGCCGACAGACTCCAGTGCACACGTGGTCCAGAGCTATGTGGTCCCAGTGCAGGTAGGCGAGCAGATTTAGCAAGAGGAGATGATGAAACTACTTCCTAATTGCTTCCTTTTTCTCAGTGAAATAAGCCAAGTCATCAGCTGAGAGTGGGGTGGGGACAGAAACACAGTGGGCTCCGCTGTGCCAAGAGTCTGTCTGGAGGTTTGTGGTCATAAATGAAAAGACAACGCTTTCTCCAGCCAGGTTCATCAGCCAGAGGCAGGAACAGGGTGGCCAGAGGATGGGGTTTTCCTAGGAAAGTCAGATGAAGAGAGTAGGAGTCAAAGAAGTTGCGGGGTGGATGCAAGCACCTGGGGGTGCAGGTGGGGCACAGTGGTAGGAGATAATAAGGGTGATGCATGATGAAGCAATGGAAGGGTCACCAGGTGAGACCCCTGGAGAATGCAGGCTGGGTGCACCTGGGTAATAACAGGAATAAGATGAAAGAGGAAAGGTGAGGGTCGGATGGGAATGCTTGCCAAGATTTTGGTGAAGGTACAGTGCCTGTTTCAGGAATGATACATGACATGAAAACAAAGAAGGAAGAGGCTGAGAGCAGGGTCTTAAGGGATGTGAGGGAAACCTCTAAGAAGGCAAGACCGGAGAAGCCTCCTAAGTCAGGTAAAGAGAGAGAGACCAGCTCCCACCTTCAGAAGCCAGGAGAAGGCGAGCCAGCCACAGAGCAGGAGCTGGGGCAGCCAGAGTACAGGAGGAGAACCAGGCGAGGACTGAGGAATAGAAGCCATGTGAAGAGAGCCAAAGGGAGAGCAATGACAACTAAGTGTTGGCCACTAGGTATCACTAGTACCTATGCAGCAGAAGTCAAATTGGGTGGGTTCTAAACAGAATGAGAGGGGGAAATGGAAGTGAAGGCATGACAATTCTTTTGGAAAATACTTACTCTAAGGGAGAATGGAACAGCTGGAAGAACTGTCATCTGGGATGTTGGGCTGACTGTTGTGCTGGTGGTGTTTTTCTCCTGAAGATGAGAGCGACTACAGCATGTTTCTCATGGAGATGATCCATCTTAAGGAAAACTGATGATGCAAAAGGCAAAGATCCATGCCTGAGGGAGAGTCTGGCATGCCGACAGACTCCAGTGCACACGTGGTCCAGAGCTATGTGGTCCCAGTGCAGGTAGGCGAGCAGATTTAGCAAGAGGAGATGATGAAACTACTTCCTAATTGCTTCCTTTTTCTCAGTGAAATAAGCCAAGTCATCAGCTGAGAGTGGGGTGGGGACAGAAACACAGTGGGCTCCGCTGTGCCAAGAGTCTGTCTGGAGGTTTGTGGTCATAAATGAAAAGACAACGCTTTCTCCAGCCAGGTTCATCAGCCAGAGGCAGGAACAGGGTGGCCAGAGGATGGGGTTTTCCTAGGAAAGTCAGATGAAGAGAGTAGGAGTCAAAGAAGTTGCGGGGTGGATGCAAGCACCTGGGGGTGCAGGTGGGGCACAGTGGTAGGAGATAATAAGGGTGATGCATGATGAAGCAATGGAAGGGTCACCAGGTGAGACCCCTGGAGAATGCAGGCTGGGTGCACCTGGGTAATAACAGGAATAAGATGAAAGAGGAAAGGTGAGGGTCGGATGGGAATGCTTGCCAAGATTTTGGTGAAGGTACAGTTATTGGTAATGATAAGGTCTACCACAGTGGCTGCAAGTTTAGTGGGTAATAAAATCAATTTAGTGGGTCATGACCAGAATTTTTTTTTTAATGAGACAGAGTAAAAAAGTATGTGATTACTTATGCCTAGAAGGGGTAAACACTGTTTTGTGAAACTTGTTTCAGTTTATGTGTATTTGCACTGGATCATCACATAAGATGTATTTCTCCTAAAAATCAGGGTTATAAAACAACAACAACAACAAAAAGCTCCCAGGAACCAGGGAAAGGTTTCTGTACTATGGCAATGCTTACATTTTAGACCACACAATTCTTCGTGCATGTGGGTGGGGGGTGGTTGGTGCATTATAGGGTGTTTGACAGTATCCCAAGCCTCCCCTCACTGGACGCCTGCAGCACCTCTGCCTTCCCTCAAGCTGTGATGGACAAAAATGTCTCTGCATGGAACTGCACGCAGTTGTGTCCAACTCTTTGCAACCCCATGGACTGGAGCCCGCCAGGCTCCTCTGTCCATGGGATTCTCCAGGCAAGAATACCGGAGTGGGTTGCCATCTCCTCCTCCAGGGTATCTTCCCAATTCAGGGATCGAACCCCTATCTCCTGCACTGGTTTGCAGATTCTCCACCACTGAGCTACGTGGGAAGCCCCAGAATGTCTCTAAACATTGTCAAATAGCCTCTGGGTGGCAAAACTGGTGAGAGCCAGCAGCCTAAGAATAACTGTGGGAGGGACGGCTGAAGTAGACAGAAGAAAGGATAACTAAAACACAGTTCAGAGGACTGAGTTGGGTGGACAACCTATACTGATATCCAAGTTACCAAAAACATCAATCAGATAAGGGACTGTGGTCCAGATGATCATGGTCTTCAAAGAATGAGGCAAAGCAACCCAGAGATGCATTTACCTGGACAACTTACCCACCAATGCCCAGGCCCCATTGAGATCAACTAAATCAACATTCCCAGGTGACCCCAGTAGGCAGCCAAAGTGGAAAACCCTACGGAAGAGGCCCACCCTCCAAGGCCTCGCTGAACAAAGACCTTCTTCATGAAAATTTCCCTCCCATTCCACCTTGTTTTCATACACCCATTCATCACAACCAATCTTGCTTTGCTTATAACTTACATATGAAATCATTAGAAAAGAACAAAGTCAGTAAAAGTAATTAGCTTAAAACAGAATAAGTGTTTACCAGCTGAAGAACTTTAGAATTAGGGGCTCTGCTAGTGGGAGCCTTCTCCTTAAGCTTCAGGTCAGCCATGCCTCTGGAGGACATTTAGACAAGTGAGGGTCCCCAAGCACAGACAAGCACTTAGGTGTCACTGATTAGCACTGATAGAAATATGTCCCTTCTGGAGACTCCATTAATAAACATTTGTTGAAATTAATGAATGCTTACATTTTAGACCACACAATTCTTCGTGCATGTGGGTGGGGGGTGGTTGGTGCATTATAGGGTGTTTGACAGTATCCCAAGCCTCCCCTCACTGGACGCCTGCAGCACCTCTGCCTTCCCTCAAGCTGTGATGGACAAAAATGTCTCTGCATGGAACTGCACGCAGTTGTGTCCAACTCTTTGCAACCCAATGGACTGAAGCCCACCAGGCTCCTCTGTCCATGGGCTTTCCAAGGCAAGAATAATGGAGTGGGTTGCCATCTCCTCCTCCAGGGTATCTTCCCAATTCAGGGATCGAACCCCTATCTCCTGCACTGGTTTGCAGATTCTCCACCACTGAGCTACGTGGGAAGCCCCAGAATGTCTCTAAACATTGTCAAATAGCCTCTGGGTGGCAAAACTGGTGAGAGCCAGCAGCCTAAGAATAACTGTGGGAGGGACGGCTGAAGTAGACAGAAGAAAGGATAACTAAAACACAGTTCAGAGGACTGAGTTGGGTGGACAACCTATACTGATATCCAAGTTACCAAAAACATCAATCAGATAAGGGACTGTGGTCCAGATGATCATGGTCTTCAAAGAATGAGGCAAAGCAACCCAGAGATGCATTTACCTGGACAACTTACCCACCAATGCCCAGGCCCCATTGAGATCAACTAAATCAACATTCCCAGGTGACCCCAGTAGGCAGCCAAAGTGGAAAACCCTACGGAAGAGGCCCACCCTCCAAGGCCTCGCTGAACAAAGACCTTCTTCATGAAAATTTCCCTCCCATTCCACCTTGTTTTCATACACCCATTCATCACAACCAATCTTGCTTTGCTTATAACTTACATATGAAATCATTAGAAAAGAACAAAGTCAGTAAAAGTAATTAGCTTAAAACAGAATAAGTGTTTACCAGCTGAAGAACTTTAGAATTAGGGGCTCTGCTAGTGGGGAGCCTTCTCCTTAAGCTTCAGGTCAGCCATGCCTCTGGAGGACATTTAGACAAGTGAGGGTCCCCAAGCACAGACAAGCACTTAGGTGTCACTGATTAGCACTGATAGAAATATGTCCCTTCTGGAGACTCCATTAATAAACATTTGTTGAAATTAATGAATATTGTACTTAACTTCATCACCTGGAAAAATGTACCAATGGTTAGATTACATTAGTCTAAGCATCATTTATCATCTGGTCACCTTTTTCTTCACAATGCCTTTCACATGTAGTGAACTTTTTACTAAAAGCAATCAAGGACATCAAAATGTGAATATATATATATATATATAATGGAAAAAAAAACAGGAACCAGAGACTAATATCTAATGTCTTTTCTGATTTCCCATGAGAATCCATTACAGAATATTTAAAATATCCAAGAATTTTGACCTTCACTGTTGATTAACCACATACATCCATATATGAAACATCACGACATCCCAAACACCTACAAAGGATACAGACTGTTCAGTAAAATAAGGCAAAAATTTCTTTTTCTCAGCTTGCTGAAACTGATTAAACTGAGTTAATTTGCCTTGATTGGCATCAAAACTTCCATCCATGAAAGGGCAGAGCCCTGGCTGGATAAGAACACAAGAGCTGCAAAACAGGGCTTCCCTGGTAGCTCAGTGGTGAAGAGCTCATCTGTCAATGCAGGAGACATGGGTTCAATCCCTGATCCAGGAAGATCCCACATGCTGCAGAGCAACTGAGCCTGTGAGCCACAACTATTGAGCCTATGCTCTAGAGCCTCAGAGCCCCAACTATTGAGCCCATGTGCTGCAACTACTAAAGCCCATGGTGCCCTAAAGCCCAAGTTCCACAACAAGAGAAGTCATCACAACAAGAAGCCTGCTCACCTCAACTAGAAAGTAGTTCCCACTCCCTGCAACTAGGGAAGAGCCTGTGGCAGCAATGAAAATCCAGAATAGTCCAAAATAAATAAATTAAATAAAATAAAAAATTTTAAAAGCTGTAAAACAGAGGGAGCTGTTCCTCTACAACAGTGGTTTACAAAGCATGGTCCAGGACTATGAAGATCAGAGTCACCTGGGAACCTGCTATAAATGCAAATTAGCAGGCTCCACCCAAGACTGTTACATTTAGACAAGTGAGGGTCCCCAAGCACAGACAAGCACTTAGGTGTCACTGCTTAGCACTGATAGAAATATGTCCCTTCTGGAGACTCCATTAATAAACATTTGTTGAAATTAATGAATATTGTACTTAACTTCATCACCTGGAAAAATGTACCAATGGTTAGATTACATTAGTCTAAGCATCATTTATCATCTGGTCACCTTTTTCTTCACAATGCCTTTCACATGTAGTGAACTTTTTACTAAAAGCAATCAAGGACATCAAAATGTGAATATATATATATATATATAATGGAAAAAAAAACAGGAACCAGAGACTAATATCTAATGTCTTTTCTGATTTCCCATGAGAATCCATTACAGAATATTTAAAATATCCAAGAATTTTGACCTTCACTGTTGATTAACCACATACATCCATATATGAAACATCACGACATCCCAAACACCTACAAAGGATACAGACTGTTCAGTAAAATAAGGCAAAAATTTCTTTTTCTCAGCTTGCTGAAACTGATTAAACTGAGTTAATTTGCCTTGATTGGCATCAAAACTTCCATCCATGAAAGGGCAGAGCCCTGGCTGGATAAGAACACAAGAGCTGCAAAACAGGGCTTCCCTGGTAGCTCAGTGGTGAAGAGCTCATCTGTCAATGCAGGAGACATGGGTTCAATCCCTGATCCAGGAAGATCCCACATGCTGCAGAGCAACTGAGCCTGTGAGCCACAACTATTGAGCCTATGCTCTAGAGCCTCAGAGCCCCAACTATTGAGCCCATGTGCTGCAACTACTAAAGCCCATGGTGCCCTAAAGCCCAAGTTCCACAACAAGAGAAGTCATCACAACAAGAAGCCTGCTCACCTCAACTAGAAAGTAGTTCCCACTCCCTGCAACTAGGGAAGAGCCTGTGGCAGCAATGAAAATCCAGAATAGTCCAAAATAAATAAATTAAATAAAATAAAAAATTTTAAAAGCTGTAAAACAGAGGGAGCTGTTCCTCTACAACAGTGGTTTACAAAGCATGGTCCAGGACTATGAAGATCAGAGTCACCTGGGAACCTGCTATAAATGCAAATTAGCAGGCTCCACCCAAGACTTGAGGCTTCGCTCAGTGGCTCAGTCAGTAAAGAATCCGCTTGCAACGCAGGAGACATAAATGACCAGATTTCAATCCCTGGATCAGGAAGATCCACCCCTGAAGAAGGAAATGGCAACCCACTCCATTACTCTTGCCTGGAGAATCCACGGACAGAGGAGCCTGGTGGGCCACAGTCCATGGGGTGACAAAGAGTTGGACACAACTGAGTGACTAACACTTTCGCTTTCCAGATGAGTCGGACACAACTGAGTGACTAACACTTCCGCTTTCCAGATGATTCTGCGGCATTCATACCTGGAAACCACTGAAACTAAGCCATGGTTTTCAAATTTGCAGTACAGTCCTGGCTTCCAAGGGGTTGAGATTCTGAGCCTCCCACCAGCATTCCCAGAGTCACATGGTATATACTCTGTGAAAAATCTGAATGGAGGTCCACTGCTTTTGAAAGTTTCATTCTTTTCGTAGTGACTACCAAGAACTGAAATACTATCAAGTTACAAAAACTCACATCCAGGGGCAGGATTGAAAATGGTACACAGGTGGAGCAATCAAGACTGGGGTTCAAACGCCAGCAGAGTCACTTAACAGCAGCGCTCTGGGGCTCTGGAAAACCAAGTCTGAGGTGTTGCCTGTCTCCTGGAAGACTCTCCAGTTGGCCAGAAGACCTAGGATGGGATCAAAGAAAGTCAAGCAAAAGGAGACTGCTTGCTAAGGGTTTCATGACTTCCTTATGTCACCCTCCTGGGAGACAGAAGTCAATAGCTCTTCCAGAAGCTACGGCTTACACTGAAGGAATTTACTTAAAGCTGGGAAATCTCAGAACCTCAGAAGATAAATGAAAATTTCCAAAGAGACAAGAGATTGCGGCAGAAGGCATGAGAGAAAAAACAATACTACCCAGCTTTTGTTTCTGAAATGGTTACAGACAAATGTCCTATTCATTAACCAAATAATACTTTTAAATGTTTTCATGTATAAAAAAAAATCCTGCATGCTTGAGCAACTAAACCACTGGAGGTAACCACCCGTCTGCTCCACAGTTAATTTCAGACAGTATTAGGTTTTATGTGTCCTTCCATATCTTTCTCCCAGGTCATACACACAGGGCTTCTTTTTTTAATCAGAAATAGGATCATACCACATATGATATTCTGAAATTTAATTTTCTTTACACGTAATATATCACAGACATCCTTCACAAAACAATCCACGGCAGCTGGACCCTATATATTCATCCTACTGTTGGAAACTCATACTCCTTCTAGCTTACTTACTATAGCAATCTGGCAACAAACATCCTCACACACAGATTCCTACGAAGTGATGTTTCTACTTCTGTAAGAAAGGATTCCCAATATGCTACTTCATACACAAATACACACATTCCAAATTTTCACCGAAACTGTCTGCCTTCCCTCAAGTGTGCACCAATTCATACTTCCTCCAAGAGTCTGAGGGTTACCATCAAACAGAGGATGCTACCAGTCTTTAAAACATGCTTTAATTGAATGAACAGAAAACTAACAGATCTTTGCTTTTTCGTTTGCATTTCCCTGACCATGATGTTGAGAATCTTTTCAGATGTGTATGACAGTTTGTACCTCTTCTCTTGGGAATTGCCTATTTACCTCCTTTGCATATCTCTGATCATGTTGTCCTTCAAGCACTATTTAATCTCACACTAATGCCCTCCTCCACCCTCCAATCTACGAGATGCATAAAGTATAAAAGATCATGCTCTAAGAACTCAGTATATGAGGTGAGGCCAGGGGATGTCTTAATACACAATAAGCCCTCAAAGACCATTGCTGAATAAGTGAATGGCAGACTTAGAGAATGTTGTTTGTTAGGAGTGCTGCTAAAAGAGTAAAAGGAAATACAAATATTCACTACTTGTTCTACATATTCAGAACATCACTTTGGCTGAAATTAAATTGTTGGTTAAGGGAGAAACAAAACCACAGTCCTGGCACTGCTGACAATCCACTGTGAAAGGGGTGGCAGGCTTGATTCATAGCTCTAGGTGGTACATAAAGGCTCTCAGCACCAAGTGACACCCGCCACTAAGCCACAGGCTTGGTCAATGGCCAGAAGAAGCCTGACTTAAACGTTTTGTTCTTCTTATTTTTTTTTTAAATTTATTTTTATTCTTTATTTTAAAGGTTTTACAGAGTTTTGGTGTTCACAGACACGTATGTTCCCAGATCAGTCATATGCATATCCGTGGTCCCCACCCGCCCAGATCCCCCCATCCCACCACTCCAGACCTTTGCCCCAAGCCATTGTAAGCACTCCTATTCCCTTAGCACAATGACACTAGCTATCTTTTCCACACATAACACTATAGGTTTCCTTGTTACTTCCTCCATGCTTCCCCCTCCCTATTTCTTCGCCACGATGTCCCTATGTCTATGCTCTGTCTTTTTTTCCATGAGTTCCCTGTGTGTGATATCAAGACCGTCCTACTAGATTCCATATATGTGTGTTAGTATACTATATTTGTCTTTCTCTTTTTGACTTACTTCACTTTTTATGATAGGTTCTAGAGCCAGCCACTTCATTAGGACTGAGTCTTCTGCATTTCTTTTAACAGCTGAGTAGTATTCCATTGTATATATGTACCAGAGCTTCTGGATCCATTCATTCGTCGATGGACATCTAGGTTGCTTCCATGTTTTGGCTATTGTATAGACAGCTGCAATGAACATTGGGGTACAGGTGCTTCTTTCAGTTTTGATTTCATCAGGATATAAGCCTAAATTGGAACATTCCCTGACACCATACACTAAGATCAACTCAAAATGGATTAAAGACCTAAATGTAAGACCAGAAACCATCAAACTCTTAGAGGAGAATATAGGCAAAACCCTCAAGGACATCAATCAAAGCAAGATCTTCTCTGACCCACCAATTAAAATAGCAGAACTGAAAAGAAAAATGAACATATGGGACCTCATGAAACTTAAAAGCTTCTGTACAGCAAAAGAAATTACAAAAAAGCTCAACAGACACCCCACAGAGTGGAAGAAAATCATAGCAAATGAAATAACAGACAAAGAATTAATCTCCAAAATCTACAAGCAACTGAGACAACTCAGCACAGGGAAAACGAACAACCCAATCAAAAAATGGGAAAAAGATCTAAAGAGACGCCTCTCCAAAGAGGACATACAGATGGCCCAAAAGCACATGAAACGATGCTCAACCTCGCTTATTATTAGAGAAATGCAAATTAAAACTACAATGAGATATCACCTCACACCCATCAGAATGGCCATCTTCAAAAAATCTGCAGACAATAAATGCTGGAGAGGCTGCGGAGAAAAGGGAACCCTCTTGCATTGCTGGTGGGAATGTAAATTGATACAGCCTCTATGGAAGACAGTATGGAGATTTCTTAAAAAACTAAAAATAGAAGCACCCTATGACCCCGCAATCCCACTATTAGGCTTATACCCTGATGAAATCAAAACTGTTCTTCTTATTTTTTGTCTCCACTGCCATCCAAACTTTGTTTCCCTTTCAAAATCTCTTGCTTATTGGGGAAGGGAAGCAAGGATGGCCTGCAGGGGGAGTTTGAGAGAGTTCAGATTCCCTAACTCTTAAGTTTAGGCAAAACAACTGATTATACCCAGCATTTATCCCCATTATTTCTAGTAGTTCTGTCTGGCTTAACTAGTCTCCTTATTAAATATAAGACTAAAAGGATTAAAACATTCTGGGAGAAAGTACTATAATTAAAAAGGCACCAATTGGTTTTGGCTATTGTATAGACAGCTGCAATGAACATTGGGGTACAGGTGCTTCTTTCAGTTTTGATTTCATCAGGATATAAGCCTAAATTGGAACATTCCCTGACACCATACACTAAGATCAACTCAAAATGGATTAAAGACCTAAATGTAAGACCAGAAACCATCAAACTCTTAGAGGAGAATATAGGCAAAACCCTCAAGGACATCAATCAAAGCAAGATCTTCTCTGACCCACCAATTAAAATAGCAGAACTGAAAAGAAAAATGAACATATGGGACCTCATGAAACTTAAAAGCTTCTGTACAGCAAAAGAAATTACAAAAAAGCTCAACAGACACCCCACAGAGTGGAAGAAAATCATAGCAAATGAAATAACAGACAAAGAATTAATCTCCAAAATCTACAAGCAACTGAGACAACTCAGCACAGGGAAAACGAACAACCCAATCAAAAAATGGGAAAAAGATCTAAAGAGACGCCTCTCCAAAGAGGACATACAGATGGCCCAAAAGCACATGAAACGATGCTCAACCTCGCTTATTATTAGAGAAATGCAAATTAAAACTACAATGAGATATCACCTCACACCCATCAGAATGGCCATCTTCAAAAAATCTGCAGACAATAAATGCTGGAGAGGCTGCGGAGAAAAGGGAACCCTCTTGCATTGCTGGTGGGAATGTAAATTGATACAGCCTCTATGGAAGACAGTATGGAGATTTCTTAAAAAACTAAAAATAGAAGCACCCTATGACCCCGCAATCCCACTATTAGGCTTATACCCTGATGAAATCAAAACTGTTCTTCTTATTTTTTGTCTCCACTGCCATCCAAACTTTGTTTCCCTTTCAAAATCTCTTGCTTATTGGGGAAGGGAAGCAAGGATGGCCTGCAGGGGGAGTTTGAGAGAGTTCAGATTCCCTAACTCTTAAGTTTAGGCAAAACAACTGATTATACCCAGCATTTATCCCCATTATTTCTAGTAGTTCTGTCTGGCTTAACTAGTCTCCTTATTAAATATAAGACTAAAAGGATTAAAACATTCTGGGAGAAAGTACTGTAATTAAAAAGGCACCAATTGGTTAGGTTAAGCTGTAATTCTGGTCCTGCTTGTTAAGTTTTCCTTCTTGTCTTTATTTATTTATTTATTTTATCCATAAAAATAACTTTGAATTACTTAACTCTTTTTTTAGTACTTCCTCTATTGGCTAATATGCCAACCCAAATCTCCAAGAAAACATTACGACTCAAAAGCTCTGGAGTAATAATGTCAGAGATCACAGGTCTTAGACACTATCCTGAGACTCTGGACATGCCTCACACACACCACAACACACACTCCACAACACACACAGAACACATACCACACCACACATACCACATACCAACACACACCACAACCCACAGTCCACAGCATACACACCACCACAACACACACCACCACAACACACACTCCACAACACACACACAACACATACCACATACCAACACACACCACAACCCACAGTCCACAGCATACACACCACCACAACACACACCACCACAACACACACTCCACAACACACACACAACACATACCACATACCAACACACACCACAACCCACAGTCCACAGCATACACACCACCACAACACACACCACAACAACACACACTCCACAACACACGCACCACAACACACACTCCACACAGTAAACTGACAGGCAATTCTCCAAAGTGAACCGGCAGTTTCTAACCTCTTGAAGTTAAAAAACCTTCTTAATAGGAAAAAACTGCAGGCACTTTGATCAAGACATGAAGTTATAGTAAGAATCAGACAAGAGGCAATAAAGCACAATTTGTAACACTGTTAAGAGAGGACTTAAAAAAATAAATATTGAATAATAAATAATAAATTAGTAAAGTTGAGAATCTAGATTGAAGAGTTTATAACAAAAGCTCTAATTTTTTATTTTAGCTTTATTGAGACTACTTCTTTTAGATCTTTATATGTAATATTTAGCACATGCACAAAAATATGTGACAGATGTCCATCAACAAATGAATGGATAAAGAAGCTGTGGTACATATATACAGTGGAATATTTCTCAGATGTAAAAAGAAATGCCTTTGAGTCAGTCCTAATGGGGAGGATGAACCTAGTACCTATTATACAAAGTGAAGTCAAAAAGAGAAGGATAAATACCGTATACTAACACATATACTAGAAAGACGGTACTGATAAAAGTATATGCAGAGCAGCAGTGGAGAAACCGACATGGAGTACAGACTTATGGTCACTGAGGAGAGGAAGGAATGGGCAAGACAAATGGAAAGAGTTAACACGGACACTTACATTACCATATATAAAAGAGACAACCAATGTGAATGTGCTGTAAGGCTAAGTGAACTTTGGAGCGGTGGGGTGGGGAGGGAGGGGAGGGAAGTTCAAGTGGGAGGGGTAAGGGAGATACTTATGACTGATTTGGGTTTGTGTACAGCAGTAAACAACAAAACTCTGTAAAGGAAAAATAAAAATAAATAAAATGGAAAAAAAGCACATGATATATATATATATATATATATATATATATATATATATACACACACACACACACACACACACATACACACACACATGCATAGAGAGAGAGAGAGAGTTATAAAGCACAACCTGAGAATAAATAAATACATCTGTAGACTTTTTTTCTCTGAACTTAGTTGGTAAAAATCTAAATTGTTCACCACTTATAACCATCTTTAACTGCTCTTGGAAACAAACGATTTGCTGGGATCCGGGGGTGGAAGAATGGGGTAATCAGTATAATTCTGAGCTATAAAAGAAACTGGACTAAAGCAAATAACAAGACACACACACACACACAAATGCACCTCATTCTAAAACCTGACTTTGCTTTAAAATACTCCAGGAAACACTGTTTGAAAAACCCCAAACAAGTAGGCTTAACAGTAGGTAAATTTAAAACCCATATAAATAAGCTTATGCCTATAAAGAATATCCCCAATAACTGAACGAACAGGATCAAGTTTTAAAAGTGCACTTTTCCTTTGGAGGTAAAAGCACATCAATGCCAAAAGCAGAAACTCTAATTCTTTAGAATGTCCTTGATGACCTGAGTGGGTACAAAGGCAGAGTGAAACCAAGGATTTCCTCAATCTGAGCAGTCTTGTGTTTCTGTGATTCAAGGTACCACTTCTAAGACTGGGAAGTTTACAAAAGAAATGGAGGCTTTCAGCAACTAATTTGATTCCTCCTAAATTAATTATGCTAATTCTAGGTGAAAAAAATGTATGTTAGGCTCAGGGTGTTCTGCACAATCCTAGCGCTCAGCAAAAACAAAATCAGCATTCCTGCAGGTATCCNTCCNCNCTNAAGGNCATTTGTCTTGTCACNTCCACCGCGCCTCCGGGGTTTTTGCAGATATCCCAAATCAGCCAACAAGGAAGATAAAATCTTGGAAACTCAATGACTGACATTTTCACTGGAGGTATTATTGAAGCTGACAGACGCAAGAGCAGCCTAAATCCTGACATCACAGGGCACATCTCCGAGATTACATTACCATATATAAAAGAGACAACCAATGTGAATGTGCTGTAAGGCTAAGTGAACTTTGGGGGGTGGGGGGGGGGAGGGAGGGGAGGGAAGTTCAAGTGGGAGGGGTAAGGGAGATACTTATGACTGATTTGGGTTTGTGTACAGCAGTAAACAACAAAACTCTGTAAAGGAAAAATAAAAATAAATAAAATGGAAAAAAAGCACATGATATATATATATATATATATATATATATATACACACACACACACACACACACACACACACATACACACACACATGCATAGAGAGAGAGAGAGAGTTATAAAGCACAACCTGAGAATAAATAAATACATCTGTAGACTTTTTTTCTCTGAACTTAGTTGGTAAAAATCTAAATTGTTCACCACTTATAACCATCTTTAACTGCTCTTGGAAACAAACGATTTGCTGGGATCCGGGGGTGGAAGAATGGGGTAATCAGTATAATTCTGAGCTATAAAAGAAACTGGACTAAAGCAAATAACAAGACACACACACACACACAAATGCACCTCATTCTAAAACCTGACTTTGCTTTAAAATACTCCAGGAAACACTGTTTGAAAAACCCCAAACAAGTAGGCTTAACAGTAGGTAAATTTAAAACCCATATAAATAAGCTTATGCCTATAAAGAATATCCCCAATAACTGAACGAACAGGATCAAGTTTTAAAAGTGCACTTTTCCTTTGGAGGTAAAAGCACATCAATGCCAAAAGCAGAAACTCTAATTCTTTAGAATGTCCTTGATGACCTGAGTGGGTACAAAGGCAGAGTGAAACCAAGGATTTCCTCAATCTGAGCAGTCTTGTGTTTCTGTGATTCAAGGTACCACTTCTAAGACTGGGAAGTTTACAAAAGAAATGGAGGCTTTCAGCAACTAATTTGATTCCTCCTAAATTAATTATGCTAATTCTAGGTGAAAAAAATGTATGTTAGGCTCAGGGTGTTCTGCACAATCCTAGCGCTCAGCAAAAACAAAATCAGCATTCCTGCAGGTATCCCTCCTCTCTCAAGGCCATTTGTCTTGTCACATCCACCGCGCCTCCGGGGTTTTTGCAGATATCCCAAATCAGCCAACAAGGAAGATAAAATCTTGGAAACTCAATGACTGACATTTTCACTGGAGGTATTATTGAAGCTGACAGACGCAAGAGCAGCCTAAATCCTGACATCACAGGGCACATCTCCGAGATGAAAGCCCCCCCCCTCCCCCACATCCTCTCCGTGATCCCTTGAAGGCTCTCCAATGATGAAGCCCCAAAGTGCTGACATGACCTCAATACTATGGCATCGCTTCTCTTGCCAAGGAGAAAGACTGGCACGTTCCTGCCAGCGAACTGTAGGTCAGCAAACTCGCCCTTTCCCTGCCCCTTGACAAAGCAGAGATCACAATCTCAAAAGTAAGGATTCCTTACCATCCCCGTCCTGAGAAACAGCGCGCAACTCAACACCCCGGGTTCTATCAGAAGTCAAAGATAAGTGGTATTTAGAGCAGCAGGCTGCCTGTAATTTACATTTGGGGGTCCAGTTCTTCCGTAGGCTCTCTCGTCTTTAAATGCGTCTTGGGCAACGCCAACACTTCCGCTCACGCCCCTCTCTCATCGTCTGGAAATAGTCAGAGGTGAGTTTTCACCACGAGACAGAGATTATGAATTAACCTCCTTTCCCCAAGTCACCTGGGTTCTTCACGGGTAGCAAAAATTCAAGTTTCCCCACTCATTCCCTGACGCCCCAACTTCTGGAGATGCCTCCCCCAGCTGCCGAGGCAGTGAGAGCCGAGCACGCAGCCCCGGGCGCTGCTGCTGTTGCGGCTGCAGTCAGAGACGCGAGAGGAGCCTTGGGCTGGTCTTCTGCCACAGAGCCACCGCAAGTCACCGACCATAGCCCGGGCTCCTCCTCTCCGCGGGGCGTGAGCTCTCGCGCTTCGCGGGGCACCCAGGAGAGTCCCGGCGCCGGCAAAATGCTCCGCATCGGCGCCTGGCCGGGGCGAGCGGCCAAGCGCACGGCTCCCGTGGAGCCGCTGGGCGTCCGCGGCGGCAGGAGAGGGGCGTGTTCCTTGCGCCCCGGAGCCCGACCGCCGCGTGTCGGCGGGACCGGGGACCGAGGCTAGCCGAGCGCGCAGTCTCTGACGGTGGCTCTCGGCCCTCAATCCCGGCGGGCCGGCCTGGCGACGCGCTGCAGCCCGCGCGCCCTTGCGGGGACAGGCGCGGTGCGCGCCCTGCGGAGCCGCCTCCGTGCCCGCCTGGGCGCAAACTTTCCTGGGAACATCGCTCCAGCCTCTCCCGCGAGGGCGCCGCGCTCTCCCCTGGGCCCAACAGCTGTTCGCCCCCTCCTCTCCGTAGCCAAGACCCACGGAAAATATGGCGCCCTCGAACGTCGCTCCTCGGTCCCCTCGGGGAATCCCGAACGCCAGTGTCCCGGACCCCCGGCGGGCGCGAAATTTCATCTCCCGGGGCCGAGGAAGGAGAGGGCGCCCCTGGTCCGCCGCGAGGCCAGCGGCACTGAATCCCAATCGTCCCTTCGCTCTTGGTCCCCCAGCGTCCAGCAGTTCTTCCGTCCTGAGAAACAGCGCGCAACTCAACACCCCGGGTTCTATCAGAAGTCAAAGATAAGTGGTATTTAGAGCAGCAGGCTGCCTGTAATTTACATTTGGGGGTCCAGTTCTTCCGTAGGCTCTCTCGTCTTTAAATGCGTCTTGGGCAACGCCAACACTTCCGCTCACGCCCCTCTCTCATCGTCTGGAAATAGTCAGAGGTGAGTTTTCACCACGAGACAGAGATTATGAATTAACCTCCTTTCCCCAAGTCACCTGGGTTCTTCACGGGTAGCAAAAATTCAAGTTTCCCCACTCATTCCCTGACGCCCCAACTTCTGGAGATGCCTCCCCCAGCTGCCGAGGCAGTGAGAGCCGAGCACGCAGCCCCGGGCGCTGCTGCTGTTGCGGCTGCAGTCAGAGACGCGAGAGGAGCCTTGGGCTGGTCTTCTGCCACAGAGCCACCGCAAGTCACCGACCATAGCCCGGGCTCCTCCTCTCCGCGGGGCGTGAGCTCTCGCGCTTCGCGGGGCACCCAGGAGAGTCCCGGCGCCGGCAAAATGCTCCGCATCGGCGCCTGGCCGGGGCGAGCGGCCAAGCGCACGGCTCCCGTGGAGCCGCTGGGCGTCCGCGGCGGCAGGAGAGGGGCGTGTTCCTTGCGCCTCGGAGCCGGACCGCCGCGTGTCGGCGGGACCGGGGACCGAGGCTAGCCGAGCGCGCAGTCTCTGACGGTGGCTCTCGGCCCTCAATCCCGGCGGGCCGGCCTGGCGACGCGCTGCAGCCCGCGCGCCCTTGCGGGGACAGGCGCGGTGCGCGCCCTGCGGAGCCGCCTCCGTGCCCGCCTGGGCGCAAACTTTCCTGGGAACATCGCTCCAGCCTCTCCCGCGAGGGCGCCGCGCTCTCCCCTGGGCCCAACAGCTGTTCGCCCCCTCCTCTCCGTAGCCAAGACCCACGGAAAATATGGCGCCCTCGAACGTCGCTCCTCGGTCCCCTCGGGGAATCCCGAACGCCAGTGTCCCGGACCCCCGGCGGGCGCGAAATTTCATCTCCCGGGGCCGAGGAAGGAGAGGGCGCCCCTGGTCCGCCGCGAGGCCAGCGGCACTGAATCCCAATCGTCCCTTCGCTCTTGGTCCCCCAGCGTCCAGCAGTTTGCTAGTGGGGAAATTGCCAAGTAAAACAGAACCGTGGAATCGGCAGGTCTGTGAGTCCGGGACTGGGAAAGGAGCTCCGCACCGGTCGGCTGTCTTTGCCCGGAGCCCGGCCGGAGACTTGTTTGCAAAGTGGCGCTGGAGTCGGGGCGACCAGTGCTGGAATGAAGTCGCTCCGCCCGCGCCAACTCTCCCGGCGCGGGGGCCCGACCGGGGCCGAGGGGACACTCCAGACAGGCGGAGCCGCTTTTCAAAGCCCAGTTACCGGAAACCCAGGGGGAGCCCCGCAGGGGACCGGCTGCCCACGGCTAGGAAACCGCTCTCGGGAGCCGGCTGTGAGGCTGTTTGCAAACCGCGGCGCTTGGGTCCAGTGCAGTGAAACATACATGTGCAATAGACAGGTGCATTAATTTCATTTTATTTTTATTTTCCTGCAAAAAGCTCTCCTAGAACACCAAATCTGGGAGCTTTGCGGGTTTTTTTCTGCATTGGCATCACTCACGAGATGCAAAAGGAAGGGAAAACCACCCACATTTTCCTTCTGTAAAGGGGAGGGAAAAGACACGAGAAATTCATGCAACGTGCATGCAGCTGAAGGAAGAGGAAACCCCGAGTGAGTCGTGCGCCTTACCGGGGGATGCATTCACTGTCTCACTGCAGAGCGCCTGCCTCGGAGTGCAGCCGGCGTCCCCCAGCGCGCCCAGCGACCGCTCCGCTCTCGCAGCCGCCTCAGCCGCTGCCGTCGCCGCTGGCTCCAGGCGCGGAACAAGAGCCGAGGGCGAGCGCGAGCGCACGGCCCGGGAGCGCCGGGAGGGCAGGAAGCGCGTCATCACTCGGGGACGGCGCGGCCCCGCGCGGCTCGGGTTCGGTCGCGGCGCAGCGCAGCACCGAGGTTGGGCCGGCCTGGGCACCCGCGGGCCGCTCCTGGGTCTGTAGCCAGCTCTCCCGTGCTGGGAGGTTTCGGAGGCTAGGCGGCTGGCCCGCCGAGCTGTCGCCGAGCTCGAATCTGCTGTGTAAAGACGGCAGGGGATGCACCAACTTGGGGGAATGGGGCCCCTGGATCCGCAGAGCGCTTTCCCAGACCGCTGGCCCCTCGCTGGAGGAAGCGAGGTGCGGGTCCGGCCCCAGGATCCTGGTGGGTTCAGGGGTCCTATTGAGAGGCTGTCGGTTGGAGCCCCAAGTGGTGACCTCTCTATAAGTGTCCCACACGCCGACACCAAAACGCAGCCGGTCAGAGGTCATTGAGGGGTTTAGAGAACGACTTGAGTTGAGAGGGCGTTCTCTATTAAATTCATAAGAAGGAATTTTTCTCCTGCCTGCTCTGCCCTTAAATAAAGTCAGTTATGTACGTTTACAATGACAGTCATTAGGAACTGTCATAGGATGACCTGAAACAATTTGAAGTTTTGGAGGCCAGGAGACATCACAGAATACTATATGATGTCATTTTTAAAAACTATGACATGTGGAGAAGTAGAAAACACTGGGCGCAGAAACACCAAGATGTTAACTCGGTCTCAGCAACGGGTGGAGTCGTGGGTGATTTTTCTTTTTCTGCTTAGTTCTAGTATGTGAATTTTTGGAAGGGACACGTTACTCTTGTAATTACAAAAAAAGTTTTTAATAAGGGGGCATATGTTTACCTATGGCAGGTTTAGGTCGACGTGTGGTGGCAGTAAACAAAACCTTGTAAAATATATATAATAATAATAAAATTTATATGGAACTAAGAAAAGGATCATTCTCAAAAATAAAGATCTTGCGTTTTTTTCCGTCCCAACATAAAATGACCATGATTAATGTGTTTTCCCAAGAAATAGGTAGCAAATCTCTTTAGTAACTCTTACATGAAACTACTGCAACTTTTTTAAAGATTTATTTATTTATTTATTTTGGGCGGGGGTCGGGTTGGGGAGGGAGGGGAGCGGGTGGGCCACTTCTATTGGTCTTTCATTTCTCTATTTTCATCCGTCTTTGTCCTTTGGCTCCTGTGGGCCTCCCATCGCGGTGGCCTCTGTCGTTGCAGAGCGCCGGCTCTGGGCGCATGCACTCCAGAGCTCCGGCTCCGTAGTTGGACACATTGGTCCAGCCGCTCCGCGGCCCGTGGGATCTTCCCAGGCCAGGGATTGAACCGGCGCCCCTTGCACTGCAAGGCGGTGTCCTTACCAGGGGAAGCCCGTACTGCAACTTTTTAGTGTTTCTCAGAGCATGAAACTTGTGTCCTTATGAACTGGAGGTTATGTAGATTGAACTGTCTTTGTTGAGACATTGGATAAGGCTGGATACTCTGTAAGAAAAAAAAGCATGTTCTTGTCAGGATTGATAGGCTTGATTTTATTATGACCACGGGTCTTTATACCAGAGAACAGCTTTGTAACTTACTGCAGAGAATAAACTTTGTAAATCAAAAGACACAGAAGCCAATTAACTGCCAACTTGAGGAAGTGTTCAACGATGCAGGGCTCAGACTGTCTCTGCTTGCACAGGAAAAATGGTTCTGCTAACCACACCTGTTTAACATTCCCAGTCTCAACAGTAACTCCTCAGGGGAAGAAGCCACCTCAGGGGACGGTTAAAAAGTAAGTGTTTATTGATTCCCCTTAAGAGACTGGTTATAAGGTCATTAAAAGGCCACTTAAATTGTCCCTTGGTTTACTCACCATATTTTTACAGCTCAAATGACAGGTTTGTGTAAGAGGCTTTGTGAGACAAAGAAAAAAATTGATTGCAGCTAAAGTCATTTTACCTTCCACTTATTGATCTTTGTAATAAAAAAATTTTTACCTATGGCAGGTTTAGGTCGACGTGGTGGCAGTAAACAAAACCTTGTAAAATATATATAATAATAATAAAATTTATATGGAACTAAGAAAAGGATCATTCTCAAAAATAAAGATCTTGCGTTTTTTTCCGTCCCAACATAAAATGACCATGATTAATGTGTTTTCCCAAGAAATAGGTAGCAAATCTCTTTAGTAACTCTTACATGAAACTACTGCAACTTTTTTAAAGATTTATTTATTTATTTATTTTGGGCGGGGGTCGGGTTGGGGAGGGAGGGGAGCGGGTGGGCCACTTCTATTGGTCTTTCATTTCTCTATTTTCATCCGTCTTTGTCCTTTGGCTCCTGTGGGCCTCCCATCGCGGTGGCCTCTGTCGTTGCAGAGCGCCGGCTCTGGGCGCATGCACTCCAGAGCTCCGGCTCCGTAGTTGGACACATTGGTCCAGCCGCTCCGCGGCCCGTGGGATCTTCCCAGGCCAGGGATTGAACCGGCGCCCCTTGCACTGCAAGGCGGTGTCCTTACCAGGGGAAGCCCGTACTGCAACTTTTTAGTGTTTCTCAGAGCATGAAACTTGTGTCCTTATGAACTGGAGGTTATGTAGATTGAACTGTCTTTGTTGAGACATTGGATAAGGCTGGATACTCTGTAAGAAAAAAAAGCATGTTCTTGTCAGGATTGATAGGCTTGATTTTATTATGACCACGGGTCTTTATACCAGAGAACAGCTTTGTAACTTACTGCAGAGAATAAACTTTGTAAATCAAAAGACACAGAAGCCAATTAACTGCCAACTTGAGGAAGTGTTCAACGATGCAGGGCTCAGACTGTCTCTGCTTGCACAGGAAAAATGGTTCTGCTAACCACACCTGTTTAACATTCCCAGTCTCAACAGTAACTCCTCAGGGGAAGAAGCCACCTCAGGGGACGGTTAAAAAGTAAGTGTTTATTGATTCCCCTTAAGAGACTGGTTATAAGGTCATTAAAAGGCCACTTAAATTGTCCCTTGGTTTACTCACCATATTTTTACAGCTCAAATGACAGGTTTGTGTAAGAGGCTTTGTGAGACAAAGAAAAAAATTGATTGCAGCTAAAGTCATTTTTACCTTCCACTTAGTCCTGAGTTCACTGGGTCCAGTGGTTTCTTGTCAAGAATTTCAAAATTAGATTTTTCCCCAACTTGGATTTCAAGATTTTTCATCATTTAATTCAGCATCCTCACACTATCCCATTGTCTTCCACTGCCTGCCAGTGAGAAGCTGTTTAATATTCGAAAGTAACAGCAAGAGTTTTTCCTGTACCTCTGAGCCTAAAAGAGGGGCCGGGCACTTAGGCATGCAATAAATACTTGTTCCATGAAAATAGCCTATTAGTTCATTGTCTGCTTCACTAGTTTCTGAGATATTTGGAAAGCCATCTCTCCTGCTAGGCTATCAGTGCAATCCTAGGATACCAGCATCTTATAGAGTTATATATAGCACTGGTTTAGTCCAGTAATTTCACTCATTTCAAAATAACAGCTAAGCCTGAGACATTCAGAGCAGTGAGGTATAGTTCTGAATTTCTACGCCTTATGTATTCAATTAGCCTATTTTTTGCCTCTCAGATCAATCAGCCCCTTTCTCCCAGTGAGAACATGACTCCTGAAATTCTTTGCTTTCGTCTGGGCTTCTAACCAACTGACTTTGACTTCATCTATTTTTGTGCTATCTCAGTTTCTGTAACCTCTCTTAATGACCTCAAGGCCACATATTGTTTCTTTAGAGAAACCAATTCTAACCACTCTGATGCCTAGTAGTATAGTTTTCAACAGCTTCCCCAATAAAAGTTAAACAGATTTTACCAGCAACCTCCACTAACTGCTCTGAAACTGAGATTCCTTCTGTAGACCTTAGTCATTTTAAACTATTAAGAGAGAGTTATTTCTAAACTATTTCATCAGCTGTTAGTAGTCTCTCTGCTAGTTACAGTAATCATAATTCATTATACACCAGCAAAAAATCTGATCTAACAAGTTCACATTCTTGAACTTTGTCTCCACCCAGCAGAGGAAAACATGGTGGCAGTTTATCTTAGAGTGTCTGGGGTCGATAAAACTCATTCCATTAAGCAGTTTGCAAGTTTTAGTCTCATTGGAGCTAAAGCATTTTACAGCTTCGCAGACAAAGAAAAAATTGATTGCAGCTAAAGTCATTTTACCTTCCACTTAGTCCTGAGTTCACTGGGTCCAGTGGTTTCTTGTCAAGAATTTCAAAATTAGATTTTTCCCCAACTTGGATTTCAAGATTTTCATCATTTAATTCAGCATCCTCACACTATCCCATTGTCTTCCACTGCCTGCCAGTGAGAAGCTGTTTAATATTCGAAAGTAACAGCAAGAGTTTTTCCTGTACCTCTGAGCCTAAAAGAGGGGCCGGGCACTTAGGCATGCAATAAATACTTGTTCCATGAAAATAGCCTATTAGTTCATTGTCTGCTTCACTAGTTTCTGAGATATTTGGAAAGCCATCTCTCCTGCTAGGCTATCAGTGCAATCCTAGGATACCAGCATCTTATAGAGTTATATATAGCACTGGTTTAGTCCAGTAATTTCACTCATTTCAAAATAACAGCTAAGCCTGAGACATTCAGAGCAGTGAGGTATAGTTCTGAATTTCTACGCCTTATGTATTCAATTAGCCTATTTTTTGCCTCTCAGATCAATCAGCCCCTTTCTCCCAGTGAGAACATGACTCCTGAAATTCTTTGCTTTCGTCTGGGCTTCTAACCAACTGACTTTGACTTCATCTATTTTTGTGCTATCTCAGTTTCTGTAACCTCTCTTAATGACCTCAAGGCCACATATTGTTTCTTTAGAGAAACCAATTCTAACCACTCTGATGCCTAGTAGTATAGTTTTCAACAGCTTCCCCAATAAAAGTTAAACAGATTTTACCAGCAACCTCCACTAACTGCTCTGAAACTGAGATTCCTTCTGTAGACCTTAGTCATTTTAAACTATTAAGAGAGAGTTATTTCTAAACTATTTCATCAGCTGTTAGTAGTCTCTCTGCTAGTTACAGTAATCATAATTCATTATACACCAGCAAAAAATCTGATCTAACAAGTTCACATTCTTGAACTTTGTCTCCACCCAGCAGAGGAAAACATGGTGGCAGTTTATCTTAGAGTGTCTGGGGTCGGCGATAAAACTCATTCCATTAAGCAGTTTGCAAGTCTTCATGTAGTCTCAATTCCTGCCAAACAGATCATTAAGAACTGAAAAATACACATTTTATGTAACTAAAAGGTAGAATTTGGGGGAAAGTAAATCAAAGAGATAGCTTTCAAGTCACTTACAAATATATCTGGAAGCAAAACTTATGTTTTCCACAAGCTAGAGCTACAAAGACCAAACCAGACTTGCTTGGTGCTACAGAAATTCTAAGGAATTGCTCTGCTCACCCACTGCCTGGTTAGCCATAACCTCCTAACTTCCTGTCTGCACATATACCTGAGCAAAACCAGCTTGTCCATATGGAAGAGCAAAACGAAATCTCGCCAAATATTTTGTTCTACTTCTGTTTATACTTTTATTCATATTTTGTGCTGTGTCTTCTGGTGTGTCCTCAATACGATACACCAACAGTTCGTATTTTCCCCCCTTTCAAAATTGCCTTAACCTCTCCCAGGAACAGGGTAGAGAGAGGAAGCACGTGTTGTGAAAATTGCCGGTTACTCAGAACCAGAGATGGAAACCAGATACTCAGGCGTCTATTCTCATTTGACATGTTTAAATTTATGGAAATCATTCCATCTTCTCTCTAATTATAAGTTCCAGGAGGGAATACTACCTAATAATTATACAGAGAATATTGTCTGAATTTCAGTGTAGTATATAATCAATAAGTTACTTTCACTCTATTTAAAGGGCAGATATTTGACATTTTGCAAGGATTATTATGTTTTAAGGCTTCCCTGGTAGCTCAGTAGTGAAGAGTTTTCAACAGCTTCCCCAATAAAAGTTAAACAGATTTTACCAGCAACCTCCACTAACTGCTCTGAAACTGAGATTCCTTCTGTAGACCTTAGTCATTTTAAACTATTAAGAGAGAGTTATTTCTAAACTATTTCATCAGCTGTTAGTAGTCTCTCTGCTAGTTACAGTAATCATAATTCATTATACACCAGCAAAAAATCTGATCTAACAAGTTCACATTCTTGAACTTTGTCTCCACCCAGCAGAGGAAAACATGGTGGCAGTTTATCTTAGAGTGTCTGGGGTCGGCGATAAAACTCATTCCATTAAGCAGTTTGCAAGTCTTCATGTAGTCTCAATTCCTGCCAAACAGATCATTAAGAACTGAAAAATACACATTTTATGTAACTAAAAGGTAGAATTTGGGGGAAAGTAAATCAAAGAGATAGCTTTCAAGTCACTTACAAATATATCTGGAAGCAAAACTTATGTTTTCCACAAGCTAGAGCTACAAAGACCAAACCAGACTTGCTTGGTGCTACAGAAATTCTAAGGAATTGCTCTGCTCACCCACTGCCTGGTTAGCCATAACCTCCTAACTTCCTGTCTGCACATATACCTGAGCAAAACCAGCTTGTCCATATGGAAGAGCAAAACGAAATCTCGCCAAATATTTTGTTCTACTTCTGTTTATACTTTTATTCATATTTTGTGCTGTGTCTTCTGGTGTGTCCTCAATACGATACACCAACAGTTCGTATTTTCCCCCCTTTCAAAATTGCCTTAACCTCTCCCAGGAACAGGGTAGAGAGAGGAAGCACGTGTTGTGAAAATTGCCGGTTACTCAGAACCAGAGATGGAAACCAGATACTCAGGCGTCTATTCTCATTTGACATGTTTAAATTTATGGAAATCATTCCATCTTCTCTCTAATTATAAGTTCCAGGAGGGAATACTACCTAATAATTATACAGAGAATATTGTCTGAATTTCAGTGTAGTATATAATCAATAAGTTACTTTCACTCTATTTAAAGGGCAGATATTTGACATTTTGCAAGGATTATTATGTTTTAAGGCTTCCCTGGTAGCTCAGTAGTGAAGAGTTCGCCTGCCAATGCAGGAGACATGGGCTCGATCCCTGATTTGGGAAGATCCCACGTACTGAGGAGCAACTAAGCCCGTGAGCCACAACTATTGAGCCTGTGCTCTAGAACCTTGGAGCTGCAACTACAGAGCCCATGTGCTACAACTACTGAAGTTCGTGTGCCCTAGAGCCTGAGTTCCACAACAAGAGAAGCCACCACAACAAGAAGCCTGCTCATCTCAACTAGAGAGTAGCCCCCAGCCAAAAATAATTCTTTTTTTTCTTAAAAAGAAATGACTTCTTTGGCTCTGAAGATGTATTTACTTACAGATGCCACTCCCTGCAACTAGAGAAGAGCCTGTAGCAGCAGTGAAAATGCAGAATAGCCAAAAATAAATAAATACGTAAGGATATATTTTCGTTTTGTAGCTGTCTGTATGCATGGGGCCTCGCCTTATTCCTGACATTTAGTATGGAGTGGAGGATGCAGTTTAAAAAACAATTTTTTTAGAAAAGGAAATCATTCACATGGATTCAGGAAACAGTTACTGTAATTGTATCCAACACAGGACATGCTTGAGATATTTATTTTCCTATGGTATATAAAACATACTACTGAAGTTCTATTAAATGTCTCTGAAGAACATACTGTCTAGAAGAATTCCAATAATGATATTCAATTGAATTTATCTCTAATCCAAATCACATGGTTAATATCAGCAGAACCTGATTCAGAGTTTCTCTTTTGGTTGCTTGACAATTGAATTGAGAAGACTTGTTTGGGGTTATTATACTTTGGTTAAAAACATTTTAAAGTGTTGTTAAGTGTGGATTATCAAAACTCATTTACTATTAAATATTTAACTTTTAAGTTTTTCTGGTCATTTGGAATTTTAAAAATTCTCTCTAATTATAAGTTCCAGGAGGAATACTACCTAATAATTATACAGAGAATATTGTCTGAATTTCAGTGTAGTATATAATCAATAAGTTACTTTCACTCTATTTAAAGGGCAGATATTTGACATTTTGCAAGGATTATTATGTTTTAAGGCTTCCCTGGTAGCTCAGTAGTGAAGAGTTCGCCTGCCAATGCAGGAGACATGGGCTCGATCCCTGATTTGGGAAGATCCCACGTACTGAGGAGCAACTAAGCCCGTGAGCCACAACTATTGAGCCTGTGCTCTAGAACCTTGGAGCTGCAACTACAGAGCCCATGTGCTACAACTACTGAAGTTCGTGTGCCCTAGAGCCTGAGTTCCACAACAAGAGAAGCCACCACAACAAGAAGCCTGCTCATCTCAACTAGAGAGTAGCCCCCAGCCAAAAATAATTCTTTTTTTTCTTAAAAAGAAATGACTTCTTTGGCTCTGAAGATGTATTTACTTACAGATGCCACTCCCTGCAACTAGAGAAGAGCCTGTAGCAGCAGTGAAAATGCAGAATAGCCAAAAATAAATAAATACGTAAGGATATATTTTCGTTTTGTAGCTGTCTGTATGCATGGGGCCTCGCCTTATTCCTGACATTTAGTATGGAGTGGAGGATGCAGTTTAAAAAACAATTTTTTTAGAAAAGGAAATCATTCACATGGATTCAGGAAACAGTTACTGTAATTGTATCCAACACAGGACATGCTTGAGATATTTATTTTCCTATGGTATATAAAACATACTACTGAAGTTCTATTAAATGTCTCTGAAGAACATACTGTCTAGAAGAATTCCAATAATGATATTCAATTGAATTTATCTCTAATCCAAATCACATGGTTAATATCAGCAGAACCTGATTCAGAGTTTCTCTTTTGGTTGCTTGACAATTGAATTGAGAAGACTTGTTTGGGGTTATTATACTTTGGTTAAAAACATTTTAAAGTGTTGTTAAGTGTGGATTATCAAAACTCATTTACTATTAAATATTTAACTTTTAAGTTTTTCTGGTCATTTGGAATTTTAAAAAATTCTCTCTATATATAAACATTTTCATGAAATGTTCTCTAATACCAAGGTATTGTAGAAAGACTTCTAAACTAAAAAATTTTTGTAATCTCTGATCATACTTAATTGGATAAGAATGGCTGGGACTTCCCTAGTTGTCCACTGGTTAGAAATCTGCCTGCCAAAAAGCAGGGGACACAGGTTTGATCTCTGGTCCAGGAAGATCGCACATGCTGCTGAGCAACTAAGCCCATGCACTGCAACTGCTGCAGATCCAGCATGCCTAGAACTCACGTTCCACAGCAAGAGAAGCCACTGCAGTGAGAAACCAGTGCACCGTAACTAGAGAGTAGCCCTGGCTTATCCCAACTAGAGAAAGTCTACCTACTTACCACAACTAGAGAAAGCCTGAGTGCAGCAACAAAGACCCAGTGCAGTCAAAAATAAATTATTTTTTTAAAGAAGGAATGGATTCTTTGGCTCTGAAGATGTATTTACTTACAGATGCCGCAAAATTCTTTTTAAAAGTTTTGTTTAGGCATCAGACCAACCTTAATTTTAAAACAATATATTTATATTCATGTAGGGAATATCATTCTAAATCAACCTCAAATAGAAACAGACTTGTTCTAAACAAATAAGATGATTGAATCATGGCTAAGTCCTTAATTGTTTTTTATCACATGAGTGAAAGTGAGGAACTGAAATATAGTAAATGTAGGTAGAAATTAAATACTTTTAATGTGACTTTAGAGAGGTAAGTGATGACTGGGTCTACATCAAAGACAAAATAAATATATCTAGCACAATTGTTACTTGCCCCCTTCTTTAAATCAATTTAACAATAATTGGATGCTTTTCCTATGGTATATAAAACATACTACTGAAGTTCTATTAAATGTCTCTGAAGAACATACTGTCTAGAAGAATTCCAATAATGATATTCAATTGAATTTATCTCTAATCCAAATCACATGGTTAATATCAGCAGAACCTGATTCAGAGTTTCTCTTTTGGTTGCTTGACAATTGAATTGAGAAGACTTGTTTGGGGTTATTATACTTTGGTTAAAAACATTTTAAAGTGTTGTTAAGTGTGGATTATCAAAACTCATTTACTATTAAATATTTAACTTTTAAGTTTTTCTGGTCATTTGGAATTTTAAAAAATTCTCTCTATATATAAACATTTTCATGAAATGTTCTCTAATACCAAGGTATTGTAGAAAGACTTCTAAACTAAAAAATTTTTGTAATCTCTGATCATACTTAATTGGATAAGAATGGCTGGGACTTCCCTAGTTGTCCACTGGTTAGAAATCTGCCTGCCAAAAAGCAGGGGACACAGGTTTGATCTCTGGTCCAGGAAGATCGCACATGCTGCTGAGCAACTAAGCCCATGCACTGCAACTGCTGCAGATCCAGCATGCCTAGAACTCACGTTCCACAGCAAGAGAAGCCACTGCAGTGAGAAACCAGTGCACCGTAACTAGAGAGTAGCCCTGGCTTATCCCAACTAGAGAAAGTCTACCTACTTACCACAACTAGAGAAAGCCTGAGTGCAGCAACAAAGACCCAGTGCAGTCAAAAATAAATTATTTTTTTAAAGAAGGAATGGATTCTTTGGCTCTGAAGATGTATTTACTTACAGATGCCGCAAAATTCTTTTTAAAAGTTTTGTTTAGGCATCAGACCAACCTTAATTTTAAAACAATATATTTATATTCATGTAGGGAATATCATTCTAAATCAACCTCAAATAGAAACAGACTTGTTCTAAACAAATAAGATGATTGAATCATGGCTAAGTCCTTAATTGTTTTTTATCACATGAGTGAAAGTGAGGAACTGAAATATAGTAAATGTAGGTAGAAATTAAATACTTTTAATGTGACTTTAGAGAGGTAAGTGATGACTGGGTCTACATCAAAGACAAAATAAATATATCTAGCACAATTGTTACTTGCCCCCTTCTTTAAATCAATTTAACAAATATTTATTGGATTAGTGCCAAGACTCATGAGGAAAACACTCTCCCTCCCAGCTGTACAGAATCCAACAGAACAAAATACAGTCCTTGCCTTTCAGGGGGGCTGGAAAGTAATATTAGAGAGTACAGACCAGCTATTGAAATTGATACTGATGATAAGAGGTCTTTAAGGTTTTTTTTTTTTTTTTTTAATTTTATTTATTTGTTTGTTTGTTGGCTGGGCCAAGTCTTCGCTGCATGGGCTTCTTTTGTTGTGGAGCATGGACTCTAGGTATGTAGGCTTCATAGTTGCAGCACGCAGGCTCAGCAGTTGCGGCTTATGGCCTCTACAGGGCAGGCTTAGTTGCCTGAGAGTGTGTGGGATCTTCCTAGACCAGGGATCGAACCCACGTCCCCTGCATTGACAGGCAGATTCTTAACCACTGGACCACCAGGGAAACCCCTGTAAGGATTTTTTGATCAGTCACTTCCCTCAGAGTGAGGAGCTCCTAAAGTTTAGAACACATCCAAAAAAGATGCTGGGTTTTTTTTCCTGACAAGATCAATGCTATACACAGAGGATTAGCTATGGTCCCTGTAGCCCAAAGTTCTGTTGCCGAGAACAGCTCAAAGCACACACCTTAGAACGTTGACTCGTCATCATTAAGTATGCGTTTAAATCTTTAAGGTCAACTGCAAAGCAAGAGTTCTGATGAACTGGCCCATACATCACTTGTGTCACCATTTTGAATATACTCTTACTTCCTGCCAACCAGATCCATCCCCTGGAGCTACTTCAGGTTAAAAAGCTTTCATCATTCTCACTTTCTGTCAAAAGGTGATTTCATTGAGATTAATCAGACTTTCAGCATTATATAAACTCAGAATTTTCAGCATTAGAACCACCTTTGCCAAGACTATGAAGCTGGCATTATGTACAGACATGTACAAGGTTAAGTTAGTGAGCTGGAAGGAACTGGAAATATAGTAAATGTAGGTAGAAATTAAATACTTTTAATGTGACTTTAGAGAGGTAAGTGATGACTGGGTCTACATCAAAGACAAAATAAATATATCTAGCACAATTGTTACTTGCCCCCTTCTTTAAATCAATTTAACAAATATTTATTGGATTAGTGCCAAGACTCATGAGGAAAACACTCTCCCTCCCAGCTGTACAGAATCCAACAGAACAAAATACAGTCCTTGCCTTTCAGGGGGGCTGGAAAGTAATATTAGAGAGTACAGACCAGCTATTGAAATTGATACTGATGATAAGAGGTCTTTAAGGTTTTTTTTTTTTTTTTTTAATTTTATTTATTTGTTTGTTTGTTGGCTGGGCCAAGTCTTCGCTGCATGGGCTTCTTTTGTTGTGGAGCATGGACTCTAGGTATGTAGGCTTCATAGTTGCAGCACGCAGGCTCAGCAGTTGCGGCTTATGGCCTCTACAGGGCAGGCTTAGTTGCCTGAGAGTGTGTGGGATCTTCCTAGACCAGGATCGAACCCACGTCCCCTGCATTGACAGGCAGATTCTTAACCACTGGACCACCAGGGAAACCCCTGTAAGGATTTTTTGATCAGTCACTTCCCTCAGAGTGAGGAGCTCCTAAAGTTTAGAACACATCCAAAAAAGATGCTGGGTTTTTTTTCCTGACAAGATCAATGCTATACACAGAGGATTAGCTATGGTCCCTGTAGCCCAAAGTTCTGTTGCCGAGAACAGCTCAAAGCACACACCTTAGAACGTTGACTCGTCATCATTAAGTATGCGTTTAAATCTTTAAGGTCAACTGCAAAGCAAGAGTTCTGATGAACTGGCCCATACATCACTTGTGTCACCATTTTGAATATACTCTTACTTCCTGCCAACCAGATCCATCCCCTGGAGCTACTTCAGGTTAAAAAGCTTTCATCATTCTCACTTTCTGTCAAAAGGTGATTTCATTGAGATTAATCAGACTTTCAGCATTATATAAACTCAGAATTTTCAGCATTAGAACCACCTTTGCCAAGACTATGAAGCTGGCATTATGTACAGACATGTACAAGGTTAAGTTAGTGAGCTGGAAGGGAACTGGAAAGAGAAGGAAAGATCCATTCAGATGATCTGTAACACATCAGTTTTTAACATTATTTTTTATGTATTTCCCTAGTGCAATATGAATAATACTAGAACCAAACAAAACCCTCCAGCATCAACTCAATTAGCCTAATATTTTCTACCCAAAGGTAAAATAGAAATAAGGGATAACATTTTATTGTCTTCCCTCATAACAAAATATATGCAAAAACATCATTTTGGTCTCCTGTGAAATTTAAAAAAAAAAATAGATATTTTTTAATGTATTAATACGTGGTTCAGAACCACAGCCCACTTTGAAAATATAGGGCGCTTTACAGTAATCAGTGGAATGAAACAGTGCTTTAATATCATTTACCTCTCTAACTCCATGCTGTTCTGACCTTTATTTATTATGTTTATTGCTGTAGTAGTTGAGTACAGAGTATTCAACATAGAAACTTTGTGCATTCACTGTGCTTCAATCATACTGATACATCTCTTTCTTCATTATCCATATCACTCAGCACAGCTAAATAGGATTCTTAATTAACCATAGAGACAGTCAAAATTAAATAATGGTATTCTGAGGTTCCTTCCTGTAAGCCTAAAATTTAAAATAATGCACTAATGAAATTATGTTAGAAACTATCACTTTAATGATGACAAGTGTCTGACTCATCTTTTTATCTCCTAACACCCAGTGCCATAGCAGCAGGCACTGAATATATGTTTATTAAATAATTTCTCTACCATTATTTAAATAAACTAACTCCTCATTCAGCCGAAGGGCTGAATGTAGCCCACAAATACCCAGTTTACAAACAGTAAATGACTAGAGCATGGAGAAGAATAAAACTAAACTCATGAGGGCCAAGTCTGTAAAAATTAATTTTTATCCTTTTGTAACGTCTGCACGTGCTATGCTGTGTTCACTTTGCTCAGTTGTGTCCAACTCCTTTTGACCCTGTGGACTGTAGCCTTCCAGGCTTCCCAATCCAAGGAATTTTCCAGGCAAGAATACTGGAGTTGGTTGCATTTCCTTCTCCAGGGGCTCTTCCTAACCTGGGCATAGAACCCACGGCTCTTGTGTCTCCTGGGTTAGCAGGCAGGTATTTCACTACTGTGCCACCTAATATCTTCTCTTCAAAAAAGTTATTTGAGGGACTTCCCTGATGGTCTAGTGGCTAAGACTTCGGGCTCTAAATTCAGGGAACCTGAGTTTGATGCCCATCAGGTAACTAGATCCACTTGCCAAAACTAAAGATCTGGCATGCCACAACTAAGACCCAGTGCAGCCAAATAAATAAATATACATTTTAAAGTTATTTGAATAACTTGTCTCCTAGTCACCTAGTTCCTGTCTTCAGAGGCAAACATTTTACCAGTTTCTTGGGTTTTCTTTCAGGATATACAAACATAAACATGTTTCCTTTTCTACAAATTCTAGCATACTATTCTACTACTTGCTTTCTTTGCTTTTATTTGTAAACTTTTTTTCAAATTCTAGCTAATCAGTGGAATGAAACAGTGCTTTAATATCATTTACCTCTCTAACTCCATGCTGTTCTGACCTTTATTTATTATGTTTATTGCTGTAGTAGTTGAGTACAGAGTATTCAACATAGAAACTTTGTGCATTCACTGTGCTTCAATCATACTGATACATCTCTTTCTTCATTATCCATATCACTCAGCACAGCTAAATAGGATTCTTAATTAACCATAGAGACAGTCAAAATTAAATAATGGTATTCTGAGGTTCCTTCCTGTAAGCCTAAAATTTAAAATAATGCACTAATGAAATTATGTTAGAAACTATCACTTTAATGATGACAAGTGTCTGACTCATCTTTTTATCTCCTAACACCCAGTGCCATAGCAGCAGGCACTGAATATATGTTTATTAAATAATTTCTCTACCATTATTTAAATAAACTAACTCCTCATTCAGCCGAAGGGCTGAATGTAGCCCACAAATACCCAGTTTACAAACAGTAAATGACTAGAGCATGGAGAAGAATAAAACTAAACTCATGAGGGCCAAGTCTGTAAAAATTAATTTTTATCCTTTTGTAACGTCTGCACGTGCTATGCTGTGTTCACTTTGCTCAGTTGTGTCCAACTCCTTTTGACCCTGTGGACTGTAGCCTTCCAGGCTTCCCAATCCAAGGAATTTTCCAGGCAAGAATACTGGAGTTGGTTGCATTTCCTTCTCCAGGGGCTCTTCCTAACCTGGGCATAGAACCCACGGCTCTTGTGTCTCCTGGGTTAGCAGGCAGGTATTTCACTACTGTGCCACCTAATATCTTCTCTTCAAAAAAGTTATTTGAGGGACTTCCCTGATGGTCTAGTGGCTAAGACTTCGGGCTCTAAATTCAGGGAACCTGAGTTTGATGCCCATCAGGTAACTAGATCCACTTGCCAAAACTAAAGATCTGGCATGCCACAACTAAGACCCAGTGCAGCCAAATAAATAAATATACATTTTAAAGTTATTTGAATAACTTGTCTCCTAGTCACCTAGTTCCTGTCTTCAGAGGCAAACATTTTACCAGTTTCTTGGGTTTTCTTTCAGGATATACAAACATAAACATGTTTCCTTTTCCCTACAAATTCTAGCATACTATTCTACTACTTGCTTTCTTTGCTTTTATTTGTAAATACAGTTTTTTTAAAAAAATATGGTATTATGAAAATCTTAAAATATCTCACCATAGAGAGCATTGCAGAATGAACCCCATGTTCTACAATATCCAGTTTTAGCCATATCAAGATAGTACCACTTGCTTTATTTATCTTTTATTTGTATGTGTATATTTTAAAGCAAGTCTCGGACATTGTGTCATTTCATCTCTCTTCCCTAAATACCTTCTGCTTTTTAAATCGTATGGACATTTTCTTGTATAAGTACAAGGCCATTATATGTAATAAAATTAATTCCCTGGTATTATCGAATGCCCAGTCTATACTCAGGTTTCCGTAATTGTCTTTATTGTTTTAAAAATATTTATTTAATTAACAAGGACCTACTGTATAGCACATCGAATTTTGCTCAATGTTATGTGCATCCTGGGTGGGAGAGGAGTTTGGGAGAGAATGGGCACATGTGTATGTATGGCTTAATCCCCTCACAGTTCACCTGAAACTGTCACAATATTGTTAACCTTCTATACTCCAATACAAAATAGAAAGTTCCCACAAGCCTTTTATTAAGGGGTTTCACCATTAATGATTATTGCCTGTATTGATGATTCATTAAGGACTGGAGAATAGGAATATTCTAACAGTTTTGTGTGGTGACAACCACCTTCTTTACCCAGAAAGATTCACAGGTTCTTAGAATTCATTGTGAATTGGAGAATTTACAATCAAGTTCATGAAAATGTATGATCCTAAGAATTAGCACTAAGAAGGTTCCAGATCCATCTCAGTTTCATTCAAACTAAAATTGAAAACCTGCAGTTTCAAAATCTTTGTTTTGAAGGTTTAAAAGGTCTAGGTCCATTTACCAGAAACAGATCTTATCACTTGGGTGAGGGGATGTTTCACAGTTATATAACATTACATTTTAAAGTTATTTGAATAACTTGTCTCCTAGTCACCTAGTTCCTGTCTTCAGAGGCAAACATTTTACCAGTTTCTTGGGTTTTCTTTCAGGATATACAAACATAAACATGTTTCCTTTTCCCTACAAATTCTAGCATACTATTCTACTACTTGCTTTCTTTGCTTTTATTTGTAAATACAGTTTTTTTAAAAAAATATGGTATTATGAAAATCTTAAAATATCTCACCATAGAGAGCATTGCAGAATGAACCCCATGTTCTACAATATCCAGTTTTAGCCATATCAAGATAGTACCACTTGCTTTATTTATCTTTTATTTGTATGTGTATATTTTAAAGCAAGTCTCGGACATTGTGTCATTTCATCTCTCTTCCCTAAATACCTTCTGCTTTTTAAATCGTATGGACATTTTCTTGTATAAGTACAAGGCCATTATATGTAATAAAATTAATTCCCTGGTATTATCGAATGCCCAGTCTATACTCAGGTTTCCGTAATTGTCTTTATTGTTTTAAAAATATTTATTTAATTAACAAGGACCTACTGTATAGCACATCGAATTTTGCTCAATGTTATGTGCATCCTGGGTGGGAGAGGAGTTTGGGAGAGAATGGGCACATGTGTATGTATGGCTTAATCCCCTCACAGTTCACCTGAAACTGTCACAATATTGTTAACCTTCTATACTCCAATACAAAATAGAAAGTTCCCACAAGCCTTTTATTAAGGGGTTTCACCATTAATGATTATTGCCTGTATTGATGATTCATTAAGGACTGGAGAATAGGAATATTCTAACAGTTTTGTGTGGTGACAACCACCTTCTTTACCCAGAAAGATTCACAGGTTCTTAGAATTCATTGTGAATTGGAGAATTTACAATCAAGTTCATGAAAATGTATGATCCTAAGAATTAGCACTAAGAAGGTTCCAGATCCATCTCAGTTTCATTCAAACTAAAATTGAAAACCTGCAGTTTCAAAATCTTTGTTTTGAAGGTTTAAAAGGTCTAGGTCCATTTACCAGAAACAGATCTTATCACTTGGGTGAGGGGATGTTTCACAGTTATATAACATTACAAATATAATCTACTGGGAATGTCTCCCATATGCATAAGACAGTCCATCTTATCTATAGAAAGAATATTCACACTCAGTATGAAATTGATCACAGAATTATTCCCTTTATAGAATGTTAGAAAGATGGAAATAATCCTCTCCAGTGAGGAAATCTCCAGGGAGATGAATATTTCCAGAATTGCGGATAAGAGCAAGCAGAGAACTGGTGTGTGGCTTCAAAGCCAGAGAGAGGGAGAATGTTCAAGCACTAGGCATGTCTCTAAAATGAGAGGCTATCACTCATCCAAAACTAGACTCAATATGCTTCTCATTCAAGTGCTTAGGCCCTGCTCCAAGAGATCCAAGACTTACTAAGTTTCTTCCTTTAAAAGCATCTTAGGTTAAAATGATGCAGTGGTTCAGAACTATTAGATTATGATATGTGTCCTGAAGTAAAGTGAAAATGTTAGTCACTCAGTCATGTCCAGCTCTTTGCGAACCCAAACTGTAGCCCACCGGGCTCCTCTGTCCATGGAATTCTCCAGGCAAGAATACTGGAATGGGTCACCATTTCCTTCTCCAGGGGATTTTCCCAACCCAGGGAGAGAACCCAGGTCTCCTGCATTGCAGGCAGATCCTCTACCATCAGAGCCACCAGGGAAGCCTGATATCTGTCCTACCCCATTTCAAAATTAAAAGTGTAAAGATCTCTTTAAAAAGAAGTTCACCTGAAACTGTCACAATATTGTTAACCTTCTATACTCCAATACAAAATAGAAAGTTCCCACAAGCCTTTTATTAAGGGGTTTCACCATTAATGATTATTGCCTGTATTGATGATTCATTAAGGACTGGAGAATAGGAATATTCTAACAGTTTTGTGTGGTGACAACCACCTTCTTTACCCAGAAAGATTCACAGGTTCTTAGAATTCATTGTGAATTGGAGAATTTACAATCAAGTTCATGAAAATGTATGATCCTAAGAATTAGCACTAAGAAGGTTCCAGATCCATCTCAGTTTCATTCAAACTAAAATTGAAAACCTGCAGTTTCAAAATCTTTGTTTTGAAGGTTTAAAAGGTCTAGGTCCATTTACCAGAAACAGATCTTATCACTTGGGTGAGGGGATGTTTCACAGTTATATAACATTACAAATATAATCTACTGGGAATGTCTCCCATATGCATAAGACAGTCCATCTTATCTATAGAAAGAATATTCACACTCAGTATGAAATTGATCACAGAATTATTCCCTTTATAGAATGTTAGAAAGATGGAAATAATCCTCTCCAGTGAGGAAATCTCCAGGGAGATGAATATTTCCAGAATTGCGGATAAGAGCAAGCAGAGAACTGGTGTGTGGCTTCAAAGCCAGAGAGAGGGAGAATGTTCAAGCACTAGGCATGTCTCTAAAATGAGAGGCTATCACTCATCCAAAACTAGACTCAATATGCTTCTCATTCAAGTGCTTAGGCCCTGCTCCAAGAGATCCAAGACTTACTAAGTTTCTTCCTTTAAAAGCATCTTAGGTTAAAATGATGCAGTGGTTCAGAACTATTAGATTATGATATGTGTCCTGAAGTAAAGTGAAAATGTTAGTCACTCAGTCATGTCCAGCTCTTTGCGAACCCAAACTGTAGCCCACCGGGCTCCTCTGTCCATGGAATTCTCCAGGCAAGAATACTGGAATGGGTCACCATTTCCTTCTCCAGGGGATTTTCCCAACCCAGGGAGAGAACCCAGGTCTCCTGCATTGCAGGCAGATCCTCTACCATCAGAGCCACCAGGGAAGCCTGATATCTGTCCTACCCCATTTCAAAATTAAAAGTGTAAAGATCTCTTTAAAAAGAAAAGGAAGAAAGAAAAAGAAGGAAAGAAAACGATGCAGTGGATCCAAAGAACACATTCAAACAAAAAAACCAAAATAAATACTGAGGGTTCTGAATCTCATACTTGTGCACATTGACCATTGCCTAGTAGACCTGCTCATGGTAAAACACTATTTGTCTCTCGAGTGTTTCCTCAAGAATTATATCCATTACAGTACACTGTGGAGATGCGTGCATTCTTCACAGTCTTCATTCAAGTTAAGCAGAACCCTCTTATCGATGCTCAACAGTACACCCTGCAGCAGTGGCTGCTCTGTGCCAAACAGGACTCTGCCTGCCATTGAGTTGAGTGAGTCATTCAATGTCTTTTTTGTTTGAACTTTCTTTAACATTTTTATTTATTTATTTATTTTTAGCTATTCTGCATTTTCACTGCTGCTACAGGCTCTTCTCTAGTTGCAAGGAGTGGGGGCTACTCTCTAGTTGAGGTGAGCAGGCTTCTTGCTGCAGAGACTTCTATTGTGGAACTCAGGGTCTAGGACTCATGGGCTTCAATAGTTGCAGCACAGGGGCTCAACAGTTGTGGCTCCGAGGCTCTTGAGCACAGGTTCAATAGTTGTGGCTCATGGGCTTGGTTGCTCCACAGCATGTGGGATCTTCCCAGACCAGGGATCGAACCCCTGTCTCCTGAATTGGCAGGCAAACTCTTCCCTACTGGGCTACCAGGAAGCCCTCAGTGACTGTTTTAATCCAGGGGGGATGACCCCTGTCTCCTGAATTACTAAGTTTCTTCCTTTAAAAGCATCTTAGGTTAAAATGATGCAGTGGTTCAGAACTATTAGATTATGATATGTGTCCTGAAGTAAAGTGAAAATGTTAGTCACTCAGTCATGTCCAGCTCTTTGCGAACCCAAACTGTAGCCCACCGGGCTCCTCTGTCCATGGAATTCTCCAGGCAAGAATACTGGAATGGGTCACCATTTCCTTCTCCAGGGGATTTTCCCAACCCAGGGAGAGAACCCAGGTCTCCTGCATTGCAGGCAGATCCTCTACCATCAGAGCCACCAGGGAAGCCTGATATCTGTCCTACCCCATTTCAAAATTAAAAGTGTAAAGATCTCTTTAAAAAGAAAAGGAAGAAAGAAAAAGAAGGAAAGAAAACGATGCAGTGGATCCAAAGAACACATTCAAACAAAAAAACCAAAATAAATACTGAGGGTTCTGAATCTCATACTTGTGCACATTGACCATTGCCTAGTAGACCTGCTCATGGTAAAACACTATTTGTCTCTCGAGTGTTTCCTCAAGAATTATATCCATTACAGTACACTGTGGAGATGCGTGCATTCTTCACAGTCTTCATTCAAGTTAAGCAGAACCCTCTTATCGATGCTCAACAGTACACCCTGCAGCAGTGGCTGCTCTGTGCCAAACAGGACTCTGCCTGCCATTGAGTTGAGTGAGTCATTCAATGTCTTTTTTGTTTGAACTTTCTTTAACATTTTTATTTATTTATTTATTTTTAGCTATTCTGCATTTTCACTGCTGCTACAGGCTCTTCTCTAGTTGCAAGGAGTGGGGGCTACTCTCTAGTTGAGGTGAGCAGGCTTCTTGCTGCAGAGACTTCTATTGTGGAACTCAGGGTCTAGGACTCATGGGCTTCAATAGTTGCAGCACAGGGGCTCAACAGTTGTGGCTCCGAGGCTCTTGAGCACAGGTTCAATAGTTGTGGCTCATGGGCTTGGTTGCTCCACAGCATGTGGGATCTTCCCAGACCAGGGATCGAACCCCTGTCTCCTGAATTGGCAGGCAAACTCTTCACTACTGGGCTACCAGGGAAGCCCTCAGTGACTGTTTTTAATCCACATGCCCTCCCCCTCTGGCGTTCTTTTTGTGCTAGAGACGTTTTGACCCCTGTTGGTGAATAAGATGTATCAACAACCATGCAAGACTCGTCATGGAGGAGCAATGACAGTGTCAACAGGGGAATGAGAACTTAAGCTGCTGAAGGGCTCCAGGGTTTCCTGGGAAGCAGCCAAGGAAATAAAGAGTAAAGAGTTACCTTTACAGTTACAGGTTGTTGAAGGGATTTTCTGGAGGGAGAAGGGTATTGAGTTGTACAGTAGCCAAGTGGATGAGCCAACAAGAAACCAGGCAAGGAGGCCTGAAAACTTTGGAGTAGGTTGTAAGAGAAGTGAGGAGAGCCCACCAGTGCACAAGTGTAAGTATATTGATCTCCATAGGGACTCTGTGATGACCTCACTCATCACTGAGTTAGTGAGGCAACCTCACTCTAGTCTCCTCCCACCATTCTCCACTAAACAGTTTACTTCTGTGTTGGGCCCTGGGCTGGGTACTGAACCATTTAAGAAGGAAGAAATCCTAAAGTGTCAAAGATATTTGTGAATGACCTTGCCCATGCTCTCTGAAGAGACAGTGAAGGGGACCTTGAATGGGCCCCTAGAATGGGCTAGGGTAACCAAAGAAAGCCATGGTGGAGGGGTGGAGATAAACACTGTACGTGATAGAGTATTTGTGTTTGTTTCTTGACTGTGTTAAGGAACCCAGATTCTAGGGAAGTGAGCCAAGACTAGAAGAACCGCTAGACTGACTCAGTTGCAAAGAACTAGGAAAGGATCCCAGCTCAGAAGAGTTAAGGAGCAGAGGAGATGTTGCAGGAAGAGATGTGGAGACCAGGGGTCAGGAGGATGTTAAACTCTGGTCTACTTGAGTAGATCTGAGTAGAACATGATATGGAATGGATAGGATGCTTGGGTCCTCAACGTATGTATGCTTCAGAAAACAAAGCAAAACAAAACAGATGTTTTAATTCATCATAACTTCTTTATTAAGAATATTATTAACAAGTAGTGCTGAGTCACTCAATTAAATGTACTTGATGTATACAGTGCTGTATTAGGCACATGGAAATCTCCCAATAACTTTTTCTTAGGGAATAAACAAATAACAGGGCTTCATTGACTCAATGCACATGAGTTCGAGCAAACTCTGGGAAACAGTGAAGGACAGGAAAATCTGGTGTGCTATAGTTCATGGCGTGGCAAAGAGCTGGACTTGACTTAGTGACTGAAGAACAAAGCAACGGGTGGAACTCAAACCAAACAATGTTTCACATCAAACAAAATAAATGAATTCTTTGTAGCACAGAACTCTAGCGCCATCCCAGCACTCATATCCCCCCTATGGTTTTCAGTGTAGCACTGTACTCGACTCAGGTTCACATCTCTGTCTTGTCCACCAGATCAAGCTTCCTGATGGCTTGGTTCCTGAGAGACCATATCTTAGTCTCCTCCAGCCCCTCAGTTCTTATAAGGGTACTGAAGACAAAGTAAGTTCTGAGCAAATAACTGCTGAAAGAGTGACTGGAGGAATGAACAGCTCGTTACTTAACAAAGGACTCAGGTCTTTAATACTGACTTGGTCCTCAGTCATCTATGCTGCCCTTTCTGTTACCCCCTACAATGCACCTGACAAGTTTGTAGAATTAACTTACCCAGATGAAAAAAAAAAATGAACTGGAAAGTTCTAGAAGAAAAGGAGACCCTTAGCAGGCCTAAGGGTCATTTGGACTGTCATTTGGAAGACAGTCAGTACTACGGCAGTCTACAGTTATGGTTTGCCAAATAACCTCGACAGAGGCTAGCTGTCACCAGTGTGGTCTGGTCTTGACTCTGGTTTCCTATCCTTTATGTTCTTTGGTGTTTGGAGGAACAGACGCAAAAACCATTTCTCATTTCCACAAACGAGCATTGCTGGGACTGGTCATTTCTTCAAGAGACATGGTGGCCTCCCACATGACCACAGACAGACCAGCAAGTGACGAAATGTGAAGTTACTTGTAAGCTGAGGGCTGTCACTTCTAGTCCCATTTCTTGACTGACAGTTGTTTAGATTAAAACCAAAGGTGTTTGTTTGACTTTAATTCTTCTGCAGGTGAGGACCTATTTGGGGGTTCTGTTTTCTGCCTTACCTGGATCTAGTCACAATTACCACAAGCTCGGTCCTGTCAAAAGTAACCACTTCTAAAGGCAGAGGGTGGGGATGTCTACTGAGGAGGAGAATGAAGATTGAAATGTAAATCAGGAAACCTGGGTGGCTCCACAGTAGATACATATGCTTGGGCATGTCCGTCCATTTTTCAAATCAGAGCATTCTCATTTGTAAATGGGGCTGGCTGAGTCCAATAATCCATAATTCCACTTCTGGCTTTCTGTCATTTCTCCACACTTCTATAAAACCCATAATCAGTGCCATTCGCTTGACACTTATGATCTATTGTCTTGTACTGTGGTTAAGGCACGTGCTCGCCCAGTGAGAGTGTAAGCTCCTTAATGGCCAAGACTCATCTTTTATTTTGTGGTGGTTGCCATGGTGCATCCACTAAGGAACCTCTTCCCCCAGTTGCTGGAAGTGCTGGTGGCCAATCACTCCTGTCTGAGTCCCTCTCCACCCACCCTGGTATGAGAAAAGTGGTGGCGGAGGGGGAAGGAGAGTCAGTATCCAACAGGTGGGTGGTTGATGTGAGGTGACCAGTAATAGGGGGCAAGGGGGACAACAGTGGAGAGCTACTCCAGAAGCAGAACATCCCTGGAGATCCCTGAGGTCTTCCTATGACTGCATGGCCATTCAACCTCATCCTCCATGTACCCTGTTGTCTTCACTCCCTCACAGGTGTGGTTCCTAAGATCATTTCCCAGTCGACTTCCTGCACACAAATGTGAGTCTCAGAGTCTGCTTTCTGGGGGTTATAGCTATGTTTCCAGCTGCCTTCCTGTCTCCTCTCATGTATCCACCACATTCCCCACGTAACGTGGGTTAAAATGAACTGGAGCCCACAGGGCGGCAGCAGGGTAGGCAAGAAGCCCTGTTCTTTGTCTCCACAAATACTGAACTCACGGGTGTTTCTCCCAGCATCCAATTCTTCACCGGCAAAGTCAATGAGGGCTGTCACTTCTAGTCCCATTTCTTGACTGACAGTTGTTTAGATTAAAACCAAAGGTGTTTGTTTGACTTTAATTCTTCTGCAGGTGAGGACCTATTTGGGGGTTCTGTTTTCTGCCTTACCTGGATCTAGTCACAATTACCACAAGCTCGGTCCTGTCAAAAGTAACCACTTCTAAAGGCAGAGGGTGGGGATGTCTACTGAGGAGGAGAATGAAGATTGAAATGTAAATCAGGAAACCTGGGTGGCTCCACAGTAGATACATATGCTTGGGCATGTCCGTCCATTTTTCAAATCAGAGCATTCTCATTTGTAAATGGGGCTGGCTGAGTCCAATAATCCATAATTCCACTTCTGGCTTTCTGTCATTTCTCCACACTTCTATAAAACCCATAATCAGTGCCATTCGCTTGACACTTATGATCTATTGTCTTGTACTGTGGTTAAGGCACGTGCTCGCCCAGTGAGAGTGTAAGCTCCTTAATGGCCAAGACTCATCTTTTATTTTGTGGTGGTTGCCATGGTGCATCCACTAAGGAACCTCTTCCCCCAGTTGCTGGAAGTGCTGGTGGCCAATCACTCCTGTCTGAGTCCCTCTCCACCCACCCTGGTATGAGAAAAGTGGTGGCGGAGGGGGAAGGAGAGTCAGTATCCAACAGGTGGGTGGTTGATGTGAGGTGACCAGTAATAGGGGGCAAGGGGGACAACAGTGGAGAGCTACTCCAGAAGCAGAACATCCCTGGAGATCCCTGAGGTCTTCCTATGACTGCATGGCCATTCAACCTCATCCTCCATGTACCCTGTTGTCTTCACTCCCTCACAGGTGTGGTTCCTAAGATCATTTCCCAGTCGACTTCCTGCACACAAATGTGAGTCTCAGAGTCTGCTTTCTGGGGGTTATAGCTATGTTTCCAGCTGCCTTCCTGTCTCCTCTCATGTATCCACCACATTCCCCACGTAACGTGGGTTAAAATGAACTGGAGCCCACAGGGGCGGCAGCAGGGTAGGCAAGAAGCCCTGTTCTTTGTCTCCACAAATACTGAACTCACGGGTGTTTCTCCCAGCATCCAATTCTTCACCGGCAAAGTCAAGAACAGATGAAATCCTGTCCATGGTAAGATGCCTAGGAATGGTTTGTTCCTGCTCATCTCTTCTCTTGTGTGTGTCTAATTCCTGGCAACAGATAGAGGGAAGGAACTGGGTCCTACATAACGCAACTAAGACCAACAGAATATTTAAAAGTTGGCCAGTCTCCTTGTGTTTCTAAAACCAGAGAAACAAAGAAAAAAAAAAACCTGGATTTCAAGCTGTTTCCTTTTCCAAATGAAAACCAGGAGAAAACTGATCACATAGGGATGGTCTGGCATCCATCAGGATAGATGGTGTCAAGGTGTTTAGCAAAGCTTGCTGTTCCCTTTCATAATAAAGGGGAAAATTGCTTTAGGCAACTACTCTCCTCCCCACATAGTCTAATATGTTTACTGGGTTGTTCTTATGAGCACATTGTGTGATTTTTAACCAGGTTAATTACAGAATCTACACACATACACTCACAAACACACACACACATCTTAATCTGTGGACCCAACTGACTACACTATATCATCTTGTATTCACATAAAACCTATCAAAAGAATACTTGCTTTTAATATGCAGTATCATTTCCTTTCTGATCTCTGCTTTCCTTAGATAGCCAGGAGTATCTGTGCCTAATTTTTCCCCTTGCTGTTTTTTTCCTTCTTTCTTTTTTTTAAATTTCTGACATTTGATATGATTTATAGGAGCACAATCCTTTGAAATGATAAGACAATGAACTGCAGATTTGGGGCATATTTAAATAATTCAAACGTTGTCTGAGACATTGCGGTTCCAAGGGGAAAGAACAGTCGACACCAGAAAATTTCCTGCTGGAATTCTGCCAGAGAATAGCTGGCCATCCTGGGGAGGTCCATCATTATGGGACTTTGCTGTTTGTAAATTTAATAAACGGCTCACATCTGCTTATAATATTATGGAAGTCTCTGCTAGCAGTATTTCTTCCATAAAGCACATGGTTTGTTTTACACAGTCATCGATGCTTTCTGTTTGTGGGATTTGTCAGGATGGACTGGGGAAACACAACACCTGTACTTACACATAAGAGTCCAGGAGGCTGCATTTGTGTCCTGCTTGTGTCTGAATCGCAGCTTGATGCCAGTGGAACCTTGGGAGCCATCTAGTCCTTCCCTGGACCATGTAACAAAGGCCCCGGGAGGGACTCGACGTCAGTTCACCCAGAGTTAGTGACAGAGTCGTGGCTCAGAGGATGTCAGAACCCTCCCTTCCTCCTTCTACCTCCTTCCTTCTTTCTTTCTTTCTTTTTTTTCATTTAGTATTTATTTTTACTTATTTATTTGGCTGTGCAGGGTCTCAGTTATGGCAAGCAGGATCTTTCATTTGCAGCACAAAAGATCTTTAGCAGTGACATGTGACCCGTCAATTGTGGCATGTGGGATCTAGCTTCCTGATCAGGGATCAGACCCGTATCCTTGCACTGGTATTGCGGAGTCTTAGCTTCTGGATCATCAGGGACGTCCCTTCTTTTCTCTTGCTTCTCTTTGCGTGGACACAGCTTATAACTTCTCCCCATTTGCTGCACCTTCGCGGCATCCTTGGTTTGGGTGTGGTCCCTCTCATATCTGATCCCCAGGCACTGCTGCCTCCCTTCCGATCAGGTCACCCCTCTGATGTGACCCATGTGCATCCTTTTCATTTTTATGAATCTTAAAAAGCGTCTCTTCCTCCTCCCCACTAGACGCAGTGCTGCGATCCTCCCACGTTGTTCCATGTGTGCCTCGTGCACGCGGTGCGCGTGAGTACTCTGTGCTGCGGCGTCCTCCGAGGACAGGGCTCCTCCTGCTGGAGCACCCCGCCGCCCTGCTGCCCTGTCCCACTGTGGTTCTGCGACAGCGTGTCTGGGCCCTCTAGCTCTCTCTCAAGCCAAAATCACATCCCCTCCTAGCTTTTATAAAACGTACGAGGCACAGCAAGTCCAAGGAATATAAGCGACTTAGCAGTGGCTTCAGTCATCTTTCACCTCTGGGTAAATTACTGGCATGATTTAATACAATACAGACAGAACATGGTCAAAAGCTGGGAAAATGTTTTAAAATGTTTTCCCAGCACTAACTTAAGTTCTCAAAAATGGAGCAAAAGTTCCATAAAGCAGCTTCGATGCCTGTTTGTGGGATTTGTCAGGATGGACTGGAAACACAACACCTGTACTTACACATAAGAGTCCAGGAGGCTGCATTTGTGTCCTGCTTGTGTCTGAATCGCAGCTTGATGCCAGTGGAACCTTGGGAGCCATCTAGTCCTTCCCTGGACCATGTAACAAAGGCCCCGGGAGGGACTCGACGTCAGTTCACCCAGAGTTAGTGACAGAGTCGTGGCTCAGAGGATGTCAGAACCCTCCCTTCCTCCTTCTACCTCCTTCCTTCTTTCTTTCTTTCTTTTTTTTCATTTAGTATTTATTTTTACTTATTTATTTGGCTGTGCAGGGTCTCAGTTATGGCAAGCAGGATCTTTCATTTGCAGCACAAAAGATCTTTAGCAGTGACATGTGACCCGTCAATTGTGGCATGTGGGATCTAGCTTCCTGATCAGGGATCAGACCCGTATCCTTGCACTGGTATTGCGGAGTCTTAGCTTCTGGATCATCAGGGACGTCCCTTCTTTTCTCTTGCTTCTCTTTGCGTGGACACAGCTTATAACTTCTCCCCATTTGCTGCACCTTCGCGGCATCCTTGGTTTGGGTGTGGTCCCTCTCATATCTGATCCCCAGGCACTGCTGCCTCCCTTCCGATCAGGTCACCCCTCTGATGTGACCCATGTGCATCCTTTTCATTTTTATGAATCTTAAAAAGCGTCTCTTCCTCCTCCCCACTAGACGCAGTGCTTTGCGATCCTCCCACGTTGTTCCATGTGTGCCTCGTGCACGCGGTGCGCGTGAGTACTCTGTGCTGCGGCGTCCTCCGAGGACAGGGCTCCTCCTGCTGGAGCACCCCGCCGCCCTGCTGCCCTGTCCCACTGTGGTTCTGCGACAGCGTGTCTGGGCCCTCTAGCTCTCTCTCAAGCCAAAATCACATCCCCTCCTAGCTTTTATAAAACGTACGAGGCACAGCAAGTCCAAGGAATATAAGCGACTTAGCAGTGGCTTCAGTCATCTTTCACCTCTGGGTAAATTACTGGCATGATTTAATACAATACAGACAGAACATGGTCAAAAGCTGCTTTTATGCAATCAAAATGGGCAAAATGTTTTTAAAATGTTTTCCCAGCACTAACTTAAGTTCTCAAGAGAAAAGTATCTTCATTGTTTAAAAGAAAGTAAAAAAATTTGGCAGGAGGTTGAGGGGACTGGGACCATTTTTCCGAAAGACAGTTCTGCAATATGTATTCAAAGCCTTTGATCCAGTAATGACATCTCTAGGAATTTACCACAAGGCAGTAATAAGGAATGGGTGCAAAGATTCATCAAAGAATGTTCATTGCAGTGTTATTTATAATTGTGAAAAGAACCGGAAATCAATCTCAATGTGCCACCATAAAGGGTAATTTATTCTACCAACGAATTCATTCAACACACGTTTACTGAGTTCCTGCTGTGTCAGGGATGGTGCTAAAAGCTGAGAATATAGGATGATCAAAATAGACAAGAGTCCCAGGGACTTCCCTGGGCTTTCCCAACGGCTCAGCTGTAAAGAATCCACCTGCAGTATAGGAGCCACAGGAAATTTAGGTTCTGTCCTCTGGTTGGGAAGATCCCCTGGAGGAGGAAATGGCAACTCCAGGATTCTTGCCTGGAAAAAAATCCCAGGGACAAAAGAGCCTGGCGGGCTACAGTTCATGAGTTCCCAGAGTTGGACATGACTGAGCACGGGCAGAGACCTCCCTGGTGGTCCAGTGAAAGACTTCAAGCTCCTAATGCACGGTGCCCAGGTTCGATCCCTGGTCAGGGAACTAAGATTCCATATGCCACAACTAAGCCCACGCACCTAAACTAGAGAAGTCTGCTCACCACCACAGAGACCCTGCCTGTCCCAATGAAAATCCAGCACAGGGGACTTCCCTGGTGGTCCAGTGGTTAAGACTCTGTGTTCCCAATGCAGGGAGCCTGGGTTCGATCCTGGTCAGGGAACTAGAGCCCACATGCTGCAACTAAGATCCAGTGGAGCCAAATAAATGAATAATTTATTAAAAAAAGAAAGAAAGAAAATCCAGCACAGCTACAAAAAAGAAAAAAAAAAATAGGACCCCATCCTGGAAAACAGTGAGCCATTAGACCTGGTGTGCTGGGAACACTCAAGACAGAGTAAGTGATAAGAGCAGGTTACGAAAAAAAAGTTATTATTACAATATGCAATGTTTTATTTTTAGATTTAAATCTCAGAACACTATCTTTAGAAGAGCAAAGGTATGCCAGTAAGTTAAATACAAAATAACAGATGTGATTAAAAAAAAAAAAATCATTACTCAAGGCAGCACCCTGTCAGCGGAGCAGCCAGATGCACACTTGGAGGCAGTGAAGACCCTCAGACGCTCTTGTCCTGGGGCAGGTCAGCACTGACCCCATTGTTATGAGCTAAACAACCCTCTGTCCGCTGAGCTGTGGGGTCGGGAGATCTTAGTTCCACGTGGACACCGTGAGGGCAAAGACAGGCTTCCATCTGTTCCTGACTCCATTTCTACACTATAAAATGAAGGTGCTGGACTTGGGGGTCCCCTGTAGTCCCCTTCAATCCTGAAGTTTTTTCCTTTTCTCATGATTGTATTCCACATCCTGTCATTTTCCTATTTCCCCCCTGGTATTGTGACATGTTTGTTTTTTTTCAACTCTCTGAGTGACTGAATTGGGTCACGGCTCCATAAATCCAATTGTCAGCGTGTCACCTGTGGAAATGAGTGGAAACACATGATTGCCCGTGCTGAGAGCAGCGAAGCGGGGCTGTTACCCGTATGTCCTTAGGGTCTTCTTCTCCAAATTGCGTGTGCCACTAATAAACAGTAAGACTGATTCTGCAGTCACACCCAAACAGTCAAGATTTTTATTTTATATCTCACATAATTTCCTGATTAAAGACGTATACTTATAAAGCTCATTTTCTTGTAAAACTGGATTTTAAATTTTCTCCTTATTTTAGAATTTGCAAGCAAGTGCTGCTTTGCAATAAGAGAGTAGTATTCCATCAAAATCCAGGGCAACCTTTACCATCTTCCTTTATAGTTACAGTGATTTTAGAACACCCTCTCCGATGGCCACTGTGCAATGATGAGAGTTTGAACTGTTAAACGTCAAGCATAGTTGCATTTTCGGAGCTGGATAGTATTAGGAGGCTTTGGAGCAATTGACAAATCTACTGGAAATGGCTGATGGGCCCTGTCAGAACATAAGGGTGATAAGAGCAGGTTACGAAAAAAAAGTTATTATTACAATATGCAATGTTTTATTTTTAGATTTAAATCTCAGAACACTATCTTTAGAAGAGCAAAGGTATGCCAGTAAGTTAAATACAAAATAACAGATGTGATTAAAAAAAAAAAAATCATTACTCAAGGCAGCACCCTGTCAGCGGAGCAGCCAGATGCACACTTGGAGGCAGTGAAGACCCTCAGACGCTCTTGTCCTGGGGCAGGTCAGCACTGACCCCATTGTTATGAGCTAAACAACCCTCTGTCCGCTGAGCTGTGGGGTCGGGAGATCTTAGTTCCACGTGGACACCGTGAGGGCAAAGACAGGCTTCCATCTGTTCCTGACTCCATTTCTACACTATAAAATGAAGGTGCTGGACTTGGGGGTCCCCTGTAGTCCCCTTCAATCCTGAAGTTTTTTCCTTTTCTCATGATTGTATTCCACATCCTGTCATTTTCCTATTTCCCCCCTGGTATTGTGACATGTTTGTTTTTTTTCAACTCTCTGAGTGACTGAATTGGGTCACGGCTCCATAAATCCAATTGTCAGCGTGTCACCTGTGGAAATGAGTGGAAACACATGATTGCCCGTGCTGAGAGCAGCGAAGCGGGGCTGTTACCCGTATGTCCTTAGGGTCTTCTTCTCCAAATTGCGTGTGCCACTAATAAACAGTAAGACTGATTCTGCAGTCACACCCAAACAGTCAAGATTTTTATTTTATATCTCACATAATTTCCTGATTAAAGACGTATACTTATAAAGCTCATTTTCTTGTAAAACTGGATTTTAAATTTTCTCCTTATTTTAGAATTTGCAAGCAAGTGCTGCTTTGCAATAAGAGAGTAGTATTCCATCAAAATCCAGGGCAACCTTTACCATCTTCCTTTATAGTTACAGTGATTTTAGAACACCCTCTCCGATGGCCACTGTGCAATGATGAGAGTTTGAACTGTTAAACGTCAAGCATAGTTGCATTTTCGGAGCTGGATAGTATTAGGAGGCTTTGGAGCAATTGACAAATCTACTGGAAATGGCTGATGGGCCCTGTCAGGATGAGATTCCCACTCTGCCTTGCTGTCCAACCTTTGCCTAGTGTTTCTGGACATTGTTCCATTCATAATTTTAACATATACAGTATTTGATTACACCTGTTATGTATATTAACTCAATTTTTCTTAAATGTTGACAGTCAAAACAACTCATTATGCTCATTAAAACCAGATTCCTGGGGACCTCCCTGGTGGTCTAGTGGCCAAGACTTCGCAATCCCATTGCAGGGGCCTGGGTTCCAGCCCTGGTCAGGGAACTAGACTCACAACTCAAGATCCTGAGTGCCACAACTAAGATCCGGGCAGCCAAATAAATAAATAAATGCTAAAACAAAAGCATAGCTTCCTGAACTCAGTCCTAGACCTACTAACTCAGAATCTCAAGGGCTGGTTCTTTGAGATCTGAATTTGCCTCTCTGCTCCAAGTGACTCTCAGGTACACTAAAATTTGAGAACTCCTGAAACTTATCACTTTATAATTAAAACTAGCCACTCTCAAGTATTTTATCCTCTCACTTATAACCCCATGTTTCCTTGTGTCTAATATGACATAATTTTCAAGACTTATCCTTGCAACTATCTCCACAATGAATCTTTCCTTTTGGGAAAGATTGGCCCTGAACCTCCTCTCTGAGTGTGTTTGTGGCTGTAACTAGTTTTATCCAGGAAGATCCCAGGATAGCATCTCATTTCTGTCTGTTGTTACTATTTGAAACTGAGTTTAAAGACGCTAAGATTCTTATGAAGACACAGCTGGCTTTGTTCTGTTGCAGGTTCTGGGATTCGAATGTCTTTTTTATGTCAAAAAGAAAGAAAACAACTTTTCTCTCCATTCTCACTCAAGTGCTCCTCCGTCTCACTCAAATGCTCCTCCGGTACATTCTGCAGCTCTAATCCCAAGTGGGGTGCCACTCCAGCCAGCATCAGCTTGCTTAGATTCTATCTGTGCAAAGAAAGTAGAAGAGAGAAAAGATGGCAATAAGACCTCAAGCCAAAGAACAGACTTTAAAATTGCTGTCTTGAAGCACAAATAATTAAGAAGAAAAAAAAAAAGATTCACACATAAAAAAACTTTAAAAAATTCCATGTTTCTGTTTCTCTTCCCCAGCACTCCCCTACCACCACCTTCCTTTTAAAAGAGAAAAAAAAAAAAAAAGATTAAAAAAACCACCTTAATAAAAATCAAATAATTAATGTAAAATATTCTGATTTTCTTTCTCTCATTCTAATCTTTCCAGTGCCTACTCTGGGAATGAGATCAGTGGTTAATTTTCTCACCAAATTTATGTCATGTATTAATCACATATTCAGGTGACTTTCTGTATTAGTTGCCTATAGTTATGCTATAATTATGCATAAGTCATCCCAGGTTTGGTGGATCGAACTATAAATATTTATTATCTCATAGTTTCTGCAGGTCAGGAATCCAGCAGCCGCTGACCGGCGTGGTCTGGCGCAAGGCACCTCATGAGATGGCCGCCAAGATGTCAGCCAGAGACGCAGGGCCAACACCCGTCTTGACTGTGGCTAAGGGTCTGCTTCCAACGTGGTTCATTCACATGCTGGCAAGTCGGTGCTGGCTGTTGGCACCCGGCGTCAGTTCCTTCCCACTCAGACCTCTCCACAGGATAGCGTGACTGCCCAATGGACACTCGCTGGCTTCCTCCAGAGGGCATGACAGGAGGCTTTTCAGAGAGGCGTGAAGGGAACATTGGGAACACAGAGGTGCTTTGGAAGGTTTTCTCAGATTCTGATTCTCAATTTTTTATCCTGAGGTGGTTTAGTGTTCTTTTTTTTTTCCCCCTAAAATTATATCAACAGCCACAGTAGAATGCTGTTGTGGGTATTTTTTTAAAAAAAGAAACGTTAAGGCAATTTCCCTTGTAGTCCAGTGGTTAAGACTTCACATTCCCAATGCAGGGGGCATGGTTTCAATCCCTGGTTGGGGAACAAAAATCCTGTATGCTGCAGAGTTTAGCCTAAAAAAAGCAATATGACCTTTTTTTTTTTTTTTGTCCCTGTGGCAGAAGGTTGCTGGCACAGGGGAAATTAAATTTTTAATTTTCTAGAGAAATATATTTCACATGTAAAAATGCAAGTATAGCAAGAGTACTAGAGTAGGGTGCCATTCTCTTCTCCAGGGGATCTTCCCGACCAGGCATTTAACCCAACTCCACCTTTGTGAAAAGTGATTGTTGCTCAGTCATGTCTGATTCTTTGGGACCTTGTGTCCCATAGGCCACATATGCAGAAGAGCAGAGGCTCTTCTGTCCATAGAACTCTCCAGGCAAGAATACCGGAGTGGATAGCCACTCTCCAGGGGATCTCCCTCACCCAAGGAGTTAACTCACATCTCCTGCACTGCAAGTGGATTCTTTACCATCTGAACCACCAGGAAAGCTCATCCTTATGGAACTCAGGTATAATGAAAGTGCAACTTCTTTTTGAAAACCCTCTCTGCCACCTTGAACCAATCACTTAACTTTTCTGAGCTTCAGCCCTTCAGTCACAAATGGAGTTATGACATCTACCTAACAAGGATGTTGTGAAGGTTAAACATTATGATATGTGAGAATGTACTAGCATGTTCCTGATACATGACTGTTGGATTAATCCACAGCCATTGAATCAATGTCTCTATTTTTCAAAAAAGGTTCCTAATAATTGTTTTAAAGATTTTTTTGATGTTGATAATTTTGAGGAGGAGTGGGTTGGGGAGGGACAGGGGTGGGCGGGCCCCTTCTATTGGTCTTTTATTTATCTGTTTTCATCCATCTTTGTTCTTTGGCCCCTGTGGGCCTCCCATCGCGGTGGCCTCTGTTGTCGCAGAGCTCCGGCTCTGGGTGCATGCGCTCCAGAGCTCCGGCTCGGTAATTGGACACATAAGTCCAGCTGCTCCGCGATATGTGGGATCTTCCCAGGCCGGGGATCTAACCGGCGCCCCTTGCACTGCAAGGCGGTGTCCTTACCCACTGGACCACCAGGGAAGCCCTGATGTTGATAATTTTTAAAGCCTTTATTGAATTTGTTACAGTATTACTTTTGTTTTATGTTTTTGGATTTTGGGGGGTGGAAAGGCATGTGGGATCTTGGTTCGCCTACCAGGGATTGAACCTGCACTCCCTGCTTTGAAGGGCTAAGTTTTAATCACTGAATGCCAGGGAAGTCCCCCTAATAATTTTTTAATTCTTCCAACAAGTAGTCCTTTAGAATGGACCATGAGCAGGCTTGTGAGGAGGGGTGGAAGGAAACAGTGAAAAAGAGGCTTCCCATTCTTGCTCTTATGGGGTTTACAGCCTAGAGGAGTATTGATTAGTGGCAAGTACTTAGAAGGAGAGGTACAAAGTGCTGAGAAATCAGGTGAGAAATTTTTTAACAGTTTCTTTTTAAATTTTTATTTTATAAATTTCATTTATTATTTGTTTTTTGCTGCACTGGGTCTTCGTTGCTGTACAAGGGCTTTCTCTAGTAGTGGCAGACGAGTGGGGGCTACTCTCTGCTTGCATTGTGCGAGTTTCTCATTGCAGGGAGTTCTCTTCTTGCAGAGCACAGGCCCTAGGGCGCATGGGCTCAGTAGTTGTGGCTCTCAGGCTTAGTTACCTCTTGGCATGTTGAATCTTCTCAGACCAGTCAACAACCTGGACCACCAAGGAAGGCCCATGAGAATTTTTTTTATGCTCATATCATCATATTCATCTCAAATTTGCAGGTGTGTAGCTTTTGCGATTTGTAAACCCAGGAAATGGAAGTGCTGGGTAATCTCAGGGCAGTATTGAACTGGGTGACAGATCTGTTACTGGGCCGGAAGTAATGGACAGGGTCATCTGTGACTCGACCCAGGAATGGGAGAAGGCCTGCACCTCACCCCCCTGAGCAGATGCTGCAAGATTTTTTCCTCATGAGTATTCATGGGGTTAGTCTCTGTGTTCTCAAGACTATAAGCTAGAGTCAGCCCTCAATTTGTCTTTCTTATATAAGAAACATCAGTTTATTGAAGTAAAATTAACACCCGTAAAATCAACTCATTTTAAGTGTACCATTCAATGATTTTTAGTAAATTTCCAGTGTTGTGCAATCATCACCACAATCTAGTTTGAGAACATTTTCCATCGCCCCTAAAAGAAACGTCTTGCCCTTTTGCAGTCATTCCCTGTTCACATACTCAGCCTCCGGCCACTAATCTATTTTACGTCTTGATAGATTTGCCTATTGAGGACATTTCAGTAGTCTCTTTAACCTGAATGGACCAGGAAGTCCCTAATAATTTTTTAATTCTTCCAACAAGTAGTCCTTTAGAATGGACCATGAGCAGGCTTGTGAGGAGGGGTGGAAGGAAACAGTGAAAAAGAGGCTTCCCATTCTTGCTCTTATGGGGTTTACAGCCTAGAGGAGTATTGATTAGTGGCAAGTACTTAGAAGGAGAGGTACAAAGTGCTGAGAAATCAGGTGAGAAATTTTTTAACAGTTTCTTTTTAAATTTTTATTTTATAAATTTCATTTATTATTTGTTTTTTGCTGCACTGGGTCTTCGTTGCTGTACAAGGGCTTTCTCTAGTAGTGGCAGACGAGTGGGGGCTACTCTCTGCTTGCATTGTGCGAGTTTCTCATTGCAGGGAGTTCTCTTCTTGCAGAGCACAGGCCCTAGGGCGCATGGGCTCAGTAGTTGTGGCTCTCAGGCTTAGTTACCTCTTGGCATGTTGAATCTTCTCAGACCAGTCAACAACCTGGACCACCAAGGAAGGCCCATGAGAATTTTTTTTATGCTCATATCATCATATTCATCTCAAATTTGCAGGTGTGTAGCTTTTGCGATTTGTAAACCCAGGAAATGGAAGTGCTGGGTAATCTCAGGGCAGTATTGAACTGGGTGACAGATCTGTTACTGGGCCGGAAGTAATGGACAGGGTCATCTGTGACTCGACCCAGGAATGGGAGAAGGCCTGCACCTCACCCCCCTGAGCAGATGCTGCAAGATTTTTTCCTCATGAGTATTCATGGGGTTAGTCTCTGTGTTCTCAAGACTATAAGCTAGAGTCAGCCCTCAATTTGTCTTTCTTATATAAGAAACATCAGTTTATTGAAGTAAAATTAACACCCGTAAAATCAACTCATTTTAAGTGTACCATTCAATGATTTTTAGTAAATTTCCAGTGTTGTGCAATCATCACCACAATCTAGTTTGAGAACATTTTCCATCGCCCCTAAAAGAAACGTCTTGCCCTTTTGCAGTCATTCCCTGTTCACATACTCAGCCTCAGGCAACCACTAATCTATTTTACGTCTTGATAGATTTGCCTATTGAGGACATTTCATATAAATGGAATTAAACAGTATGTGGTCGTTTGTGTCTGGCTTCTTTCATTTGGCCTAATGTTTTCTCGCTACATCCATGTTGTAGCTGTTTTCTGTACCTTTACTGCTGAAGAATGGTGTATTATTTGGATGTTCCATGTGTGACCCACTCACCAGCTGGTGGACATTTGAATTGTTTCCATCCTGGCACTATTATCCTTGATTTTGCTTAGCTCCTTCATGAATGGATCAGATTGCTGGCAGAACTATTCTTGTTTTTGCCCCACATGCAGCGTCACAGTGCCATTAAAGCCTTTAAGCGGCATCCTCAAGAGAATGCAGATTTCGTTCTTGATTTTTTTTTTTTCAGTCAGCTTGCCCTGTGTAGTCTCTATCTTTTGCCTCTTTACTCTGTCACTTCTCCCCCTTTCCCTTGCCTCACTATCTCTCTTTCTTAACTGGTCAAGACACAGACAGCATAGTCCATTGACAAGAGTCTTAAGGGACGAGCTTATACAAGAGCATCTGGGTATAAGTCTGGGTTTCAGCCTGATGTCAGCTAGACCTCTGAGCCCTAGTGACTTCATGTGAGGGAGATCACTAGCTCCAGTGACCTAGTGATCACTACACTAGAACAATTTTGTTTTACTCCTTTTTAAAATTTATTAATCTATTTATATACTTTTGGCTGTGCTGGGTCTTTGTTGCTACCCAAGGGGTTTCTCCAGTTTGCAGTGATCTGGAGCTGCTCACTAGTTGTGGTGCACAAGCTTCTCATTGTGGTGACTTCTCTTGTTGTAGAGCATCGGCTCTAGGCTTTTGCACTTCAGTATTTATGGCTCTCAGGCTCAAAGTTATGGTGCACCAGCTCCTCACCAAGTGAAATCTTCTTGGATCAGGAATCAAACCTGTGTTCCCTGCATTGGCAGGTGGATTCTCAACCACTTGGACCACTAGTGAAAGTGTTATTCACTCACTCATGTCCTACTGTTTGTGACCCTGTGGACTGTCATCCACCAGGCTCCTCTGTCTATGGGATTCTCTAAGCAAGAATACTGGAGCCGGTAGCCATTCCCTTCTCCAGGGGATATTTCCCACCCAGGGATCGAATCCTTCTCCTGCATTGCAGTTAGATTCTTTACCATCTGAGCCACCAGGGAAGCCCACTGGACCACTCTCACCAGGGAATCCTCTATTTACTCTTTCAGTAGAATCATTTTCTTAAAATCTTAATAGAATCTCAATGCATAAAAGAATAAGTTGCCACAAAATTTGTGGTGAGGGGCGGAATTTGGGATCCTGTTGACTCTGTCTGGGGGTGTTCTGTGGACCTCGGAGCTCTAGGCTACACACCTTGAAATGCCCTGGGCTAGTTCTATTGAAGCGTCTATGAGTGTTTTTAAAATCTCAGATTATTCTAGCCTTTCTCCAACATTTTCAAATGGAAGGAACCAAGGATAGTGGTCAAAGTGGTAGATGTAAGAATCAGAAGAATAAACCTAAGTCTAACACTTTTTAATGGCATAAACTTGGGCATATTATTTAACCTGAGTCTTAGTTTTCTATCTGTAAATTACAACAGGTAATAGATATAGTGATATCACATCATACACACATTTAAAATACAGGATAGATGAAACGTAATGTAACAACATACGTAATGTAATGTAGAGGCTATAACTGCCACTAAGAGAAGTTTACTTACTATGTGGGTCCTGGTTTTATTTATCCTCAGCTCCATTCCTTATCTTTTATCTGCTCTATGTCTTGGATAGGGGACTGACCCCTACAGGCTACCTCTGACTCTTTCCTCTGCTGGCTGGTGGCTGTGTTCCATTGATGAGAGGTGCTAGTAGGAGACTAGAGGGCAGGAGATAGGAGAGACCAGGGTATTTCTCCCTCTCCTCATCTTGGATGGCAACTCCTTTATGGCTCTACTTCCTTCGTAGCTGGGCTACCTTGTTCCAGTTTAACTCCAGTGATCCTGCCTTTGGGTCCTGGTTATACCTCTTCTTTCTGTTTTCCTCAGTCCAAAGGGTGGTACAGGTTTCTAGAAATTGGGAACCTTCAGGTAGCTTCACTGTCTTTTGTTTGGCTTCTCAGCTCTCATTTTCTGAGCATTTCTATCACCTTGTAACCAATTTCTTCAACCTCCAGTAAGAAATTCTTTCTGGAGCCGGTAGCCATTCCCTTCTCCAGGGGATATTTCCCACCCAGGGATCGAATCCTTCTCCTGCATTGCAGTTAGATTCTTTACCATCTGAGCCACCAGGGAAGCCCACTGGACCACTCTCACCAGGGAATCCTCTATTTACTCTTTCAGTAGAATCATTTTCTTAAAATCTTAATAGAATCTCAATGCATAAAAGAATAAGTTGCCACAAAATTTGTGGTGAGGCGGAATTTGGGATCCTGTTGACTCTGTCTGGGGGTGTTCTGTGGACCTCGGAGCTCTAGGCTACACACCTTGAAATGCCCTGGGCTAGTTCTATTGAAGCGTCTATGAGTGTTTTTAAAATCTCAGATTATTCTAGCCTTTCTCCAACATTTTCAAATGGAAGGAACCAAGGATAGTGGTCAAAGTGGTAGATGTAAGAATCAGAAGAATAAACCTAAGTCTAACACTTTTTAATGGCATAAACTTGGGCATATTATTTAACCTGAGTCTTAGTTTTCTATCTGTAAATTACAACAGGTAATAGATATAGTGATATCACATCATACACACATTTAAAATACAGGATAGATGAAACGTAATGTAACAACATACGTAATGTAATGTAGAGGCTATAACTGCCACTAAGAGAAGTTTACTTACTATGTGGGTCCTGGTTTTATTTATCCTCAGCTCCATTCCTTATCTTTTATCTGCTCTATGTCTTGGATAGGGGACTGACCCCTACAGGCTACCTCTGACTCTTTCCTCTGCTGGCTGGTGGCTGTGTTCCATTGATGAGAGGTGCTAGTAGGAGACTAGAGGGCAGGAGATAGGAGAGACCAGGGTATTTCTCCCTCTCCTCATCTTGGATGGCAACTCCTTTATGGCTCTACTTCCTTCGTAGCTGGGCTACCTTGTTCCAGTTTAACTCCAGTGATCCTGCCTTTGGGTCCTGGTTATACCTCTTCTTTCTGTTTTCCTCAGTCCAAAGGGTGGTACAGGTTTCTAGAAATTGGGAACCTTCAGGTAGCTTCACTGTCTTTTGTTTGGCTTCTCAGCTCTCATTTTCTGAGCATTTCTATCACCTTCGTAACCAATTCCCTATCTTCAAGCCCGTCTACATGAATACCCAGAGAAATTTCTCTTCTGGTGAAGCTCTGAACGCTTGGCAAAAGAGAAGGGGTGAGACTAAGAATCTAAACAGATTGGGTGAGACTTCCCTGGGGGTCCAGTAACTAAGACTCCACACTCCCAATGCAGGGGACCTGGGTTCAATCCTCGGTCAGGGAACTAAATCCTGCATGCCACAATTAATGATCCTACACCCAGCAACCAAGACCCAGAACAGCCAAATAAATAGATAAGCAAATAAATATTAAAAACAAACAAACTGATTGGGTAACTCCGCTACCCATTTGTCTCAATGAGGCAATGCCCTTGAGTGAGAGTGAATGGGAGACATAAGCCCCTCAGTCAGGCTCTGGTCCTTAGTCCACCCTCCCCACCGCCCGCATTGGGCTTACAGTTGTGGAGGACTTAGGATATCCAGACCTCTAAAGGCAAGCTAACTTATCTACAGAGACACCAAACCATGTGTTCAGTACTCTGTGGGCAGGAGAGGTTAAGTAGATGTGATTTGTCCTTTGCTGCTGACTACAGCTCACCCCCCTTCCTGGCCCCACTGCCATGCAAGACAAAGCTCTGCTGAGCATCACAGGATGGTCTGAGGATCAGATAAAATCATGTGCGTGAAAGCAAGCTATAAACTATAAAGTTTAAAACAAATATAGGGTGTTATTATTGCTTATATTCTAAGGCTAGTTTCAGGAACAGTGCAACTTAATACTGCCTTTCTATGGGATTTAAGAAGTTACTTTGAAGATTGCTCTAGGGACCTTCATTGTTTTAGACAAGTGTTCCACAGGGAAGATGAGGAGAAGGCATTTAACCTAAGTTCACAGTTTTGAGACAAAAAAAATCCCAAAGTGATGTTTTTTCTTTAATTGAGATCATTAAAAGGCCACATTGCTTTTCTTGGAGATTAAATTGCCTTTGGGTCCTGGTTATACCTCTTCTTTCTGTTTTCCTCAGTCCAAAGGGTGGTACAGGTTTCTAGAAATTGGGAACCTTCAGGTAGCTTCACTGTCTTTTGTTTGGCTTCTCAGCTCTCATTTTCTGAGCATTTCTATCACCTTCGTAACCAATTCCCTATCTTCAAGCCCGTCTACATGAATACCCAGAGAAATTTCTCTTCTGGTGAAGCTCTGAACGCTTGGCAAAAGAGAAGGGGTGAGACTAAGAATCTAAACAGATTGGGTGAGACTTCCCTGGGGGTCCAGTAACTAAGACTCCACACTCCCAATGCAGGGGACCTGGGTTCAATCCTCGGTCAGGGAACTAAATCCTGCATGCCACAATTAATGATCCTACACCCAGCAACCAAGACCCAGAACAGCCAAATAAATAGATAAGCAAATAAATATTAAAAACAAACAAACTGATTGGGTAACTCCGCTACCCATTTGTCTCAATGAGGCAATGCCCTTGAGTGAGAGTGAATGGGAGACATAAGCCCCTCAGTCAGGCTCTGGTCCTTAGTCCACCCCCCCCACCGCCCGCATTGGGCTTACAGTTGTGGAGGACTTAGGATATCCAGACCTCTAAAGGCAAGCTAACTTATCTACAGAGACACCAAACCATGTGTTCAGTACTCTGTGGGCAGGAGAGGTTAAGTAGATGTGATTTGTCCTTTGCTGCTGACTACAGCTCACCCCCCTTCCTGGCCCCACTGCCATGCAAGACAAAGCTCTGCTGAGCATCACAGGATGGTCTGAGGATCAGATAAAATCATGTGCGTGAAAGCAAGCTATAAACTATAAAGTTTAAAACAAATATAGGGTGTTATTATTGCTTATATTCTAAGGCTAGTTTCAGGAACAGTGCAACTTAATACTGCCTTTCTATGGGATTTAAGAAGTTACTTTGAAGATTGCTCTAGGGACCTTCATTGTTTTAGACAAGTGTTCCACAGGGAAGATGAGGAGAAGGCATTTAACCTAAGTTCACAGTTTTGAGACAAAAAAAATCCCAAAGTGATGTTCTTTACTTTCTTACAAAATTCACTGGAATTGACAGAATCATTAAAAGGCCACATTGTTCTTTATCTTGGAGATTAAATTGCTTTGTGGGAAAGTATGAAATTTTTTTCCTCTTTACCTTACTAAGTGCTCAATGCCAAATTAATGTTTCTTAGTATTTCCTTGCCTTTTCATTCTCGTTACTACTAAACTTAAATTAGAAAAGGAAAAGAAGTTTCAATGCCATTTTCCTCTTTTCCAAGTCAGAAGGATGACTTTTGACAAATCACAGGATTTTACTGTGTTACCACGCTAAATGACAAATTATACTAGTGTGAACTAAACCCCGATAAATATTTTCCTCTGAAAACATGGATCTTATGCGTATCTGTTTTGAACAAGTAAACATTTTTTCTTAAGTCTTCATTCAAATCTTAAAATTGCTTCACTGGCTTGTCTTTTAGACCCAAGAACTGAATCTTCTTTTTTGATTTTAAGAGGTAATGAAGTTAATGAGATGCTCATCCAAGTTGGCTTGTCTGTTACTAATTTCCATTTTACAAAATAATGATAATGATGATGACAATACATCTCACAAGATTGCTGTCTTGGCTTTCTTAAATTAGAATTGAGAAGGAGCTGTTACTCAAACATCATGAAATTTGTTCCTTGGATGCTGCATATGCAAAATTGTCTCTCTGGTGACACATATCCAGTTTGGACCCATAGAGTGATGAAACACTCTCTTTTGGTGGATCTTTGTTTTGGCTGCTAATTCAGCAATATATCTGCCAGGACTGCCATGCAAGACAAAGCTCTGCTAGCATCACAGGATGGTCTGAGGATCAGATAAAATCATGTGCGTGAAAGCAAGCTATAAACTATAAAGTTTAAAACAAATATAGGGTGTTATTATTGCTTATATTCTAAGGCTAGTTTCAGGAACAGTGCAACTTAATACTGCCTTTCTATGGGATTTAAGAAGTTACTTTGAAGATTGCTCTAGGGACCTTCATTGTTTTAGACAAGTGTTCCACAGGGAAGATGAGGAGAAGGCATTTAACCTAAGTTCACAGTTTTGAGACAAAAAAAATCCCAAAGTGATGTTCTTTACTTTCTTACAAAATTCACTGGAATTGACAGAATCATTAAAAGGCCACATTGTTCTTTATCTTGGAGATTAAATTGCTTTGTGGGAAAGTATGAAATTTTTTTCCTCTTTACCTTACTAAGTGCTCAATGCCAAATTAATGTTTCTTAGTATTTCCTTGCCTTTTCATTCTCGTTACTACTAAACTTAAATTAGAAAAGGAAAAGAAGTTTCAATGCCATTTTCCTCTTTTCCAAGTCAGAAGGATGACTTTTGACAAATCACAGGATTTTACTGTGTTACCACGCTAAATGACAAATTATACTAGTGTGAACTAAACCCCGATAAATATTTTCCTCTGAAAACATGGATCTTATGCGTATCTGTTTTGAACAAGTAAACATTTTTTCTTAAGTCTTCATTCAAATCTTAAAATTGCTTCACTGGCTTGTCTTTTAGACCCAAGAACTGAATCTTCTTTTTTGATTTTAAGAGGTAATGAAGTTAATGAGATGCTCATCCAAGTTGGCTTGTCTGTTACTAATTTCCATTTTACAAAATAATGATAATGATGATGACAATACATCTCACAAGATTGCTGTCTTGGCTTTCTTAAATTAGAATTGAGAAGGAGCTGTTACTCAAACATCATGAAATTTGTTCCTTGGATGCTGCATATGCAAAATTGTCTCTCTGGTGACACATATCCAGTTTGGACCCATAGAGTGATGAAACACTCCTCTTTTTGGTGGATCTTTGTTTTGGCTGCTAATTCAGCAATATATCTGAATTTCTGTGAAGGTTTTTGGCTTTTAGATTGTTCCAAGTATCTCCAAAAATATCATAAAGAGCTCCAGATCAATCTTTTGAATGGTCCGAAATGCAGTTTTTCTATTGAGACAAACATTGATAGATGTTGCTAGATTCCTATCAGCATGTGGCAGGGGTGAGGGAAAGTGATAGAGGAGCGTGGGAGGGATAAGCAGGGTCTGTCTTGTGTTACCCAGAGCTGAAGTCTTGCAATACACGCCATGTAATCAGGCTAAGGACAAATAATCCTCATGAATAAATTTACAGCGAATTGACCTACATTTCACATTAGATAAAACACACTTAAGTCATTAAGTGAATTTCTCCCTCTGGTTCATTAGTTCCCAGCATGCTCTGATCCTTTATCCATTTGTCATATAGCTCATGAAAGCTGAATATGAAAAAGAAACTAAATCATTGCGGCCATCCCTTTACTGGGTCAGGACATGTTCCCCACAGAGGCATTATGATAATGCTGGAGACTGACTGGTTCTCCTCTTGATCTTGGCTAAAAGACCGAGAAGCTACCCTGGACGTATTAGCCTTATGGCACCATGCCAAGCACTATGCACATTAGCAACGACGTGCCCACGCTCTCTCTTCCAGGAGCCACCCAGTGCTACGAGCTTAGGTTCAGCACTTTGAGAGCCCTTGAGAATGGATCTAGTGACAGTTCTGAGTATCAGGGTTGATGATTAAAGAGGCTGACCTTTAAAAATATATTCTCACTTGAAACTCAAACACTCTTTCCTCTTCGAAGGTGCTCACTGAGTAAAGGTGGCAAAGAGGGGAACAATGTAGGGCTGCCTCAGGCAGTATTTACCACACCAAGTGAACCTTTTTTTTTTTTTTAACTGTAGTATACTTTATTTACAGCACTGTGTTAGTTTCAAGTGTGAAGCAAAGTGATTAGGTTATACATATATATGTATATATCTATCTATCTGTATGTTTTTAAAATTTTGGCCTATTTTATTGTTTTTTTGTTTGTTTGTTTTCATCCATCTTTATTCTTTGGCCTGTGTAGGCCTTCCATCACAGTGGCCTCTCTTGTGGCAGAGCACCAGCCCTGGGCGCATGGGCTCCAGAGTGCTGGCTCATAATTGGACACACTGGTCCAGCTGCTCTGCAGCACGTGGGATCTTCCAGGGCCAGGGATCGAACCAGTGACCCTTACACTGCAAGGTGAACTCTCTACCCAATGGACCACCAAGGAAGCCCTATATCTATATTTTTTATTCTTTTCCATTATAGGTTACTACAAGATATTGAATGCAGTGTCCTTTATAAACTATATTGTTTATTCTTTTCCATTATACACGCCATGTAATCAGGCTAAGGACAAATAATCCTCATGAATAAATTTACAGCGAATTGACCTACATTTCACATTAGATAAAACACACTTAAGTCATTAAGTGAATTTCTCCCTCTGGTTCATTAGTTCCCAGCATGCTCTGATCCTTTATCCATTTGTCATATAGCTCATGAAAGCTGAATATGAAAAGAAACTAAATCATTGCGGCCATCCCTTTACTGGGTCAGGACATGTTCCCCACAGAGGCATTATGATAATGCTGGAGACTGACTGGTTCTCCTCTTGATCTTGGCTAAAAGACCGAGAAGCTACCCTGGACGTATTAGCCTTATGGCACCATGCCAAGCACTATGCACATTAGCAACGACGTGCCCACGCTCTCTCTTCCAGGAGCCACCCAGTGCTACGAGCTTAGGTTCAGCACTTTGAGAGCCCTTGAGAATGGATCTAGTGACAGTTCTGAGTATCAGGGTTGATGATTAAAGAGGCTGACCTTTAAAAATATATTCTCACTTGAAACTCAAACACTCTTTCCTCTTCGAAGGTGCTCACTGAGTAAAGGTGGCAAAGAGGGGAACAATGTAGGGCTGCCTCAGGCAGTATTTACCACACCAAGTGAACCTTTTTTTTTTTTTTAACTGTAGTATACTTTATTTACAGCACTGTGTTAGTTTCAAGTGTGAAGCAAAGTGATTAGGTTATACATATATATGTATATATCTATCTATCTGTATGTTTTTAAAATTTTGGCCTATTTTATTGTTTTTTTGTTTGTTTGTTTTCATCCATCTTTATTCTTTGGCCTGTGTAGGCCTTCCATCACAGTGGCCTCTCTTGTGGCAGAGCACCAGCCCTGGGCGCATGGGCTCCAGAGTGCTGGCTCATAATTGGACACACTGGTCCAGCTGCTCTGCAGCACGTGGGATCTTCCAGGGCCAGGGATCGAACCAGTGACCCTTACACTGCAAGGTGAACTCTCTACCCAATGGACCACCAAGGAAGCCCTATATCTATATTTTTTATTCTTTTCCATTATAGGTTACTACAAGATATTGAATGCAGTGTCCTGTGTTATACAGTAAATCCTTGTTGTTTATTTTATGTATGATAGTGTGCATCTGTTAATCCCATGCTCCTTATTTTTAACCACTTCTTCCCCTTTAGTAATCCTAAGTCTGTGAGTCTGCTTCTGTTTTATAAATAAGTTCATCTGTACTGTTTTTTTTTTTTAGATTCCACATATAAGTGATATAATATTTGTCTTTCTCTGTCTGACTTAACTTCATGTAGCAATGCTCTAGGGCAGAGACAGGAGAAAAAAAAAGGAAACCAACCCAAAAAGACTAATTATGTATCCTCAGTGACTGTCCTCAGAATTAATGGGATTTTAGTTGTCACTAGTTAGAGGTATAAATAATGAAAGGAAGGAGGTACACTGAGAAGACCAAACCTATGATATTTCTCCATAATTTGGGCTGGTACTTGAAGAAGTTCATAGGCAAGGTAGAGCATGTTCAGAAGTGAGTAATGAGACAGAGGCCAAGACTCCCCGGTGGTCCAGCAGTTAAGACTTTGGCTTCCACTGCAGGGGGTATGGGTTCAACTCCTTGTCAGGGAGCTATGATCCTGGATACTATGTGATGCAGCCAAAAAGAAAAAGGAAAAAAAATTCAAGAGATGCCATAAAAAAAAAAAAATTCTCGGCTTCCCTGGTGGTCCAGTGGGTAAGGACATCGCCTTGCAGTGCAAGGGGTGCCGGTTTGATTCCTGGCCTGGGAAGATCCCACGTGCTGCAGAACGGCTGGACCGATGTGTCCAATTACCGAGCCGGAACTCTGGAACGCATGCGCCAGAGCCGGTGCTCTGCGACAACAGAGGCCACTGCGATGGGAGGCCCACATGGGCCAAAGAACAAAGATGGAAGAAAAATAGATAAATGAAAGACCAATAGAAGTGGCCCGCCCACCCTCCTCCCTCCTCAACCGCCCCGCCCTACCCTCCCCCCAAATTATTCTCTTTAAATGACATACACTAACACAAGCCCAGAGCTGGGGAACAGAGAAAAGGAGTTGAATGACACTTCCCTGAAGGAGATAACAGCTTAGTAGCTGAGATCTGAAGATTGCTAGCTAGGTAAAACAAAGACCTAGGAGCTCAAGTTCTTGAGAAGTCATCATATAGAAAAGGGATTCATCCTGTTTTCTGTGGGATTGATCCTGTTTTCTGTGTTACTAAGGGTAGATTTAAATCCAGTGAGTGGAAATTCTTTTTAGCTCGTGTAACTGACATTTTTTTGAGCATTATCTAGAGGTATAATGGACAGCTTGAAGAAGTTGTAAGGTCCAGGTTCTTAGGTGTTTGAGAATAGGCCTAACGACCTGTTGGTGGGAATGTAGGGGTAGTGAAGGTAAACATCCACTGTTTCCCCTACTATGAATCAATATACCAGGTACACTGTTGCTGTTAATATTGTTTAGTTGCCAAGTTGTGTCTGATTCTTGATAACCCCATAGACTGTATCCCCCCAGGCTCCTCTCTCCATGGGATTTCCCAGGCAAGAACATTGGATCGAGTTGCTATTTCCTTCTCCAGGGGATCTTCCTGACCCAGGGATCAAACTGGGTCTTGTGTCCCAAATCGTATGGATATACTGGTGAACAAAACCAAAGATCCATTTCTCAGGGAACTTGTATCAGTGGGAAGAGACAGATATGAATTGAGTAATCACAAAAATACATATAGAAATGCAACTGGGGAAATATTTGGATGGAAAGGCATATGGCATTACAAGAGGAGGTAAAAAGGTGCTTGACCTTGTTGGAAAGGTCAGGCAAGACTGCTGAGCAACCCTCAACTGAGCTGAGGTCATTCGAGGAAGGACAGATAGTACAAGGCCCTACAGTGGGAAGAAGCCACTCAGACGATGGCATTTCTCAATGACCTTTAAGGTCCTGTCCTTTTTAAAATTTTTACTTATTTATTGAATGAGTAATACATAAATGAAACAAAATTCAAAAGTAGGAAAGGTCACCATATGAAAATTAGTGTCTTTCTGTTCTTGACTTGCCAGGGACAGTAACCGTCAACAGGGTTTTCTGATCCTCCTGGAGGTGTTAAATCCATCAACCAATATTCCCTCCACAAAGCTGTAGCCCCCTATGCACCATTCAGCATCATACTGTGTTCTCCAAATGGGGAAAGAGCAAAGGAGTTGAATGACACTTCCCTGAAGGAGATAACAGCTTAGTAGCTGAGATCTGAAGATTGCTAGCTAGGTAAAACAAAGACCTAGGAGCTCAAGTTCTTGAGAAGTCATCATATAGAAAAGGGATTCATCCTGTTTTCTGTGGGATTGATCCTGTTTTCTGTGTTACTAAGGGTAGATTTAAATCCAGTGAGTGGAAATTCTTTTTAGCTCGTGTAACTGACATTTTTTTGAGCATTATCTAGAGGTATAATGGACAGCTTGAAGAAGTTGTAAGGTCCAGGTTCTTAGGTGTTTGAGAATAGGCCTAACGACCTGTTGGTGGGAATGTAGGGGTAGTGAAGGTAAACATCCACTGTTTCCCCTACTATGAATCAATATACCAGGTACACTGTTGCTGTTAATATTGTTTAGTTGCCAAGTTGTGTCTGATTCTTGATAACCCCATAGACTGTATCCCCCCAGGCTCCTCTCTCCATGGGATTTCCCAGGCAAGAACATTGGATCGAGTTGCTATTTCCTTCTCCAGGGGATCTTCCTGACCCAGGGATCAAACTGGGTCTTGTGTCCCAAATCGTATGGATATACTGGTGAACAAAACCAAAGATCCATTTCTCAGGGAACTTGTATCAGTGGGAAGAGACAGATATGAATTGAGTAATCACAAAAATACATATAGAAATGCAACTGGGGAAATATTTGGATGGAAAGGCATATGGCATTACAAGAGGAGGTAAAAAGGTGCTTGACCTTGTTGGAAAGGTCAGGCAAGACTGCTGAGCAACCCTCAACTGAGCTGAGGTCATTCGAGGAAGGACAGATAGTACAAGGCCCTACAGTGGGAAGAAGCCACTCAGACGATGGCATTTCTCAATGACCTTTAAGGTCCTGTCCTTTTTAAAATTTTTACTTATTTATTGAATGAGTAATACATAAATGAAACAAAATTCAAAAGTAGGAAAGGTCACCATATGAAAATTAGTGTCTTTCTGTTCTTGACTTGCCAGGGACAGTAACCGTCAACAGGGTTTTCTGATCCTCCTGGAGGTGTTAAATCCATCAACCAATATTCCCTCCACAAAGCTGTAGCCCCCTATGCACCATTCAGCATCATACTGTATTCTCCAAAAAGTAGACCTTGAGGCTTGAGGGAGCCACCCTTAAAACTACCTTGCAGGTGCTTTTTTTGTTTGTTTGTTTGTTTTTAGTAGCCATTTTTATTGCAATCCATCAAAGGAGGGACCTTAGTTTGTTTAACTTCTTTACTGAACCTATTTGAGAAGCTGGCGCGCAATGTAGAAATGTATTGGGTTGGCCAAAAAATTTGTTCAGATGTACAATCTTATGTAAAAATCCAAATAAACTTTTTAGCCAACTCAGTATGTAATTTAGCACAGATGTGAACCATTTTTAAAGTCTTTATTGAATTTGTTATAATATTGCTTCTGTTTATGTTTTTGGGTTTTCAGCTGCAAGGCATGTGGGATCTTAGCTCCCTGAACAGGGACTGAACCCTTACCCCCTGCACTGAAGTCCCTGTTTTATTCTCTAAAACAATCTTTCATTTCTTTTCCAGTGACTAAAATGAGACATGCTTATAGGGAAATATTTAAACATCGCAGAAATACATCATACAGAATGTGAAAGCACCCAACAATTCCACCCCCCATAAATAACCTCTTTAACTATTGGTTTACCTAGATGGTTTCTATTGTAGAGTAACTGAAAAAGAAGGGACATGGCACAAAGACCTGACGATAAATGCCAGACTATTCCTCTCTTCGGCTTGGGCTCCTGAGGGAGAGAAGTAGCCAGACAGGACTGATGCAGTCATTCCTCTGTGGGAGGTTTTTGTTTGTTTGATTGTTTGTTTGTTTGTTTGTTTTTGCCTCTAAGTCATTAAATATTTTCATCCATCTTTATTCTTTGGCAACTGTGGGTCTCCCATTGCAGTGGCCTCTTTCATTGCAGAGTGCTGACTCGTACTTAGACACACTGGCCCAGCTGCTCTGGGGCACATGGGATCCTCCCCAGCCAGGGATTGAACCAGTGGCCCCTGCACTGCAAGGCGGGCTCTCTACCCACTGGACCACCAGAAAAGCCGCATAGTGAGATACCCACTGGACCACCAGAGAAGCCCCATAGTGAGAGATTTTAATCTAGCTGGGCTCTATAGATGGTTTTGAAATGTAGATTAATTTATCAACATAGTTGTATTTTCTAATTAAGGGGTTTATAGCTTTCAACAGATTCTCAAAAGGATGTATGACCCCTAAAAATGAAGTGTTGTGTGTGGGGGGGAGGTGGGTATGTGAGCAGACATTCAGTCATGTCCCACTCTTTTCAACCCATGGACTGTAGCCTACCAGGCTCCTCAGTCTGCGGTATTTCCCAGACAAGAGTACTGGAGTGGGTTGCCATTTCCTCCTCCAGGGGATCTTCCCAACCCATTTCCTGTGTCTCCTGCGTTGGCCGGCGAATTTTTAATCACTAGCGCCACCTACCACTAATAAAGGCCATCAGGTAGGTTTCATTCTTGTTTAAATGAAAAGTCACTCAGTCAGGTCTGACTCATTGCGACCCATGGAAGAGCCATGAAATTCTCCAGGCAAGAATACTGCAGTGAGTATCATTTCCCTTCTCCAGGGGAAATTCCCAACCCAGGAATCGAACCAAAGTCCCCCTCATTGCCAGCAGACTCTTTACCATCTGAGCCATCAGGAAAGTGCAAGATTATTACAGTGGGTAGCCTATCCCTTCTCCAGGGGATCTTTCCAGCCCAGGAATTGCACCCGGGTCTCCTGCATTGCAGGCAAATTCTTTACCAGCTGAGCTACAAGGGAAGTGTAATTCTTGTTTAAGAACAATGCTAGTCTTTGCAGAGGACTCTTCCAAAAGTTCCTAAATTCTTACAGAATTTGGACAAACTATTTAGCCTCCTCTATAAAATAGGGATAATAACAGTAATTCTTGGGGTGGTGGTGAAGATGAATTAAGTTAATATTTATAAGGACTTAGGAAAGTTTCTATCTGGCTCTATCGTGCAATGAATAACACATTGGATTTCTATACATGATAGGGACAGAGTAGAACAGGCAGGTGGTTGTAGAGCCCTAGTAGGGGACAGTAGGTAGAAGGGTGAAACCTGAGAAAGATTGGGAGGCCAGTGAGTTGATGACAACTCTGGAGAGCTGCTCCTTGTTCAGTAAAGCAGGCTCGACTGGGTATAAACAGCTGATGAAGGAGGAGCTGGCGAGGAAGGAACTAATGATGTATGCCTTGCATCTGTGTCTACTTGAGGGGGGCGGTCTTCTACCAGCCTATATATATTGCTGCCCACTCAGTCAAAGGGAGGGAACAGAGCTGAACTTTCTTGCCTGCCTACTTGCACTGTTTACAGGTAACTTATCCTAACCCTTTTCTTGTCTATCACTCTGCTTCTCGCTGAATTCTTCCTGCATTGAGGCACGAAGAATCTGAGCCTCGGTGGGTCCAGACGTTGGGAGAGTGCTGGATAAAGTCCCGGCCACCTGGGTTCAAGTCCCAGGCAGGGTTTTGGCTGGGGTTAAGCCTTAGTCAGATGGGTTCGAGTCTCAAACCGGGTTTTTGGCTGGGGATAAGCCCCAGTCATGTGTGTTCAAGTCCCAAACAGGGTTTTGGCTGGGTTCAAGTCCCAGGTAGGGTTCGATCAGGTCTGGGCCCTGGGTTTAAGTCTCAAATCGAGGTAAAAGCCTTTCACACAGATGGAAGAAAGTTTCTGTCAAATAACAGGAGTTACATACATGTTCAGAAATTAACTCTAGTTACTATATCCCCTTCCTTCCCAACCCCAGTAAGCAAACCGAGGTCTGTAAGTAAAGAACAGCAGACTCTTGACAAGACCTCCTGAATAATTTCTACTACAGAGTTTTCCCCAGCGCAGCATGCTATCCCTATCCAGGTATCAAAATGTATCTAGGTCAGTTGAAGAGGTGGCTAAGGAAAGATGGTGTTGAAGCACTGCAATAAAATTTGGTGCTAATTTTGCAGCTAGTAGGATAGTCTTTTACCATAAGGGTGCAAATTATGTGAGAGAGATATATACATACATGCGCACGTATGCCATATTTCCATAATAGGTTATTTAATTTTCAAGTGAGGAAATTATTTTTTTCTCTAACAGAAGATAAGAAACTACCGCTAAATCAAAATCTCTGAAAATTCTGGGAGTCAGCAAGAATTATGACTGTCTCACTCTTGCCTCACCACTATCCCTTTGACAAAAATAAAATACATGAAGGGACAGCAGCTTTGGAGACCTGAGAAAGATTGGGAGGCCAGTGAGTTGATGACAACTCTGGAGAGCTGCTCCTTGTTCAGTAAAGCAGGCTCGACTGGGTATAAACAGCTGATGAAGGAGGAGCTGGCGAGGAAGGAACTAATGATGTATGCCTTGCATCTGTGTCTACTTGAGGGGGGCGGTCTTCTACCAGCCTATATATATTGCTGCCCACTCAGTCAAAGGGAGGGAACAGAGCTGAACTTTCTTGCCTGCCTACTTGCACTGTTTACAGGTAACTTATCCTAACCCTTTTCTTGTCTATCACTCTGCTTCTCGCTGAATTCTTCCTGCATTGAGGCACGAAGAATCTGAGCCTCGGTGGGTCCAGACGTTGGGAGAGTGCTGGATAAAGTCCCGGCCACCTGGGTTCAAGTCCCAGGCAGGGTTTTGGCTGGGGTTAAGCCTTAGTCAGATGGGTTCGAGTCTCAAACCGGGTTTTTGGCTGGGGATAAGCCCCAGTCATGTGTGTTCAAGTCCCAAACAGGGTTTTGGCTGGGTTCAAGTCCCAGGTAGGGTTCGATCAGGTCTGGGCCCTGGGTTTAAGTCTCAAATCGAGGTAAAAGCCTTTCACACAGATGGAAGAAAGTTTCTGTCAAATAACAGGAGTTACATACATGTTCAGAAATTAACTCTAGTTACTATATCCCCTTCCTTCCCAACCCCAGTAAGCAAACCGAGGTCTGTAAGTAAAGAACAGCAGACTCTTGACAAGACCTCCTGAATAATTTCTACTACAGAGTTTTCCCCAGCGCAGCATGCTATCCCTATCCAGGTATCAAAATGTATCTAGGTCAGTTGAAGAGGTGGCTAAGGAAAGATGGTGTTGAAGCACTGCAATAAAATTTGGTGCTAATTTTGCAGCTAGTAGGATAGTCTTTTACCATAAAGATGCAAATTATGTGAGATAGATATATACATACATGCGCACATATGCCATATTTCCATAAGAGGTTATTTAATTTTCAATTGAGGAAATTATTTTTCTCTAACAGAAGATAAGAAACTACCGCTAAATCAAAATCTCTGAAAATTCTGGGAGTCAGCAAGAATTATGACTGTCTCACTCTTGCCTCACCACTATCCCTTTGACAAAAAATAAAATACATACAGAAACACATACACACACAGATATGTATGGAAAAGACCCTGATGCTGGGAAAGACTGAGGTCAGGAGGAGAAGAAGATGACAGAGGATGAGATGGTTGAGTGGCATCACTGACTCAAAGGACATGAGTTTGAGCAAACTCTGGGAGATCGTGAAGGACAGAGGAGCCTGGCATGCTGCAGTCCATGAGGTCACCAAGAGTCAGACGTGACTTAACTACTGCACAACAACAACTTACAGAATAACGCAGTTGAATTGAGTTATCTAAAAGTCACTTTAAACATTCCAGAGACTTAAGACTGTTGAAAAAGCACCTACACACTTGAATCTCAGATCCTTTATTTCTCTCTTTCTGTTTCATAACACAATGCAGTGGGGTTCTAATCTGATTTATTTATTTAATTATTTACTTATTTTTGACTGCATCAGGTCTTAGTTGCAGTACACGGGCTCCAGAGTGTATGGGGTCAGTAGTTGTGAGGCATGGGCTTAGTTGCTCCATGGCATGCATGTAGGATCTTAGTTCCCCCACTAGATATTGAACCCTTGTCCTCTGTAATGCAAGGTAGATTCTTAACCACTGGACCATGAGGGAAGTCCATGAGTTAAACGTTGGACCAGGGAATGAATCCAGTTCTATCTCACAAGTGTAATACTTTTTTATCACCCAGTCTGTTTGCCAAAGGGGGTCTTCTTCCTATTCCAGTTTTTAAACAAGAAAAACAGCAGACTCTTGACAAGACCTCCTGAATAATTTCTACTACAGAGTTTTCCCCAGCGCAGCATGCTATCCCTATCCAGGTATCAAAATGTATCTAGGTCAGTTGAAGAGGTGGCTAAGGAAAGATGGTGTTGAAGCACTGCAATAAAATTTGGTGCTAATTTTGCAGCTAGTAGGATAGTCTTTTACCATAAAGATGCAAATTATGTGAGATAGATATATACATACATGCGCACATATGCCATATTTCCATAAGAGGTTATTTAATTTTCAATTGAGGAAATTATTTTTTTCTCTAACAGAAGATAAGAAACTACCGCTAAATCAAAATCTCTGAAAATTCTGGGAGTCAGCAAGAATTATGACTGTCTCACTCTTGCCTCACCACTATCCCTTTGACAAAAAATAAAATACATACAGAAACACATACACACACAGATATGTATGGAAAAGACCCTGATGCTGGGAAAGACTGAGGTCAGGAGGAGAAGAAGATGACAGAGGATGAGATGGTTGAGTGGCATCACTGACTCAAAGGACATGAGTTTGAGCAAACTCTGGGAGATCGTGAAGGACAGAGGAGCCTGGCATGCTGCAGTCCATGAGGTCACCAAGAGTCAGACGTGACTTAACTACTGCACAACAACAACTTACAGAATAACGCAGTTGAATTGAGTTATCTAAAAGTCACTTTAAACATTCCAGAGACTTAAGACTGTTGAAAAAGCACCTACACACTTGAATCTCAGATCCTTTATTTCTCTCTTTCTGTTTCATAACACAATGCAGTGGGGTTCTAATCTGATTTTTTTTTTTTTTAATTATTTACTTATTTTTGACTGCATCAGGTCTTAGTTGCAGTACACGGGCTCCAGAGTGTATGGGGTCAGTAGTTGTGAGGCATGGGCTTAGTTGCTCCATGGCATGCATGTAGGATCTTAGTTCCCCCACTAGATATTGAACCCTTGTCCTCTGTAATGCAAGGTAGATTCTTAACCACTGGACCATGAGGGAAGTCCATGAGTTAAACGTTGGACCAGGGAATGAATCCAGTTCTATCTCACAAGTGTAATACTTTTTTATCACCCAGTCTGTGCCAGGAGCCTTCCATTAAGCAAAGAGAAATCAGATGAAGTCTCTGCCTCTGTGGACCTGTCTTCTGTAAAACGAGTTGCTTGAATTAGATAATTAAGTTATCTTTCCCCAGTTCTAAGTTCTGCGGGTTTTGTGAGATTAAAGTAAAATCAAGTGATTGTTTGCAACCCAAAATTCTTCAGAAACACTTTTCGATAGCCCTCATAATGATCAAATTGTTATATAATTTCTCTTCCCTCAAAGTGCTCTCTCCAGCACTTAAGTCATTCATAATGTACCATTCATTCTAACAGCATATCATTAAGAATGATGTGCAATTTGTAAAGGACTCTAAAACACCAAGAACTCTTCACAATTGGGGGTCAGAGGGCACTGGAAATCTCATCGCTGTTTCTGACTTCTGATGAGGGCTCCTTCTGCCCATACCGCCTCTCCATTTACGGAATGCTGCTGTCCCAGCTGTGTGTCTGAGTCATGCCTCCCATTCTCACAGGCAGAGTCAGCCCTTCATATTTTCTTCATGGTACCCACTCCCCCTGTCCACATCCAGCGACATCTGCTTCATCCAGGTGTGGGGTGCATCCCACATCTGTTTGGTGAGCTTGGGAGGCTGCTCTTAGGTAGGTCTGGGCTCTGTGGACAGGCCTAAGAACAAGCAGTTAAAAACAGTCCATTTGTTTCCTTGAGCCTGTGCCACCTCCCTGGCAGCTCTCTTCTCTAGGCCAGAAGCATGAGTCCAGGGCTTGGTCCATGTTAACGTAGCTCACTGGCAGGCCCTGAATTGTTTGTTTGAAACTCCCTGAAGGAAAGCTTCTTATCAGCTGAACTTGCTCTCTTTAAGGCTTTGATCTCAGTAATGATGAGTCACTCTAAGTGCTTCTGTGTGTGGCCCAGAGAGACATTCAGCCAAGACTGCAGGGCTTTCCCCTCACTGAGTTGACCAGGACGTAAGGACCTGCCTGAGGCCAGTCCCCGAGGGACATTCCTAAGAGTCCTGATAAACAAAAAAAAAATGTGCTTGTTTATTAGATTTCTGGCGGTGGGACTAGTTTTCAAAGCACAGCCACCCAGACAGGTTGGGGCAGGAAAGACTGACCGACCCTTCCTTGTGGTTAAGAGAAGAGAGGATTAGGGGTGGGAACTCAGGGTCCATGGTGCTTTTAAGTTGTAAAGGTAAGACAGGAATGCCGTACCTCCCCCGCCAGGCCCTGTGATCTCCACATTCTTTCGGTCTTAGACCACCCTGTAGCGCAGGCCAGGGTTATCTTGGAGACTCTGCCTTTTGGGCGACGCAGTGCCCTGCAGTAACCAGCCAGGACACCTCAATCTCACCGTTAAACTGAGACCCGTCTCCTCTTGGGGAAAGGCGTGTTTTGAATTGCCCTTTTCTCCATCACCTCCTCCTATCCTTCACTTTCTTTCTAAACATATCACAGGTCAAAGGGGAAAATAATGGAATTAAATACATCTGTATGTAGATGTTAATTAATAAACCATTAATGAGAGGTCAGGGCTTCCCTGGTGGCTCAGCGGTGAAGAATCCACCTGCAATGCAGGAGACGAGTGTTCGATCCGTAGGCCAGGAAGATCCCCTGGAGGAGGGCACGGCAACCCACTCCAGGATTTTGGCCTGGCGAACTCCAGGGACAGGGGAGCCTGCTGGGCTACAGTCCATAACGTTGCAGAGTCGAACATGGCTGAAGTGACTTAGCACACTTCTGGAGAGCACAAGTTCAAGAGTGACTGTCCGGCTTGGACAGGCCTAAGAACAAGCAGTTAAAAACAGTCCATTTGTTTCCTTGAGCCTGTGCCACCTCCCTGGCAGCTCTCTTCTCTAGGCCAGAAGCATGAGTCCAGGGCTTGGTCCATGTTAACGTAGCTCACTGGCAGGCCCTGAATTGTTTGTTTGAAACTCCCTGAAGGAAAGCTTCTTATCAGCTGAACTTGCTCTCTTTAAGGCTTTGATCTCAGTAATGATGAGTCACTCTAAGTGCTTCTGTGTGTGGCCCAGAGAGACATTCAGCCAAGACTGCAGGGCTTTCCCCTCACTGAGTTGACCAGGACGTAAGGACCTGCCTGAGGCCAGTCCCGAGGGACATTCCTAAGAGTCCTGATAAACAAAAAAAAAAATGTGCTTGTTTATTAGATTTCTGGCGGTGGGACTAGTTTTCAAAGCACAGCCACCCAGACAGGTTGGGGCAGGAAAGACTGACCGACCCTTCCTTGTGGTTAAGAGAAGAGAGGATTAGGGGTGGGAACTCAGGGTCCATGGTGCTTTTAAGTTGTAAAGGTAAGACAGGAATGCCGTACCTCCCCCGCCAGGCCCTGTGATCTCCACATTCTTTCGGTCTTAGACCACCCTGTAGCGCAGGCCAGGGTTATCTTGGAGACTCTGCCTTTTGGGCGACGCAGTGCCCTGCAGTAACCAGCCAGGACACCTCAATCTCACCGTTAAACTGAGACCCGTCTCCTCTTGGGGAAAGGCGTGTGTTTTGAATTGCCCTTTTCTCCATCACCTCCTCCAATCCTTCACTTTCTTTCTAAACAGATCACAGGTCAAAGGGGAAAATAATGGAATTAAATACATCTGTATGTAGATGTTAATTAATAAACCATTAATGAGAGGTCAGGGCTTCCCTGGTGGCTCAGCGGTGAAGAATCCACCTGCAATGCAGGAGACGAGTGTTCGATCCGTAGGCCAGGAAGATCCCCTGGAGGAGGGCACGGCAACCCACTCCAGGATTTTGGCCTGGCGAACTCCAGGGACAGGGGAGCCTGCTGGGCTACAGTCCATAACGTTGCAGAGTCGAACATGGCTGAAGTGACTTAGCACACTTCTGGGAGAGCACAAGTTCAAGAGTGATGGCTGGGCACAAAAAATACATTATAAGGTATCTGCTTACCTCTTTTTTTTTTTTTAAATTCCCCCCACCCCATCGTGCCTGTTTTATTTTTATGTTTATTTTCATCCATCTTCATTCCTTGGCATGTGTGGGCCTCCCATCGCAGTGGGCCCCCTCGCTGCAGAGCACTGGCCCTGGGCACAGACGCTCCAGAGTGCTGGCTCACAACTGGACACACCGGTGTAGTCACTCCATGGCATGTGGGATCTTCCTGGGCCGGGGATCAAACCGGTGCCCCTTACACTGCAAGGCAGACTTTTCACCCACTGGACCTCCAGGGAAGCCCTGCTCACCTCTTTTTTAAAAATATGTATCTATTTGACTGTCTTAGTTTTAGTATTCGGGATCTTTAGTTGCAGCATGTGAACTCTGGGTTGCAGCATGTGGGATCTAGTTCCCCCGCCCCCCTGTATTGGGAGTGAGGAGTCTTATCCCCTGGCCCACCAGGGAAGTCCTGAGTTTGTTTATAACAAAGGTCAAAAACAAAGTCAGACTGCCTTTTGTGATTCTCCTGAAAGAGCATCACAGTTTATGCCTCTGTAGCTGACTCCTGTTTTCACAAAGATTCTAGCGTCTCCACCACTGCAGTGTACCCGAGGGGACTGCATCTCAAACGTTGGAGGGCTCCAGGCTCGCCCCAGGGTATCTGTTCAACACGCATATTTTGGGACTGCTCCCCACACCTGCTGAATCACAATCTCTGGGTCATGGGACTCGGGTTTGTATATTTCTTAACCAACTGCACAGGGGGGCTGTTGGCAAAAATCACCAAAGGGGAAAATAATGGAATTAAATACATCTGTATGTAGATGTTAATTAATAAACCATTAATGAGAGGTCAGGGCTTCCCTGGTGGCTCAGCGGTGAAGAATCCACCTGCAATGCAGGAGACGAGTGTTCGATCCGTAGGCCAGGAAGATCCCCTGGAGGAGGGCACGGCAACCCACTCCAGGATTTTGGCCTGGCGAACTCCAGGGACAGGGGAGCCTGCTGGGCTACAGTCCATAACGTTGCAGAGTCGAACATGGCTGAAGTGACTTAGCACACTTCTGGGAGAGCACAAGTTCAAGAGTGATGGCTGGGCACAAAAAATACATTATAAGGTATCTGCTTACCTCTTTTTTTTTTTTTAAATTCCCCCCACCCCATCGTGCCTGTTTTATTTTTATGTTTATTTTCATCCATCTTCATTCCTTGGCATGTGTGGGCCTCCCATCGCAGTGGGCCCCCTCGCTGCAGAGCACTGGCCCTGGGCACAGACGCTCCAGAGTGCTGGCTCACAACTGGACACACCGGTGTAGTCACTCCATGGCATGTGGGATCTTCCTGGGCCGGGGATCAAACCGGTGCCCCTTACACTGCAAGGCAGACTTTTCACCCACTGGACCTCCAGGGAAGCCCTGCTCACCTCTTTTTTAAAAATATGTATCTATTTGACTGTCTTAGTTTTAGTATTCGGGATCTTTAGTTGCAGCATGTGAACTCTGGGTTGCAGCATGTGGGATCTAGTTCCCCCGCCCCCCTGTATTGGGAGTGAGGAGTCTTATCCCCTGGCCCACCAGGGAAGTCCTGAGTTTGTTTATAACAAAGGTCAAAAACAAAGTCAGACTGCCTTTTGTGATTCTCCTGAAAGAGCATCACAGTTTATGCCTCTGTAGCTGACTCCTGTTTTCACAAAGATTCTAGCGTCTCCACCACTGCAGTGTACCCGAGGGGACTGCATCTCAAACGTTGGAGGGCTCCAGGCTCGCCCCAGGGTATCTGTTCAACACGCATATTTTGGGACTGCTCCCCACACCTGCTGAATCACAATCTCTGGGTCATGGGACTCGGGTTTGTATATTTCTTAACCAACTGCACAGGGGGTTCTGTTGCATAACCAAGATCAAACCAGCGACTTATTGGGGACGAGAAGCTGGGCTCTGGGTTGGAGGCCTAGGCTATAATCCTGCTGTAAGAGAATTACTTACTTGATCTGTGCCTCAGTTTTGTTGTCTATAAATTAGGATTTATAGTAACTTCCTGAGGGATTATTGAAAGGAATGAACAAGGTTGTTCAGTCACTCAGACCAGGCTTCCCTGTCCTTCACTATCTCCCAGAGTTTGCTCAGACTCACATCCATTGAATCAATGATGCCATTCAACCATCTCATCCCATGTAGCACCCTTCTCCTCCTGCCCTCAATTTTTCCCAGCATCAGGGTCTTTTCCAATGAGTCAGCTCTTTACATCAGGTGGCCGAAGTATTACAGCTTTAGTATCAGTCTTTCCAATGAGTATTCAGGGCTGAACATACGACTATTATGATGAACAAGAAAATGAGTCCAGGGGCTTCCCTGATGGTCCAGTGGGTAAGGAGTCAGCCTTGCAGCGCAAGGGGCACAGGTTCAATCTCTGGCCAGGGAAGATCCCACGTGCCGCTGAGCAGCTGGACCGGTGTGTCCAATTGCGAGTCAGCGTTTTGGAGCGCATGCGCCCAGAGCTGGCGCTCCACTGCGGTGGAGGCCCACACAGGCCAGAGAACACAGATGGATGAAAATAAATACATGAAAGACCAATAAAGAAAGAGGCCAAAATTTAAAAAAAAGAAAATGAGTCCAAATTCTTCCTAGAACAGCACCATCACACGAGTACTTAATAAAATTTTTCTTAAGCCCCCAATTGCGGGGCAGGAACTCAGGGTCCTGCCTGCTATGGTTAGGGAGTTTCATTTTCTAAACAGGGTCTTTTGTGATTGTGAATCAGGCTGGAACAGGAGGTGATGAAACACCGCTTTATGCCTTTGTGATTCTCCTGAAAGAGCCACTTTTGCCTGTACTGACTCCTGTTTTCACAAAGATTCTAGCGTCTCCACCACTGCAGTGTACCCGAGGACTGCATCTCAAACGTTGGAGGGCTCCAGGCTCGCCCCAGGGTATCTGTTCAACACGCATATTTTGGGACTGCTCCCACACCTGCTGAATCACAATCTCTGGGTCATGGGACTCGGGTTTGTATATTTCTTAACCAACTGCACAGGGGTTCTGTTGCATAACCAAGATCAAACCAGCGACTTATTGGGGACGAGAAGCTGGGCTCTGGGTTGGAGGCCTAGGCTATAATCCTGCTGTAAGAGAATTACTTACTTGATCTGTGCCTCAGTTTTGTTGTCTATAAATTAGGATTTATAGTAACTTCCTGAGGGATTATTGAAAGGAATGAACAAGGTTGTTCAGTCACTCAGACCAGGCTTCCCTGTCCTTCACTATCTCCCAGAGTTTGCTCAGACTCACATCCATTGAATCAATGATGCCATTCAACCATCTCATCCCATGTAGCACCCTTCTCCTCCTGCCCTCAATTTTTCCCAGCATCAGGGTCTTTTCCAATGAGTCAGCTCTTTACATCAGGTGGCCGAAGTATTACAGCTTTAGTATCAGTCTTTCCAATGAGTATTCAGGGCTGAACATACGACTATTATGATGAACAAGAAAATGAGTCCAGGGGCTTCCCTGATGGTCCAGTGGGTAAGGAGTCAGCCTTGCAGCGCAAGGGGCACAGGTTCAATCTCTGGCCAGGGAAGATCCCACGTGCCGCTGAGCAGCTGGACCGGTGTGTCCAATTGCGAGTCAGCGTTTTGGAGCGCATGCGCCCAGAGCTGGCGCTCCACTGCGGTGGAGGCCCACACAGGCCAGAGAACACAGATGGATGAAAATAAATACATGAAAGACCAATAAAGAAAGAGGCCAAAATTTAAAAAAAAGAAAATGAGTCCAAATTCTTCCTAGAACAGCACCATCACACGAGTACTTAATAAAATTTTTCTTAAGCCCCCAATTGCGGGGCAGGAACTTCCAGGGTCCTGCCTGCTATGGTTAGGGAGTTTCATTTTCTAAACAGGGTCTTTTGTGATTGTGACTGATCAGGGCTGGAAGCAGGAGGTGATGAAACACCGCTTTATGCGTCTCTCCGATGTTTCAAAACTATGTCCTCCCGTGGACAGGTTAGGTCTCTTCCTCTGCCTCTCTGCAATCCTCCTGACCCCCAGCAGAGGGCGTGGGTGGGAGCCCAAAGAAGCTGATGCGGTTGCCCTGATCCCTTCCTTCCAGTCAGCAAAGGTCAAAGCGCTTCTCTCTCAATATCTGAATGTTTCCTGAAGTAGCAACACCATCCGCCAAACCCCTTTTCTCCTGTCTCCTCGTGGTGCAGCCCTCATTAAAATCCCAGGCCTGCTTTTTTTTTTTTTTTAATTTGGCCTCTTTTTGTTTGTTTTTTATTTGTTTATTTTCGTCCATCTTTATTCTTTGGCTTGTGCTGGCCTCCCATCGCAGTGGCCTCTTTCGTGGCAGAGCACCAGCCCTGGGCGCATGCGCTCCAGAGCGCTGGCTCCTAATCGGGCACACCCGCCCAGCTGCTCCGTGACACGTGGGATCTTCCCCGACCAGGGATGGAACTGGCTCCCCTTGCACTGCAAGGCGGATTCTTTACCCACTGGACCACCAGGGAAGCCCCCAGGCCTGTTTTTAAAAGTCGCATGACCCGCCTCCCCACCCCCACCCCACCCCTACCTGGCACAGGTTCTTCAGCTGAGAGAAATAAGGTTCTGGGAAGTCCTGTCAGTCTCTTAAAGCCATGCAGCTTCCAGATGGTAGGGGAGAATCTGAAGTCTGTGTGTGACCCTGGAGTCTACCCTTAACTTCATAGTCCTCTGGGCGGGCACCTGTGTCTTCTTGCAGCATCTGCCTGGTGGGCCATGCTGCAGGAGGTCCCCTGCTTGTCCTCCCCATTCCTTCTTTCCAGTCTCCCCAGGCAGGCTTGTCAGTGTGACACCACACTGTGATTTGACATAGACTCTGAGTGAGGCTGAACTCTTGCTGGCTGTGTGATCATGGCCAAGTTCACTAGCCTCTCTGGGTCTTCATTTCCACATGGATAAAAGCAAACTCAGACGGTAACCCAATCATGAAGTGATTGTGAACCCCGTGTGCTGGGCTCAGCTCAGAGCCAGCACTAGTCATTTGTGTATGACGTCTTTATAGTCTTTTGTACTGAATTTCCTATACGTCCATCTTTTAGGGCAGAGGCTGGTACCCACAGGTTGTGCGCCACCTCTGGGCCACCACTTATTTTTGTATGGCCAGGGAGACAGGAATAGTTTTTACATTTTTAAATGACTGAAAAAAAATGTAGGGAATAATAATATCTAGTGACACATGAAAATTATATGCAATTCAAATTTCAGTGTCCAAAACTAAAGTCTTATTGAAATACACCATGCTGATTCCTTTGTCTATTATCTGTGGTTACAGTTACTTTCACTCTACAAGAGCAGAGCTGAGTCGCCGTAACAGACTGAACTATATGCCTGGCAAAGCTAGAAAAAGTTACTGTCTGATCCTTTGCAGAAAATGTTTACCAATCTATATTCTAGGGAATAAAGGACTTATTCTAAAGGTTTCTTTGTAGCCTTCCACTGGGCTGTAAATAAGGAAGAACCCTTTGAATTTGAAGTCTGGGTGGTAAAGAAGGGGAAGTAAGGGACTTTCCTGGTGGTGCTGTGGTTGAGAATCTGCGTGCCAATGCAGGGGGCACAGGTTTGATCCCTAGGGCAGGAACTGAGACCCCACACTCTATGGAGCAACTAGACCTGTGTATCACAATTACCCAAGCTCCAGAGTGTGTGCTCTGCAACAAGAGAAGTCTGAGCCCCACAACTAAAGAGTAGCTCCTGCTCACTGCCACTAGAGGAAACCCACATGCAGCAATGAAGAGCCAGCTCAACCAAAACTAACTAATTAATTAAAATTTTAAAAGAAAGAGCAATAAGACTCTGATGTAACTGCAGACTGTATTGGAAGGAGCGGTTGTGGAGTATCACCACAATGTAGGTCTCAGATACAGTGAGGCAGCCCACAAAGAGGGTGGGCAGAAAAGGTGAAAAGAATATAAAGTTCTGAGGGCTTCCCTGGTGGTCCAGTGGGTAAGGCCACTGCCTTGAAGTGCAAGGGGTGCCGGTTCGAGCCCTGGCCTGGGAAGATTCCACGTGCCGTGGAGCGGTTGGACCGGTGTGTGCAATTACTGAGCCGGAGCTCTGGAGCGCATGCGCCCAGAGCCGGCTGCTCTGCAACAACAGAGGCCACCGCGATGGGAGGCCCACACGGGCCAAAAAAAGAACAAAGATGGATGAAAAATAGATAAATGAAAGACCAATAGAAGTGGCCTGCCTGCCCCACCTCCCTCCCCAACCCCCTCTCCCCCCCGCCCAAAAAAAAGAATATAAAGTTCTGAGCTGGGATTCAAAGAGACCCACTCACCATTCTCTCCTAGGAGACACACTTCATCACCCGGCTTCCGGAACTTCTCAGCCTGCCTTGCACCTAGTGGGGCCATGAGATCAGCCCAGGACAAGGACCTAGAAGTACAGGAGCTGTATCAGCTTCTAGAACACTTCCTTAAACATAGCTAGCACGTTTACTCCCTCTTGGCTCTTTCTTTTGCTTTGTTGCCTGGGAGATGACTGAAGATCTAGCATTCATGTTGGACCATGAAAATAAGAACCACTTCCTAGGGATGATGGAACAGTGATCTGGAAGCTGGCTGGATCCCGTGGACTTTGAGAAACAGAGGCATTACTCCTGGCCTAAATGGTTTATCTCCAGACTTTAACTTTTAATTTTATATTAGTGTACTGCCAGATATATATATCATATATGTATATTATATATAAGTGATAGTTCTCCCAGACTTTAACTTTTATTGTAATTTTAAGTCCAGAGTGTGTGCTCTGCAACAAGAGAAGTCTGAGCCCCACAACTAAAGAGTAGCTCCTGCTCACTGCCACTAGAGGAAACCCACATGCAGCAATGAAGAGCCAGCTCAACCAAAACTAACTAATTAATTAAAATTTTAAAAGAAAGAGCAATAAGACTCTGATGTAACTGCAGACTGTATTGGAAGGAGCGGTTGTGGAGTATCACCACAATGTAGGTCTCAGATACAGTGAGGCAGCCCACAAAGAGGGTGGGCAGAAAAGGTGAAAAGAATATAAAGTTCTGAGGGCTTCCCTGGTGGTCCAGTGGGTAAGGCCACTGCCTTGAAGTGCAAGGGGTGCCGGTTCGAGCCCTGGCCTGGGAAGATTCCACGTGCCGTGGAGCGGTTGGACCGGTGTGTGCAATTACTGAGCCGGAGCTCTGGAGCGCATGCGCCCAGAGCCGGCTGCTCTGCAACAACAGAGGCCACCGCGATGGGAGGCCCACACGGGCCAAAAAAAGAACAAAGATGGATGAAAAATAGATAAATGAAAGACCAATAGAAGTGGCCTGCCTGCCACCTCCCTCCCCAACCCCTCTCCCCGCCCAAAATAAAGAATATAAAGTTCTGAGCTGGGATTCAAAGAGACCCACTCACCATTCTCTCCTAGGAGACACACTTCATCACCCGGCTTCCGGAACTTCTCAGCCTGCCTTGCACCTAGTGGGGCCATGAGATCAGCCCAGGACAAGGACCTAGAAGTACAGGAGCTGTATCAGCTTCTAGAACACTTCCTTAAACATAGCTAGCACGTTTACTCCCTCTTGGCTCTTTCTTTTGCTTTGTTGCCTGGGAGATGACTGAAGATCTAGCATTCATGTTGGACCATGAAAATAAGAACCACTTCCTAGGGATGATGGAACAGTGATCTGGAAGCTGGCTGGATCCCGTGGACTTTGAGAAACAGAGGCATTACTCCTGGCCTAAATGGTTTATCTCCAGACTTTAACTTTTAATTTTATATTAGTGTACTGCCAGATATATATATCATATATGTATATTATATATAAGTGATAGTTTCAAGTGGACAGCAAAGGAACTCAGCCATGCATATTGAACTTCTTATCCTGAATCAAACTTTATCCTAACTAATACAGTCTTCAAGGTGTCTTTTGGTGATAACTTCTCTTACCTTCATGTTAATAGACTTTCCCTGTGCCAGAGTGTGGGGAGCTGTGGAAGGGAGACAGCCGCCCCTGATGATTGAAGAGGTGGATCAGGAGGGCAGGGGAGCAGCAGACTTGCTAAGGGTCCTCCTCCTTTGCTGATGCCTGTGCTTGCCTTCCTCAGCCTGGAAAGAACGATGGCAGCTCTTTCCCTCAGCTTGGCACTGAACTGGGCAAATGTAAAGAGATGATCATTTATTTTTCATTTCTTAAGCTAGCTATTTGCATGTTAGAAACTATATCCTCTGATAGCTGCCCAAGTATCGAAGACAAGCATTGCCTTATCCCATAGGGAATAGGTCATTGACACCCCGCTTAAATCTATGTGCTGCTGAAGCGAAGACACTTCCGCCCTTCCTTTAAAACTTGTGTTGCCCAATGTCTCACATTACCCATAAAGCAAAGAGCAACATCTTTAGTCCAGCCATAAACCCCTTCATAAGCAGCTTCTTCATTTCATCCTGTACCTTTTGGAAAACCAGGAGCACAGTCTCTGAGAGGTATTTTAATAAAATGTCACTTTTCTGGCAGCATCCTGTTCCGCAGGGTGTTGTATAGATTGGCCACCAGAGGGACCCTTCTCAGAGTTGAAAGAGAGAGAGAGAGAGAGAAAGTGGGTGTGGTTGTGTGTGTGTGTGTGTGTGTGTGTGTGTGTGTGTGTGTGTGTAGGGAGGGCACATACGTAGCAGGTGGGCTTCAAGGCTTCATAATCTGCTTCCTCACTCAAGAGCAGATGGTAGAAGATGCTGACCTAGACTGGGACCTTGTGTATTTACCCAGGTAGATTGGATCAGGGAGCCAGGAGGAAGTAGGCGAGAGAGCACTGGAAAACCTGGCCCAGACTTGCCTTGCAGTCCTACTATTCTACAAATCCACGCACTAAACAGACTAAGATACATTCTTTTTGGCCACACCCCCACAACATGTGGTATCTTAGTTTCTGAGCCTCCTGCAGTGGAAGCTTGCCACAGGACCACCAAGCTCTGATACATTGCTTTCTGAAACATATATGTATATTAGATATAAGTGATAGTTTCAAGTGGACAGCAAAGGAACTCAGCCATGCATATTGAACTTCTTATCCTGAATCAAACTTTATCCTAACTAATACAGTCTTCAAGGTGTCTTTTGGTGATAACTTCTCTTACCTTCATGTTAATAGACTTTCCCTGTGCCAGAGTGTGGGGAGCTGTGGAAGGGAGACAGCCGCCCCTGATGATTGAAGAGGTGGATCAGGAGGGCAGGGGAGCAGCAGACTTGCTAAGGGTCCTCCTCCTTTGCTGATGCCTGTGCTTGCCTTCCTCAGCCTGGAAAGAACGATGGCAGCTCTTTCCTCAGCTTGGCACTGAACTGGGCAAATGTAAAGAGATGATCATTTATTTTTCATTTCTTAAGCTAGCTATTTGCATGTTAGAAACTATATCCTCTGATAGCTGCCCAAGTATCGAAGACAAGCATTGCCTTATCCCATAGGGAATAGGTCATTGACACCCCGCTTAAATCTATGTGCTGCTGAAGCGAAGACACTTCCGCCCTTCCTTTAAAACTTGTGTTGCCCAATGTCTCACATTACCCATAAAGCAAAGAGCAACATCTTTAGTCCAGCCATAAACCCCTTCATAAGCAGCTTCTTCATTTCATCCTGTACCTTTTGGAAAACCAGGAGCACAGTCTCTGAGAGGTATTTTAATAAAATGTCACTTTTCTGGCAGCATCCTGTTCCGCAGGGTGTTGTATAGATTGGCCACCAGAGGGACCCTTCTCAGAGTTGAAAGAGAGAGAGAGAGAGAGAAAGTGGGTGTGGTTGTGTGTGTGTGTGTGTGTGTGTGTGTGTGTGTGTGTGTGTAGGGAGGGCACATACGTAGCAGGTGGGCTTCAAGGCTTCATAATCTGCTTCCTCACTCAAGAGCAGATGGTAGAAGATGCTGACCTAGACTGGGACCTTGTGTATTTACCCAGGTAGATTGGATCAGGGAGCCAGGAGGAAGTAGGCGAGAGAGCACTGGAAAACCTGGCCCAGACTTGCCTTGCAGTCCTACTATTCTACAAATCCACGCACTAAACAGACTAAGATACATTCTTTTTGGCCACACCCCCACAACATGTGGTATCTTAGTTTCTGAGCCTCCTGCAGTGGAAGCTTGCCACAGGACCACCAGGGAAGTCTCTAGGATACATTGCTTTCTTTTGAATTAGGACTCAGATTTTTTACTTTCCTAAATCAAGAATTCAGGAATAGAATAGATTTAGACCACAATATCCCTTTCTATCTCAATGCACTTTCCGAACTCAGGAATCCGATGAATTAGAATCGTGAGGGATATTTATGCTTAATATTTTAGGAGAAAAAAATACATTTGACATAAGGTAAAATATTTTCCCACTTGATATCCAATGGGTCGTTATTTTATAGAAAGATAGTTATTAAGCTTATAGAACTGAATTTATTTCTGGAGTCATGTGTATTAAAAGATCACAATTTTAGGCTGTTTATATATTTTATTCTCTAGAACCAGAATGATGACAAACAGCTTATAATTGTCATTGTTTTCATGGCCACATGTTGGCAACTAGTTCAGTTTCCAGTTGAGACTCAGTTCAGTTTCCTCGGAAGATGTTCAAGACCTTCCATGATATTAGCAGTGTTTTCCTGTGCAGCTAAACCAGCTCACTGCCTATCTGTATATGTCTGCTCATTTCTTGGATGGCTGTCAGCTCCCTGTGCTAGGAATTCATCTCTCCCTCTCCTTTGCCTTCCAAATATCATCTCCTTTTTAAAGGGAGAAACACTGCTTTTCTGAACTGTAATCCTCAGAATGGACACCATCAGCTCTAACACTTTGCAGTCTACTCTGTTTGCTTTCTGAAAGTGCATGCACGTAAGCCTCCTTCCATAACAAAACCATAAGCTACTTAAAGATGAAGACTGGGCCATTGCCTTCTTTTCTTTTCTTTTTCACTTCTGTATCTAGGGTCAGGCTAGTAGCAGACTTTCAATAAGGATGTCTGGATCCCTGCTAAATGTGCCACTTGTTCAAAGGCAGATATTCAGCTCAGAAGTGCACCAGGACCAAGTGGGAACCAGAGATAACAAAACCCCGTAAAATGCAATTTCCTGTTTTCTGTCATGCCAGAGTCAAAGATTTCTACCATATCTCCTAAGAAATATAGAACAGATCAAAATTGAAAAAAAAAAAAAAAAAGTAAGGGAGCTGAAGTGAACACCGGCTAAGGAAACAAAAACAAAGCAACGACTTTTCCTGGCTTCAGACCATCTCTGTTTCCCAAGGTGACCAGTAACAAGGTAAGGCCGGCCTTTCCCAACTTCAGAACACTGGCTGAGTTCAGAGCCTGCCCTACGTGTGCAGGTATGGCCTCTCATTCCATTTTCTCCTTGGGTTTCTGTTAACATTTGAACCCTCTGCAGGTGAAAGGCTGACTTAATGGCTTCCCAGGTGGTATAGTGGTAATAGAACTTGTGTACCACTGCAGGAGCCCCAGGAGCTTTGGGTTCGATTCCTGGGTAGAGCAGATCCCCTGGAAAAGGAAATGGCAACCCAATCAAGTATTCTTTTTTGGGGGGGGGAGTGGGAGGCGGGTTGGGGAGGGAGAGTGAGAGCGGGCCACTTCTATTGATCTTTCATTTATCTATTCTTCATCCATCTTTGTTCTTTTTTTGGCCCGTGTGGGCCTCCCATCGCAGTGGCCTCTGTTGTTGCAGAGCACCAGCTCTGGGCGCATGCGCTCCAGAGCTCTGGCTCAGTGATTGGACACATCGGTCCAGCTGCTCCGCGGCCCGTGGGATCTTCCCAGGCCAGGGATCGAACCGGCGCCCCTTGCACTGCAAGGCGGTGTCCTCACCCACTGGGCCACCAGGGAAGCCCCCAATCCAGTATTCTTGCCAGAGAAAATCCCCTGGACAGAAGAGCCTGGCGAGCTACAGTTCGTGGGGTCGCAAAGAATTGAACATGACTGAGAAACTGAGCATGCTCGCACACCTAGCAGCCAAGACAAATGGCCAAAGACCAGATGGCAGCTCCTTTGTCTAGAGTAGCGTTCTGTGGCTTCACTTGGCAAAGTGGACAGTGTCCAGACTACATTTCCCAGACTGTCCTGCCCGCTGCTCATGGTGGGAATCTGCCAATGGGGACCCCAAAGCAGGAGAAGAAATCACCTCCACTGTCTCTTGCTCTTGGCAGCATTAATGGTAGTAAGCAGGGTGATGAACTGCAAGCAGCAAGGCATCCAGCTTTGCTCTCTGGGTCATTCCTTTCCCCTGTGTTCTCCCACCCCATCAGTATCTTTGCAACCAGCCCTTGGCATGAAATATGTAGAACAGGTCCTGATTTCACAGCTGGACCTTGCTCGTACACTTGCCAGATTAAAGAGTTCACAATTCAGATGCTGTGGATAGAATAAAAGGCCCAGGGGCGGGGGCAACCATACTGGGCAGAAAAGCGAGGAAATGCAGGGTAGAAGATGTATGGTACCAGGAGGGCAGCCACCTGATGGAAGTTTTCTCTGCTGTTCTCAGGTCAGTGAGCGAGCAGTGGATGTCAGTTGAGTATCAAATCAGCCTAAGTACAACATCAGAGACCATCCTGGAGAAGAGGTTCAGGAGGAGGAGGAGGAATGGAGAGGACTCAGAGGTGGTGGGTAGAAGAAGGTGCCGCTGAGAAGCTACAGGGTGTCCAGACTCCCAAAGACACTGCCATTTCACTGCATGGCTTAGAGCCAGCGGTATGGTGTAGACTGATGAGACAGTTGGGTTTTAGGGTATAGCTTAAAATCACACATTGGAGTTAAGGTTGATTTGATCATCTTTTTTGATAATTAAGTGGATCTGATGAGACTTCAAGAAATTCAGACCTTGTTTGGGCTGTAAGTTTGGTGTTAGCTGAATAGAAGTTCTTCCTTTCTCAGCATTTCTCAGACCCTACATTGAACTTGGATCTATCAAATAACATGGTGTACATGGTGTCCTTCAAGAACAGGTTACAATAGACTGTGACTTATGTCTTGCTTGTGATGTCTTTCTTTGGTCCTTTTCACTTGCTGGCCCTGATAACCCATTGTGAGCTGCCCTATAGAAAGTTCCCCATGGCAGGAAACTGAATGTGGCCACTGGTCAATAGCTCACAGGGAAATGAATCTTGCCAACAGCCTCATAAGAAGATGTCTTCCCAGCTGAGTCTTTTTTTTGTTTTTTGATTTTTATTTTACTTTTTACTTTTACAGTTTTGTTGTTTACAGATATGCATGATTCCAGATTAGTCATATGTATATCCCACTCATCCCACCCCTTCAGGCCATTGCATAGCACCCCTGCAGGATCCCCTTTTCCCATAGCGCAATGACAATAGCTACTTTTTTCACATATGATAGTATAGGTTTTCATGGTACTTCCTTGACGCCTACGACCCCCTGTTCATTCCCCACGATGTCCATATGTCTATTCTCCATGTCTATTTTTCCATCGCTTCATTGCATGTGTTATCATTACCATCCTACTAGATTCCATATACATGTGTTAGTATATTGTACTTGACCTTCTCTCTCTCTTTTTTTTAAACTTTTATTTTACTTTTAACTTTTACAGAGTTTTGTTGTTTACAAATATGTATGTTCTCAGATTAGTCATATGTATATCCCCCCCCCATCCCACCCCTCCAGACTGTCATTATCCTTCTCTTTTTGACTTACTTCACTTTTTATAGATCCGACCACCTCATTAGGACTGATTCTTCTCCATTTCTTTCTACCCCAGCTAGGTCTTGTAAAGTGTGCAGTCCCAGCTGATACTTTGATTACAGAGGACCCAGCAAAGCCACACCCAGATTCCTGACATATAGAAATCACACGATAATAAATGTTGTTTTCAATCTCTGAGTTGTGGGGTAATTTATTACACAACCTAGAGAGCTGATACAGATACTCTACCCTGGGTCCAGTGGGTATCTATTTTCTTAACTGATAAAGAAGTTGAATAAGTTACTCAGGGACATGAGGGGCTCTTTCCCCTCCCTCCTCTGTTTGCACATCCAGAGAATGAGCCTCATTCAGCAGTGGATGGACAGGGGATACATGACCAATGATCCTCTTGAAGACGGACCCAGAGGAGAGGCATGATTCTCTGAAAGGAAGAGAAGAATAGGAGATGAATAAAGTCAGAGGGAGCAGTGGGGGTGCAGGGAAGGTGAAACTGGGGCAGGCATTGCAGGAGGAACTCCCTGACGGCCGAGAGCTAGATGCTTTCTTCAGGTCTGACTCTCAGCCGCAGGTCTCTGTACATCTCTGTACGCACAGTCTGAAAGGGTACAGGCCAGTGCCTTCCCAGTGGAGACCTCCAGCAGGCGGGATTAGAGAGGACCTTTTTCTTCCAACTTCGTAGATTTCCATCCTGGATAATGAATTTTAACATCTTGGTACTATTTTTATAATCACAAAAATGATATTACTGAATACTATAGAAACTCCATGAAAAATTAATTTGGATTGCACTAATTTGATAGACTTCTACATTGACTTGTTCAAGACTTATCATCTCTAGAATAATGTTTCTTATCCTGTACATGGTGTATAATGTTATTTTTATGCTTTTCAGTAACATCCGGGTACACAGCACATGGTACATTTGTGTGTGTGTGTGTGTGTGTTGTATTGTGAGTGTGTGTCTGTTAAGAACAGAATGACTAAAATGTATCAGCTGCCTTCTCTGTGCTGCCCACTGTTTATTCATAGGCCTCAATTTAGGAGGAGGACTTGGAAATAGGTATTTACAGATAAGGAAACAGAGGAACTGGGTTCCCAGTTTGGATCCAGATGAAAGAGAAACATGAGTTTTCTCCACGTTCCCTATATTTTAAAGCAGTGGTTTTGGCACCAAGCACTGGTTTCCAGTTTTTCCACGGATGGCGAGGGGTGGGGTGCTGTTAGGCAGTAATGTGAGGGCGGGGAATGATGGGAAGTAACAGATGAAGATGAAGCTTTGCTGTCGCGCATTTGCTCACCTCCTGCTGTGTGGCCTGGTTCCTAACAGGACAGGAGCCAATACCAGGCCATGGCCCAGGGTTGGAGACCCTGCTTTAAAGAACATAAACTGGGTATAGAAGAGATATGCTGTATGATATTCATTCCATAGTTCATGAAGCTCTTTTTCCTTTGGGCAACTAATCAGTTCAGTTCAGTTGCTCAGTCATGTCCGACTCTTTGTGACCCCATGGACTGCAGTACGCCAGGTTTCCCTGACCTTCACCATCTCCTGTCCTTTTAATCACCACCTAGAATATACTATAACTAATCACAGCTTAGAGTATACTACAGAAGCATACATTAATATGAAGTTGTGAATTGTCTCTTAAAATAGTGACACTTAACTTCACTCTAGTGACTGTACTAGCCTGTATGAAATACACTTATTTCAAGGATCCAAGATTTTCATCATCAGTAAAAGTTATTATCCTTCAGCACTTTCAGAACATATCATAAATTTTTCCATTTCACACACCAGTAGCCATTTTGTTTTTCTAATTCACAAAATGATATTACTGAATACTATAGAAACTCCATGAAAAATTAATTTGGATTGCACTAATTTGATAGACTTCTACATTGACTTGTTCAAGACTTATCATCTCTAGAATAATGTTTCTTATCCTGTACATGGTGTATAATGTTATTTTTATGCTTTTCAGTAACATCCGGGTACACAGCACATGGTACATTTGTGTGTGTGTGTGTGTGTGTTGTATTGTGAGTGTGTGTCTGTTAAGAACAGAATGACTAAAATGTATCAGCTGCCTTCTCTGTGCTGCCCACTGTTTATTCATAGGCCTCAATTTAGGAGGAGGACTTGGAAATAGGTATTTACAGATAAGGAAACAGAGGAACTGGGTTCCCAGTTTGGATCCAGATGAAAGAGAAACATGAGTTTTCTCCACGTTCCCTATATTTTAAAGCAGTGGTTTTGGCACCAAGCACTGGTTTCCAGTTTTTCCACGGATGGCGAGGGGTGGGGTGCTGTTAGGCAGTAATGTGAGGGCGGGGAATGATGGGAAGTAACAGATGAAGATGAAGCTTTGCTGTCGCGCATTTGCTCACCTCCTGCTGTGTGGCCTGGTTCCTAACAGGACAGGAGCCAATACCAGGCCATGGCCCAGGGTTGGAGACCCTGCTTTAAAGAACATAAACTGGGTATAGAAGAGATATGCTGTATGATATTCATTCCATAGTTCATGAAGCTCTTTTTCCTTTGGGCAACTAATCAGTTCAGTTCAGTTGCTCAGTCATGTCCGACTCTTTGTGACCCCATGGACTGCAGTACGCCAGGTTTCCCTGACCTTCACCATCTCCTGTCCTTTTAATCACCACCTAGAATATACTATAACTAATCACAGCTTAGAGTATACTACAGAAGCATACATTAATATGAAGTTGTGAATTGTCTCTTAAAATAGTGACACTTAACTTCACTCTAGTGACTGTACTAGCCTGTATGAAATACACTTATTTCAAGGATCCAAGATTTTCATCATCAGTAAAAGTTATTATCCTTCAGCACTTTCAGAACATATCATAAATTTTTCCATTTCACACACCAGTAGCCATTTTTGTTTTTCTAAAAATGTTATTTATTTATTTTTGGCTATTCTGGATTTTCACTGCTGCTACAGGCTCTTATCTATTTGCAGGGAGGATGCTCTCTAGATGAGGTGAGCAGGTTTCTTGTTGCGGTGACTTCTCTTTTTGTGGAACTCAGCCTCTAGGGCACACGGACTTCAGCAGTTTCTGCACATGGACTCAATAGTTGCAGCTCCGAGGCTCTAGAGCACAGTCTCAATAGAGCCCAAATCTTTGAAGGGAAGGGCCATTGCTGGGAGTGTGTTGACAGGAATAGGAAGTGGAAGGAAGCAGCAATCCTTTCTCCCTTCTCCTTGCAGCCCCTGTTGGCAGAACCTGAGAAAGCAAAGCTTACCTTTACCACTAGTGGTCCTAGTGGTAAAGAACCCCCTGCTGCCAATGCAGGAGACATAAGAGACACGGGTTCAGTCTTTGGGTCGGGAAGATCCCCTGGAGAAGGAAATGGCAACCCACTCCAGTATTCTTGCCTGGAAAATCCTATAGACAGAGGAGCCTGGTGGACTACAGTCCAAGCCATCGCAGAGAGTTGGACATGACTGAGCGACTTAGCCCATACACACAGGGCCTAGAGTCACAACGCAGTGCACAGGGTAGCTGGACTGCATCCAAGCCTCAGTGTCTTCAACAATGAGTTAGAAATAAGAGTTCTTAACCAAAAGCTTGTATTGAAATTGAGTAGGTTCTTGTGGGACTCCTGGGCACAAAAGCCTTCTGTGTCCTCAGTTTCTGGTTTGCAGGAAACAGGTTTCATTCTGCTCAAGGATCTTCCCTGAGTTCCAAAGGGCAGGTTCAAGAAGGTGCTAGTCGGGAAAGGGAGGGGATGCAGGGAGAAGGGAGAAACAATCAAGAAATGGTAGTGCAGCCTTAGGGTGAGGTCTTAATTCCCCTCTCAAGGGACATACATAACATTATCTTTGAGATGTTTTGCAGATACTAAACTCCCAACAGGTGGAAGAAGTTACTGTATGCTGCCCATAAGCAGGTAGACTTCAGACCAATTAGAACCATAAAGTTGATGATGTTGACTCTCAGTTGTGTGCGTTAGTCACTCAGCGGTATCTGACCCTCTGCCATCTCACTGACTATAACCTGCCAGGCTCCTGTATCCATAGAATTCTCTGGGCAAGAATACTAGAGAGGGTTGCTATTTCCTTCTCCAGGGAATCTTCCCCACCCAGGAATCGAACTGGTGTCTCCTGCATTGCAGGCAGATTCTTTACCATCTGAGCCACCAGATTACCTCGCCATCAACCAATTAGAAGAATGTCCATGAGCTGATCATGCCTTTCTCTATGAACCATTACTATAAAACTCCTCACTACTGTCTCCAGGCTGAGACACACAGTTTTGAGAGCATTATCCTGCTGTGGCCCTCTTTGCCTGGAGTAGTGATAAAGCTATTCTTTTCTAGTTCACCCAAAACTTTCTTTCCAGGAATGAATTCAACACCTTTACCACTAGTGGTCCTCGTGGTAAAGAACCCCCTGCTGCCAATGCAGGAGACACAAGAGACACGGGTTCCGTCTCTCGGCCGGGCAGATCCCCTGGAGAAGGAAATGGCAACCCACTCCAGTATTCTTGCCTGGAAAATCCTATAGACAGAGGAGCCTGGTGGACTACAGTCCAAGCCATCGCAGAGAGTTGGACATGACTGAGCGACTTAGCCCATACACACAGGGCCTAGAGTCACAACGCAGTGCACAGGGTAGCTGGACTGCATCCAAGCCTCAGTGTCTTCAACAATGAGTTAGAAATAAGAGTTCTTAACCAAAAGCTTGTATTGAAATTGAGTAGGTTCTTGTGGGACTCCTGGGCACAAAAGCCTTCTGTGTCCTCAGTTTCTGGTTTGCAGGAAACAGGTTTCATTCTGCTCAAGGATCTTCCCTGAGTTCCAAAGGGCAGGTTCAAGAAGGTGCTAGTCGGGAAAGGGAGGGGATGCAGGGAGAAGGGAGAAACAATCAAGAAATGGTAGTGCAGCCTTAGGGTGAGGTCTTAATTCCCCTCTCAAGGGACATACATAACATTATCTTTGAGATGTTTTGCAGATACTAAACTCCCAACAGGTGGAAGAAGTTACTGTATGCTGCCCATAAGCAGGTAGACTTCAGACCAATTAGAACCATAAAGTTGATGATGTTGACTCTCAGTTGTGTGCGTTAGTCACTCAGCGGTATCTGACCCTCTGCCATCTCACTGACTATAACCTGCCAGGCTCCTGTATCCATAGAATTCTCTGGGCAAGAATACTAGAGAGGGTTGCTATTTCCTTCTCCAGGGAATCTTCCCCACCCAGGAATCGAACTGGTGTCTCCTGCATTGCAGGCAGATTCTTTACCATCTGAGCCACCAGATTACCTCGCCATCAACCAATTAGAAGAATGTCCATGAGCTGATCATGCCTTTCTCTATGAACCATTACTATAAAACTCCTCACTACTGTCTCCAGGCTGAGACACACAGTTTTGAGAGCATTATCCTGCTGTGGCCCTCTTTGCCTGGAGTAGTGATAAAGCTATTCTTTTCTAGTTCACCCAAAACTTTCTTTCCAGGAATGAATTCAACACCAGTGTACAGAGGCTGAATTTTGACTACATTAAGAGCATGAAATGAAATCACAACACTGAAGTGCTCAGCCCAGTGTCCGGCCATTAGCTGTGTTCCATTTTTGGTGACATATTGTTACTAAGCCACATTCGGTTTAAGGCATATGCCATTGAAATCCAAGAATAAGAAACATTTATGTTACATGCAGATTGTTTATTTACATGTGAGGGAGTCAATCGGTAGAGGAGAGGAGGAAACAGGAGAGGAAGGGAGGGGTGAAGAAAAGGGGGAAAGTGCCTAAAACTGGCACTAAAAAAACAGTGAGTTTTTAAAAAAGCATATTTATTTACTTATTTGACTGTGCCAGGCCTTAGTTACAGCACACAGGATCTTCAGTCTTCACTGCAGCCTGCAGCACGTTTGGTGGTGGCATGCGAGCTCTTGGTTGTGGCAGGTGGGATCTAGTCCCTGGACCAGGAATTGAATCCAGGCCCCCTGCCTTAGGAGTATAGAGTCTTAAGCCACCGAACCACCAGGGATGTCCCAATAGTGACTCTTGTTTGCAAACGTTGGGTCCACTGGTTACCCAGCAACTAGCAGGGACATTTTTGAGTAGGCCAACTAGGCGTATCAATTTATGAATTTTCTAACTATCCCGAGAGCTTGGCTGTGAGTGCATCTGGCAGACTCGTGTGTCAGTGGCCTGTCAGCACCACCATCTTTGTTAGGGGAAGGTGGCACTGGTTCCCTTCTGGGAGGTCTCACCTGGGTTGGGGCGTCAGCCGGGGTCTCACCCAGTGATTCTCAGCCTGGGCTGACCACCTGGGAACTGCTAGAGCTTTGAAGAACTGGTGCCCAGCTCCATCCCTAGCAAATGTGATGTAGGTAAGACAAGATGCTGGGCATTAGGATTTCTAAAATTTCCCCAGGTGATTCTGAGATGCATCCGGGTTTGAGAATCACTGCTGTAAACAAATAAAGCAATTTGAACTGCTGTTGTCTGAATTAACACCTCAACTCAATTTTTTCAAAAAGGTCAGCTAGGGACTTCCTTGATGGCCCAGAGGCTAAGGCTCCCAGGTCCCATTTGCAGGAGGCCTGGGATGGATCCTTGGTCTGGGACTAGATCCCACAGGAGGCAACTGAGAGTTTACATGTCTCAACTAACAGTCCCACGTGTGTTACAACAAAGATGGAAGATCCTGATCCCCACGTGCTGCAACTAAGACCTGGCACAGCTAAATAAATGGATTAATTACCTAAAAAATAAAAATAAATTTAAAAAGCTCCTCTTAAAGAAGAAATAATCAACATTAGATCCATTTTTTAACTGAAGAGAAAGAAAGGGGCTTCCCTGGTGGTCCAGTGGGTAAAGAGGCCGCCTTGCAGTGCGAGGGTGGCCGGTTCCATCCCTGGCCTGTAAGGATCCCACGAGCCGCGGAACGGCTGGGCTGGACCAGTGTGTCCAATTACGAGCCAGTGCTCTGAAACTTATGCTCCCAGAGCCGGTGCTCTGCAATGAGAGAGGCCACTGCAATTGGGAGGCCCACACAGGCTAAAGAATGATGATGGATGAAAACAAATAAATAAAAAAAGAAAAGAAAAAGAAAGGAAAAAACAAAAGTATGAAATACTTTACTGAAACAGCTCAAGGCAAGGTAAATAAATTTAAACACTAAAACCCTTTCCCAGATCTGTTAAATTAGAATATTAGCGATCTGGTTGGGAATTTGGAGGTTTTTTATTTTCCTTTTCATAGTCTTTTCCATTATAGTTCATTACAAGATATTGAATGTAGTTCCCTGTGCTATCCAATAGGAGGAAATCTAGAGATTCAAAAGCAATCCAGATGATTCTGATGATTAGTCATCTGGGGAAACTGAAGGTAAATTACAATTCATGAACTTGTCAAAAATTACTCTTTTTATTTATTTATTTATTCTTAAATATTTATCTATTTATTTGGCTGTGCCTTGGTGTCTTAGTTGTGGTATGTGGGACCTAGTTCGGCAACCAGGGTTGGAACCCAGACTCCCTACGTTAGGAGCACAGAGTCTTAGCCGTCAGACCATCAGGAAAATCCCCAAATTTTCTCTTGATATTTACATAAATCCTGTGCTCATTTCAGCAGCACATGCAACTAACATCAGTCTTGGCTTAGCTCTCCCTGATGTTGCATTCAGGCTTAATTACTATACATCTTCCCAGTGTATCTGGTGGGACAACCCCTGGGGGGCACAATCCTTGTCCATAGACAGCTGTCTTCTCATCGTGTCCTCAGTATGGTGGGAGGGTTAAGGGAGTTCTCTAGAATCTGCTTTATAAGACGCTGGTCCCATTTAGCAGATGAATTTTGTGGGACACCAACATTCAGTCTCTGGCAATGACTTTATGGAAAGGAAAGGAAAGGAAAAGGTGTGGAGAAGCAGAGTTGCTGTGGGTTGGGGAGAAAGAAGTTGCCAAGCCCAGTTTTCAAGTCTTTGCACAGATGTAGGATAAAATTGCATAATGTATCAATATCTATTTGTTGGTTGACTTGTTGAAATCAGAAGGAAATCAGAGGAGGAAATGTCTGAGGGGCATGTAAGGAAATCACATTTGAATCAGTAAGGAAACCATACTTGAGTCTTCATGTTTCCCTGCAAAGTATCTCATAAGGGCTCTGCATATAGACTTAGATACAGCATGTCTTTCATGTGTTTATCTAATGAAGAAGAGAGAAATTTTAAGTGGTAGCCCTTCAAAGAGAAGGACAGTTTAATGCAGTATAAGTTAAACATTTGTGTCCTGGCAGGGGTTCTTATTTCTCTGAAAGAAAAACAGAGCAAACCTTGTCCACCATGACACTCCCCAAACGAATTTTGATCTTCATTCCTCCAAAGAAAAAAATTCCACGGTTTAGTTCTCTTTCTATTACATTTTGAGGTCCTTTGATCTCCTCAAATCCACCCTTTAAGAATAGCCAACTAATTAATCTTCTCCCAGAAGCAGATGCTTTGGGGAAAAAAATGATAATTAGGAGGTAAGCGAAAAAAGCTTTCATCTCAAATATTTACTAATGAGTAAGAATGTTCATCTTACCTCGGCCCCAGAAGACCACAGAGTTCTGTACACCCCAAGTCTGGTTGCACAAAGCTCTTCTTGATTTTTTTCTTTTTCATCTAAATTTCTCATTATAGCATCATGTTTTGGTAAGCGCTGGATTTTTGAAGTGGTCTTTGTTTTGAGTTAGGGTTTGCATTTCTCATTGTAACCATCAAGCCAATCAACTGCATGCAGACAGATGAGAATGATCGCCTTCTACCAAACCTAACTGGGTGGCACCTGCTAACCAGTTGGGGAGCCCCGAGAAGAGCTCCCTTACCCCAACAAGGCCCAAAGATGGGGTAGGGGTGGGGTGGAGTTGCACAAGGGTAGGGAGTAGTGGGCAGAAAATGATGTAAACCATTCTGCCTGGGAGGATTTCTTCTCTTAGCATTCTGAACATTTAAAAAATTAATTGTTGTTTAATTTATAATACATGCATGAGGCTCAAAATCAAAAAAGTACAAAGAGGGTGGCAGTGGATATGATGGTTAGATGGCTAGAGCTTTTGAATTTGAACAAACTCTGAGGATAGGAGAGGACAGAGGAGTCTGGTGTGCTGCAACTATGGGGTCACTAAGAGTTGGGCAAGACCTAGGGAAGGAACAACAGCAAAAGGATATACAATGGTACTGAAGGTATTTCTCGAAATCTAAATTCATAAGGGCTCTGCATATAGACTTAGATACAGCATGTCTTTCATGTGTTTATCTAATGAAGAAGAGAGAAATTTTAAGTGGTAGCCCTTCAAAGAGAAGGACAGTTTAATGCAGTATAAGTTAAACATTTGTGTCCTGGCAGGGGTTCTTATTTCTCTGAAAGAAAAACAGAGCAAACCTTGTCCACCATGACACTCCCCAAAAGAATTTTGATCTTCATTCTCCCAAAGAAAAAATTCCACGGTTTAGTTCTCTTTCTATTACATTTTGAGGTCCTTTGATCTCCTCAAATCCACCCTTTAAGAATAGCCAACTAATTAATCTTCTCCCAGAAGCAGATGCTTTGGGGAAAAAAATGATAATTAGGAGGTAAGCGAAAAAAGCTTTCATCTCAAATATTTACTAATGAGTAAGAATGTTCATCTTACCTCGGCCCCAGAAGACCACAGAGTTCTGTACACCCCAAGTCTGGTTGCACAAAGCTCTTCTTGATTTTTTTCTTTTTCATCTAAATTTCTCATTATAGCATCATGTTTTGGTAAGCGCTGGATTTTTGAAGTGGTCTTTGTTTTGAGTTAGGGTTTGCATTTCTCATTGTAACCATCAAGCCAATCAACTGCATGCAGACAGATGAGAATGATCGCCTTCTACCAAACCTAACTGGGTGGCACCTGCTAACCAGTTGGGGAGCCCCGAGAAGAGCTCCCTTACCCCAACAAGGCCCAAAGATGGGGTAGGGGTGGGGTGGAGTTGCACAAGGGTAGGGAGTAGTGGGCAGAAAATGATGTAAACCATTCTGCCTGGGAGGATTTCTTCTCTTAGCATTCTGAACATTTAAAAAATTAATTGTTGTTTAATTTATAATACATGCATGAGGCTCAAAATCAAAAAAGTACAAAGAGGGTGGCAGTGGATATGATGGTTAGATGGCTAGAGCTTTTGAATTTGAACAAACTCTGAGGATAGGAGAGGACAGAGGAGTCTGGTGTGCTGCAACTATGGGGTCACTAAGAGTTGGGCAAGACCTAGGGAAGGAACAACAGCAAAAGGATATACAATGGTACTGAAGGTATTTCTCGAAATCTAAATTCATAGTTTAAAATTTTTATGCACTTATTTTTTCAGGATAAACTGTTTTTCTTATTACATAAACAATCTCTCTTGGAAAATGCTGAAAAGTACAAAGCAGGCAGAAATAAACTCTCATCCCAGCCAACTAGCAATAACATCTGACTGCATTTGGATGAGGCTTCTTTCAGCTTTTTAAAAGCACATACATTTACTAAGTGCATTAAATAGCACACTTGCATGAATTAATTGTATTTCTATTCCCATCTGCTAGGCACTTCAGAGTCCTGCTAAAGCCCGACTGTAGCCAGAGATCAGAAGGCTTCGTTTCACATAAAGAAGATAATATTTAGGTTGGGAATGCTTGACACAGTCCAGCCTTTCATTTGTCCGGTCCTGATACGTAAGCCCCCAACTCCAACCCTATGATTGGCCAGGAGGTGGAAATAGGGCTTTAGGAAGGTTCAGCAAATATTCTGGCAATTTTAAGCAACTTCTGGACAAAAGCTACCACTTACTTAGCCCTTCTGGGCTTTTTAAAAGAGAGTGGTTTCCAAATGCCACAGGTCCCTGAAAAGGTTTTCAACTATTCACATTGTGAAAACCAAAGGGCAATGCAACATTTTTCAGAGTTAAATTTATGCAGTATTAGAGGATTGTTTTTCACAACTTCCAACTTTTTGATGTTGAAATAGTCTTTTCTTTCAGAGACGGTGAAAGTTTAAAACCGATTTTCTTAACATTGGCAAAAAGCTGGCAACTCAGTATCACAGCTCTAAATTATTTTTGATGTTGTAATGACCTGTGAAATCTTGGAGCCCCATAGGAACCTCCTATTGGATGAAACCATTCCAGGATAGGCTATGTTATATATTCATTTGCCTTGTGTCTGTTTGTCACAGTTCACAAAGTGGGTGGGGGTGAGGCTGGTAAAGGGGACTGGAGAGTTAATTAGATTGAGACTCCCTTAAACACTGGGTCTGAGAAAGTTATTCACATTTGCTGCAGTGACATTATCACCTACCCCAAGGGAGGAGCTTTAAAGTCTTTATATCTCTGAATTGCTCCTGAGGACATTATACATACCAGTATTTTCATTTTATGGAAGAGGAAATGAGAACTCTCTGAGACTAAATTGCCCAAAACCACACAGCTGCAGCGTTTCGATTGGAACCCCAGTTACTTGGACTCCAGAGACCTGACATCTCTCTTACACTGCATCCAGATCACGGACCACCAGTTGAGGACTCTTGAAATTTGAAGTTTTCTTTATCTTCCTCCCTCTTCTCCCCAAACAAGAAAAGTATTAAAGGAGAGGAAAGGGTGGGTGTCTTCTTAATTCTTGGTATCACTTTGGTTGATAACTCTGAGCCCCTTAAGACCTGGGTAATAATGGCTCCATTTAAAAATCAAACTGAAGAAAAATTGTAAAGAGATAATCCAATTTTATGCAAAGGAAGCAGATGAATTATCTCTATTTCCCCCTCAGGGTTCCTTTCTGCATTTTTCCCCCTCTCTAAATTTACTTGTACCCTATCAGCCTTAATTTGATTTAACAGAATCCCTTAAGGCTGAGTCATGAATGTTTATGCACACTTGTCTGTGCAAAGCACACAGATAGATTCAAGCTTCTTGAACTTGAAGGTGCAAACAAATCACTCATGAATCTGGTGGACTGTGAAGCGTTTGAGTCAATCAGTGGGTCTAGGGCAGAGCCTGAGAATGCAAATCTAACAAGGTCCTGGTGGATGCTGAAGCTGCTGGTCCTTGGCTGACCCACTGAGCAGTGACATTTTAGGTAATAATACTTTTTCTCAACTAGGTACTTTCCAAGCTGTATTCCGCAATAAAACCTTTCAGGAAAGATAGAGATGTGAATGGACCTAGAGTCTGTCATACAAAGTGAAGTGACTCAGAAACACAAATATATATTAAAACACATATGTAGAGTCTAAAATGGTACAGATGAACCTATTTGCAGGGCAGGGGCACAGACGTAGAGAATCAACATGTGGACACAGGGCTGGTAGGGGAAGGTAAGATGAATTGGGAGAGTAGCCTTGACATACACACACTACTATATGTAAAATAGATAGCTACTGGATACCTGTTTTAAGGCACAGGAAGATCTGTTCTGTGCTTTCTGGTGACCCAGAGGGGTGCTGTGGGGCTTCCCCGGTGGCTCAGACAGGAAGGCATCTGCCTGCAATGCAGGAGACCTGGGTTCGATCTCTGCATCAGGAAGATGCCCTGGAGAAGGGAATGCCAACCCACACTCCAGTATACTTGCCTGGACAGAGGAAACTGGCAGGCTGTAGCCTACAGGCTACATTGTATAGCAGAAACTACACAAAATTTTAAAGTAATCATATTCCCTTATTTCCTTGTTTAGGATTATAGAATTAGATTCTGGAAAGAGCTGTAGCTGTCATCTAGTATATCACTTTAAAGAACTGTGGTCCAGAGAAGGTGACTGACGTGTCTGAGGAGACACAGCATCTAGGCTGTGCTAGAACCCAGACCTTGGCTAGAAGGCTGTGGGCAAATGAGTCAGGTGCCCTGAGCCAGTTGGTCTAGGCAATGCAGGACACTCAAGCTCTCCACTGTGTGTGTCCTTACATGGTTCCTATGAGGCATCTTTCACAAACCCACCTACATCTTCTTTATGTACTTTCAAAGAACCTCCTTTAAAAGACTGCAAGAGGTGGCAGGAAGAGCCCTTGTTTGGTCATGAACGTTAGGAAATGGAACTGGATCCTTTCAAGCTTGGTTGCTCAGGCTGATGGCCAGAGGCTGCCATCTCTGAGGTCTCGGAGGTGGGAAAGTTAGAGAAAGAGAAGACAACAAAGGAATTGATGCCCCTGCCTAGCTAGTAGAAAGCACGCGGGATGTCTGAGGTCTTCTACATAGCACAGGGGGCCCAGCTCGGTGCTCAGTGATTACCTAGAGGGCAGGCTGGGGTGTGGGTGTGGGAGGGAGGCTTTAGATGGAGGGGATATATATATATATATATATATATATATATATATATATATATATATGTATATGTATATATATGTGTTTGTTACTGTTTGTGTCTGACTCTTTGCAACCCCATGGACTGTAGCCTGCCAGGCTTCTCTGTCTATGGAATTCTCCAGGTCAGAATACTGGAGTGAGTTGCCATTTTCTTCTCCAGGACATCTCCCCAACCCAGACACTGAACCTGGGTCTCCTGCCTTGCAGACAGATTCTATACTGTCTGAGCCACCAGGGAAGCCCACATATATATATACTTGATTTGTGTTGTTGTATGGCAGAAACCAACACAATTTTGTAAAGCAATTATCCTCCCATTAAAAAAAAAGAAAGAAAGCATACTGAGCGATCACCTGTCTCTACATTTTGGCCCCATGAACTTTTAGCACACGAGGTGTCAGCCTAATGAGCATCCACTCACTATGAATTAGCACACCCCCAGAACATGAGCGATGGTATTTTGGTGGGTTCTATGTTTAGCACCACATGTCAGGATATCTGGCAACTACATTTCAGAATTTGAAACATCAACTCAAATAAGCTATTTTTTGGTTTAGAACGCAGACACAGCATCTAGGCTGTGCTAGAACCCAGACCTTGGCTAGAAGGCTGTGGGCAAATGAGTCAGGTGCCCTGAGCCAGTTGGTCTAGGCAATGCAGGACACTCAAGCTCTCCACTGTGTGTGTCCTTACATGGTTCCTATGAGGCATCTTTCACAAACCCACCTACATCTTCTTTATGTACTTTCAAAGAACCTCCTTTAAAAGACTGCAAGAGGTGGCAGGAAGAGCCCTTGTTTGGTCATGAACGTTAGGAAATGGAACTGGATCCTTTCAAGCTTGGTTGCTCAGGCTGATGGCCAGAGGCTGCCATCTCTGAGGTCTCGGAGGTGGGAAAGTTAGAGAAAGAGAAGACAACAAAGGAATTGATGCCGCTGCCTAGCTAGTAGAAAGCACGCGGGATGTCTGAGGTCTTCTACATAGCACAGGGGGCCCAGCTCGGTGCTCAGTGATTACCTAGAGGGCAGGCTGGGGTGTGGGTGTGGGAGGGAGGCTTTAGATGGAGGGGATATATATATATATATATATATATATATATATATATATATATATATGTATATGTATATATATGTGTTTGTTACTGTTTGTGTCTGACTCTTTGCAACCCCATGGACTGTAGCCTGCCAGGCTTCTCTGTCTATGGAATTCTCCAGGTCAGAATACTGGAGTGAGTTGCCATTTTCTTCTCCAGGACATCTCCCCAACCCAGACACTGAACCTGGGTCTCCTGCCTTGCAGACAGATTCTATACTGTCTGAGCCACCAGGGAAGCCCACATATATATATACTTGATTTGTGTTGTTGTATGGCAGAAACCAACACAATTTTGTAAAGCAATTATCCTCCCATTAAAAAAAAAGAAAGAAAGCATACTGAGCGATCACCTGTCTCTACATTTTGGCCCCATGAACTTTTAGCACACGAGGTGTCAGCCTAATGAGCATCCACTCACTATGAATTAGCACACCCCCAGAACATGAGCGATGGTATTTTGGTGGGTTCTATGTTTAGCACCACATGTCAGGATATCTGGCAACTACATTTCAGAATTTAAAAAAGAAAGTACTGGGGAAAGAAAATTGCCTTGTGACAGAAGCAATATTCAAATAATCTTTAGCCCTCAGAGTATTTGTTTCTCTTTAGCAATTTTGTAATTAAGTGCCTGCTGTTTACGAAATAAATCCTAGGTTTTCTTTCCTTCTCTCCGTCCCTCTCTCCTTTCCTTCCTTTCTTCCTTTCTCCTTTTCTATCTGACTACCCGCCCATTCATCTTTCTTTAGTTAATTGGGAATTGTCTTTAAATATACATGTGCTGGGAAGCAAAAGTTAACTTGTATGACATGTATGTATAGTTTTTAGGAAAGTAGAATTTAACAAAATACACTAAAAGTTTTTCTCAAAGTGTCTCTTATAGAACACAGATCCTAGGTTCTGTGCTCTTATTTAATTGGGGGAATGTCCTAAATATTGCGTGTGGAATTTATCTCTTATGGATTTAAAATGCCCATTAGTATATTAAAATCTCTAAGAAGTTCTTTGGTAATACAACATTTACTTTTTTTTTTTTTTAAAAGATTTATTTATTTATTTATTTTGGGCGGGGGTCAGGTTGGAGAGGGAGGGGAGCAGGCGGGCCACTTCTATTGGTCTTCCATTTCTCTATTTTTCATCCGTCTTTGTTCTTTGGCTCCTGCGGGCCTCCCATGCGGTGGCCTCTGTCGTCACAGAGCACCGGCTCTGGGCGCATGTGCTCCAGAGCTCCGGCTCAGTGATTGGACACATCAGTCCAGCCGCTCCACGGCACATGGGATCTTCCCAGGCCAGGGCTCGAACCAGCGCCCCTTGCACTGCAAGGCGGTGCAGGACATAAAATTTTAAATTATACTTGAGCCACCAGGAAGCCCACATATATATACTTGATTTGTGTTGTTGTATGGCAGAAACCAACACAATTTTGTAAAGCAATTATCCTCCCATTAAAAAAAAAGAAAGAAAGCATACTGAGCGATCACCTGTCTCTACATTTTGGCCCCATGAACTTTTAGCACACGAGGTGTCAGCCTAATGAGCATCCACTCACTATGAATTAGCACACCCCCAGAACATGAGCGATGGTATTTTGGTGGGTTCTATGTTTAGCACCACATGTCAGGATATCTGGCAACTACATTTCAGAATTTAAAAAAGAAAGTACTGGGGAAAGAAAATTGCCTTGTGACAGAAGCAATATTCAAATAATCTTTAGCCCTCAGAGTATTTGTTTCTCTTTAGCAATTTTGTAATTAAGTGCCTGCTGTTTACGAAATAAATCCTAGGTTTTCTTTCCTTCTCTCCGTCCCTCTCTCCTTTCCTTCCTTTCTTCCTTTCTCCTTTTCTATCTGACTACCCGCCCATTCATCTTTCTTTAGTTAATTGGGAATTGTCTTTAAATATACATGTGCTGGGAAGCAAAAGTTAACTTGTATGACATGTATGTATAGTTTTTAGGAAAGTAGAATTTAACAAAATACACTAAAAGTTTTTCTCAAAGTGTCTCTTATAGAACACAGATCCTAGGTTCTGTGCTCTTATTTAATTGGGGGAATGTCCTAAATATTGCGTGTGGAATTTATCTCTTATGGATTTAAAATGCCCATTAGTATATTAAAATCTCTAAGAAGTTCTTTGGTAATACAACATTTACTTTTTTTTTTTTTTAAAAGATTTATTTATTTATTTATTTTGGGCGGGGGTCAGGTTGGAGAGGGAGGGGAGCAGGCGGGCCACTTCTATTGGTCTTCCATTTCTCTATTTTTCATCCGTCTTTGTTCTTTGGCTCCTGCGGGCCTCCCATGCGGTGGCCTCTGTCGTCACAGAGCACCGGCTCTGGGCGCATGTGCTCCAGAGCTCCGGCTCAGTGATTGGACACATCAGTCCAGCCGCTCCACGGCACATGGGATCTTCCCAGGCCAGGGCTCGAACCAGCGCCCCTTGCACTGCAAGGCGGTGTCCTTATCCACTGGACCACCAGGGGAAGCCCTTTTTTTTTTTAACTTAAAATATGTCCCGTGGAGTTGGTCAGCTGAATGCTGCAATTATTTTCTTTCTGGTTTCTGATAAGTACGGAAATGAACAGAGTAGGCACTTAGAAACTTTAGAGAAATTTGACTGAATAATTTAATGTTTATTGTCCATAATAGTAAAAGAAATTGAGTCTCTTTGTGACTTTTAAATTGCATTTCTTTGATAATTTGTTTTATTATATTGGACCAAAAATGACCTGAAAAAAATTGATCTTTCATCATAGAAAGTTTGAGAAGCTTTGGTTTAAACCAATTTTTTGAAACCTGTTTGACCAAAGAAATCTATTATCAGCCACCCTGTTAGCAGCCTGAGGAACTAGAGTTTTGCATGCTGTATTTTGGGAAATGCTATGCAAAAATTTGACTGTACATAATTTAATCTTCAATAACTTCAAAAGGACTTCAGAATTTTGAGTGCCTCAAGCTCATAATTTAGACATAATTTTTACTGTGCTATATACAGCTGGGTTGTAGTTTTAGTTACTAAACATATGTACCACATAGATGACCAGGCTGTAACGTATGCTGTGTGGAGAGCTTATAGGGCCAGTTAAGGGTTAGAGACAGTTCCTGACAGATGAACAAGGGGTGAAATTTACCAAAGGTGAAAACATACAAAAAAGGGAGAGACATGCAATGAAGTACTTAGTGCCAATTAAAGTTTCATGCCTAGTCAAGTGCTCATTTTTTAAAGAAAGATATCTAAGACTGCCATATAAGTTATGAAAATTTCATTTCATTTTATCATTCCTTCAAATCTGAGTTGAAATTATTTTCTCTGTTTAAAATGTCCTTATTTCCTCCAAATTTATCTTAGTTCAATGCCAATCTAATCTCTTCATTATTAATTCAAATTTGCATATATATTATGTACTATATGATATAGTATATGTGTACTATATAATATGTATATGTACTGTGTATAATAGTACATAATATATTTTAATATCTAATAAAGGCCACTTTTGAGAATATATTTTAAACCCACTGACAAGGTCTCCCTCTGACAAAATTTGTACAATTGATCACAAACTAGTAAAATAGACAAAATAAAATTAGCTAAGTGGCAGGCGATAGGAGTGAAAAATCTTCATTTCATAAATGTATAGTAATAGATACTGGGTTTTTTAATGTATTTTCCTTCTGAATGCAGTTTCACTTCTGAATGGGTTGAATAAGAGTTTCCCAAAGTGTGTTCCAGAGAACAGTCGGTCTTCACATAAACAAGGGATTTGATGTTCGTATGAGTTTGACTATTCCACTTCTCTCAGGTTCACAGTATATATACTAGTGTCTTAACTGTTGGGACTGTTATAACAAGATACCACAGACTGAAGAGTTGAAACCTGTTTGGCCAAAGAAATCTATTATCAGCCACCCTGTTAGCAGCCTGAGGAACTAGAGTTTTGCATGCTGTATTTTGGGAAATGCTATGCAAAAATTTGACTGTACATAATTTAATCTTCAATAACTTCAAAAGGACTTCAGAATTTTGAGTGCCTCAAGCTCATAATTTAGACATAATTTTTACTGTGCTATATACAGCTGGGTTGTAGTTTTAGTTACTAAACATATGTACCACATAGATGACCAGGCTGTAACGTATGCTGTGTGGAGAGCTTATAGGGCCAGTTAAGGGTTAGAGACAGTTCCTGACAGATGAACAAGGGGTGAAATTTACCAAAGGTGAAAACATACAAAAAAGGGAGAGACATGCAATGAAGTACTTAGTGCCAATTAAAGTTTCATGCCTAGTCAAGTGCTCATTTTTTAAAGAAAGATATCTAAGACTGCCATATAAGTTATGAAAATTTCATTTCATTTTATCATTCCTTCAAATCTGAGTTGAAATTATTTTCTCTGTTTAAAATGTCCTTATTTCCTCCAAATTTATCTTAGTTCAATGCCAATCTAATCTCTTCATTATTAATTCAAATTTGCATATATATTATGTACTATATGATATAGTATATGTGTACTATATAATATGTATATGTACTGTGTATAATAGTACATAATATATTTTAATATCTAATAAAGGCCACTTTTGAGAATATATTTTAAACCCACTGACAAGGTCTCCCTCTGACAAAATTTGTACAATTGATCACAAACTAGTAAAATAGACAAAATAAAATTAGCTAAGTGGCAGGCGATAGGAGTGAAAAATCTTCATTTCATAAATGTATAGTAATAGATACTGGGTTTTTTAATGTATTTTCCTTCTGAATGCAGTTTCACTTCTGAATGGGTTGAATAAGAGTTTCCCAAAGTGTGTTCCAGAGAACAGTCGGTCTTCACATAAACAAGGGATTTGATGTTCGTATGAGTTTGACTATTCCACTTCTCTCCAGGTTCACAGTATATATACTAGTGTCTTAACTGTTGGGACTGTTATAACAAGATACCACAGACTGAAGAGCTTGCAAACAGCAGTTCTAGGGGCTGAAAGTCCAATGCTGGGGAGGAACATAACTTTCCTCTCTCCTCCTCAGTTCTTCTGACTGATCTAAGAATTAAACTGAAGTGAGACAATTAACAGGAGAACATCGAATTTAGTTTCATATGTACAGGAGCTCCACATACATGAAAGGTCCAGAGAAAAAGAGGTAAAATGTGTATGTGCCGCCCTGAGCTATGGAATGGGATAATGGTTTGCAGCTTCAAGGGCAGGAGAATATTCACAGGACGATAAGAACAGAGGTTTGGTAAGTAGAAGTTTGTCTACCATATAGGGTAGGTATAAGTTTTCTGGGAAAAACCCCCAACTGAAGTTCTAGCTTGTTAAGGAAGAGACAGTAGTTTCTCTTGAACCTCAGGGTCTTGATTTGCCTTTAGCTCAAAATACTCCTCATGCAAAAGTGACATAGTTTGGGAAGGCTTGTTCTGAACCTCTGCACCAATATCTTGATGCCAGCATGGTTAGGTTTGGGCTAAGGCCTCTTCCAGATTGCAGATGGCCAACTTCTGGTGGAATCCTCACTTGGTAGAAGGGGCTAGGGAGCTGTGGGAGGTTTCTTTCACAAGAACAAGAGTCTCCTTTGTGAGGGGTGCTCCCTCAGGACCCAGTCATCTCATAGTGGCCCCACCTCCTAACACTCACTCTCACTCTCGTTGGACACTGCATCTCAACAGTAAATTTAGGGGCATACAGGCTCTGGTAGGAATTAGCACACAGGTGGCTCTGAGACATGCTGCAGTAAAGATGCCTGCTTAATTTTGTTTAAATAGAACATTGCAAGATTTAATTAACCATGAGATCTTAAAATATTTTATCTATAGTTAACTACCATATTTTAGAACTTACTGTGGCCCAGGCATTTTGCAAGAATTATTTTCTTTGACCCATTGCTTCACACACACACACATACACACACACACACTTCTTTTTTTGATTGAGATATAATTGACAGATAACATTGTACAAGTTAAAAATGTATAGCATGATGATTTGATACACATATATTGCAACATGATTACCACAGTACGTTTCATTAACCTCCATTACCTCATATAATTTCCTTTTCCCTCATTTTGTGGTAAGAACATTTACTCTCTTAGCAACTTTCAGATACGGTTATTTTATTTTATTTGAAACAATCATTCATTTATTTGGCTGTGCCAGGTCTTGGCTGTGGAATTTGGAATCTTCAATCTTCATTGTGGCATGTGGGATCATTAGTTGCAGCATGCAAACTCTTAGTAGTGGGATCTGGGATCTAGTTCCCTGACTAGGGATTAAATCTGGGCCCCCTGCATTGGGAGAATGGAATCTTAGCCACTGGACCACCAGGGAAGTCCAAGTTTGGTTATTTTAGATCACACACATAAGATCATACCATATTTGTCTTTCTGTGTCTAACTTAATTTACTTAATATAATGACCTTGAGGTCTATGCATGCTGTTGTGAATGGCAGGATTTCCTTCTACCTCATGACTGACTAATATTCCATTGTTTGAACATATATCACATTCATTCATCGATGGACACTTGTTTCTATGCCTTGGCTGTTATGAATAATGCTGCAATGAACAGGGGGGTACAGATCCTTCTTTGAGATAGTAATTTCATTTCCTTTGGATTCATGTCCAGAAGTGACATCACTGGACTACAAGGCAGTTCTATCGTTAATGTTTTGAGGAACGTCCATACTGTTTTCCACAGTGTGCACCAGTTTCCATTTCCACCATCAGTGGACAAGGGTTATCTTTTCTCCACACCCTCCACAGCATTAGTTACTGGTCTTTTCCATAACAGTCATTTGAACAGCTGTGAGTGTTATCTCATTGTGGTTTTGATTTGCATTTCCCTGATGACTAGGCATGTTGAACATCTATTCACATATCTATTAGCCATTTGGATGTCTTCTTTAGAAAAATACCTATTCGGTTCAGGTCTTCTGCTTATTTTTAAATTGGAGTATTAGTATTATTATTTTTGCTATTGAGTTTTATAAGTTCCTAGGATATCAGATAGACTGTTTGCAAAGATTTTCTCCCACTCCATGGGTTGCCTTTTCACTTTGTTGATGGCTCTTTTTTTGGCTATGCAGAACCTTTTTAATTGGTAGTCCCACTTCTTTATTTTTGCTGCTTGTGTTTTTGTTGTCATAAATAAAAAATCATTTGTAAGATCCGCATCAATGAGAGTTCCTCTATGATTTTCCCTAAGGGTTTTACCATTTTAGGTCTTACATTTAAGTCTTTAATCTGTTATGACTTAATTGTTTAAATTAATTAATTTGTTTTTGACTGCCCTGGGTCCATGTTGCTGTGCTCGGGCTTTCTCTCCATGAAGAGTTGCCACAGCTCTTCATTGCGGTTCATGGGTTTCTTACTGTGGTGCTTTCTCTTGTGGCAGAGCACAGGTTCTAGGTCCACGGGCTTCCGTAGTTGTAGCATGTGGGTGGGCTTAGTTGCTCCATGGCATGTAGAATTTTCTGGTACCAGGGACTGAATCCATTTCGCCTTCATTGGCAGGTGGATTCTTATCCTCTGCAGGATAAGAGGAAGCCCTCAACTTAATTTTTGTGAGTGGTCTAAAATAAGGGTCTGATTTCATTCTTTTGCAAATGATTATCCAGTTTCCCAAACACCATTTGTTGAAGAGACTATTCCTTCCCCATTGAGTATTCTTGGCTTTCTGGTCAACTAATAGTTGACTGCACATGCTTACTCACACACAATTTCATCACTGTCCTTAAATCGCCAATGCTGATTCTTTGGATCAAAGGAAATGTTAAATGAAAAGGTAAATATTTCATCACATGTTATGCTTATCTTCTTATATATTTTACTCTAAAATGTAGTTGACTTCTTCGTATTTTAATTATAAACATTTCCTTGTGCAATATAAATTATACAAACAGCAAGTGTATGATTTCCTTTAGTCAATGCTGGCAGCACAGTATGATTAACAACAGCTACCCCAGAAATTGCTTTTCTTTGCAAAATGTCCTGGGAGCAAACCACAGAAAGAGGCAGGAGAGTAAGGAATTCTTAGATGCTCTCCATGTTTGTATTTAAATGCTCATCTTAATGTGATAAATGAAAATAACCAAACCAAATAAAAGCAGGGTGCTGCGTCTTTGTGCTTCGAGCTGCAGGGTAATGACTGAAGCAGTACAATATCCTGTGTGCCACAGGATACATAAGCCAGGTTCCATTCTGACACCAGCGATTCTGTAATATTTCTAGTGCAAGGTATAGAAACACCGCCACATCAGAGGAAAGCCTGCTTTCTTTCTTCCCACATTTTTTTCTTTTTTTTATCTTGAAGTTAAATCAGCTATTGGAAAGAGAATTTTTTAAAAATGTATTCATGTAGAAACAAGCTTCAGCACATTCTGAAGCATCAGAAATGTAAATACAACTTGGACTTTGAATCTGGATGATGCCTAACAGGAGCCATGATGCGGATTTGGCTGAAAAGTCTCAGTTTGATTTTCCAGGACAGGCTGGTGACAGTTGTTGGCCCACACTCAGGCCTGGCCTGGCAGGGTCTGCTCCACTTCCCTCCTGCTTCCCTCCCTCTTCCTGGGCCTTTGAAATGCCCACCAGCCAACAGCTGCTGGAGGCTGGCAGAAGGGTCTGGCGGGGACAGGTGGCCCCGCCTGCGTCTCGTGGGCTCAGCCCCAACAACTGGTCACCCGACTGGGAGAAGGGCAAAAGGACAGAAGTCAGGGGAGCCACAGTGACAGTGGGGGAGCTAGAGGCAGGAGAGAGGAATGCTGGTAGGACGAAGTCTGTTCAGTCACTGAGGGTTTGGGCTTCTCTGAGAGACTTGCCGGAATCATTTAGCACCAGTGAATCAGGAGGGCTCTCACAGAAGTGCAAATGAACAATAACTCTCTTTAAAAACAAACAAACAAACAAACATGGCCACCTGGATAGTAGTCTTAAATCCTCTGGTCTTGCCATCCCAAGCAGGGTTTGAAACCTGGTACCTGTTACTCACTCCATCTGAGGTAAACAGACTACACATACTCTCCAGGGTTGGAGATGAACGCCATTTGCTGCCTCCCTCAGGAGAGCAGAACATCCCAGGAAGCCCTGGTTTTCCAACTGTGTTACCTTTGGGACTCAAACCCAGCCAAAACCCATATTGGGACTTGAACCCATGGTCTTCTCACTGAGATCACACCTGGTCTTGGGACTTTTAAGCAAAGGTTCAAAAATGATGCTGCGTCTTTGTGCTTCGAGCTGCAGGGTAATGACTGAAGCAGTACAATATCCTGTGTGCCACAGGATACATAAGCCAGGTTCCATTCTGACACCAGCGATTCTGTAATATTTCTAGTGCAAGGTATAGAAACACCGCCACATCAGAGGAAAGCCTGCTTTCTTTCTTCCCACATTTTTTTCTTTTTTTTATCTTGAAGTTAAATCAGCTATTGGAAAGAGAATTTTTTAAAAATGTATTCATGTAGAAACAAGCTTCAGCACATTCTGAAGCATCAGAAATGTAAATACAACTTGGACTTTGAATCTGGATGATGCCTAACAGGAGCCATGATGCGGATTTGGCTGAAAAGTCTCAGTTTGATTTTCCAGGACAGGCTGGTGACAGTTGTTGGCCCACACTCAGGCCTGGCCTGGCAGGGTCTGCTCCACTTCCCTCCTGCTTCCCTCCCTCTTCCTGGGCCTTTGAAATGCCCACCAGCCAACAGCTGCTGGAGGCTGGCAGAAGGGTCTGGCGGGGACAGGTGGCCCCGCCTGCGTCTCGTGGGCTCAGCCCCAACAACTGGTCACCCGACTGGGAGAAGGGCAAAAGGACAGAAGTCAGGGGAGCCACAGTGACAGTGGGGGAGCTAGAGGCAGGAGAGAGGAATGCTGGTAGGACGAAGTCTGTTCAGTCACTGAGGGTTTGGGCTTCTCTGAGAGACTTGCCGGAATCATTTAGCACCAGTGAATCAGGAGGGCTCTCACAGAAGTGCAAATGAACAATAACTCTCTTTAAAAACAAACAAACAAACAAACATGGCCACCTGGATAGTAGTCTTAAATCCTCTGGTCTTGCCATCCCAAGCAGGGTTTGAAACCTGGTACCTGTTACTCACTCCATCTGAGGTAAACAGACTACACATACTCTCCAGGGTTGGAGATGAACGCCATTTGCTGCCTCCCTCAGGAGAGCAGAACATCCCAGGAAGCCCTGGTTTTCCAACTGTGTTACCTTTGGGACTCAAACCCAGCCAAAACCCATATTGGGACTTGAACCCATGGTCTTCTCACTGAGATCACACCTGGTCTTGGGACTTAATGAAGCTCAGATTCTTTTTAATATTTATTTGGAGGATAATTGATTTACAACGGTGTGCTGGTTTCTGCCATACAACAATGTAAATCAGTCATAAATATATGTACAGTCCTAGATGGATATGATAATTAATACTTACACTTTGTGGATCAGTGTGAGGTTGGAAAGAGGTAAAGGTGTTAATAGGACATGAGAGCTTTTAGAAAGCTATTTTTAAAAACTTTTGACCTCTTTTATTGTTTTTTTTATTTATTTATTTTCATCTATCTTTGTTCTTTGGCCTGTGTGGGCCTCCCGTTGCAGTGGCCTCTGTCTTTGCAGAGCATCGGCTCTGGGAATGTGTGCTCCAGAGTGCTGGCTCATAATTGGATGTACTGGTCCAGCTACTCTGCAGCATGTGGGATCCTCCCAGGCCAGGGGTCGAACCGGTGTCCCTTGCACTGCAAGGCAGACTCTTTGCCCACTAGACCACCAGGGAAGCCCTAGGAAGCTATTTTTAAAAATTGCTTTTGTGGACTTCCCTGGTGTCACAGTGGGTAAGAATCTGCCTGCCAATACAGAGGACGTGGGTTTGATCCTTGGTCTGGGAAGATTCCGCATGCTGTGGAGCAGTTGACCTTGTGCATCACAGCTACTGAGCTTGCACTGTATAGTCTGTTTGCCACAACGACTGAGCCCATATACTGCAACTATTGAAGCTTGAGAGGTCTGGAGAGTTGCAACGACTAAGCCTGTATGCTAAAACTACTGAAGCCCATGTACCTAGAGCCTGCACACTCCACAACAAAAGAAGCCACTGTAAAGAGAAGTCCATGCATGTCAGTGAAGAGCAACCCCAGCCTGGTGAAGCTATAGAAAGCCTGAGCACAGCACAAACACTCAGCACAGCCAAAAATAAATAAATAAATTTAAAAATGGTTTTTGTGATGTATAGGGCACCAGAGAATATATTATGCATGCACAGTTTGAAGAATAAAAATGGCATGTACCCTGTGTATCCTGCACTCAGAATTAGATATAGTTTATACTAATAATTCCGAAGACCCTCTGAATCCTCTTCTCTCTCACATGGTACCCTTTCCTCTCCTTAAAAGCATAAAAATGCAAGTGTTAGTCCCTCAGTCATGTCTGACTCTTTGTGACCTCATGGACTGTAGCCTGCCAGGCTCCTTCGTCCATGGAATTCTCCAGGCAAGAATACTGAACTGGGTAGCCATTCCCTTCTCCAGAGGGTCTTCCCAACCAGAGATCAAACCCCTGTCTCCTCAATTTCAGGCAGATTCTTTACATCTGAGCCACCAGAAATCCTTGAGTCGTAACAGGTATCCCCAAATCTATACCTATCATTCTTTTACTTTTCTTTATGGTTTTACACATATGTTTGGAGACTTTAACAATATATTGTTAAGCTTTGTATATTGTAGACCTTTATATAAATAGAATCACATTCTATTTTTCTGTTGTCAGCTTTTTCTTTATTTCAGTATTGCTTGTGAGATGTATTAGCTGTAGTTCCTTCATTTTCCTTCTACTACGTTATTCCATTGTGGTTATACCATCATTCTCAATCGTTCAACTCTTGGTGGGATGTAAGCTGTTTCTGATGCTGTAAAACAAACCAGAACAACAAAATTATGAATGATTTCTTGGTGCACATTTTTGAACTTCCCTAGGGAACACCTGGGGGTGGAAATACAGGGTCCTAGTTATGTGCATCTTTAACTTTTAGGCAATGTGTTGTGACACTACCTGTTACTTGCTGCTCTGGATGCTCAGTTTGGAAATACGGAAGGGCTTAGCACCTTCTGGGGCAAGCCTCTGACGGATGGTAGATGAAACTTCTGGATAAATGCTTCCCTCTCTCTCTACTGCTGACGGTCAGAGATGCATTTCCCACAGCTTCTTAAAGCAGGACTGGAGCAGCCCTAGTGGGAACACAAAATGAGTCCTTCAGTCTCCCTCCTTCCTCTCCTGCATCGCTTCCTCTTCCCCTTTTGCCCCTGGGATCACACTCTCCAGTACAACACTTTGTTTTATTTGGTGGTACTTCCTGGGAAGGTCAAACTATGTTTATCCTATTATAAACTTTTACAGTTATATATTTTCTTCTGAGTTCCCCTACCAGTTATATCTCAATACATTTTCATGTGCACATCTTTTTTGGTGGGGACGGGATGGAGAAGTTCTAAGACTTCTTCCATTTTCACTCATTCTTTGTCATTGACTATGAATTATTTATGAGTGTCCTTTATTTTCAAGTGTATAGATATTATTTTATTTTTAAAAATATTTATTTATTTATTTATTTTGGGCGGGGGTTGGGTTGGGGAGCCAGGGGAGCCGGCAGGCCACTTCTATTGGTCTTTCATTTCTCTATTTTTTTTTTTTTTAAGATTTTATTTATTTATTTATTTGGCGGTGGGGCGGGTTGGGGAGAGAGGGGGACGGCCGGGCCACGTCTATTGGTCTTTCATTTGTCCATTTTCATCCATCTTTGTTCTTTAGCCCTTGTGGGCCTCCCATCTCGGCGGCCTCTGTCGTCGGAGAGCGCCGGCTCTGGGCGCATGCGCTCCAGAGCTCCGGCTCGGTAATTGGACACATTGGTGCAGCCGCTCCACGGCACGTGGAATCTTCCCAGGCTAGGATTGAACTGGCGTGCCTTGCACTGCAAGGCGGTGTCCTTACCCACTGGGCCACCAGGGGAAGCCCCAATATAGATTTTAAAGTTACTTGATTTTTATTGGAGTATAGTTGATTTACAATGTTGTGTTAATCTCAGGTATATAGCAAAGTATAGATATATAAATATATCTATAACAGATATATATCTATATATTATGAAAAAATATATAATATACGTATTTTATTTATAATAGTGTATATATGTCAATCTCAATTTTTCAATTTATTCACCCCCTGCCATTCCTCACCCAAAGCTAATTTTTAAAAATTAATTTCTATCTCAGTTACATTGCGATTAGGGGATGAGTTCTGTTAGTCACTGATTCTCTGAAATTCATTAAGACTTGCTTTGTGGCTTACTGCATGGTCACCTTTTATTTAAAAGGCCTATCTTTAGTTTTGTTTTTAGAGTGGTCCTCTCCAGATCTTTTATATACTTGCTGAAGATCGCTCTGCTCGCTGCAATGAATCAGAGAGATGAGGTGTTGAGGAAAGGAAGACACTTTAATCAGGAGCCAGCTGACTGAGAACATGGCAGGCTAGCACCTCAAAATAACCATTTTGTTAGGGCCTAGTTGCCAGGTTCTTTTATGGATCAGAGATGGCAGGGAGGTGAGGAAACAAAGTAAAAAGACTTTCCTTGCAAATGGCGCCTAGAATAGCAACGCTCAGGCAGGGGAATTGTTAAGTTTCACTTCCTTACACTCCTTCAGAAGCAGGCCGGCTCAGGTTATCTCCCTGAGGCAGGTCATTATGTATGTTTATAATAACAAAAAGGGGTTAAAGTCACAGAAGCAGATCCTGTGTAAATTTAAAATTAACCCTTCCCGATTATACGATTACTGTTCTGTGTGTCTAACCTGCCAATATTAATAACTCTCACTATGATGGAAAGCTTGTCAATTTCTCTTAGGCAGCCAATTTTTACTGTCCATATTTTTGCTTTATATAGTCAGCAAAGGAGGTTAGTCACTCCTAAAGAATGTAGCTGAGGTCAAGGGAATGATTGCTTCAGCATCTCAAATTCTCCTAGTCTGTTTGAAATAATAGAAAGTAATGGGTACAACTCAACTGAGCTAGTTCTTTTTAAAGTAAGTACTGGGTGAAAAGGTAAGGAAAACCTAGTTTTTCTGCAATGAGCTGTTCTGTTTGAATATATATGGATTCGCCTCACAACTGAATTAGGCCACTTAAATGCCCAACTAAAGGACATTAAAATGTCTAAAATTTAAAAATAATTGTTTTCTCTCCCTATTCTATCATTTTGAAAATTTGTGTGCATGTGTGTTTGCTCAGTAGCTTCAGTCATGTCTGACCTTGTGGCCTCATGGACTGAACCCTGCCAGGCTTCTCAGTCCATGGGATTTCCTAGGCAAGAATACTGCAGTGGGTTGCCATTACCTTCTCCCGGGAATCCTTCCAACCCAGAGATCAAACCCTAGTCTCCTTCATTGCAGGTGGATTCTTTATCACTGAACCACCAGGGAAGCCCATATTATACATGTATATATATATATATATATATATACTTTTTTTTCAGAGTCTTTTCGATTATAGGTTATTACAGAATATTGAGTAGAGTTCCCTAGGCTATAGAGTAGGCCCTTGTTGGTTATTTATTTTATACATAGTAGTGTGTACATGTTAATTCCAAACTCCTAATTTCTCTCTGTATCCTTCAGATCAATTTTTAAATGCTGCTTGACATATGAATACTATTCTGAGAGATTCACCATCAACGAGGACATAGTAGATGGTCCGAGAAGAAATTTGTTCTAACTTTCACTCAGCATTTCCTAAACTTAGTTGCCAATGAAATCCTTATTATTATTATTATTATTGTGAAACCCATTAAAATACCTCCTCTTCCTGTTTTCCAGTTTTCCATTTCATCCTTCCAGAGTTACCTTCATTTCATGCTATTTCTGCCAGACTGCAGCCTGAAACACAATTCTCTAAACAACCCACAAGGTGGCTCTGCTTGTCTTCGAAAAGAAGGCTGCAGGCTGTTTCCAGCTTCTGGGCAGGGCCTGTTACAGGAAGGTGTGCCTCCTGCTATACAGGGTAGTCAGTTCTAGGGACAACTGGAGTGTTTGTTACCTGTGTACACGGGTTACATTAGAACTATTGTCACCTGATCCAGATGGGTGGAGCTTTCAGAAGGATTTTGTAGGAACTGAGATTTTCTGATGGTTCCTTCCAAGTTTCTGTTTTGAGGGTACATTTCTGTGCAGTTCATGAACAAGATGCTTTTTTTCCAGCTCAGTGATGAGTGAAGCACCTAAAATCTGGGAAGAGGCTTTTCCTGCCAAGCCACTGATTTCACCTAAGCTTATTTTTTATTTCCTTTCAGGTCTCTGAGAACAAAGAGATGTTGAAGCAGGAAAATGCTGGCACTGAATCATTTTGCATCCTAACCTCCGGCTTAACCCTCAGAGGTGACAAACTCATTTTTAATTAGCAGCAGCAGGAGCAATTCAGTGATACTCCTATCCTGACCGCCTTGTTTCTGAAGAATTACTTTTTTTGCAGGTATATGCATTTTTAATGAATGGGAAAAATAAGTATTGTCCTTAAGATCAAAAATGGGATATTTCTTACTGAGTTGAAAAAGCTTATAAAATAAGCTGTGCTGTGGGTAGCAAGAAGGGTTAATGATTTCCAAGGTAGAAACCTTGGTGGTTACCAATTCTAAGAAGGTCTGTGTTCATAGATCATTCCTTCAAATATCTTTAGAGCTTGTCATCCATTCAAAATATTTAGTGTCTACCCTTTATAAAGCACATATATAAAGTGCTATAGGTAATTTGAAGATGAATCCTCTTGACATGGAGGCTGGGGAGGGGTGAGATGGATAATTATATAAGAAGTAGCAAGTCAGGGCTTTCCCTGGTGGTCCAGTGGATAAGGACACCGCCTTGCAGTGCAAGGGGCGCCGGTTCGATCCCTGGCCTGGGAAGATCCCACGTGCCGCAGAGCGGCTGGACCAATGTGTCCAATTACCGAGCCGGAGCTCTGGAGCGCATGCGCCCAGAGCCAGTGCTCTGCAACGACAGACGCCACTGTGATGGGAGGCCCACAGGAGCCAAAGAACAAAGACGGATGAAAATGGAGAAATGACAGACCAACAGAAGTGGCCCGCCTGCTCCCCTCCCTCCCCAACCCGACCCCTGCCCAAAATAAATAAATAAATAAATCTTAAAAAAAAAAAAAGAAGTAGCAAGTCAGTCTATTAGCTCACCTTCAACCCTCACCTGCACACTGTGTTCAAAGATACCCAGGGCCTCCAATTCAATGAGTCCATGCCCAAAATTGTCCTCTTTTTCACCTTAGCATTCAACTTTCTCAGGTCTGCTCAACCAGTTAGCACTTGCCCATTCATTTTCTAACCTCTGAAACATTCCTGACATCTTTCCTCTCTTGTTATTTCCACTCAGCCTTTTTTTTTGCGGGGGGTGGTGGTGGGGAGGGAGGGGAGCGGGTGGGCCACTTCTATTGGTCTTTCATTTATCTATTTTTATCCGTCTTTGTTCTTTGGCCCGCGTGGGCCTCCCATCGCGGTGGCCTCTGTTGTCACAGAGCACCTGCTCTGGGCACATGTGCTCCAGAGCTCCGGCTCGGTAATTGGACACATCAGTCCAGCCACTCCGCGGCACGTGGGATCTTCCCAGGCCAGGGATCGAAGCGGCGCCCCTTGCACTGCAAGGCGATGTCCTTACCCACTGGACCACCAGGGAAGCCCTCCACTCAGCCTTTCAACTAATGTCCTTTATGATTTTGATCTGGCTTTGGTTCTGCTGAAACTTCTGGGAATCTGCAGAGCCCACCCCACATCCACATTAGTAATTGTGGCCTCTGGAACCATGAGGGTAACAAAGAGATCACTTCAGCTCACAACAGCCTAGGAAACTTTCTTGGCTACATGGTTAGCTATATCTCTACCCTTGCTCAAATGAGTACTTGTTGTCACAGACTAAATGTAGGTGAAAGCCCATGTGCCATACTGAATACTTCTCACCATTTTATCCTAGTTAAGATTTCCTTCTATCATCATAATAATCCACAAAGGAAGTGGGGATGTGACCTTAATCCCCAGTTCAGACATACGTGTTCTTTCAGGTCTCATTTGACCATCTGTTCTTCCTATGGATACATATATATGATTTATCACACGTACCTGCTTATGAGCATTAGAAATGTCTGTGAGTGTACTTGGTAGCTCCTGATATTTTGACTTCCAGGATAATTGCTACAACGTGTAGGTATCTTCCCAAGAGCCTTGCACTGATTGAGAAGATTTAATAGTGGAATTACCAAGTCTTTCAGTAGATAAGGGTAAAAGGAACAGCTCCCCTCTATCTCCTGAACTATGCTTTTAATCAGAGAGGAATTGGCATGCATATTTTACTTATAAGATTAAAAGAAAAAGAAAGTGAATTATCGAGTGTTTTATATACACGTAATGTTAGAATGCTGTGAAATGGTGACTCGGGGAAGATAAAACACTGAGAAAGGCAGGTTTTTTTTTTTTTTTTTTTTTTGACCATACTGCGTGACATGCAGGTTCTTTTTATTTATTTGTGTGTTTATTTATTTATTTATTTATTTTTGGCTATCTTGGGTCTTAACGCTGCTGCAGGCTCCTTTCTAGTTGCAGGGAGTCGGGGCTGCTCTCTAGTTGAGGTGAGCAGGCTTTTTGTTGCAGTGACTTTTCTTGTTATGTAACCCAGGCTCTAGGGCACATGGGACTTCAGCAGCTGAAGCACATGGGCTTAGTAATTGTAACTCTGAGGCTCTAGAGCACAGGCTCAATAGTTGTGGCTCACAGGCTTAGCTGATCCACAGCATGTGGGATCCTCCCAGATCAGGGATTGCAGGTGAACTGCATCCTGCATTGGCAGGTGAACTCTTCACTGCTGAGCTACCACGGCCACGTTTTTCCCTATCTATGACCTTACAGGATTGCATGAGGGTAACAAAGAGATCACTTCAGCTCACAACAGCCTAGGAAACTTTCTTGGCTACATGGTTAGCTATATCTCTACCCTTGCTCAAATGAGTACTTGTTGTCACAGACTAAATGTAGGTGAAAGCCCATGTGCCATACTGAATACTTCTCACCATTTTATCCTAGTTAAGATTTCCTTCTATCATCATAATAATCCACAAAGGAAGTGGGGATGTGACCTTAATCCCCAGTTCAGACATACGTGTTCTTTCAGGTCTCATTTGACCATCTGTTCTTCCTATGGATACATATATATGATTTATCACACGTACCTGCTTATGAGCATTAGAAATGTCTGTGAGTGTACTTGGTAGCTCCTGATATTTTGACTTCCAGGATAATTGCTACAACGTGTAGGTATCTTCCCAAGAGCCTTGCACTGATTGAGAAGATTTAATAGTGGAATTACCAAGTCTTTCAGTAGATAAGGGTAAAAGGAACAGCTCCCCTCTATCTCCTGAACTATGCTTTTAATCAGAGAGGAATTGGCATGCATATTTTACTTATAAGATTAAAAGAAAAAGAAAGTGAATTATCGAGTGTTTTATATACACGTAATGTTAGAATGCTGTGAAATGGTGACTCGGGGAAGATAAAACACTGAGAAAGGCAGGTTTTTTTTTTTTTTTTTTTTTTGACCATACTGCGTGACATGCAGGTTCTTTTTATTTATTTGTGTGTTTATTTATTTATTTATTTATTTTTGGCTATCTTGGGTCTTAACCGCTGCTGCAGGCTCCTTTCTAGTTGCAGGGAGTCGGGGCTGCTCTCTAGTTGAGGTGAGCAGGCTTTTTGTTGCAGTGACTTTTCTTGTTATGTAACCCAGGCTCTAGGGCACATGGGACTTCAGCAGCTGAAGCACATGGGCTTAGTAATTGTAACTCTGAGGCTCTAGAGCACAGGCTCAATAGTTGTGGCTCACAGGCTTAGCTGATCCACAGCATGTGGGATCCTCCCAGATCAGGGATTGCAGGTGAACTGCATCCTGCATTGGCAGGTGAACTCTTCACTGCTGAGCTACCACGGAAGCCCGAAAGGCAGGTTTTATTCCATATCTATGACCCCTTACATTGAGAGCTTTGTATCTTTTACTTCAATCAGTTTCCTCCCCATCTCTGTTATCTCATCATATAATCTTGATCAGCCATGTACAACCATAGATGATATTAAAAATATTTCAGCTGATGTGAGGCAGCCTGGCTTCTCTGGCTCCTCAGAGGATAGGCCCTAAGTTTCCTGCTGTGGAAGCTTAATCCTTCGTTGGTGGATCGTGGTAACGCCCAGGAGGCCCTGGGGGTGGGTCTGGACATAGGGAACAAGAAGAACAACTAGGAGTCTTGGGGTAATAGCTGTGTACTACTTGGTTTAGAATTATTTCAGCATTAAATGAAGTGATGTGACTGCACCAGTGTATTTCCTTACCTGTTGCCGGGCCCGCCGGCAATCGAACAGGTCCTGAAGAGAGTGGCAGATAGGCTAAGAAAAGAAAGAAGGACAGAAAAGATGGGGTTGAGAGGGACAGCAAGAAGGCAGACAACTCTAGAGGTTGCTGACAAGTTTATTGAATTCGCTCCTCCCTTTTATACTTCAACAAGTAATTGTGTGCACGTGCTTTAGGCCAGGTGTCGATCATAACACGTACTTTAGGCCAGGTGTCGATCATAAACTAGGTGTTACCTCCTGATATGTTATTACAATGGTTCTGGGTCATAATGCTCCTCAAGCCCTCTACAGAGGCTCCGGGTGTTCTTCATAATAGCTAAGGAACGTCTTCACAACACCTGGGGTGGCGGGACAGAGAGCTATGCTGTTATCAGCCCCTGTTGCCAGGGCAGCTCCCAGGGCTATGTTTCCTTAAAGGAAACCCCTTGAAACAGGGCAGCTCCCCGCATCTCCCCCTTTTCTGTTATGAAGACGCATTTTTATAATTGGACTTCATATAGGATGTTTCGAATTGCCCAGAATCACTGTATAACAAGGAATACACAATAGGATGATCACAACCAGAATTAACAAAAATCACTCACAGAGGGGACAAAAGATATATGAACATGTCCAACCAGTAATGCATATGGAGGTACACAGGCTCGGGATAGCGAACAGAACTATTCCAAATATGTCCATGAGTGACTACAGCAGTTATAATCAAAGGGGAATCAGTAATTAAATGGATAAGTCTCTTCAGCCTGGAGACCTGGCGCTTGGCTAAGCAAAGTAATCAGCATCAACAGCAATGGGAGTACAGTATTCTGAGGCTCCATTCTTCTAATCTTCTCTGCCATGTACAACCATAGATGATATTAAAAATATTTCAGCTGATGTGAGGCAGCCTGGCTTCTCTGGCTCCTCAGAGGATAGGCCCTAAGTTTCCTGCTGTGGAAGCTTAATCCTTCGTTGGTGGATCGTGGTAACGCCCAGGAGGCCCTGGGGGTGGGTCTGGACATAGGGAACAAGAAGAACAACTAGGAGTCTTGGGGTAATAGCTGTGTACTACTTGGTTTAGAATTATTTCAGCATTAAATGAAGTGATGTGACTGCACCAGTGTATTTCCTTACCTGTTGCCGGGCCCGCCGGCAATCGAACAGGTCCTGAAGAGAGTGGCAGATAGGCTAAGAAAAGAAAGAAGGACAGAAAAGATGGGGTTGAGAGGGACAGCAAGAAGGCAGACAACTCTAGAGGTTGCTGACAAGTTTATTGAATTCGCTCCTCCCTTTTATACTTCAACAAGTAATTGTGTGCACGTGCTTTAGGCCAGGTGTCGATCATAACACGTACTTTAGGCCAGGTGTCGATCATAAACTAGGTGTTACCTCCTGATATGTTATTACAATGGTTCTGGGTCATAATGCTCCTCAAGCCCTCTACAGAGGCTCCGGGTGTTCTTCATAATAGCTAAGGAACGTCTTCACAACACCTGGGGTGGCGGGACAGAGAGCTATGCTGTTATCAGCCCCTGTTGCCAGGGCAGCTCCCAGGGCTATGTTTCCTTAAAGGAAACCCCTTGAAACAGGGCAGCTCCCCGCATCTCCCCCTTTTCTGTTATGAAGACGCATTTTTATAATTGGACTTCATATAGGATGTTTCGAATTGCCCAGAATCACTGTATAACAAGGAATACACAATAGGATGATCACAACCAGAATTAACAAAAATCACTCACAGAGGGGACAAAAGATATATGAACATGTCCAACCAGTAATGCATATGGAGGTACACAGGCTCGGGGATAGCGAACAGAACTATTCCAAATATGTCCATGAGTGACTACAGCAGTTATAATCAAAGGGGAATCAGTAATTAAATGGATAAGTCTCTTCAGCCTGGAGACCTGGCGCTTGGCTAAGCAAAGTAATCAGCATCAACAGCAATGGGAGTACAGTATTCTGAGGCTCCATTCTTCTAATCTTCTCAGCCAATTCTTGTAACTGTTGAGAGACACTTCCGACTGGTCGTTCGTCAATCTTCAGATTTCTCATCTGATTCGCTAGAGATCGTCTCTGACGCGCGTACCAGCCTTTCCGGCAGCCAGCGCGGCGCTTGGGCATCCTGTGGAAAAACACAAACATACCCTCTCCCCCAAATTAGCACTGGATCGGGACCATCCCGATCTTGGGATCTTGGGAGAGCATCTCTGGCTTCATTAGCCCGTGTTAAAGCCATTTGTAAAGGGGATAATTTAGGTACTTTAGTTTTACAAATTAAAGCCACAGGAGGTGCCTTTGGCTCTTCAAAAGTAGGAGGATCAAATTCAGCAATAACAGAAGGGGAATAAGGAGGGGCGGTAAATATCTTCAACAAAAGCTAAAAATCTATCAAAAGTTGCAGTCTTTACATGCACACCACGATTTTTCATCATAGTCTTAAGCATATGTACAAAAAGCTGTCTACTATTACTTTGTCCCATAATTTTTTACTCTCAACTATACTCTCCCCGCCCGCACTTACCTTAGTCTTCTCGGGATCCCTCAGCTCCTTGGGCGGCGGCCAAATCTGCTCCTTCTACTCCTTCAGCGTCCCTGTTCGGGCGCCACTTTGCCGGGCCCGCCGGCAATCGAACAGGTCCTGAAGAGAGTGGCAGATAGGCTAAGAAAAGAAAGAAGGACAGAAAAGATGGGGTTGAGAGGGACAGCAAGAAGGCAGACAACTCTAGAGGTTGCTGACAAGTTTATTGAATTCGCTCCTCCCTTTTATACTTCAACAAGTAATTGTGTGCACGTGCTTTAGGCCAGGTGTCGATCATAACACGTACTTTAGGCCAGGTGTCGATCATAAACTAGGTGTTACCTCCTGATATGTTATTACAATGGTTCTGGGTCATAATGCTCCTCAAGCCCTCTACAGAGGCTACGGGTGTTCTTCATAATAGCTAAGGAACGTCTTCACAACACCTGGGGTGGCGGGACAGAGAGCTATGCTGTTATCAGCCCCTGTTGCCAGGGCAGCTCCCAGGGCTATGTTTCCTTAAAGGAAACCCCTTGAAACAGGGCAGCTCCCCGCAACCTGTTAAATGGGGATAAAATCCGCTTTGCGTGCCTAATAGAGTTGTTGGGCTATGTATGTCAATATTCTCTGAGCACAGCAGAGCCCTGAGTAAGGAGATCAGAGTTCTCATTTTTCAGGTAAATGTGCTTCTGGTGGGGGAGGTGAGGCACTTTCCCAGTGGGTGAGGGTTCAGAGGGGCTGAGGTTCTAAGAGGGATTGACTCTAATCTCAGAGTACCTAGAATTTCAACAAAATGAAGAGTTGATAACATGGACAGTGGGGTGAGCCTGCCAGAAGAGAGCTTTCAACAGCTATTGGAGCCAGACTACAGGCTATGAGGAGGACCGACGCCTAGGGAAGAGGAAGAGATGAGCAAGAACCACCTCTCTCCTTGTAGGAACTGTTTCCCGCAAACACCCTCTGCCTGTCCCTGAAGTGTGATTTGCGGTAAGTGGACAAGGGATGGAGAGGAAAGGAAAACCATGTGTCAACTCTGACCCCATCAGGGCTTTTCTGCCAAAGAGAATCAAGTGTACGGCTAGGGAGGTGCTTAGCCATAGTGGTCCAGGGGTTAAGACTCTGCACTCCAAATTCCGGGAGCCTGGGTTCTATCCTTGGTCAGGGCACTAGATCCCACATGTGGCAACTAAGACTTGATGCAGCCAAATGCAATTGTTTAAAAAAAATGTGTGGCTTGGATCTCAAACAGGGGCTCTGTGGTGACCTGGAGGGGTGGGATGGGGAGGGAGATGGGGGGAGGCTTGGGAGGAGGGGGGACCTATGTATACCTATGGCAGATTCAGGTTGATGTTGTTGCAGTAAACAGCAAAACTAGGTTAAAAAAAAGTGTATGGCTCATAACAGGTACTCCATGTGTGTCTAATAATTATTGGTAATTGCCTGCGCAAAGTATACTGAAAAAATATTGTGTAGAACATACGTAAGTTGTGTACTATTTATCTGAAATAGAAGTGTCCAAATTGCTTGTCTCTTTAATAGATTTCTCCAACGATTCGACTCTTCTTGTGGATTTTTGTTCTGCAGAATTTGCTCATTAAATTTCTTAAAGTAGCAATCTAAATTCCATTGCATTGTAATACAGCTTCTACAGTAATCCCATCTAACAACGTGCATTATTTTGTCTATTAGACATTCATAAGTGAGCAAACACACTCAACAATAATATTATGTGTCAATTTACTGAGCATGTTCTGGCATAGAAACAACTCGGAGAACTGTTCTTCAAGTTTCATTTGTTGAAACACATAATACCATGTTTCATGGCCAAAGCTGCTCTTCTGTTTTCTGGATTGCCTTGCCTCTCTTGACCAATGACTTTTTAAAATGTCCACTGACCTAAAAAGAGCACTCTCCTAAAAATGTATTCCCTTGTTGTTCACCCACATAAAACTTTCTTACTCTCATGCCAGGAGAATATTTAGTAACTCCATATAAGAGACAGAATTCTGTGGGGGTAAGACCATTTCAAAAGATAGTCATGCTAAGTGCCACAATAATTACTCACTTCAAGTAGGAATTTCTTTTCCTGTTCATAAATAATATTCCTTTTAAGAACATCCTTGACACTTAAAAGGATAATTTCTTTTTCTTTTTTTGGCCAATACTTCCTTAATGCCTTTGACAAATTCCTGTAAGTAATGAAATTTTTACTTTTACTTGATAGTAAAACTGTTCTTTCAGCATGCATAATCCTATTGCTAAAGATATTGGAAATTATGAACAAGAATTAAGTCAGCTTCTTCAATGGATTATTGGGGTCTTTTCTTCAGCATTTAACTATTATTTCAGTACTTCAAATAAACTGACATTCTCACACCTGCATTTTTTTTGCATTTTTTTAATGTAGAACATTTTTAAAGTCTTCATTGAATTTGTTTTAATATGGGGAGGCTTGGGAGGAGGGGGACCTATGTATACCTATGGCAGATTCAGGTTGATGTTGTTGCAGTAAACAGCAAAACTAGGTTAAAAAGTGTATGGCTCATAACAGGTACTCCATGTGTGTCTAATAATTATTGGTAATTGCCTGCGCAAAGTATACTGAAAAAATATTGTGTAGAACATACGTAAGTTGTGTACTATTTATCTGAAATAGAAGTGTCCAAATTGCTTGTCTCTTTAATAGATTTCTCCAACGATTCGACTCTTCTTGTGGATTTTTGTTCTGCAGAATTTGCTCATTAAATTTCTTAAAGTAGCAATCTAAATTCCATTGCATTGTAATACAGCTTCTACAGTAATCCCATCTAACAACGTGCATTATTTTGTCTATTAGACATTCATAAGTGAGCAAACACACTCAACAATAATATTATGTGTCAATTTACTGAGCATGTTCTGGCATAGAAACAACTCGGAGAACTGTTCTTCAAGTTTCATTTGTTGAAACACATAATACCATGTTTCATGGCCAAAGCTGCTCTTCTGTTTTCTGGATTGCCTTGCCTCTCTTGACCAATGACTTTTTAAAATGTCCACTGACCTAAAAAGAGCACTCTCCTAAAAATGTATTCCCTTGTTGTTCACCCACATAAAACTTTCTTACTCTCATGCCAGGAGAATATTTAGTAACTCCATATAAGAGACAGAATTCTGTGGGGGTAAGACCATTTCAAAAGATAGTCATGCTAAGTGCCACAATAATTACTCACTTCAAGTAGGAATTTCTTTTCCTGTTCATAAATAATATTCCTTTTAAGAACATCCTTGACACTTAAAAGGATAATTTCTTTTTCTTTTTTTGGCCAATACTTCCTTAATGCCTTTGACAAATTCCTGTAAGTAATGAAATTTTTACTTTTACTTGATAGTAAAACTGTTCTTTCAGCATGCATAATCCTATTGCTAAAGATATTGGAAATTATGAACAAGAATTAAGTCAGCTTCTTCAATGGATTATTGGGGTCTTTTCTTCAGCATTTAACTATTATTTCAGTACTTCAAATAAACTGACATTCTCACACCTGCATTTTTTTTTTTGCATTTTTTTTTAATGTAGAACATTTTTAAAGTCTTCATTGAATTTGTTTTAATATCGCTTCTGTTTTACCTTTTGATTTTTGGGTCCCTGAGGCATATGGAATTTTAGCTTCCTGACCAGGGATCAAACCTGTACCCCCTGCCTTGGAAGGCAAAATCTTAACCACTGGACAGCTGATGAAGTCCCCTTATACCTGTATTTGTTAAAGAGAGGCAATAGGGTTTAAATAACAGAGAACGGAAGAATACTGAGTAGTAACTGTGTCAGGGGTCCCCTGGACCACTGCCACACTCAGAAATGTGCTTAAAGAACTCATGTGACTCAGTGTTTAGTTGTGTTCCTGATTAAGACTTGCTACAGAGACATGGCAAGGTGACATAGCCCGGTCGGAAGGGGCGGAGACCTCAGTGGAGTCTGGAGGAACCACCGCACTAGTCTCTGTTCCTCCCAGGGGGCGGCACTGAATGCATTATTCCCCCGGCTACAAGTATGCAGTGCTTCTGCCCAGGGAAGCCGAATAGGCATCTTAGTGCCCCGTTAAAAAATTTCTTTTAGTTTTAGATGTAGAGAAATTCTGATGATAGTAACGTCCTCCCTTACCCATTTCCTCTATTATTTTGGTCACGCTGCACAGCGCACGGAATTTTAGTTCCCAGACCAGGGATGGAACCCATGCCCCTGGCAGTGGAAGCACAGAATCTCAACCACAGGACCATCTTGGGAAGTCCCAATTTTCCTCTATAATTAACATCTTACATTCATATGGTATACTTGTCACAGTTGGCAAACCAACATTGATACTTCATTGTTTTCTAAAGCCGATGATTTATTTGGATTTCCTTTGTTTTTACCCAAGTCCTTTTTCATTCTCAGATCCCTGTCCAGGACACCACAATATGTACAGTGAGCCATCAGGTCTTCTCAGAGCCTTCTTGACTGTGACAGTTTCTCCAGCCTTGTATATTGGAAATTATGAACAAGAATTAAGTCAGCTTCTTCAATGGATTATTGGGGTCTTTTCTTCAGCATTTAACTATTATTTCAGTACTTCAAATAAACTGACATTCTCACACCTGCATTTTTTTTTTTGCATTTTTTTTTAATGTAGAACATTTTTAAAGTCTTCATTGAATTTGTTTTAATATCGCTTCTGTTTTACCTTTTGATTTTTGGGTCCCTGAGGCATATGGAATTTTAGCTTCCTGACCAGGGATCAAACCTGTACCCCCTGCCTTGGAAGGCAAAATCTTAACCACTGGACAGCTGATGAAGTCCCCTTATACCTGTATTTGTTAAAGAGAGGCAATAGGGTTTAAATAACAGAGAACGGAAGAATACTGAGTAGTAACTGTGTCAGGGGTCCCCTGGACCACTGCCACACTCAGAAATGTGCTTAAAGAACTCATGTGACTCAGTGTTTAGTTGTGTTCCTGATTAAGACTTGCTACAGAGACATGGCAAGGTGACATAGCCCGGTCGGAAGGGGCGGAGACCTCAGTGGAGTCTGGAGGAACCACCGCACTAGTCTCTGTTCCTCCCAGGGGGCGGCACTGAATGCATTATTCCCCCGGCTACAAGTATGCAGTGCTTCTGCCCAGGGAAGCCGAATAGGCATCTTAGTGCCCCGTTAAAAAAAATTTCTTTTTAGTTTTAGATGTAGAGAAATTCTGATGATAGTAACGTCCTCCCTTACCCATTTCCTCTATTATTTTGGTCACGCTGCACAGCGCACGGAATTTTAGTTCCCAGACCAGGGATGGAACCCATGCCCCTGGCAGTGGAAGCACAGAATCTCAACCACAGGACCATCTTGGGAAGTCCCAATTTTCCTCTATAATTAACATCTTACATTCATATGGTATACTTGTCACAGTTGGCAAACCAACATTGATACTTCATTGTTTTCTAAAGCCGATGATTTATTTGGATTTCCTTTGTTTTTACCCAAGTCCTTTTTCATTCTCAGATCCCTGTCCAGGACACCACAATATGTACAGTGAGCCATCAGGTCTTCTCAGAGCCTTCTTGACTGTGACAGTTTCTCCAGCTTTCCTTGTATATTGATCCAAAGTCACTTCTAATTCGCAGTGGTTATTTTCTTGATTTGGGAGTTTCATTAAAGAATGGTTTCTCCCTTTCTTGAATACAAAAAGTAAATGCTTTTAATTCTCAGTCCCTGCTTTTGGCCTCCCTTCAGCTGTATCTACAGGAGGGCTCATAAGGAATTGTCTAGATCTTATTGGGAGGGACGTGTATGATTTTTAGCCAGTGCTGCCATTTGAGTGTTGTAAGCACCAGTAACTTCGGCAGGAAACAAACAACAAAAAAACCAAACCAAAACTGATAGCATTAATCGCTGAACTCTTGCAGTTGACTAAGCAAAGTTGAATAGAAGACATTCAGGACATTCAGACATGGTTGACATAGGTGTGAGGACAAAATTGTACAGGATATGTTCTGCCTGAATTCTGGTAACCCCATCTTGGGGTCACCACCCTCGGACCTTCCTGGGAGCCAGGCATGGCTTGCTCTAACCTTGAAGATGCAGGGAGCCTGGTGTACAGGGCGAGGGTGGCCTGGCTGACCCCGCCCCATCCCAGGCCTCCACAGCAAGGAGCCTTCCTCCTTTTTTCTGAACTTTCTGGCCCTAGCCCCAAACGTGCTGGCACCCATGGGGTTTTAATATTTTATGTTCTTGGCTATTATACAATATTTCACTTAAAAAATGCAGCCTACCTTCCCCCACACCAAAGGGATCCTCTCTCCAGTGAGAGGACTTGGCTGGGTGAGTGTTAGTGACCCACTGTTCTGGAGCGTGGAGGTCCAGCCCAGCGCTGTAGAGAAAGATGGATCAGAAAGGTCTCCCCTTAAATGGGCCAGCTCCTGAGTCAGCCTGAGTCCTTGTGGTCCCACTAGAAGCCCCACCGGAAGCCTGGACCCACAGATCTACAGCCAGCAGGGCCCGGGAGTGAGGGGACTCCTCATCCAGTCTGGGACTCCAGTCGTCGCTTCTCACTCACCCTCTGACCCCAGTTGAGTGGGCTTCACTTCTCTGAGCCCAATATCTCCACCTGCACAGGGAGGACGCTGATGGTCCCTGTCTTTCAGGATCCTGATGTGGCTCAAATGCCCCACATTCGGATCCTCCAGGAGTTTTAAATCCCACCCTGAGGGTGCCCCCTGGGCAGTGCTGATGTAAGTGGTGTGGGTGTGGCTAGGACTGCACCGGTGTGTAAAGCTGTCAAGGTGATTCTCCTTGCAGCCGAGACTTGCTGTCCTGATGGGGCAGGTCTTCCTGAGGGTACTCTGGAGCCAGCTGTGGCTTTGAGGAGAGAGGGAGCTGCTCCCCATGTTCCCGAAAATATGGCCCCTCAGAGGCCTTGAAAGCTTACAGTGAGTAGTGTCGGATTTGTGACCTCCAAAGGAGAAAATTTCACTTTGAGGTCAGAAGAGGTGGCTTTGGTCACGCAGAGCTTTGTGTGGCTAAAGTTTTATTAAAGTAAAAAGGGATAGATGGGGTCAGGGATATATATATGATTCATCTGAGATTATACATATCTATCAACAACAAAACTCTGTAAAAGCAAAAAGTAAAATAAAAAAAAAAATTGTTGGGGTCACCACTCGGACCTTCCTGGGAGCCAGGCATGGCTTGCTCTAACCTTGAAGATGCAGGGAGCCTGGTGTACAGGGCGAGGGTGGCCTGGCTGACCCCGCCCCATCCCAGGCCTCCACAGCAAGGAGCCTTCCTCCTTTTTTCTGAACTTTCTGGCCCTAGCCCCAAACGTGCTGGCACCCATGGGGTTTTAATATTTTATGTTCTTGGCTATTATACAATATTTCACTTAAAAAATGCAGCCTACCTTCCCCCACACCAAAGGGATCCTCTCTCCAGTGAGAGGACTTGGCTGGGTGAGTGTTAGTGACCCACTGTTCTGGAGCGTGGAGGTCCAGCCCAGCGCTGTAGAGAAAGATGGATCAGAAAGGTCTCCCCTTAAATGGGCCAGCTCCTGAGTCAGCCTGAGTCCTTGTGGTCCCACTAGAAGCCCCACCGGAAGCCTGGACCCACAGATCTACAGCCAGCAGGGCCCGGGAGTGAGGGGACTCCTCATCCAGTCTGGGACTCCAGTCGTCGCTTCTCACTCACCCTCTGACCCCAGTTGAGTGGGCTTCACTTCTCTGAGCCCAATATCTCCACCTGCACAGGGAGGACGCTGATGGTCCCTGTCTTTCAGGATCCTGATGTGGCTCAAATGCCCCACATTCGGATCCTCCAGGAGTTTTAAATCCCACCCTGAGGGTGCCCCCTGGGCAGTGCTGATGTAAGTGGTGTGGGTGTGGCTAGGACTGCACCGGTGTGTAAAGCTGTCAAGGTGATTCTCCTTGCAGCCGAGACTTGCTGTCCTGATGGGGCAGGTCTTCCTGAGGGTACTCTGGAGCCAGCTGTGGCTTTGAGGAGAGAGGGAGCTGCTCCCCATGTTCCCGAAAATATGGCCCCTCAGAGGCCTTGAAAGCTTACAGTGAGTAGTGTCGGATTTGTGACCTCCAAAGGAGAAAATTTCACTTTGAGGTCAGAAGAGGTGGCTTTGGTCACGCAGAGCTTTGTGTGGCTAAAGTTTTATTAAAGTAAAAAGGGATAGATGGGGTCAGGGATATATATATGATTCATCTGAGATTATACATATCTATCAACAACAAAACTCTGTAAAAGCAAAAAGTAAAATAAAAAAAAAAAAATTGTTTAAAAAAATAGGGATAGAGAAAGCCTCTAGTAAAAGGCACTGGAAGTGGGTAGTGGAGTACCCTGAGCAGATAGTTTGTACTTTTTCAGTTGGTTATTAATAGATCAAAAGAATATTTTAAGGTCTTGAAGATCTTACCAAACCCACACCCACAACATATATCTTGAAATAATTAACATAGGTATGAGATTAACTCGAAGCAACAGGATTCCTGTTAAGAAGAAACATGATGTCCTTGAGTATTATTGTTGTAATCCTTAGCTCTGGGCTTAAAGAAAGTCTTAGGCAAATAGGACTTCCCTGGTGGCTCAGTGGTAAAAGAATCTGCCTGCCAATGCAGCGAACACTGGTTCCATCCCTGGTCCAGGAAAATCCACATACCTTTAAAGCCTGTGCTCTAAAGCCCAGGAGCCTTAACTCCTAAATCCACGTTCCACAGCTACTGAGGCCTGCTTGCACCTAGAGCCTCTGCTCTGCAACAAGAGAAGCCACTGCAGTGAGGAGCCCCGACTCGCCACAGCTAGAGAAAAGCCTGAGCAGCGATGAAGACCCAGCACAGCCTATATAAATAAATAAATTTTTTTAAAAAGAAAGAAAGTCTTAGGCAAATAGATTCTAGGCATGGCAACCAAGATGAAGCCACCTTGGCTAAAAAGTGTTTGTTTCCCCTCTTCTTCCCACTTCTTGGGGATCGCCTAGCCTTCCTATCAACCTGCATATGTTGACTCTCCTTCCCCACCCCCTCTTTTCTTTTAGGAGAATTATGTTGCCAGGAAAGAGGGGCAGAGCTTCTCATTCCATTACTACTTCCTTGCTAGCAAGGGGTGTGGCCCCTAAATTGTTGAGGCAACATCTTCTCCTTATCATTTTATTCAGGATCTATGATCCAGGGATGCCAAGTACTAGCTAGAGGAGGTCATAGGAGCATGAACAATCATTTGTAACTTTTTTTTAATGTATTTTTAAAATTTTGGCCTCTTTCATTGTTTATTTATTTATTTATTTATTTTCATCCATCTTTATTTCCTGGCCTGTGTGGGCTTCCCATTGCAGTAGCCTCTCTCCCTGCAAAGCACCGGCTCTGGGCGCATGTGCTGCAGAGTGCCGGCCCACAATTGGACACACAGGTCCAGCCATTCTGTGGCACACGGGATCTTCCTGGGCCAGGGATCAAACCAGTGCCCCCCGCCCCCCCCTCCCTCCCACACTGCAAGGCAGACTCCCCACCCACTGGACCACCAGGGAAGCCCCAATCATTTGTAATTTAAAAGCTTTCAGACAGTTAGAAACAAATCCCAGTGTGCAATTGCAGATGCAAGGAGCAACAGCGAAAACAAAACAATCAGAATTTTTACAATTGAGATACCTTCCCACCATGGAGAGTCATTAACTCCTTCCAAAGTGAGGTAAATGAACCCTCAGGAGTATCAGTAGCCTGAATTATCTTGCCCATGTGTTTAACAAAGTGAGGGTGTGACTCTGTCTCTTCCCAGCATACGGAAGCTTTAAACAGTAGATGCCCCTCTTCAGGAGTTAGCCATATAACCTTGTCTCATATCTGATAAAGGTCAGATAGGAAGCCACTAAATTTTGATTTATTTGTCTTCTTAGGTATAGCAAAATAGTCAATCAAAGGTAAAAGTCACATTATGTCCATAATTAAAGTACCAAATATTACACCAGTCCACTTTAGGATTGTTAGACATCAGATTAAGAAGGTAGTCGCAGAGTCGGAGATAGTCTTTTCCTTGAAGTGGAGAAACCCACCATGGGAAGCCTTCAGCTGACGAGGAGGGGAGCATTCCACAGACCAGTAATTGATAACTTGGTAGGGACCTTCCCAGAGAGGCTCAAGGGATTGCCCTCCAGATCCCAATATCTTTATCAGGACTTCAGTTCCTGGCTCAAACAGCAGCTTGTCTGACTCAGAAGCTGGGTCAAGTTACCTCCCCAGTGAAGTGATGGGAAAACAGACATGGAGAATAGACATATGGACATTGTGGAGAATGAATACGGGGTGGGAGACATAAAGGAAGTAGCATGAAAACCTCTACTGTCATATGTGGAAAAAAAAATAGCTATGGTCATTGCACTATGAGAAAAGGGGATCCTGCAGGGGTGCTGTGCAACGGCTTGGAGGGGTGGGATGGGGGGGATATACATATGACTAATCTGGGATCATATATATCTGTAAACAACAAAACTCTATAATAAAGTGAAAAAAAAAATTAAAGAAAAAAAAGGGTTACCTCCCAGAGTTCTCATAATGTCTGTTGAAAGGCTGAAAGTTGAGTTAGTTAATTCAAAGACTTTAGGACCTATGACAATATCTGTGTCATTTGTCATACAATATAATCAGAGACTTATTACTCATTCAACAATACTTTCCATACAATTCAACATACAAAATAACCTAATTAGTGTAATATCTCTCTTTGGGTCCTTTGAAGTATCCCAAAGTTAGCTAGAAGTCAAAAAATGCTTCATTAGAATAATTTAGGATGTTTTGTCAACAAATACCAAAAAGGTTTAGAATAGTCTTCTTTATGGTACAACTCTCACATGCATACGTGACTACTGGGAAAACTGTAGCTTTGACCATACGTACCTTTGTCAGCAAAGTGATGTCTCTGCTTTTGAATACGCTGTCTAGATTTGTCATAGCTTTTCCTCCAAGGAGCAAGCATCTTTTAATTTCATGGCTGCAGTCACCATCTCCAGTGATTTTGGAGCCCAAGAAAATAAAGTCTGTCACTGTTTCCATTGTTTGCCCATCTATTTGCCATGAAGTGACGGGACCAGATGCTACGATCTTTGTTTTCTGAATGTTAAGTTTTAGGCCAGTTTTTTCCACTCTCCCCTTTCACCTTCATCAAGAGGCTCTTTAATTCCTCTTCATTTTCTGCCATGAGGGTGGTGTCATCTGCATACCTGAGGTTATTGATATTTCTCCCAGCAATCTTGATTCCAGCTTATGTTTCATGCAGACTGGCATTTGGCGTGATATATTTTGCATGCAAGTTAAATAAGCAGAGTGACAATATACAGCCTTGAGGTACTCCTTTCTCAATTTGGAACCAGTCTGTTGTTCCATGTCTGGTTCTGTTGCTTCTTATCCTGCATACAGGTTTCACAGGAGGCAGGTCAGGTGGTCTGGTATTCCCAGCTCTTTCAGAATTTTCCAGATTGTTGTGATCCACACAGTCAAAGATTTGGCTCCCACAGTTATCAATACCCAGGGTTCCTCAGGTATTATTAGGATGGGGACTTGTGTGGGGACTCCCGGGAACCTTCAGTCCTGCTTATCCTGAGAGTCTGACCCTTGGGGCTTATGCCTCTGGGGGCAGTCCCTCCTCCGGGAAGCCAGGGCCTTAGACACCTGAGGGCAATCCTGCTTGAGATGCCCTTCCTTTCCATAGTGATAGCAAGTCTGTTCCCATTCACCTGGGTTTCTTTGGGTGCTTTACTCAGCTTTTTCTTTGGTCCTTTTCTCTTTTTGCTTATCTTCCTCATATTACCTACCATAGTATACCATCTGAGCCAGCTGAAACAAATTTTTCTAAAGACTGGTTTGATCCAAACGCCTGCTTTTATAACTTATGGCGGATGTCTGGAGCCAACTGAATGAGAAATTTATGTTTTAAGATTGTCTCTCCTGGACTTCCATGTTAGCTCAGTGGTAAAGAGCTTGCCTTCCAATGCAAGAGACATGGGTTTGATCCCTGATCCAGAAAGATCCCATATGCTGCGGAGCAACTAAGCCCATGAGCCACAACTATTGAGCCTGTACTCTAGAGCCTCGGAGTCACAATTATTGAGCCCATGTGCCACAGCTATTGAAGCCCATGTGCCCTAGAGCCCGAGTTCCACAACAAGAGAAGTCACTGCAACAAGAAGCCTGCTCACCTCATCTAGAGAGTAACCTCTACTGCCCGAAAATAGAGAGGAGCCTGCAGCAGCAGTGAAAACCCAGAATAACCAAAAATAAATGTAAACTTAAAAAAAAAAAAAAGCACATGAACAGATTTTCATTAAAAAAAAAAAAATTGTCTCTCCCTCTGACCTTTCAGGAGAACTGTCAGCGAACTTATGAAAGCCTTCTGTATTCTCTCTAGGAATTTACCGAGAGCTTTTCTTTCTTTGTTCCACTTTGGTTATTTTTCCCAGTGACTATTCCTCAGCCTCTCTAGCTATCCTTCACATGCATTTCCAGGGATAGATTCCTTGCTTTTGTCTACTGGAGGCATCCCTCCCTGCTCTAGATGGTGGTGGAAACAGATCTTCCACGGAAGCTTCCCTTCCCTGGTTGGACTTTAGTCCGTCCCTTACTGATGCAGACACCTGTCATCCCTCCTTGTTCTACCACTGAAAAGAGGTGGAAATGCAGCAGGGGTAGACCTGACAGCATTCCAGATTTCTAGTTCCTCACCACCAAACCTTTGCTTGATTTGCCGTTCTCCTTTGATGCCACCCAGGGTGCACAAGAGTAGCTTTCCGGAATGCTTCCCATGACAAAACTGCAGGGGGAAGTGAAACTGTTTACTGCAGACTGAGACTTGAACCCCAAACCCTGCTTGGGACTTGAACCCACAAGGTTGAAACTTGAACCCACATGGCTGAGACTCAAACCCAGCCAAAACCCACAATACCTGGTTTCAGGACCTAATGGAGCTGAGGTTCTTGATGTCTCATCACAGAAAGAATTCAATTAGAGGTGAAGTGATTTCATATGCTAATGAGTGGGAGGATTGTTCCAGCTATTTTGGGGAAGGGGTGGAACTGTTATGGTGCCTCTGGGTGTGTCATTTAGCTTGCTGATTGAGGATCAAGGTCTAGTCTGCCACCTTGGACCTATTTGATTCTCATTGGTTTATGTTGTGTCCCTTGGTCTATGTCATTCTTTCCAAAGTTGTGTCCTGCCCCTTTCCCTCCTGTTTCAGAAGTACCTTTCTCTTAAGTACTTCTGTATATTTCAGAGTGTATTCTTGACCACAGTAAAAGCAGTAAACCATAAAGGGGCAAACAAGAAATTCAAGATATCGTTTCTGAATGTCACACGCCAGTAAATATGATAGCAAAAATCTTTCACATTCCTGAGACATGAGGATCAATCCTTCTAATTAATTTCCACAGATTCCACAAACAGATTATCTAAGGAGTTGAAATAGAAGCCATTTAAGAGACTTTTCTGGCCTGATGAGAGCTAGTGCTTCCAGTCTGGCCAAATCTTAGGATTCCCAACCTGTGTTCCAGAAATCTCAAGCTTGCTAGCAATGCCTCTATCCATAGAGTCCGGAGGCATAGCTGTGATAAGTACTTGACTCTAGGTCCCTGGGTGCTCATGCAGGCTGCCAGGTAAGAGATTTCTACCCTAGGAGATGTTTCTGGAGCTAGATATCCACCAGCTAAGAACAGCCAATCACCATCACCCACGGAACTGAGAAAGAGCTATCACTCTGTGAAACCAAGCTTGGGGTCTAAGTAAAAGTATACAATAACAGCATGAATTGCAAGTGCTTTGAAAATCTACAGTCCAACAGATTAGGTTAGTAATTCCAGTTTTGGTGCACCAAGGATGAAAGAACAAGGTGAACAAGGAGCGTCTTGGAATACAGAATAGATAAACCAGATCCTTATTGGCCTTGCCTCCTCCATGTGGTAACCATTATTCTCCCCACCCCCTCAGTACACCATACCTCATCCAATCAGAAAATGACCCATAAGACCCATATCCCACTCCTTGGACCCTGGCTATAAAAATGGATCAAAGACCCCTGTTCAAGGTTGGTTCTCCCTTAAGCTGGCCTGCTTTTCTAACAGTATCTCCCAATAACAGCACTCCAATACATTCTATTCTCCTCTCTGCCTCATGTCTGGAAATTCTTTTCTAACCCATGCACAGACCACAGCACCAGTTCCCCAGGAAATTATGAAATGGTCAAAGAGAGCAGGAAAAGTTGACCGAGAAAGGAGAGTTTGGTCCAAATGCTTCGTTCATTTCTAGCTGTTCTTCTCTAGAAGATGAAGGACACCTCTTGACATTGGCAGGGCTGTATAAACCCCACGTCAGGATCTCCTTTCAGGACCGCCTTAAGATATATGAGGCACATCCACAGAACTACAAAACCTGACTCATGGTCCCTTTGCACGGGTTTTGTGTGTCTCAAAAACATTCACACTCTGGTGCACTGTAGGGTTCAGTTCAGCTCAGTACTGCACAAACAGATTATCTAAGGAGTTGAAATAGAAGCCATTTAAGAGACTTTTCTGGCCTGATGAGAGCTAGTGCTTCCAGTCTGGCCAAATCTTAGGATTCCCAACCTGTGTTCCAGAAATCTCAAGCTTGCTAGCAATGCCTCTATCCATAGAGTCCGGAGGCATAGCTGTGATAAGTACTTGACTCTAGGTCCCTGGGTGCTCATGCAGGCTGCCAGGTAAGAGATTTCTACCCTAGGAGATGTTTCTGGAGCTAGATATCCACCAGCTAAGAACAGCCAATCACCATCACCCACGGAACTGAGAAAGAGCTATCACTCTGTGAAACCAAGCTTGGGGTCTAAGTAAAAGTATACAATAACAGCATGAATTGCAAGTGCTTTGAAAATCTACAGTCCAACAGATTAGGTTAGTAATTCCAGTTTTGGTGCACCAAGGATGAAAGAACAAGGTGAACAAGGAGCGTCTTGGAATACAGAATAGATAAACCAGATCCTTATTGGCCTTGCCTCCTCCATGTGGTAACCATTATTCTCCCCACCCCCTCAGTACACCATACCTCATCCAATCAGAAAATGACCCATAAGACCCATATCCCACTCCTTGGACCCTGGCTATAAAAATGGATCAAAGACCCCTGTTCAAGGTTGGTTCTCCCTTAAGCTGGCCTGCTTTTCTAACAGTATCTCCCAATAACAGCACTCCAATACATTCTATTCTCCTCTCTGCCTCATGTCTGGAAATTCTTTTCTAACCCATGCACAGACCACAGCACCAGTTCCCCAGGAAATTATGAAATGGTCAAAGAGAGCAGGAAAAGTTGACCGAGAAAGGAGAGTTTGGTCCAAATGCTTCGTTCATTTCTAGCTGTTCTTCTCTAGAAGATGAAGGACACCTCTTGACATTGGCAGGGCTGTATAAACCCCACGTCAGGATCTCCTTTCAGGACCGCCTTAAGATATATGAGGCACATCCACAGAACTACAAAACCTGACTCATGGTCCCTTTGCACGGGTTTTTGTGTGTCTCAAAAAACATTCACACTCTGGTGCACTGTAGGGTTCAGTTCAGCTCAGTACTGTCTGATTCTTTGTGACTCCATGGTTAGTAAAATAGAAATCATGTGTACTGAGAGGACAGAAGAACTAGAGCTTTGGGTTTCTTTACCTTGTCTTGGAGATCTCATGCTGCAGGCCCTGGGAATCAGACCATGTTGAGGCCATAAGGAAATGGCTGATGGAAAAAACAAAAATGTTTATGCACAGTTTTGAGTGCATTGATCTGCCAGCAGAAACATGAAGTCACCTTATCATAAGGGATGTTGATCTGGAATACGTCAGTATGGACTTTGGAAGGCTGGGTCACGCGCTGGTCAGAAGGCTGCCTGTGCATGTACTAATTGTTCAAGAGACTTCCCTGATGGTTAAAGGCATCTTACAAAGAACTGAGACCCTACCATGGAAATTTTGAATTACCCAGATGGCTTTGTTGGTGTTTACCCCAAAGCATTCTTCCATAGTTATTTTTCAATATCTAGCTTCCTGCTATTTTACTTTTCTATAATAAATATGCTGAAGGACTTGGATGGTCACCTCAGTCCTTGAGACTGTGGCCCCCTGTCCCATATTTTGCAGAAGCTGATGTGTCGGTGTCTTCATTTTGTTCATCCTCGCCAGTGTCTGTGGCAAGCAGTGCCCAAAAAAGTGGAACAACAAGGAGATCGAAAGCCCTTGATGGAGTTTTTGGAGGCATCCGGGATTTCCCACTGGTGAGTCAAGGGAACTTAACAGGGCAGAATGGGTAATTTTGAGAGCACAGAACTTTATTGCCCTTATGTATGTTTATTGAGACAGCTTCTTAAAGTGGGAGGAGCAAAAGTCAGTGAGGGCAAATTATTAGATCTTTTGCAGATCATTGAAAAACATTGATTGCTCTTGGTTCCCTACATTAGGGACATTAGCTCTTAGGACGTGGGAAAGAGTTGGGCAAAACTTAAAAAACAATTGCATACTAAACGAGCTCCTTTGCCCGTCACTATTTGGAGCACTTGGACACTAATTAGATCAGTCTTCGAGCCTTTACAGACTCCAGACAGTGATGATGAATTTGACTCTGATTTGGACAAGCTTCAGAGTCCTGAATGTGCTGAGCCCGAGGGCAATAACAAAGGCATATAAGAACTCCCCCTCGAGCCTATCCTTCCACTCGCTGTGCAAGCTGGATGACCTGCAGGCACCCAGCCCAGTGGCCTGCAAGAGGCCACTCACACTGCAACAGTCTGTCAGCAAAGGCAGCAGCATGGGTGAGGCCTTATCTGGGGCAGTCAAGAGTCACTACAATGGCCCTGGGTTCTGACTGTAAGGCCAGAAGAAAAGCTTGAACAAGAAACCAGATGAGTCCTCAGAGTAAAAGAGAAGGAGGAAGTAAGTCCCAGTCTTTCAAAGCCGCAGGGCAAGGGATTGTCACGCAGCTCCCAGCTCACCTCGCTGGTGCCCAACCAGCACAGCTCTCCTACCCCAAGACACATGTCACCATGTCTCATCTCGTTGAGAATGTCTCAGACCAGAGGATGCCAGTGTGGGTTACCCAGATGCCCTGCTTGCCCCACAGCAAGAAGCGAGATGAGTCCTCAGAGGCAAAGAGAAAGAGAAAGTAAGTCCCAGTCTTTCAAAGTCACAGGGCAAGGGATTGTCACGCAGCTCCCAGCTCACCTCGCTGGTGCCCAACCAGGACAGCTCTCCTGCTCCAAGACACATGTCACCATGTCTCATCTCGTTGAGAATGTCTCAGACCAGAGGATGCCAGTGTGGGTTACCCAGATGCCCTGCTTGCCCCACAGCAAGAAGCGAGATGAGTCCTCAGAGGCAAAGAGAAAGAGAAAGTAAGTCCCAGTCTTTCAAAGTCACAGGGCAAGGGATTGTCACGCAGCTCCCAGCTCACCTCGCTGGTGCCCAACCAGGACAGCTCTCCTGCTCCAAGACACCCATCATCATACCCTGTCTCATCAAGAAGGTTTCAGACCAGAGGATGCCAGTGTGCAGGTACAGAACCCCAAATATCCGGTGTATGGGGAAGACCGCACTGCCTGTGGCCAAGGTCAAATTCCCCCTATTCCAGAATCTGGTCTCTGAGGACCCCTCACCCCTCGTGGCCCCCTCCAACACAGCTGATGTTTTCCCAGATGCCCCGCCTGCCTGCCTGCCCCACATTCACACAGGCACCCAAGGCAAAGATGGCTGCTTCTGCCACAATTGAGGGGGCTGTCAACTACAAATTGGTGAATGCCAATTACATTGCTAGTGACTGAACAAGGGTATTTGCCATCTGCCTCTTGTGGAGACTGACCTCTGTGCTGTGACAGCTGCTGACCTTCAACACCCCCTGAGGTTGCTCCAGGGAATCGGGTAGGGCAGGTCTTCCAATATGTGGATGCTTTTGGGAACAGATCTTATGATCTCAATCCTTGCGTCTCCTCATATTTAGAAGAGCACTAAATCGCTTCATGGTGACATCAGATCCCTGTGACTAACCGAAAACCCTTTGTAAAATGACTAATGATATTAAACTCCCCCCTCACCAAAATCCTTAAATATTAATCTTCTTCCCATTGCCTCTTTGGAGCAGTCTCTTAGAACCATCTGGAAAGATTATGCCCCAAATAAAACTTAACCCACAACTATCAGAAAACCTCCCCACCCTCTTGAGGAATTTTTTTCACCACTGCCTCCTCCACTTCTCTTGCAGATGGCAGGTGGTTCTGTGGTCAGAACCATTAACCCTAAACCTTCGCTATCCGCCTTTCAATTGGGAATATTGCAAAGCACAAAGAGAGGAAAACCTTGATGCTATATATTTAGCTTGTCCCATCACTGTGCATGAGCGGGTGGCACCAGGGGCTGATCCTAACAATTCTAACAGTGTATATGTGCTGATCCATGAACAATTTCCATTTAAAATGTTGAAAGAGTTAAAACAGGCTGTTCAAACTGACCAAGTCAGCTCTCCTTTTACTACTGGCTTGATCCAAGAGATAGCTGAAGGAAATAGAATGATACTGGCTCGTTGGTCTGCTTTGGTGAGAGCTATATTAGCCTCAGAGGAATATTTGCACTTCCGAACCTGGTGGAAAGATCGTGCGGAAACTGTTCCTCTGCATAACCAGGCACATCAGGTTGCTAGTTCAGAGGATGCAATGCCAGAAGGAACCAACAAGCCAAATGCCCAGCCATCAGCACCAAAAGTAGAGGATGAGGAAGACTTCCTTTTGCAGCCTTTTCCTTCTCCAGCACTGCCCCAGCCTGGGGCAAGACTGGTGCCAGCTTTGCCTCAGCCACTTAAAAAAACCATTGAACATTGATTTCTTCGTACAGGAAAACTAAAGAGATTTGGGACTATTAATGAATAATGTTTGGGAGGCCAAAAACTTGTGAAATTATGTCTCCAATATGTGGATGCTGGAACATCTGTGCTGTGACAGCTGCTGACCTTCAACACCCCCTGAGGTTGCTCCAGGGAATCGGGTAGGGCAGGTCTTCCAATATGTGGATGCTTTTGGGAACAGATCTTATGATCTCAATCCTTGCGTCTCCTCATATTTAGAAGAGCACTAAATCGCTTCATGGTGACATCAGATCCCTGTGACTAACCGAAAACCCTTTGTAAAATGACTAATGATATTAAACTCCCCCCTCACCAAAATCCTTAAATATTAATCTTCTTCCCATTGCCTCTTTGGAGCAGTCTCTTAGAACCATCTGGAAAGATTATGCCCCAAATAAAACTTAACCCACAACTATCAGAAAACCTCCCCACCCTCTTGAGGAATTTTTTTCACCACTGCCTCCTCCACTTCTCTTGCAGATGGCAGGTGGTTCTGTGGTCAGAACCATTAACCCTAAACCTTCGCTATCCGCCTTTCAATTGGGAATATTGCAAAGCACAAAGAGAGGAAAACCTTGATGCTATATATTTAGCTTGTCCCATCACTGTGCATGAGCGGGTGGCACCAGGGGCTGATCCTAACAATTCTAACAGTGTATATGTGCTGATCCATGAACAATTTCCATTTAAAATGTTGAAAGAGTTAAAACAGGCTGTTCAAACTGACCAAGTCAGCTCTCCTTTTACTACTGGCTTGATCCAAGAGATAGCTGAAGGAAATAGAATGATACTGGCTCGTTGGTCTGCTTTGGTGAGAGCTATATTAGCCTCAGAGGAATATTTGCACTTCCGAACCTGGTGGAAAGATCGTGCGGAAACTGTTCCTCTGCATAACCAGGCACATCAGGTTGCTAGTTCAGAGGATGCAATGCCAGAAGGAACCAACAAGCCAAATGCCCAGCCATCAGCACCAAAAGTAGAGGATGAGGAAGACTTCCTTTTGCAGCCTTTTCCTTCTCCAGCACTGCCCCAGCCTGGGGCAAGACTGGTGCCAGCTTTGCCTCAGCCACTTAAAAAAACCATTGAACATTGATTTCTTCGTACAGGAAAACTAAAGAGATTTGGGACTATTAATGAATAATGTTTGAGGCCATCTTGTGATGTTCTATATAAGAAAACAAATAGAACTAATCAGTGATATTTATGCTTACCAATTTATAGAATGCTACTATAAAGATCAAAGATTCTTGGTTGCTTTAAAAAAAGTAAAATATATGTTTTCAATAAAGAAGACATAAAAATTAGAATTTCATTTTATGAAGAGGTAAGTTTATGGAAAGTACACCCTAAAAAAAATGTTTAAGAATGACTATAAAATAAATTTGAGTTTACCTTTAAATAAATTAAAAAATAATCTGGTGCAAAAACTTATATTTGACTTTTCTCTCTGTTAATAAGACATACATTTTCATCCAATGTTGAATTGCCTTTGATAACAGATTTAAGTTTATTTAACCCTTAATGATCTATTCTATATTTGCCTCTGCAATTCCTTATTGTTACTTTGATTAAATGGATAGCTATTGTTTCACAGTGACCTATAATCCTATCTGACTGAGTGTTCTAAATCTTTTTGGTATTTGTTGACAAAACTTTCTAAGTCATTCTTTTTTTTTTTTTTGGCCACTTCTATTGATCTTTCATTTATTTATCTTTGTTGTTTCACCTGTGTGGTCCTCCCATCACAGTGGCCTCTCTCGCTGCAGAGCACCGGCTCTGGGCTCATGCTCTCCAGAGCTCTGGCTCGGTAGTTGGACACATCGGTCCAGCCACTCTGCGGCACGTGGGATCTTCCCAGGCCAGGGATCAAACTGTCACCCCTTGCACTGCAAGTCAGTGTCCTTACCCACTGGACCACCAGGGGAGCCCTCTAAGTCATTCTCATAAAACATTTTTTGACTTCTAGGTAACTTTTGGATGCTTCAGAGGGATATTACACTAAGTTCATTGTATATGTTAAACTACATGAGAAATATCATTTAGAAATTAGATAATGGTCATATTATTTATAAAAAAATTACTTTCTTCACCGTTAAATTTGAAAGATTGTTTCTACTATACCCATATTATGCTGATAAAGAAAAATTCACTTTCTCTGTACCACCGTTAAAATATGAAAGCTAAAATTTTCATGGAAAGTGCTACCCCAACAAATCTTACAGTACATTTGCAAATTTTATAAAAGCTTGCTCTGTTTTCAGCTATTCCTATAGTTTGAGGCCATCTTGTGATGTTCTATATAAGAAAACAAATAGAACTAATCAGTGATATTTATGCTTACCAATTTATAGAATGCTACTATAAAGATCAAAGATTCTTGGTTGCTTTAAAAAAAGTAAAATATATGTTTTCAATAAAGAAGACATAAAAATTAGAATTTCATTTTATGAAGAGGTAAGTTTATGGAAAGTACACCCTAAAAAAAATGTTTAAGAATGACTATAAAATAAATTTGAGTTTACCTTTAAATAAATTAAAAAATAATCTGGTGCAAAAACTTATATTTGACTTTTCTCTCTGTTAATAAGACATACATTTTCATCCAATGTTGAATTGCCTTTGATAACAGATTTAAGTTTATTTAACCCTTAATGATCTATTCTATATTTGCCTCTGCAATTCCTTATTGTTACTTTGATTAAATGGATAGCTATTGTTTCACAGTGACCTATAATCCTATCTGACTGAGTGTTCTAAATCTTTTTGGTATTTGTTGACAAAACTTTCTAAGTCATTCTTTTTTTTTTTTTTGGCCACTTCTATTGATCTTTCATTTATTTATCTTTGTTGTTTCACCTGTGTGGTCCTCCCATCACAGTGGCCTCTCTCGCTGCAGAGCACCGGCTCTGGGCTCATGCTCTCCAGAGCTCTGGCTCGGTAGTTGGACACATCGGTCCAGCCACTCTGCGGCACGTGGGATCTTCCCAGGCCAGGGATCAAACTGTCACCCCTTGCACTGCAAGTCAGTGTCCTTACCCACTGGACCACCAGGGGAGCCCTCTAAGTCATTCTCATAAAACATTTTTTGACTTCTAGGTAACTTTTGGATGCTTCAGAGGGATATTACACTAAGTTCATTGTATATGTTAAACTACATGAGAAATATCATTAGATAGATAATGGGTCACTGATTATATTATACAATAAATGTTACTGGTCATTGATTTGAAAGATTGTTTTTCTACTATACCTCCATATTATGCTGATAAAGAAAAATTCACTTTCTCTGTACCACCGCTTAACAATATAGATAGAGCCTAAAAAATTATATCAATGGAAAGTGCTACCCCAACAAATGCTTGACAGTCACACTGTTTGTCAAAATTTTATGGCAAAAGCTTTAGCTTCTGTTTGTCAGCTATTCCCTTAATCTTATATTATACAATACATAATGATATCCTTTATAAATCCCCTGACTCTAATACTTTACAAAAGACATATTCTCTCCTAGAATATGTCTAGGAGACATATTCTATATCAAACATCTAGATCAAGCTAGACTTAAAACTGTGCCTGAAAAAGTTCAATTTCAAAAGCTTTATCAAAAAAAAAAAAGCTTTATCAATATTAGTTTAACCTTAAAAGGTAGAATTAAGATGAGATCAAGTTCAAACTTTTAATGATTTACAGAAATTATTGGGAGACATTAATCAGCTATGCCCTTATTTAGGTATTCCAACATATGTATTATCTAATCTCTTTTTATTAATTAAAGGACACTCATCTCTTAATAGCCCTAAAAAGTTAACTCCTGAGGCCGTTACAGAATTACAATTAGTGGAAACAAAAGATTTCTTTTTCTCAAAGCAGACCCTGGGTCTGCTTTACAATTACTGAGTCTTCCTTCTCTCCATTTCCCCACTGGTCTTCTAATATAGGGTGATAAATTGACAAAATGGCTGTTTCTACCTGATACTTCGGTAAAGTTTATTTCTCCATATCTAGAGTTAACAGCTTACTCAATTATTAAAAGACAAAACCACATATAATACTTTTCCCTCCTTTACAGGATGCTCAACATTTTCATGATCTAACTCATTATAATGCTAATAGTTTAAAAACTAAATTTAATCTAACAACTGAACAAACTAAACATATTTTACGTACTTGCCTTAACTATAATGTCTTAGCTTTGACTTTTCCTGCAGATGGGGTTAACCCCAGGGGACTTTCTCCAACTCACTTATGACAAGTGAATGTTACTCACTGTTCCTCCTTTGGTAAATTAACATTTGTACATGTCACTGTAGACACTTCTCCACAATTTATTTGGGCTACTGCCCAAACTGGAGAAACTGCCAGACATGTTATTTTACATTTACATGTGGCGTTCGCTGTTATGGGCCTGCCTCAGATCCTCAAAACAGATAACGTCCCAGCCTATACTTCCTCTAAATCCAAAATGTTTCTAGATTTATGGAACATTCAACATGCTACAAGAATTCCTCATAGAAAAGGGGATCCTGCAGGGGTGCTATGTGATGGTCTGGAGGGGTGGGATGCGGGGGATATACATATGACTAATCTGGGAACATACATATCTGTAAACAACAAAACTCTGTAAAAGTTAAAAGTAAAATAAAAGTTAAAAAAAAAAAATCCCCAAGGTCAATCTATGATAAAAAACTAATCAACTAAGGATTTTCTCCACAAACTCGATTACATTGTGCCCTGTTTGCTTTAAATTTTTTGGATTTAGGTGAGCAGAGTTTAACTGCAGGTGATCATCATTTTGGGAAGCTCATCAACAAGACGCTAATGCCTTCAGCTCCAATTTGGTGATTTGACCCTACTCAAAATTCCTGGCAGAGGGGGACATTGTTAACCTGGGGAAGGGGTTATGCTTATATGTTGTAGGACCAAACGAAGCTCCTATGTGGGTGCCCTCATGACACTTGAAACCATATCATGAATCCACCCATCAAAGAGACATAGATTCTTCTGGGACATAGAACCACCAATCGTCCCTGGGGAGACTACCATGGAAATTTTGAATTACCCAGATGGCTTTGTTGGTGTTTACCCCAAAGCACTCTCCTATAGTTATTTTTCTAATATCTAGCTTCCTGCTATTCTGCTTTTCTATAATAAATGTAGAAGGACTTGGGTGGTCACCTCAGTCCTCGACACTGTGGTCCCCTGTCCCATGCTTTGCAGAAGCCGACGTGTCTGTGTCTTCATTTTGATCATTCTCCCCAGAGTCCATGGCAATCCCAGACAAGCCTCCCAGATAATAGCTTACAGTGACTGTGTTCGATTTGTGACCTCCAAAGGAGACAATTTCACTTCAGGGTTTGAAGTGGTGGCTTTGGTCACTCAGAGCTTCCTGCGGCGAAAGTTTTATTAAAGTAGAGAGGGATATAGAAAGCTTTCAGTGAAAAGGCACTGAAAGGGGGTAGGAGAGTACCAGGCTTTCACTAGTTTAGGCAGAACACTATGTACTTTTTCAGTTGGTTATTAATAATAGATCAAAAGAGTATTTTAAGGTTGTAAAGTTCTTATCAGACCCACACCCACAGCATACATCTTTTCTTTTTTTTTTTTTCCATGAGTGATTCCAGGCTTTTGAGGAGCCAGGCTAGTTTCCTGAGAAAATTTTATTTTCAGAGAAACAAATATCCCAGAGATAAGGCCAGAACTGACTGTCCCATTATTCCTTTTTAAAAATTTATTTGCTTTGGCTGCACTGGGTCTTAGTTGCTGCACATGGAGTTTCTCTATTTGTGGTGAGCCTCTCATTGCAGTGGCTTCTCTTGTTGTGGAGCATGGACTCTAGGGTGCATGAGCTTTGTTAGTTGCAGCACGTGGGCTCCGTAGTTGTGCCCTGCAGCATGTAGAATCTTCCTGAACTGGGGATAGAACCCATGTCCCTGGCGTTGGAAGGAAGATTCTTAACCGCTGAACCACCAGGGAAATCCCTCTACTGTTATTCTAAAGAGGGGAGCTTCCTAGTTCCCACAAGCTTCACACTAACAGGAGACCCTTTGTGCCACCTTAGAGTACAGCTGCCACTGGAACAGCAGAGCTACCTGAAATGCATGCCAGGTCAACGATTCCCTCACTCCCCAGGGATGTGCTCACTTTTAGCTAGCAGGGCCAGAGCAAGGCCAGAGCCCACGTGCCTTGACTTCCAGCCCATTTCTTGTTCATCTACCATTATTACCATTAGCTCTTCCATTTACATCTAGTGGCTTGAGGATTTGCCCTAGATAACCTCCACCATCTCATTGGTTATGTCCTCCAGTTTTTTATTTTTTCCTGCAGCCGATGCTTTGGTAGAATAATATACAAATGAATGACAGGCAATCCCAGATGCAAGCCTCCCAGATATAGCTTAAACAGTGACTGTGTTCGATTTGTGACCTCCAAAGGAGACAATTTCACTTCAGGGTTTGAAGTGGTGGCTTTGGTCACTCAGAGCTTCCTCTAAAGTTTTATTAAAGTAGAGAGGATATAGAAAGCTTTCAGTGAAAAGGCACTGAAAGGGGTAGGAGAGTACACGGCTTTCACTAGTTTAGGCAGAACACGATGTACTTTTTCAGTTGGTTATTAATAATAGATCAAAAGAGTATTTTAAGGTTGTAAAGTTCTTATCAGACCCACACCCACAGCATACATCTTTTCTTTTTTTTTTTTTCCATGAGTGATTCCAGGCTTTTGAGGAGCCAGGCTAGTTTCCTGAGAAAATTTTATTTTCAGAGAAACAAATATCCCAGAGATAAGGCCAGAACTGACTGTCCCATTATTCCTTTTTAAAAATTTATTTGCTTTGGCTGCACTGGGTCTTAGTTGCTGCACATGGAGTTTCTCTATTTGTGGTGAGCCTCTCATTGCAGTGGCTTCTCTTGTTGTGGAGCATGGACTCTAGGGTGCATGAGCTTTGTTAGTTGCAGCACGTGGGCTCCGTAGTTGTGCCCTGCAGCATGTAGAATCTTCCTGAACTGGGGATAGAACCCATGTCCCTGGCGTTGGAAGGAAGATTCTTAACCGCTGAACCACCAGGGAAATCCCTCTACTGTTATTCTAAAGAGGGGAGCTTCCTAGTTCCCACAAGCTTCACACTAACAGGAGACCCTTTGTGCCACCTTAGAGTACAGCTGCCACTGGAACAGCAGAGCTACCTGAAATGCATGCCAGGTCAACGATTCCCTCACTCCCCAGGGATGTGCTCACTTTTAGCTAGCAGGGCCAGAGCAAGGCCAGAGCCCACGTGCCTTGACTTCCAGCCCATTTCTTGTTCATCTACCATTATTACCATTAGCTCTTCCATTTACATCTAGTGGCTTGAGGATTTGCCCTAGATAACCTCCACCATCTCATTGGTTATGTCCTCCAGTTTTTTATTTTTTCCTGCAGCCGATGCTTTGGTAGAATAATATACAAATGAATGACAGGAAGGTCACTCTTGTGATGGCCGCTTTCTGTCTCCTCAACACCATCCAGTTCCTCATCTTTGAAGTGAATGAGCTTGAGTACATTGGCTTTGAGGAGATCTTCTGCATCTACCAGAAGACTGACTCTGAGCTAGTCTCTTGGGTCATGACGCATGAGAAGAACATCAACAGTGGCCTATCCATCACCCTCCTTCTGTTCAGCTGCTTATTCCTCTACTACATCCACACCAGCAACTACGTGGGGTTCCTCTGCTACACCGTGTGGATTGTCATCTATGAGTTCCTCAGTTTCTCGGTTGTCCTGCTCACCAACAGGTCCATCAAAGAGTCATTCAGTGAATACCCGCACTTGATCTTCCAGATCTTTCAGATGGTCCTGCACTTGTTCTGTCTGCCATTCATTATCAAGTACACCTACTCCCTTTCCAAGGACCTCAGGTCTATGAGCAAGATTGGCTGCCACAGACGCTCTAGTGTAGGTACAGTTGACTCATGGCTACCTGTCGGGCTGGGAAACTTGTACCATCAGATAAACTAAACCATGCCAGGAAGAAGGGAGAGAGGGTGACAGCACTCCCCAATGATGGGTCCCCCTCCCCGCCTGCCTTCTGGGATCTTGAGTGTTACATGCTTGAGAATGACTCTTGGGAGAAGGAGGGTTACGTGGGTTAACTTTTTTGTCTGTTGTTTTTGTTTGTGACTTGTTTAGCATGTAGAATCTTCCTGAACTGGGGATAGAACCCATGTCCCTGGCGTTGGAAGGAAGATTCTTAACCGCTGAACCACCAGGAAATCCTCTACTGTTATTCTAAAGAGGGAGCTTCCTAGTTCCACAAGCTTCACACTAACAGGAGACCCTTTGTGCCACCTTAGAGTACAGCTGCCACTGGAACAGCAGAGCTACCTGAAATGCATGCCAGGTCAACGATTCCCTCACTCCCCAGGGATGTGCTCACTTTTAGCTAGCAGGGCCAGAGCAAGGCCAGAGCCCACGTGCCTTGACTTCCAGCCCATTTCTTGTTCATCTACCATTATTACCATTAGCTCTTCCATTTACATCTAGTGGCTTGAGGATTTGCCCTAGATAACCTCCACCATCTCATTGGTTATGTCCTCCAGTTTTTTATTTTTTCCTGCAGCCGATGCTTTGGTAGAATAATATACAAATGAATGACAGGAAGGTCACTCTTGTGATGGCCGCTTTCTGTCTCCTCAACACCATCCAGTTCCTCATCTTTGAAGTGAATGAGCTTGAGTACATTGGCTTTGAGGAGATCTTCTGCATCTACCAGAAGACTGACTCTGAGCTAGTCTCTTGGGTCATGACGCATGAGAAGAACATCAACAGTGGCCTATCCATCACCCTCCTTCTGTTCAGCTGCTTATTCCTCTACTACATCCACACCAGCAACTACGTGGGGTTCCTCTGCTACACCGTGTGGATTGTCATCTATGAGTTCCTCAGTTTCTCGGTTGTCCTGCTCACCAACAGGTCCATCAAAGAGTCATTCAGTGAATACCCGCACTTGATCTTCCAGATCTTTCAGATGGTCCTGCACTTGTTCTGTCTGCCATTCATTATCAAGTACACCTACTCCCTTTCCAAGGACCTCAGGTCTATGAGCAAGATTGGCTGCCACAGACGCTCTAGTGTAGGTACAGTTGACTCATGGCTACCTGTCGGGCTGGGAAACTTGTACCATCAGATAAACTAAACCATGCCAGGAAGAAGGGAGAGAGGGTGACAGCACTCCCCAATGATGGGTCCCCCTCCCCGCCTGCCTTCTGGGATCTTGAGTGTTACATGCTTGAGAATGACTCTTGGGAGAAGGAGGGTTACGTGGGTTAACTATTGTCTGTGTATGTTTGTGACTTGTTTCAGCATTTAATTATAGACAGCCTTTGTTCTTACTTAACCATTTCACTGGTCTATGCTGTGGTATGTCTCTCAGTACCCTCCTCTCTGCACATCCTTAGTTTCTAACTTTTCTTTTGTGGATTGACCCATTGATGCCTCGTTCTGCTGAGTCCTTTATGAGTAATGCTGTTAGACAGAAATTTCTGTGCTGATGGGACTGTTCTATATTGGTGCTGTCCACTAGTCACATGTGGCTCCTGAGCACTTGGTATGTGACTACTAACATCCAGGAATCAAGGACTTCCATGGTGGTCTAGTGGTTAAGACTTCATGCTTCCAATTCAGAAGGTGCTTGTTTGACCTCTGGTCAGGGAATTAAGATTCCACATGCCATGACTGATTTGATCAAGACTGTACAGTATCAAAATCAGGATTTGAATCTCAATCATCTAACTTCTTTCATGAATGTCCTCCTTGGTTCCTTGAAACACTCAAGATAAGAAGAGAGATCTCCTTTTAGAATAATTCCTTTTCCTGGGAAATTCCATGGGCAGAGGAGCCTGGCAGGCTACAGTCCATGGGGTTTCCAAAGAGTCAGACACAACTGAGTGCTCCCTGGAAGCTTGATACTCCTTTTCCCAAACTGCTGGCTATTCTCGGCTGCCATTGCTCCTGCCTGGGAAGGTCTTCTTTGTGGGCCAGGTTGGCTACCCATTTTTGAGAGCCCTCCCACGGGGCTCGGGGGCCACCAACAGGTCCATCAAAGAGTCATTCAGTGAATACCCGCACTTGATCTTCCAGATCTTTCAGATGGTCCTGCACTTGTTCTGTCTGCCATTCATTATCAAGTACACCTACTCCCTTTCCAAGGACCTCAGGTCTATGAGCAAGATTGGCTGCCACAGACGCTCTAGTGTAGGTACAGTTGACTCATGGCTACCTGTCGGGCTGGGAAACTTGTACCATCAGATAAACTAAACCATGCCAGGAAGAAGGGAGAGAGGGTGACAGCACTCCCCAATGATGGGTCCCCCTCCCCGCCTGCCTTCTGGGATCTTGAGTGTTACATGCTTGAGAATGACTCTTGGGAGAAGGAGGGTTACGTGGGTTAACTATTGTCTGTGTATGTTTGTGACTTGTTTCAGCATTTAATTATAGACAGCCTTTGTTCTTACTTAACCATTTCACTGGTCTATGCTGTGGTATGTCTCTCAGTACCCTCCTCTCTGCACATCCTTAGTTTCTAACTTTTCTTTTGTGGATTGACCCATTGATGCCTCGTTCTGCTGAGTCCTTTATGAGTAATGCTGTTAGACAGAAATTTCTGTGCTGATGGGACTGTTCTATATTGGTGCTGTCCACTAGTCACATGTGGCTCCTGAGCACTTGGTATGTGACTACTAACATCCAGGAATCAAGGACTTCCATGGTGGTCTAGTGGTTAAGACTTCATGCTTCCAATTCAGAAGGTGCTTGTTTGACCTCTGGTCAGGGAATTAAGATTCCACATGCCATGACTGATTTGATCAAGACTGTACAGTATCAAAATCAGGATTTGAATCTCAATCATCTAACTTCTTTCATGAATGTCCTCCTTGGTTCCTTGAAACACTCAAGATAAGAAGAGAGATCTCCTTTTAGAATAATTCCTTTTCCTGGGAAATTCCATGGGCAGAGGAGCCTGGCAGGCTACAGTCCATGGGGTTTCCAAAGAGTCAGACACAACTGAGTGCTCCCTGGAAGCTTGATGCTCCTTTTCCAAAACTGCTGGCTATTCTCGGCTGCCATTGCTCCTGCCTGGGGAAGGTCTTCTTTGTGGGCCAGGGGTACCCAGTGAGATGCCCCCAGGACTCTGCAAATGCAGGGCCAGCCCAGGCTGCTTCCCTGCTGCAGGTCACCAGCTCCCTCTCCCCGGGGCACCATCTTGGATGAGCTGAGGCACACATCTTGAGATAATTGACAAAGGTATGAGATTAACCTGAAGGAACAGTTTCCTCTTAAGACAAAGAAACAAGTCCTCGAGCATTATCCTCCAGTGTTATAATCATTAGTTCTGGGCTTGAAGAAAGTCTTAAGCAAAATAGATTTATAGGCAGGGCAACCAAGATGAAAGCACCTTGGCTAACAGGTGTTTGTTTCCCCTCTTCCTCCTCCTTCTAGGGGATTGCCTACCCTTCCTATCAACCTGCCTAAGAATTAGCTCTCAGGCCTGAAATCCACCATCAGGGTAGAGGAAAAGCACTTGGAAAAGGCAGGTGAGGGTCCTGCAGGTGCGCTCAGTACCTTTCCAGCTGACCCTGCCTGTGGACAGATGCCTCTGAGCCTCCAGCCAGGCCCGGGCACAGGGTCGGGACCTGCAAACCTGCCCTGATGGCCCCTCAACTGGGTGGGTGGGTGCTCCCAAGGGGGACCTAGCTTCCACTCACAGACATAGGCCCTGAGCCTGGACAGAGGGACTGGGGAGGAGGACACTCTAGTCTGTCACCTGTCATTGCAGCGAAGGGCCACAATCACTGGCAAATGAAGGAGAAGAGAGCCAGGAGCCCTGGGGCAGGGGGGAGGATGTTCGGGGAGGGGGAGGGGCTGGCGGGGAGAGTGACATCTGCTTTCCTCATCCTGAGAGGAGGATCCACAGAAGTTTCCAGAGTGCACAGGAAGAGAGCAACAGGATAGCCAGGTATGTGGCAGTGGGAGCGGGGCCGTGGAGAGCAGCATCTTCCGGGGGCGGCTGCACCCCCAGAGCCCAACCCTGGACAAAGACAAGAGAGCAGGTTGTCTCTAGAGGCCCCACAGCCCCTGCCTGGGAGCTGTACCCAAAGTCCAGTTTCCCCAGCAGAGGCCAGAGCCCTTAGTCTCCCGGGAACCTGGGTTTTCAAGGGGGCAGTAAGCAGGCTGGAGGTTGGGGGGCTAGAGTCCCTGTGAGAGATTTTCAGCCATGGGAAGAGGAGGCCAGAGACACTGTTGTGGGGTTTACTCAAGAGCCTGGGTCCTAGGCTCCTAGCCAGGGAGGGAGGGAGGCAAGTCTGAGGAGGGGTAGCATGGCGCAGGGACTTCCAGCCCTTACGAAGGATGCTTGCAGTGATGAATTCTTAAGGGGTATTTTAACTTTTCCCTGATAAGAGGCAAGTTAAGATAGACACTTCTCTTTTCAATGTGTTGGGAAGTGGGAATGAGTCTACCTAGCACCCATTTGCCGAGGGCTCAGTTCTTTTGGGATCCAGTATTGTGGAGGTAGTCTTACTAGGTCCTCTACCTTGAGTGCACTGGATTTTTCTCTTATCATCTTACCTCCATGAAGCTATGGAAAATCAAATTCAAGTTCAAGACTGGGAGGTCTATCACTGATTGGCTAACTTTGTTGTTGTTGTTGTTCAGTTGCTAAGTTGTGTCTGACTCTGGCTGACATTATGAAGTCCTTAAGATAAAAGCTGATTCAATGCTTAGCTTACCTTCCTGGATTCTTTCAGTTTTGACCTCAGTATTTCTTACTTCCCCCCACCCCCAATTTATCAGAATTTGTTTTCAGAAGGATGCTTGTTCAGGGTTCCTAGTCCACCTTACCACTAGAGAGAGAAGTGTTCTAGAAATTGAGGTAGTCAGACTGGAGGATCCTAATATTTTTGGAACAGACTCTTAAAAAAATCTGATGAAAGTTAGGCTGTCTGGTAACTCTCCACAAAAATGTATGTGCCTACAGACAAACTGTGTGCACATCTGTTCCCCTGAAACTGTGCATGGACTCAGCCTTTAAGAAGTCACAAACAAGGACAGAATGAACATTATACAAAGACCCAGGCAGGCTTCGGTTCAAGACTTTGCCAGTGGGGTTACAGGGCTGGTCAGGGTGAAGCTGTTTCCCTAGGTTTATTTACTAATCATGTTACTTTTTTTTTTTTTTAATTTTTAAACAAAAATTTTTATATTGAAGGATAGTTGATTTACACATGTTCTCTTTGATGAAATGTCTGTTTAAATTTTTTGCCCACTTCTAAAGTTGGATTGTCTTATTGAGTTATAAAAGTCTTTCGTATAATCTCTATATAAATCCTTTCTTGGATTTTACGTTTTGCAAATAATCTCTCCCAGTTACTGGCTTATCTTTACATTCTTAATTGGTATCTTTTGTAAAATTACAGCTCAAAATCTTGATGACGTCTACTTTATCACAATTCTCTTAGGGTTCTTGGTGACAAAATACCTAAGAAATCTTTGTCTCGTCAAGGTCACAAAGACGATCACCTCTTTTTTCTTGTAGAATCTACAAGTTTTATAGTTTTAGATCTTACATGAAGGTGGATGATACATTTTGAGTTAATTTTTGCATGTATAGTGAGGTAACAGTGGAGGAGATTCCCCATCCCCCTTTCCCCCCCCCGCCACCCCCCACAGATACCCAGCACAGCACTGTTAATAACAGTTTCCAGCAGGGACCCCAGCAAGAGTCCTCCTGCCTGGTGGGCAGTGTAGACCGAGTTGGGTTCAGAAGCAAAAAAAAAGCAGTCTTGGATGAAAGAATGGAGAGTTGAGAGCTCAAACTCTACAGGCCAGGTTCTCCTGGAAAGGCGGAGCCGGGACTGCTGTTTAGAGCCTTGTCTGTAGGGAGGAGGCAGGTTCTCCTGGAACAACCCTGGAGGATGCTTGTTCCCTACCACTTCATGGAAGTCAATTGAGGTAGTCAGACTGGAGGATCCTAATATTTTGGAACAGACTCTTAAAAATCTGATGAAAGTTAGGCTGTCTGGTAACTCTCCACAAAATGTATGTGCCTACAGACAAACTGTGTGCACATCTGTTCCCTGAAACTGTGCATGGACTCAGCCTTTAAGAAGTCACAAACAAGGACAGAATGAACATTATACAAAGACCCAGGCAGGCTTCGGTTCAAGACTTTGCCAGTGGGGTTACAGGGCTGGTCAGGGTGAAGCTGTTTCCCTAGGTTTATTTACTAATCATGTTACTTTTTTTTTTTTTTAATTTTTAAACAAAAATTTTTATATTGAAGGATAGTTGATTTACACATGTTCTCTTTGATGAAATGTCTGTTTAAATTTTTTGCCCACTTCTAAAGTTGGATTGTCTTATTGAGTTATAAAAGTCTTTCGTATAATCTCTATATAAATCCTTTCTTGGATTTTACGTTTTGCAAATAATCTCTCCCAGTTACTGGCTTATCTTTACATTCTTAATTGGTATCTTTTGTAAAATTACAGCTCAAAATCTTGATGACGTCTACTTTATCACAATTCTCTTAGGGTTCTTGGTGACAAAATACCTAAGAAATCTTTGTCTCGTCAAGGTCACAAAGACGATCACCTCTTTTTTCTTGTAGAATCTACAAGTTTTATAGTTTTAGATCTTACATGAAGGTGGATGATACATTTTGAGTTAATTTTTGCATGTATAGTGAGGTAACAGTGGAGGAGATTCCCCATCCCCTTCCCCACCCCCGCCACCCCCCACAGATACCCAGCACAGCACTGTTAATAACAGTTTCCAGCAGGGACCCCAGCAAGAGTCCTCCTGCCTGGTGGGCAGTGTAGACCGAGTTGGGTTCAGAAGCAAAAAAAAAGCAGTCTTGGATGAAAGAATGGAGAGTTGAGAGCTCAAACTCTACAGGCCAGGTTCTCCTGGAAAGGCGGAGCCGGGACTGCTGTTTAGGAGCCTTGTCTGTAGGGGAGGAGGCAGGCGCGGAGTTCTCGCGGGACTGGGAACTCTCCAAATCTCAGTGCCTGCGAGGTCATCTCTGCGTGGCATGTTGCCCTGCCCCCCTCTTGAACTGAGATGTCGACAGCAGCACTTCTGCACAGGCTTCCCAAGCTGAGGCGTCAGTGCGGCCACTCTGCAAGGAATTCTGTCGAGTGTGAAGGGCCAGGCACAGCATTTGTTTGCTGGGTCCGCTAATCTGACCGTTATTAGGTACAAGGCTTCTGCAAACGGCATTTACACGTGAGTAAAACTACATTAAGCACAAAAGAGGTGAGGCCTCATTGCCTAGATTTCATCTGATTTGCTTCTCCCTCCCCAATTCTCACCCAAGGGGGCTTTACCAGTGATAGCATCACTCCTCTTGAAAAGACTGTCGAGGTCCGTGTGCGCGGTTGGAAAAACATTTCCAGACACAGGCAGAGTGAGCGGAAAGTAAAGTTTATTAGAGTGGGGGAAGGGAGAGTTGCTGCCAGTACAGCCGGCCGGCTTAAGGGAGACCTGACCTAATTAAAGTGGAAGTTGGTGGACCAGTGGGTAAAGAGTCTGCCTTGCAGTGCAAGGGGCACCGGTTGGATCCCAGGCCTGGGAAGATCCCGGGTGCCGTGGAGCGGCTGGACTGATGTGTCTAATAACGAGCCACTGCTCTGGAGCATATGTGCCTAGAGCCGGTGCTCTGCAACGAGAGAGGCCCCTGCGATGGGAGGCCCACACAGGCTGAAGAATAAAGGTGGATGAAAATAAATAAGAAACTAATAAAAAAAAGCCAAAATTAAAAAAAAAAAAAAGTGGAAGACGCTGCTAGAACAGCGGGTTGGCTCAAAGGAGAACTGACCCTGAGCAGGGGTAGTTGATGCATTTTATAGCTAAGGTCTAAGGAGTGGCATAGGGGTCTTAAGAATTATTGCTGATTGGACAGTGTACTGGGTGAGGTAGAGTGACCACTACAGCATGAGGGAAAGACAGGAGGATCCAAGGAGTGGCATAGGGGTCTTAAGGATTGGGCGATGTACTATAGCCTGTGGGAGGGGAGGACAATAAGGGTCTGGTTTATCTCTTCTTGCATTCCAAGACCATCCTCATTTGCCTCATTCTTTTGTCCTTGGGCACCACAAAGATTATCCTTTTCCTATTGAATTTCCCTGATAATTTTGTTGGAAAACCGTGGCCATATATATGTGGAACTACTTCTGTACTTTCTTATATTTCGGTGAGCTGTATGTTTATCTTTATGCTGATCTATTTACTTAAATATTGGGCTGCACCAGGTCTTAGTTGCGACATGCTGAATTTCTTAGTTTCAGCAGGTGAACACTTAGTTGTGGCACGTGGAACCTAGTTCTGTATAACCAGGGATCAAACCCAGGCACCCTGCATTGGGAGCACAGAATCTTAGCCACTTGACCACCAGAGAAGTCCTGACATCACACTGTCTTGATCATTGTCGCTTTATACGGAATCTGGAAATCAGGCCGGATAAGTTTTCCAGTTTAATTGTTCATTTAAAAAACAGCTGTCCTAGATTCTCTGCCATTAATGCTACACTTGCCTCAAAAAAAAAAAAAAACCTTCTGATAGGTTTTTTTTCTTTTTCTAAGTTCTGGATGTGTTAAATTATTTCCCTGCAGTCTGTTAAAAGTTATTCTGTGAAATTGTCTGGGCCCAGGTCATTTTTAGAGGGTGAGAGTTGCTCAGATAGTTTCCTAGAAAACCATCTGTTTCACCTACATTTGCAAATATATTTACCTGAGTTAAGTAAAAGAAGCATTTTCAGTTCTATTAGCTTATTGGCCGAGGGGGTTAATTTTCTTATTGTTTCTTATTTTGGGTGTCTCTATCTTTATTTTCATTGATTAGTTTATGTAATGTATTTTTGAAAGAGTTAATTTCCTTTTTAAATTTAATTTTTCAAAGAACCAGCTCTTGTGTTTATTAGTTTTATCCTTTTCCTGCTTTATTTATTGTAATGCTTTCCACCTGGTAACTCAATCGTAAAGAATCTGCCTGCAATGCAAGAGACCTAGGTTCTATTTCTAGGTTGGGAAGATCCCCTGGATAAGGAAATAGCAATCCACTCCAGTATTCTTGCCTAGAAATCCCATGGACAGAGAAGCCTGGTGGGCCACAGTCCATGGGGTTGCAAAGAGCTCCTGAAGGAGACGAGGACAATAAGGGCCTGGTTTATCTCTTCTTGCATTCCAAGACCATCCTCATTTGCCTCATTCTTTTGTCCTTGGGCACCACAAAGATTATCCTTTTCCTATTGAATTTCCCTGATAATTTTGTTGGAAAACCGTGGCCATATATATGTGGAACTACTTCTGTACTTTCTTATATTTCGGTGAGCTGTATGTTTATCTTTATGCTGATCTATTTACTTAAATATTGGGCTGCACCAGGTCTTAGTTGCGACATGCTGAATTTCTTAGTTTCAGCAGGTGAACACTTAGTTGTGGCACGTGGAACCTAGTTCTGTATAACCAGGGATCAAACCCAGGCACCCTGCATTGGGAGCACAGAATCTTAGCCACTTGACCACCAGAGAAGTCCTGACATCACACTGTCTTGATCATTGTCGCTTTATACGGAATCTGGAAATCAGGCCGGATAAGTTTTCCAGTTTAATTGTTCATTTAAAAAACAGCTGTCCTAGATTCTCTGCCATTAATGCTACACTTGCCTCAAAAAAAAAAAAAAAACCTTCTGATAGGTTTTTTTTCTTTTTCTAAGTTCTGGATGTGTTAAATTATTTCCCTGCAGTCTGTTAAAAGTTATTCTGTGAAATTGTCTGGGCCCAGGTCATTTTTAGAGGGTGAGAGTTGCTCAGATAGTTTCCTAGAAAACCATCTGTTTCACCTACATTTGCAAATATATTTACCTGAGTTAAGTAAAAGAAGCATTTTCAGTTCTATTAGCTTATTGGCCGAGGGGGTTAATTTTCTTATTGTTTCTTATTTTGGGTGTCTCTATCTTTATTTTCATTGATTAGTTTATGTAATGTATTTTTGAAAGAGTTAATTTCCTTTTTAAATTTAATTTTTCAAAGAACCAGCTCTTGTGTTTATTAGTTTTATCCTTTTCCTGCTTTATTTATTGTAATGCTTTCCACCTGGTAACTCAATCGTAAAGAATCTGCCTGCAATGCAAGAGACCTAGGTTCTATTTCTAGGTTGGGAAGATCCCCTGGATAAGGAAATAGCAATCCACTCCAGTATTCTTGCCTAGAAATCCCATGGACAGAGAAGCCTGGTGGGCCACAGTCCATGGGGTTGCAAAGAGCTGGACATGACTGAATGACTAACACGCACAATAAACTTGTCCTGGTTTCCAGATTTTTGAGCTGAATATATTTCCTTCACCTGGAAACTTTTTTTTTTTTCAACAACAGATCATACATTTATTAAAAAGGCAGATTTAGGCATCGGCAGTGATGACTTCCACCTTGACTCCACTTGGGAACTTTTGAGGCAGCAGACTTACTCTCAGGTTATTATCAGTGATGAAGTCCTGGAATCTAGAAACCTTAGATGCAAAACCCCCTTTTCCCCCCAGTTCTTTTTTCATTTACTATAGGAACCTAGATCTGCTTTTATCCTGGTTCCTAAGAGAATTATATTAGTCTAGAGTTGTTGAGGGACTTGGGGAAACCACGCATTCATACCCTCATTTTACAGATGAGGTCATTGATGGTCAGGGAGGGGACAGGTCTTGCTTAGGATCAGGCCGCTGACAATAATACATCATAAAGTAAATGTCTGCCTAGTCCTTCAGCTTGTGGGCAATCAGATAACTGTCATGCCAGTGAGCACCTCACAGAATTTCCCTCATGGTTTCAATTTCAAATAATCTGTATCTCAGAATCAGATTAACACTGTTAACTTTTTTTTTCTTTTTTTGCTTTAGAGTCACTTACTTTTGGGGGGGGAGCGGGGGGAGCGGGTTGAGGAGGGAGGCAGGCGGGCGGGCCAATTCTATTGGTCTTTAATTTCTCTATTTTCATTCGTCTTCGTTCTTTGGCTCCTGTGGGCCTCCCATCACGGTGGCCTCTGTTGTCGCAGAGCACCGGCTCTGGGCGCATGCACTCCAGAGCTCCGGCTCGGTAATTGGACACATCGGTCCAGCCGCTCCGCAGCACGTGGGATTTTCCCAGGCCAGGGCTCGAACTAGCGCCCCTTGCACTGCAAGGCGGTGTCCTTACCACTGGACCACCAGGAAAGCCCCACTGTTAACTTTTTGTAGAATCTTAGGCTCACTCCAGTGCTGCTGTGGTTAAATCAAAAGGCCTAAATGCACTCTGAAAATTCCAAATCTGAAACCCTTTAGATGTTGGAATCTATTTGGGAATCTGATGATATCCATGAATCTTCTCACTAGAAAATCCTACTCACATATACAAATAATTTCGGCCTGCAATGTCAAGAGAACTACAGACTGCTTAAAATGCACCAATGTCCATGAAGACTAGGTTCAGAACACTGAGTTACAAGTAGAAATGTCACTGTTGACTCAAGAAGATGGAAGTACTGTCATAGATGAAGGTGTGCAAATAGGAGCCAGCAGCACTCAGGTCCTAAGTGTTCCAGTGACAGGAACCTTGTGTATTCACACTCTAGAAGGATCCTTTTAACCTCTCAACACTGTGTGGTAAGTAATAGCAGTAAACCAGTTTTCTTCCTGAGGAAATGGAACCATTCCATTTTGCTGAAAAATGGCAGAGTCAGAACTAAAACACATCGTCAACCTAGCACTGCCTTAGCTATATCACTTGCAGTGTTGTCTAAGGATCCTTCCTTTTTTTTCCCTTTTTTTTGCTTCACTCTTTTTTAATGTACAAACATAAAAAATGACCTACCAGAGAGCAGTTTTACATTGCACTAGCAGAGGTTCTAGGACCTACAGTTCTTTCTGTAGACCCCAGACTGGATATTAAGTCAAGACAGCTGCTTCTAGGGGCTTCCCTGGTGGTCCAGTGGGTAAGGACACCGCCTTTCAGTGCAAGGGGCGCCGGTTCGATCCCTGGCCTGGGAAGATCCCACATGCTGCAGAGCGGCTGGACCGATGTGTCCAATGACCCAGCCAGAGCTCTGGAACGCATGTGCCCAGAGCCGGTGCTCTGCGACAACAGAGGCCACCGTGATGGGAGGCCCACACTGGCCAAAGAACAAAGATGGATGAAAATAGAGAAATGAAAGCCCAATAGAAGTGGCCTGCCCATCCCCCTCCCTCCCCAACCCACCCCTCACCCCCGCCAAAAAAAATTTTTAAAAAAAGACAGCTGCTTCCAGATCTAACCTTCGAGACTGAACTGCCCTACCATACTCATAGCAGCACTGGAGCATCAGGGAAGGCCAGTCTTCTCAGGCCTTCACTCCTAAGTCTTCCTACTAAACTGAGAGGCCAGAGTTGAATGGGAGGGGTTGTGCTCTTACCCAGAAGATAAGGACAACACTGGCAACTTTGTCTATTTCCTCGGGGCTCCATTCCCCGAGAATGACTTTAGAGGCCTCCGTGTAAATATGAGACTGGGCCTGCCTACAGATATTGTGGTCTGAATTGTGAGATTTATGGCATATATAGGGTGGTCTGCATGGGTCCAGGCCAGGGAGCAAGCATCACACATGGTACATCTCCAGTGAAAGAAGGCCCACACTGCTGCCCCAAACACCATGAGACCAGGACGAGCTGCCAGTCTAGCCTATCCACGTGGGAGACACAAACCTGGGACTTTGCAAAAATAAAATCTGGATGCTAAGGGCCCCCCTTATAGTGAAAGCCAAAGCCATATAAAAGAATGCTAGAAAGTCTTTTTTATTAGTCATCTCAGATTAAAATGACAGCTCAGGTCATTTTGGAGAGAAGAGAAAGACTAGCCACCCTCTTTTCAAGTTTTAGTAGCCAAATGGAATCTGGGTTCTGAAAAGTGGCACTTTTTCTACAGATGACAAGCATCTGTGACAACTGGCCAGCTGCAGGAGCAACAGGGAAGGCGACCGGGAGTCCTGCAAGCGGCGCTCATTATGGCAGCTCGTGGCGGCGGGCCATGCACCATCTCCCCGCTGGGACAGAGCCCTGCTCCATCTGGCTGCCCACAGAGCCAGGGGATGGGAGTGCAGGCAACAGATGAGTCTGTGTGCCAGACATCATGGTGCAGAGTGACTTCGAATAAATATTTGCAGCATTTGGAGACAACCCTCCAGACACTGTTATTAAAGTCTTAAGAGCTTAGAGCTTGGGAGGACTGAGACCTTCTAAAGAATGAAACCCAAAACAAAACAAAAGAGGGTGGAGTCCACAAGAGCCCTTTGTAGATGCTGACTGGCTCACTCTGTCCCCGAGTTCATCTTAAAGCTCAAGTGAATTCAAGACACAAGGCAGAGACCTCAGACCTGTGTCAAGGGCAGAAACTTCTGGTAGTAGCTCTTGGTGACGTCAGTCATCACCTACTGGGTACAGTCTGGGAGCTCCCCTGAAAAGAGCCCTGGGCAGCCTGAGAAGACGGTGAATGGTGGAACCACAGTTTCTGAGGATAATACTGTGTTGTGGAGAATTTTGCAACAGTCTTGCAGCATGTACAAGTGCCCAATCACACAATTCTTGCCAACGTGAACCTAAGAGCCAATCTGAGCTGCATTGATCACACAGTCTTCTTCAATAAAGACATGGTCCCCAAGGTATAAAAGGAAAAATGCAACACCTTTGCTGAATTTCTTACATGGTGGCCTTCTCACACTCCGACTTTTCACTCTCTCCCCATCCCACCCCTCTAGGCTTTCACATAGCTCCTGTGTACATTACCTTAATCATACACTTCTTTTTTTTTTTTTTAATGTGGAACTTTTTAAGGTCTTATAAAAACATACTCAGACAACAGTAGCGGTTAGACGCTTATGAGCCCTCTTGTGCAACCAAAGGGGTGTATACCTGTAGCTACCCTTTGGAGTTTTCTAAGACCATGGGGAAGTTCCAAGAATAGACTGGTTGTGACTGAGGTTGAGTTCATATAACCATCAGGGCAGATTCCACAGAGGTAGGTCACAGCCTTCTGACAGCTGTATTGCCCCCAGAGCTATCCTGAGCAATGGTGCCTAACATGCAGTCATCATTAGAATGTGATTGCTTTGATTTTAAGAACTATCACTGTGCCCAAAGGGAAAAAAAAATATGGATCTTTTCCATCCTATTCTATCCTATTTTCCCAAAAGACAAATGAGAGATGAGTTTACAGGTGAGGAGAAGGCAGAATATCTGCCAAAATCTTAGAGAAGGGGAGCAATAAAGAACAAGAAAACAAATTTTAGTTATTTCTTATGCAAAAACAGTTCTAAATCAGGATAGTGGGATGACACAGAAGTCCATGGATACGATGTCCGATTTCGAAAGTTTGACTAGGGCTGTATTCTATAATGCTTATCACCCACCCTAAGCAAGTGGGTAAAGTTCAAGTCCCTTATAAATGTTGGCCTCACTACTTACAGTCATTGGACCCATGACTTATAAAGCAACTCAAAGGTACAAAATCGGGAGCTACATGCCTTTGTCACCTTAAGATGAGTTATTCTGGCCTTATGCCAAAGGACAGCTGAAAGATTTATCAAGAAGACTCGAGTAACCCAAGATAACTTAAGAGCAGTTGTTAGGAGAGTGAAAAACACGGAAGGTAGAGCTTTATAGGAGGTGGCAGATCAAAAAGACAACCTTCTGTATTTCATAGAGAGATTCAGGGCAGTTCCCAAATAAGAATTCTGTGTCTTGGGCAGACTCTAGAAATTCTTAAGAATATACTAGGTCTTAGGGTATAGAGCAATCCTCAAACCCCAGATAAGCTCTTAAGACCTAGAATCCATCCTCTAGAAAGTGATGTTAGCTCAGATAGGGCCAAAGAGTGGGTGAATATGATGATACCTAAAGGGGACGTATATACTAAAGGAAAAAAGTTTGTCTCTAAGAGAAATTACAGCCAGGAGAGCCAAAGCTCATCCTCCAGCGATTAAGAATTTGTAACTCACCGCCAGCCGCTTCGGCAGAGTTCTACCCGCAAGCGAAGCTTGAAGGCTGCTGGTAAATGAGAAGGGCCCTAATGGCAACATTCCAGCCTCATCTGCTTACTTTCCTAAGAACAAGTTTGCTTAATTCTTGACCTGAGTAACCTGCTCCGGTCTGGCTCAAGTTGTAAGCTCGCATGGAAGCCAGGAGCAACATTTTTCCTTTAATTTCTTAGGATTGTAAGTAGAGGCAGAATTAAAGTATATGCAGCTGTGTCTGAGGTTTTTCCTTTAAAAGGGGGAAAGTAAATTGGGCTGAAGCTCACTCACAGAACTCACTTGCATCTCAGGTGAGGTTGAATCTCTCCAACTCTGGGGTAAGATCTTTCTCTTCGCATTTTGATTGAGTTCTGATTAATTCTGATTATTTGTGCTTGCCTAATAAACCCACTCTTGGTTTAACAATACTTGAGACCACGATACTTTATTGTCGAGGTCCGAGGCTCACACCCTGAGGGGACCACGCTGTGTTCGCGAGAAGGTCTCTGAGCTATTCAATACAGTTTCTCTTAGAGCTAGTGAGAATAGTAATCAGAGTAAGCTCTGCCGCGGCACCCACCACATCTGCATAAATCTAGAGATTGCCCTTCTGGAGGAGGGTGGCGGTTCCCGAAGCAGAGAGGATGAGAACTCCGAGGCTGCTCATAGTCAGGAGTTTCAGAAGTGACACCAGTTACTTCTGTCCTAAGGTAGGGGCAAAGCACAGATTCCTGATTCTTGGTGACTGCAGTCTCCCTTACGTGACAACTTGGGAAAGGGAAGCAGAAAAGAGGTGTAGGACTTTGAGTGTATTTTTTTACTTTTGTTATCTGGTTCCTTCTCTAAGGATGGAGGAGAGTTGGTTTTGTCAGAGGGCATGAGAGACAGAATGTGAAGGCACTGGGTACCTGAAGGAAGGCCATAAAGAATGATGGAGCATCAAAACTGGAGATGTGGAGCTTCAAAACAAGTAAAGAAATCCTCTGTGGCTTGTACAGGCTGCACCATGAAGTCCCAGGGTGGGCTAAAGGAATACTCCATAAAGTCCTAGAAATTCCCTTTCCAGAGTACATGGCAGAGCTTTAAGCTTGCAGGAAAGGAACTTATAATATGCTTATAAATCAGATTATTTCAGAAATGGCACCATTAACTTCTCCCAAGAATGGGACAAAGTGCAGATCTCCAAGGGCCTGGGACTACATTCCTGATCCTCCCTTGTTTCTCCCATGGGAAATAGCTCAACAAATCATGGGTGGCTGGGGAGGGAGCCATGATGGTCACCTTAGTGAATTCTCTGCCCTTTTAGAAAAAAGACAACTTGGAGTTTAAAAAATGACAACTTGAAGTTAGTTTTGCACAGGGGGAGGAGAGAGAATGGGTACCAGGGAGGTGGCAGCTAAGAAAGTAGGAAAAAAACATCTGTGAAGAGTAGCTGGGAGAGCAAGATACAAATTATTATTTTCATGACAAAGTCTAAAACAAGTTATGGGACAACAAGATTTCAGATACCCCTGACACATTTGTGGTAGGACAGGCTGGCATATCTCAAAGCTGGGTGGGAGAAGGACACAGAACAATCCTTCTGTACGCTGGAGCTTGCTGAAAGGGCATTGACTACCTTTGCTGTAGACAGGGGAAAGATATGAGTCTAAGCCTGTTGTGAATTTGAGCCTGTCTTTCTTACAAATGACTCAGAGAGGCATGTGTGAAACTGAGGTGGTTTCTGAGGAGCAAAAGCAGAAATGAGTGGCGTGAACGCCCAAATCACAGTCTGAAGAGTGGGGAAGATCCAGGAAAACGTTCCTGCCAATGGAAGAATAGGAAAGATAAAACTGTGTTTTGAATTTCAAATGATTCCTTTTGAAGGTTTTTCTTGTATTCTTACAGTTAATCCTTTCTATTTTTAAGAAATTATTTTTGGCTGTGCTGGGTTTTGTTGCTGCACCCATGAGCCTTCTCTAGTTGAGGTGAGCAGAGACTACTCTCTAGGTGAAGTGCAGGGCTTCTCATTGCAGTGGCTTCTCTTGTTACGGCACATGGGCTTGTGGCATGTGGGATCTTCCTGGATCAGGGATCGAGAACTTGTGTTTTCTGCATTGGCAGGTGGCTTCTTAACCAGTGGAGCACCAGGGAAGTCCAGTTCTATTTTTTGGTGTCAAAAAAAAAATTTTTTTTTAATTTAAATAAAATGACCAAGTAATACAAAGTGACTTGGATTTATGAATTTTTGTGAAAACGTTCTTATGAGGCTACATTAAAGATGTCAAACCTATATTATTTTTGTTTTCTTTGTTGTTGTGTAATTTTACTTGTTCATGAACTCTAACTCTGAGACATACTGGGCAAGTTCATAGCATCCTCAGCTGACTTTCAACATCACATCAAAAACGGCCTGGGGTGGCAGGAGACATTTGACAACTTCTCCCATATTAGCAAGCACCTGTCCTTCCCTTTGCTTTTCCATTTCTGTGGTAAATGGGTTTTCTGGGCACGAGATTATTTTGGAAACACCTGCTGGTCACAAATATAGACTGTCTCACTTCTTTCCCTCCCTAGTTACAATGAACTATACCTAGTTTCCAAATTATTCTCCCAAACCTTCCCTATATGTAGAGAGAGAGATAGATGCTATTTAATATTTTTTTCTCTTTTCAACATCCATCAGGGATGTTGGATGATGTGGAGATGGCGATAAGAAGAAACATGAACCAAGTGGAGGAGAAGCAGCTCCCTAATATACACTGAAGCCCAGCTACCCTTTTCCCTGTACTTGCTGCAAGGATTTGAAGGGCCCATGTAGGGAGTGATCCACTCCCAGCTGTCCTGGAGCTAAGGCCAGATCTAGGGTCCTAAGGTGCTTTCAATACCACCAACAGGAGCAGGTAACATCAAGAGGTTGCTAAGGAAGTAGTTACTGGTCTGACTGCCTAATTATACCACTTGGTTTCTCAATACTGCCTCCTTGAGCCAGCCCCGCCACCCCCGACCATGGCTGCTATCTATACTCTAAACCAAGATATAACACAAAACATGACTGTCTCAGAAGACTGGCTCATCTGAACACTCACTTCACATACTCCCAACCGAATCCATGCAATCACATGGAAATCTCCAAGGAAGTCTCACAATAGTACCCCACGTGTGGCTGCTTCAGGGATCTTCCTGGATCAGGGATCGAGAACTTGTGTTTTCTGCATTGGCAGGTGGCTTAACCAGTGGAGCACCAGGGAAGTCCAGTTCTATTTTTTGGTGTCAAAAAAAAAATTTTTTTTTAATTTAAATAAAATGACCAAGTAATACAAAGTGACTTGGATTTATGAATTTTTGTGAAAACGTTCTTATGAGGCTACATTAAAGATGTCAAACCTATATTATTTTTGTTTTCTTTGTTGTTGTGTAATTTTACTTGTTCATGAACTCTAACTCTGAGACATACTGGGCAAGTTCATAGCATCCTCAGCTGACTTTCAACATCACATCAAAAACGGCCTGGGGTGGCAGGAGACATTTGACAACTTCTCCCATATTAGCAAGCACCTGTCCTTCCCTTTGCTTTTCCATTTCTGTGGTAAATGGGTTTTCTGGGCACGAGATTATTTTGGAAACACCTGCTGGTCACAAATATAGACTGTCTCACTTCTTTCCCTCCCTAGTTACAATGAACTATACCTAGTTTCCAAATTATTCTCCCAAACCTTCCCTATATGTAGAGAGAGAGATAGATGCTATTTAATATTTTTTTCTCTTTTCAACATCCATCAGGGATGTTGGATGATGTGGAGATGGCGATAAGAAGAAACATGAACCAAGTGGAGGAGAAGCAGCTCCCTAATATACACTGAAGCCCAGCTACCCTTTTCCCTGTACTTGCTGCAAGGATTTGAAGGGCCCATGTAGGGAGTGATCCACTCCCAGCTGTCCTGGAGCTAAGGCCAGATCTAGGGTCCTAAGGTGCTTTCAATACCACCAACAGGAGCAGGTAACATCAAGAGGTTGCTAAGGAAGTAGTTACTGGTCTGACTGCCTAATTATACCACTTGGTTTCTCAATACTGCCTCCTTGAGCCAGCCCCGCCACCCCCGACCATGGCTGCTATCTATACTCTAAACCAAGATATAACACAAAACATGACTGTCTCAGAAGACTGGCTCATCTGAACACTCACTTCACATACTCCCAACCGAATCCATGCAATCACATGGAAATCTCCAAGGAAGTCTCACAATAGTACCCCACCCTCCAAGATTCTTCTCCCATGGGGTGAAGTCAAGGATAACTTGTCCACCCCACCACAAGTTCTATCCTAATCAAATGTTTCTAACTCTTTGCTTGAACCAACGAGAGTGAAAGTTTTTGACCAAGGATCCACAGACAGTTTCAGGAGTTTAAGGATCTGCAAACAGGGCTCAGATATACATACAGATTTTCTTCTTTAGAGTAAGTACTTTCTGTCAACTTGAGTGAAACCTGATCTTTTTTTCTTTTGTTTTACATTCATCAGATGTTCAAAAAATTCTCTTTCCTATTCCTCATTCAGGAAAGACCAGACAGTAGAATGGTCAAAAAAGAAGGGGCTGAAGGAGAAAGGCAGAGTTTTGTGGACCACTCGGCAGAAGAGGACAGACCAGGAACAGGAAATGAGGTAGCATCGGTCCTTCTTTTGGCCTGTGTATAAATAGGGCGTGAGAGCAGGAGATATCCATCAACCACTCCCCACTCCAGGCTTTTACACAACAGCCCTAAGAGTTTCCCTAATTCCCCCAAAGGAAATGGCAGCACCTGTAGACATTTGTCATTGCAGCTAACACCAACATCAACTGACATCCTAACTAGATCCTTACATCACCTGGAAGATACCCTTGGGCCTCATCTGATGTCCTCCTGCCACCCCTGTCACACACATGCAGAAAAGGCTATCGTGGGAAAGCCCTCACCCTCTATGATATACTTATTCTCACTTTAGCCCAAGTCATCTTTAGCCCAGAGGTTTCAGAGAGATGGGAGGGGGATCCAGCTACAATCCTGGTTTTAAAAAAGAAGAAGAATAGAAGAAGCTGCTGCATTTTTTAACCATTGTGAAAGTTATAGAACTGCTTCCCAGAGGACAACTGAGGGTTGGTTTGAATAAGTGGGAAAAGGACAGAATGTGAAGGCTCTGGTTACCCAAGAGGAGATCTCAGATTCACTGCAAGGGAAATGGTGAGGCTGGAAAACAAATACCCAGACCTCATTAAAGTCTATAGCAGATCCTGGGGAATGTTCCAAAAACAGGCTGTTAAGAGATCTCACAACTCCCAACCGAATCCATGCAATCACATGGAAACCTCCAAGGAAGTCTCACAATAGTACCCCACCCTCCAAGATTCTTCTCCCATGGGGTGAAGTCAAGGATAACTTGTCCACCCCACCACAAGTTCTATCCTAATCAAATGTTTCTAACTCTTTGCTTGAACCAACGAGAGTGAAAGTTTTTGACCAAGGATCCACAGACAGTTTCAGGAGTTTAAGGATCTGCAAACAGGGCTCAGATATACATACAGATTTTCTTCTTTAGAGTAAGTACTTTCTGTCAACTTGAGTGAAACCTGATCTTTTTTTCTTTTGTTTTACATTCATCAGATGTTCAAAAAATTCTCTTTCCTATTCCTCATTCAGGAAAGACCAGACAGTAGAATGGTCAAAAGAGAAGGGGCTGAAGGAGAAAGGCAGAGTTTTGTGGACCACTCGGCAGAAGAGGACAGACCAGGAACAGGAAATGAGGTAGCATCGGTCCTTCTTTTGGCCTGTGTATAAATAGGGCGTGAGAGCAGGAGATATCCATCAACCACTCCCCACTCCAGGCTTTTACACAACAGCCCTAAGAGTTTCCCTAATTCCCCCAAAGGAAATGGCAGCACCTGTAGACATTTGTCATTGCAGCTAACACCAACATCAACTGACATCCTAACTAGATCCTTACATCACCTGGAAGATACCCTTGGGCCTCATCTGATGTCCTCCTGCCACCCCTGTCACACACATGCAGAAAAGGCTATCGTGGGAAAGCCCTCACCCTCTATGATATACTTATTCTCACTTTAGCCCAAGTCATCTTTAGCCCAGAGGTTTCAGAGAGATGGGAGGGGGATCCAGCTACAATCCTGGTTTTAAAAAAGAAGAAGAATAGAAGAAGCTGCTGCATTTTTTAACCATTGTGAAAGTTATAGAACTGCTTCCCAGAGGACAACTGAGGGTTGGTTTGAATAAGTGGGAAAAGGACAGAATGTGAAGGCTCTGGTTACCCAAGAGGAGATCTCAGATTCACTGCAAGGGAAATGGTGAGGCTGGAAAACAAATACCCAGACCTCATTAAAGTCTATAGCAGATCCTGGGGAATGTTCCAAAAACAGGCTGTTAAGAGATGCCACCCACCACAGAGGGCAGGTGCGAAGCAGAAAGGATGAGAACCTGTAAGGCACTCTCAAGTCAGTGGTTTCAAAAGTGACACTAGCTCTCCTCTCTAAAACAAGGGAAACTATGTAGATAGATCTGCATAAACCTCAGATGACCGACGTTCCCAGTCCCCAGAGAATCCTCCCCTGGGAAACATGATACAGGCAAAAATGGAAACCCATGGATATTGCTGCCCATGGTGCTAATTATCTGGCCTCTTAGCCAAAGAGCTTAAAGTAGTATTTGACAGGTTGGTACTGAGGACAGCAAGACACAGGCCTGACGAGGTGACGCTTGAGAAGATGGAAGATCAGAGGAGAGGTGAAAGAGAGCACGAAAATGACCTTGTTTTCTTTCTCAGAGAAATTTAGGGCAAGCCCTGGTGAAAGTTTCTAATTAAGTTCTAGGACTAAAGTATGGCATTTCCCAAAGCAGGCATGATAAGAATGCATAGTCCACCTGTATTTCAGAGGTCTCAAAAATGCATCTCTTCCCTTTCTGCCTGAAAGAGGGGTAAAAAGTACATTCCTGTAAGTCCAGGCAACATTCATGTTGCTATCACACTGTCCCTTGGGCTGTAGGTTGAATATCAAGATGAGGTACTTGAAGGATACTTCATTTTTGGTTTTGATAAAGGAAGAGGAGACAAAACACAAAGGCACTTGTTGAGTAAAAGGAAGCCTTGAAAAATGCTTGAACTTTGAAAAGGGACATGGGAGAACTAGGAAATGACCACACTTCATTGAAGCTCAAAAAAAAAAAGGGGGAGTGGCTGATGGAATAGCCCAAGTCATCTTTAGCCCAGAGGGTTCAGAGAGATGGGAGGGGGATCCAGCTACAATCCTGGTTTTAAAAAAGAAGAAGAATAGAAGAAGCTGCTGCATTTTTTAACCATTGTGAAAGTTATAGAACTGCTTCCCAGAGGACAACTGAGGGTTGGTTTGAATAAGTGGGAAAAGGACAGAATGTGAAGGCTCTGGTTACCCAAGAGGAGATCTCAGATTCACTGCAAGGGAAATGGTGAGGCTGGAAAACAAATACCCAGACCTCATTAAAGTCTATAGCAGATCCTGGGGAATGTTCCAAAAACAGGCTGTTAAGAGATGCCACCCACCACAGAGGGCAGGTGCCGAAGCAGAAAGGATGAGAACCTGTAAGGCACTCTCAAGTCAGTGGTTTCAAAAGTGACACTAGCTCTCCTCTCTAAAACAAGGGAAACTATGTAGATAGATCTGCATAAACCTCAGATGACCGACGTTCCCAGTCCCCAGAGAATCCTCCCCTGGGAAACATGATACAGGCAAAAATGGAAACCCATGGATATTGCTGCCCATGGTGCTAATTATCTGGCCTCTTAGCCAAAGAGCTTAAAGTAGTATTTGACAGGTTGGTACTGAGGACAGCAAGACACAGGCCTGACGAGGTGACGCTTGAGAAGATGGAAGATCAGAGGAGAGGTGAAAGAGAGCACGAAAATGACCTTGTTTTCTTTCTCAGAGAAATTTAGGGCAAGCCCTGGTGAAAGTTTCTAATTAAGTTCTAGGACTAAAGTATGGCATTTCCCAAAGCAGGCATGATAAGAATGCATAGTCCACCTGTATTTCAGAGGTCTCAAAAATGCATCTCTTCCCTTTCTGCCTGAAAGAGGGGTAAAAAGTACATTCCTGTAAGTCCAGGCAACATTCATGTTGCTATCACACTGTCCCTTGGGCTGTAGGTTGAATATCAAGATGAGGTACTTGAAGGATACTTCATTTTTGGTTTTGATAAAGGAAGAGGAGACAAAACACAAAGGCACTTGTTGAGTAAAAGGAAGCCTTGAAAAATGCTTGAACTTTGAAAAGGGACATGGGAGAACTAGGAAATGACCACACTTCATTGAAGCTCAAAAGAAAAGGACCCCTCTGTATTTATGGCCCAAAGACACAAACAGCAAGAGAGAGTGGTGTGTCTGAATGCAAGCAGAATGACAGCCCTTCCACAAGCCAGAGACTGAGGAATGACATCAGCTACCTCTCTCCTGAGGCAGGGAAGGGACATCTTTGTAGACTGAGACCTCCCTCCTTGTCCCCATCTCCTCCCTGTGACAGCTTGGCGAGACAGCAGTGGGGAAGATTGGATTTCACTTACCACGAGGGTTATGGCCTTTTGCCAAGAATGGCTGTGAGCTTCTGTGGGCAGGAGGACATCCAGGAACTGGGTACTGCAGAGGAGCCTGCTGCAGAGAGTACTGACAGCATCCAAAGGACAGAGGAGGAGCTGGAATATTATCACCCACACTTCAGAGGTGCCAGGGCCCATCTCAGGAAAAGCTCCAAATGCAGGTGTAAGGTTCTATCCACAAAGCAAGTGAGTTCCAAAGAGGAGGGCATGTAGACCCATAATTTGATGTTGAAATGTCTTTTATCAAATTACAGTGATAGTACACATTTGTGTACGTACATGTATGGTTTGTTTTTTTTTTTTCCCTCTTAGTAGATACGGATTCAGGAAAAGTAGAGGAAGTCTCATAATTTCTCCCACAATATATGCACGTGAGGATGTGGCAGCCACAGGCCCAGCAGTCCTAAAACACCCAGTTAACACTTTTAGCAGTGCCAAAATCTTTAAAAGTCTCTTTAACCACTAACCATATGACTGGCTCTCTGTCCTCAGAGTAATCTCAACCAGCAAGGCATCTGTTGCCCCAAATTTAGGGTGATTGAAGTCAATTTCTGCCCAAAATATCTACAAAATACTTTGCCCTCACTGAGCCTTGCCTTCAACCACAGTCCTGCTGCAAAGATATGTGGGCATTATTCCTGCCTTTTGCAGGGTATCACATAATTCACTAGGAGGAGATTAAAGAGCAAGGATCTGGTGTCACTCATCTTATTTCCCCTTGTTTCTAGCTGAGTGCACAGAATAGTCAGCTCTCAATATGTGTTTACTAAGTAATAAAGGAAAGAAGGGAGAGGAAGGAGGTGGAAGTCAGAGTAAACACACTTCTGGGAGAAAGGGTACAGCTATGTATTTATCTTATGCCTCTTTTCTCTTCTTCTTCTTGTCTGTATCCTTCTTCCAGTGACCAGTTATTTCTTTACTTTTAGTGTCACTTCATCTCTTCCTGTTTTTGTTCTGCTTCAATCCATTTTTACCTTCTCAAAATTTCTGCTTTTCTCTTATTCAGTTTTTTGCATATCTCATCTGTTTCTCTGTTTTGTTTTTTTTTTTTTTTTTCTGTTTGACCTGCTAGTCTATCATCTAACAATTTTTTTTTTTTTCTTTTAAATAAAAATTTTCAGCTTCCGGGGTATAAAGGGGGGGAAGAGTAGCTACAGCGAGCATCTCATCTGAGAACTTTACAAGTAGGCCCATTCATCCTTTTGCCCCTAGCCTGTCCTAAAAATTCAGAAATGACCATTCAAGGCTTACCCTCTGGGCTCTCCCTGGTTGCTGTGAGAATCTACCAGGAGCCATCAACAAGGAAACTAACCCCTGGAGACCCTTCCTGCTTGGTTTTCTGTCTTCTCCTGCACAATCTCAAAAAAGCAAGCCCCAGGTCCTATTTCTGAGCCTGCTTTATACAATGAAGACCTATTTCTTCAAAAGCCAAAAGAAATTCTTGTTTTCTCCACAGTCAGCTTTCCCAGAAGCTAACATCTGAGAGCACCACAGGCCCGTGTCTACCCTTGGTACTGAAGTTTCTAGGCAACTTTGTTAGACATGCACAGAGACTGATTTGCCCTAAACCAAGGGATGAATCCCAGCTTCAGCTCCCCAATCCAACTTCACCCTAAATAAGCTCCACTAATTGAAGAAAATCTTTACAGGGCAGGGACTTTGAATCTTAGCATCACCCGGGAGTGGCTGCCCACAGAAGGCTCTCTTGGAAGAACAAATTTGGTAACAAATAGAGGGGGAAAGCACATGGTGGTGCTGTGTGATGCAAAGTATAGAATGAGTAGGACCTGGTTGGAACATAAGAGAAGGAAAATAGGCAATCTGCCCACTGAGCCTTGCCTTCAACCACAGTCCTGCTGCAAAGATATGTGGGCATTATTCCTGCCTTTTGCAGGGTATCACATAATTCACTAGGAGGAGATTAAAGAGCAAGGATCTGGTGTCACTCATCTTATTTCCCCTTGTTTCTAGCTGAGTGCACAGAATAGTCAGCTCTCAATATGTGTTTACTAAGTAATAAAGGAAAGAAGGAGAGGAAGGAGGTGGAAGTCAGAGTAAACACACTTCTGGGAGAAAGGGTACAGCTATGTATTTATCTTATGCCTCTTTTCTCTTCTTCTTCTTGTCTGTATCCTTCTTCCAGTGACCAGTTATTTCTTTACTTTTAGTGTCACTTCATCTCTTCCTGTTTTTGTTCTGCTTCAATCCATTTTTACCTTCTCAAAATTTCTGCTTTTCTCTTATTCAGTTTTTTGCATATCTCATCTGTTTCTCTGTTTTGTTTTTTTTTTTTTTTTTTCTGTTTGACCTGCTAGTCTATCATCTAACAATATTTTTTTTCTTCATTTAAATAGAAATTTGCAGCTTCAGGAGAATAAAGGGGTGAAAGAGTAGCTACAGCGAGCATCTCATCTGAGAACTTTACAAGTAGGCCCATTCATCCTTTTGCCCCTAGCCTGTCCTAAAAATTCAGAAATGACCATTCAAGGCTTACCCTCTGGGCTCTCCCTGGTTGCTGTGAGAATCTACCAGGAGCCATCAACAAGGAAACTAACCCCTGGAGACCCTTCCTGCTTGGTTTTCTGTCTTCTCCTGCACAATCTCAAAAAAGCAAGCCCCAGGTCCTATTTCTGAGCCTGCTTTATACAATGAAGACCTATTTCTTCAAAAGCCAAAAGAAATTCTTGTTTTCTCCACAGTCAGCTTTCCCAGAAGCTAACATCTGAGAGCACCACAGGCCCGTGTCTACCCTTGGTACTGAAGTTTCTAGGCAACTTTGTTAGACATGCACAGAGACTGATTTGCCCTAAACCAAGGGATGAATCCCAGCTTCAGCTCCCCAATCCAACTTCACCCTAAATAAGCTCCACTAATTGAAGAAAATCTTTACAGGGCAGGGACTTTGAATCTTAGCATCACCAGGGAGTGGCTGCCCACAGAAGGCTCTCTCTTGGAAGAACAAATTTGGTAACAAATAGAGGGGGAAAGCACATGGTGGTGCTGTGTGATGCAAAGTATAGAATGAGTAGGACCTGGTTGGAACATAAGAGAAGGAAAATAGGCAAATTCTGGACAGGAGGTACAAAAGGTTGTGGTAGAGTGTAACTTGGGCACAGATGTACATTTTTGTTAACTCAATTGTATCTGGAAATGGAGACATCTGTAGCCTGCGGATTCCTAAAGGAACAAGAAGTAGGTTTTCCCCACCAAAGGTAATGGAAGAGAGTTACTTATTAGGGAGAAAAAATTACCTCAGTATTGAATTAAACAAGCCATCTGCCCTCCTTGTGGTTCATATTTGATATCTACTAAATCCAACTGTACATTTTCTTGAAATTGAGTATCTTTTATGTAATTATTTTTCCTATAATAAAGTTTGATTTGATTAATTTATAGCCACCACATACTTGCCTACAATGTGGGAGACCTGGGTTTGATTCCTGGGTTGGGAATATCCCCTGGAAAAGGGAAAGGCTGCCCACTCCAGTATTCTTGCCTGCAGAATTCCATGGCTCATCTGTGGGTCACAGAGTCGGACACAACTGAGCAACTTCACTTTCACACACTTGCCCTTTAAGAGACTTCATAGATGCTACCAGCTCACACTGACTCTCACTCTGCCAGATCTTAGGCCACAGCTTACATGGGAAGTTTGGGCACATCTACAGTTCAAGTTCTCAGCTACCAAGGTTTTTGATTTTCCGTTTGCTATTTGCTATGGGGAAATCCTTTGACAGTAGCAGCTCTTTACAACAAGCCTCACAAAATGACTTTTTTACCACCTCTGGGGCCTGAGCCCCAGGTCCTATTTCTGAGCCTGCTTTATACAATGAAGACCTATTTCTTCAAAAGCCAAAAGAAATTCTTGTTTTCTCCACAGTCAGCTTTCCCAGAAGCTAACATCTGAGAGCACCACAGGCCCGTGTCTACCCTTGGTACTGAAGTTTCTAGGCAACTTTGTTAGACATGCACAGAGACTGATTTGCCCTAAACCAAGGGATGAATCCCAGCTTCAGCTCCCCAATCCAACTTCACCCTAAATAAGCTCCACTAATTGAAGAAAATCTTTACAGGGCAGGGACTTTGAATCTTAGCATCACCAGGGAGTGGCTGCCCACAGAAGGCTCTCTTTGGAAGAACAAATTTGGTAACAAATAGAGGGGGAAAGCACATGGTGGTGCTGTGTGATGCAAAGTATAGAATGAGTAGGACCTGGTTGGAACATAAGAGAAGGAAAATAGGCAAATTCTGGACAGGAGGTACAAAAGGTTGTGGTAGAGTGTAACTTGGGCACAGATGTACATTTTTGTTAACTCAATTGTATCTGGAAATGGAGACATCTGTAGCCTGCGGATTCCTAAAGGAACAAGAAGTAGGTTTTCCCCACCAAAGGTAATGGAAGAGAGTTACTTATTAGGGAGAAAAAATTACCTCAGTATTGAATTAAACAAGCCATCTGCCCTCCTTGTGGTTCATATTTGATATCTACTAAATCCAACTGTACATTTTCTTGAAATTGAGTATCTTTTATGTAATTATTTTTCCTATAATAAAGTTTGATTTGATTAATTTATAGCCACCACATACTTGCCTACAATGTGGGAGACCTGGGTTTGATTCCTGGGTTGGGAATATCCCCTGGAAAAGGGAAAGGCTGCCCACTCCAGTATTCTTGCCTGCAGAATTCCATGGCTCATCTGTGGGTCACAGAGTCGGACACAACTGAGCAACTTCACTTTCACACACTTGCCCTTTAAGAGACTTCATAGATGCTACCAGCTCACACTGACTCTCACTCTGCCAGATCTTAGGCCACAGCTTACATGGGAAGTTTGGGCACATCTACAGTTCAAGTTCTCAGCTACCAAGGTTTTTGATTTTCCCGTTTGCTATTTGCTATGGGGGAAATCCCTTTGACAGTAGCAGCTCTTTACAAAGTCAATGATCTTTACCATCCTGTTTGAACCAAATGGAACTGAGTAACAGACAGACATTTCTAAATGATACCACTTCCTAAGGTCTGATGGAAGGTCAGAGGTCTGAGCTTACTTGGCTTTCTGATAAGCTTCCTGGTAGGGGCATTAAACATCCTAGTCATGTTGTCAAGTTTTCCATTTAGTGCCTGGAGGCTTCTGGGCAAGAGTTCTGTGCATGCTGGTTCATTCAGCAAGGACAGGCCCAGCCCCTGTAACAGTTCACTTTTTCATTCATAAAGCTTATGTGTTAGAGCACCTACAATATATCTCTCACTGAGCTTAACAGTGGGCATTTAAGAGGACAAAGTGTAGGAGCTAATGGGCATCAATGATAGCAGTCCCCAGGGCTGTCTCCTGCCTGTGGCAGCTTCAAGCAGCTCTTCCTTCTTCAGTTCATAATGTCTGCAGTGTTTCTTGTTTCACACTTTTCAAGTTCCTATCTTCCCTGACTGCTTCCTGCCCTGTGTTCCTGTAATTTTTTTTTTCTTTTTAATGTGCTGCACTCAATATACCAGCAAATTTGGAAAATTCAGCAGAGGCTACAGGACGGGAAAAGATCAATCTTCATCCTAATTCCCAAAAAGGGCAGTACTAAAGAATGTTCAAACTATCAGACTGTTGCATTCACATCCCATACTAGTAAGCTTATGCTCAAAATCCTCAAGCTATGCTTCAGCAGTACTTGAATCAAGAACTTCCAATGTACAAGCTGTGTTTAGAAAAGATAGAGGAACCAGAAATTAAATTGCCAACATTTACCGGATCACAGAGAAAGCAAGGGAATTTCAGAAAAACATCTTCTTCTGTTTCATTGACTATGTTAAAGTCTTCAACTGTGTGGATTGTAACTGTGGAAAACTCTTAGAGAGATGGAAATACCAGACCATCTTACCTGTTTCCTGAGAAACCTGTATGTGGGCCAAGAAGCAACAGCTAGAACCTTATATTGAATAACTGCCTGGTTCGGAATTAAGAAAGGAGTACGTCAAAGCTGTATATTGTCACCCTGTTTATTTAAATTCTGTGCAGAGCACATCATGCAAAATGCTGGGCTGGATGTGTTGGAAGAAAGTTGGAAGAAAGACTGCCGGGAGAAATATCTACATCCTCAGATATGCAGATGATGCCACTCTAATGGCAGAAAGTGAAGAGGAACTAAAGAGCCTCTTGATGAAGGTGAAAGAGGAGAGTGAAAAAGTTAAAACTCAGTATTAAGAAAACTAAGATCATGGCATCTGGCCCCATCACTTCACGACAAATAGAAGGGGAAAAGGTGGAAGCAGTGACAAATTTCCTCTCCTTGGGATCTAAAATCACTGCAAATGGTGACAGCAGCCATGCAATTAGAAGATGACTATTTCTTGGGAGGAAAACTATGACAAAGCTGGGAATGTATTAAAAAACAAAGATATTACTTTGCTGACAAAGATCTGTATAGTCAAGGCTGCATATAGTCTTTTTAGTAGTCATGTAAGGATGTCAGAGTTGGGCCATAAAGAAAGCTGAGTGACAAAGACCTGATACTTCCAAACTGTGGTGCTGGAGAAGACTCTTGGATAGCAAGGAGATCAAACAAGTCAATCCTAAAGGAAATCAACCCTGAATATACATTGGAAGGACAGGTGCTGAAACTGAAGCTCCAATATTTGGCCACCTGGTGGGAACAGCTGACTCAGTGCCAAGCACCCTGATGCTGGGAAAGATTGAAGCCAGAAGGAAAAGAGGGCAACAGAGGATGAGATGGTTGGAAGGCATCACTGATTCAATGGATTTCAACTTGAACAAACTCTGAGAGATGGTGAGGGACAGGGAGGCCTTGTGTGCTGAAATTCATAGGGTCGTAAAGAGTCCCACACCACTTGGTGACTCAACAACAACAACAAAAATATACTTAATATAAAAGTTACCATTAGTGACATATAGTATATTCACAACTATCCCCTGCATTTAGGTTCAGACCATTTTCAGTTCCCCCAAAGGAAACTCTGTTCCCTTTATAAACAGTTACTCCCCATCCTCCACTTCTTCTCCTCCCTCCACCACCCAGCAGCCACAAATCTGCTGTTTGTCTCTCCATGGGTTTGCATAATTTAGATAGTCCTTAAAAACTGAATCATGCAACATGAACTTATAAGTCTGTATGCTTTCATCTGGTGTAAAGCTTTCAAGGTCCATCCATGTTAAGATTTGTCAGTACTTCATTACTTTAAATGGCAGAATAGTATTCTATGGTATGAATATACCACATTTTGTTTCTTCATTCATCAGTCGATGGACCTTTGGGTTGTTCTTACTTTTTGGCTGTTATAAATAGTGCTGCACAACTGTGTTGCTGCACATGGCATTATTTCATTCTTTTTTATGGCCGAGTGATATTTCATTGTATACAGATATATAGCATCTTTTTCACTCATTCCTGTCGATGGACATTTAGGTTGTTTCCATGTCTTGACTGTTGTGCATAGTGCTGCTATGGACATTGTGGTGCATGTATCTTTTTGAATTAGAGTTTTCATCTTTTCTGGTTACATACCCAGGAGTGGAATTGCTGGTTCATATGGTGGCTCTATTTTTAATTTCCTGAGGAACCTCCATATATTTTCCATAATGATTGCACCAATTTACATTCCCACTAACAGGAGAGTAAAATTTTCTCTGAACTTCTCCAGCATTTATTATTTGTAAACTTTTTGATGATGGCCTTGTAACTGAGTGCAATAATACCTCACTATAGGTTTGATATATGTTTGTCTAATAATTAGAGATGGTGAGATTTTTTTTCATGCGTCTGTTGGCTATTTGTATCTATTTAGATCTTCTGTCCATTATTTGACTTGGTTTTTTTTTTTTTGATATTGAGCTGTATGAGATGCTTGTACATTCTGTAAATTAATCACTTTTTAGTGACATCATTCGCAAATATTTTCTCCCAGTTTGTAGGCTGTCTTTTCATCTTGTTCGTAGTTTCCCTTGTTGTGCAAAAGCTTTTTTCTCTTTTTTTAAAAAATATTTGATTTGAAAAAATAATTTATTTGGCTGTTGCAGCATGCAGGATCTTATTATTTATTATTTTTGACTGTATTACGTATTGTTCATTGTGGTGCATATGGGCTTCATTGCTGCACACAGGCTTTCTCTAGTAGTGGCAAGCAGGGGCCACTCTCTAGTTGTGGTACAAAGGCTTCTGATTGTGGTAGCTTCTCTTGTTGTGGAGCATGGGCTCCAGAGCACATGGGCTTCAGTCGTTGTGTTGCATGGGCTCAGTAGTCACAGTGTGTCGGTTTAGCATGGCATGTGGGATCTTAGTTTCCAGACCAGGGATTACATCTGTGTCTCCTGTATTGGCAGATGGATTCTTAGCCCCTGGACCACCAGGAAAGTTCCAGCATGTGGGATCTTTCAGTTGCGGCATGCAGACTCTTTAGTTGCAGCATGTGAACTCTTAGTTGAGACCTGCAAGCTCTTAGTTGTGATATGTGGGATCTAGTTCCCTGACCAGGGATCTTACCCAGGTCCTCTGTATTGGCAGCCGGGAGTCTTTATTTAGCCACTGGACCACCAGTGAAATCTCTGCTGTGCAAAAGCTGTTAAGTTTAATTAGGTCCCATTTTCATTTCCGTTCCTCTAGGAGACGAATCCAAAAAGACATTGCTGCAATTTATGTAAAAGAGTGTCCTGCCTATGTTTTCCCCTAGGAGTTTTATATTATCTGGTTTTACATTTGGGTCTTTAATCTCTTCTGAGTTTATTTTATTTTTAAAAATTCTTGCCTCTTTTTATTGATTTTTAAATTTTATTTATTTTTCATGCGCTGTTGGCTATTTGTATCTATTTAGATCTTCTGTCCATTATTTGACTTGGTTTTTTTTTTTTTGATATTGAGCTGTATGAGATGCTTGTACATTCTGTAAATTAATCACTTTTTAGTGACATCATTCGCAAATATTTTCTCCCAGTTTGTAGGCTGTCTTTTCATCTTGTTCGTAGTTTCCCTTGTTGTGCAAAAGCTTTTTTCTCTTTTTTTAAAAAATATTTGATTTGAAAAAATAATTTATTTGGCTGTTGCAGCATGCAGGATCTTATTATTTATTATTTTTGACTGTATTACGTATTGTTCATTGTGGTGCATATGGGCTTCATTGCTGCACACAGGCTTTCTCTAGTAGTGGCAAGCAGGGGCCACTCTCTAGTTGTGGTACAAAGGCTTCTGATTGTGGTAGCTTCTCTTGTTGTGGAGCATGGGCTCCAGAGCACATGGGCTTCAGTCGTTGTGTTGCATGGGCTCAGTAGTCACAGTGTGTCGGTTTAGCATGGCATGTGGGATCTTAGTTTCCAGACCAGGGATTACATCTGTGTCTCCTGTATTGGCAGATGGATTCTTAGCCCCTGGACCACCAGGAAAGTTCCAGCATGTGGGATCTTTCAGTTGCGGCATGCAGACTCTTTAGTTGCAGCATGTGAACTCTTAGTTGAGACCTGCAAGCTCTTAGTTGTGATATGTGGGATCTAGTTCCCTGACCAGGGATCTTACCCAGGTCCTCTGTATTGGCAGCCGGGAGTCTTTATTTAGCCACTGGACCACCAGTGAAATCTCTGCTGTGCAAAAGCTGTTAAGTTTAATTAGGTCCCATTTTCATTTCCGTTCCTCTAGGAGACGAATCCAAAAAGACATTGCTGCAATTTATGTAAAAGAGTGTCCTGCCTATGTTTTCCCCTAGGAGTTTTATATTATCTGGTTTTACATTTGGGTCTTTAATCTCTTCTGAGTTTATTTTATTTTTAAAAATTCTTGCCTCTTTTTATTGATTTTTAAATTTTATTTATTTTTCATCTATATTTATTCTTTAGCCTGTGTGGGCCTCCCATTGAAGTGGCCTCTCTTGTTGCAGAGCACTGGCTCTGGGCACATGCACTCCAGAGCGCTGGCTCATAATTGGACACACTGGTTCGGACACACTGGTTCAGCCGCACCGCAGCACATGGGATCCTCCCAGGTTGGGGATCGAACCGGTGCCCCTTGCACTGCAAGATGGACTCTTTACCCACTGGACCACCAGGGAAACCCTCTTCTGAGTTTATTTTAGTGTGTGGTTTTAGAGAGCCCTAACTTCATTCCTTTGCATGTAGCTGTCCAGTTTTCCCAGCACCACTTATTTTTGTTTGGTTGGGGGTTTTTTTGGCCATGTGGCACTGCTTGTGGGATCTTAGTTTCCTGACCAGGAGTTGAATCTAGGTCCCAGGAGTGAAAGTATGGAGTCCTAACCTCTAGACTACCAGGGAATTCCCCTAGCAACACTTACTGAAGAGACTGGCCTTTCTCCATTGTACATTTTTACCTCCTTTGTTATAGATCAATTGACCATAGTTGCATGAGTTTATTTCTGGGCTTTCTATTCTGTTCCATTGGTTTATATGTCTTTTTCTGTGCCAGTATTATACTGTTTTGATTACTGTAGCTTTACCCTATAGTCTGAAATCAGGGAGCCTGATTCTTCTAACTCCATTTTTTCTTTCTCAGGAAGGCTTTGGCTCTTCAGGGTCTTTTGTGTTCCCATACAAATTAAAATTTTTTTGTTCTAGTTCTGTGAAAAAAATGCCATTGGTAATTTGATAGGATTGCACTGAATCTGTAGATCACCTTGGGTAGTATAGTTACTTTTACAGTGTTGATTCTTCCAATCCAAGAGTGTGGCATCCTTCTAACGGTTTATGTTATTTTCATTTTCTTTTATCGTTGTCTTATAGTTTTCTGAGTACAGATCTTTTGCCTCCTTAGGTAGGTTTATTCCTAGGTATTTTATTCTTTTCTTGGCACAGTGGTAAATAGAATTGTTTCCTTAGTTTCTTTTTATAATCTTTTGTTGTTAGTATATAGAAATACAACAGATTTCTAGGCATTAGTTTTGTATCCTGCAACTTTACCATTGGTGAGCTCTAGTAGTTTTCTGGTAGGATTTTATATTTTCTAGGTATAGTATTCTGAACTTTCCCAGTGGTTCAGTGGTAAAGAGTCCACCTGCCAATGCAGGAGACACAGATTTGATCCCTGGGTTGGGAAGATCCCCTCAAGAAGGAAATGGTAACCCACTCCAGTATTCTTGCCTGGATAATCCCATGGACAGAGAAGCATGGCAGGCTATAGTTCATGGGGTCACAAAAGAGTCAGACATGATTCAGTGATGAAACCACATGTATAGTATTCAATTCTCTGTCATCTACAAAGGGTGATAGTTTTATTTCTGCTTTATCAATTTAGATTCCTTTTACTTCTTTTTCGTCTCTAATTGGTGTGACTAGAGTTTCCAAAACTATGTTGAATAAAAGTGATGAGCATGGGCATCCTTGTCTTGTTCCTGATCTTTTCACCATTGAGTATGATGTTAATGGTGTTTTTGTCATTTATGACTTTTATTATGTCGAGGCAGATTCCCTCTATATGTACTTTCTGGAGAGATTTTTTTTAATCATAAATGGATATTTAATTTTATCAAAAGATTTTTCTGAATCTATTGAGATGATCATATGGCTTTTATTTTTCAATTTCCTATTCTTTTAAAAAATATTTGGCTGTGACATATCTTCATTGCCACACGTGGAATGTTCAGTCTTCATTGGAGCATGTGAACTCTTAGTGGTAGCATGCAAACTCTTAGTTATGGCATTAATTTGCTATTTTTTTATTTTAAAAATTCTATTACACATTTGTTTACAATGTTGTGTTAATTTCTGCTGTATATCAAAGTGACTCAGTAATATATACATATACATATTCTTTTTCATATATTTTTCTTTATGGTTTGTCACAGGATATTGAATATAGTTCCCTGGGCTATACAGTAGGATCTTGTTATTCTAATCTTCAGTTTAGTAATGAGGTGTATCACACTGATTGTTTTGTAGATAATGAAAAATCCTTGCACCCTTGGAATAAATCCCACTTGATCATGGTGTATGACCCTTTTAATGTACTACTGGATTTGATTTGCAAGTGTATGTTTGATTTGTGTCTATGTTCATCATTGATACTGGCTTGCAGTTTTTTCTTTTTGTGTGTGATGTCTTTGGTTTGGGGCTTCCCTGGTGGCTGAGTGGTAGAGAATCCGTCTGCCAATACAAGAGACTCAGGTTTGACCCCTGGGTTGGGAAGACTTCCTGAAAAAAAAATGACAATCCACTCCAATATTCTTGTCTGGGAAATTCCATGGACAGAGGAGCCTGGCAGGCTGAAGTTCACGGGGTTGCAAAGAGTTAGATGTGAATTAGGGACTGAACAACAAAACAATAAATCTTTGACATGTCAGTATTTAGTATTCCTCTGTCATCTACAAAGGGTGATAGTTTTATTTCTGCTTTATCAATTTAGATTCCTTTTACTTCTTTTTCGTCTCTAATTGGTGTGACTAGAGTTTCCAAAACTATGTTGAATAAAAGTGATGAGCATGGGCATCCTTGTCTTGTTCCTGATCTTTTCACCATTGAGTATGATGTTAATGGTGTTTTTGTCATTTATGACTTTTATTATGTCGAGGCAGATTCCCTCTATATGTACTTTCTGGAGAGATTTTTTTTAATCATAAATGGATATTTAATTTTATCAAAAGATTTTTCTGAATCTATTGAGATGATCATATGGCTTTTATTTTTCAATTTCCTATTCTTTTAAAAAATATTTGGCTGTGACATATCTTCATTGCCACACGTGGAATGTTCAGTCTTCATTGGAGCATGTGAACTCTTAGTGGTAGCATGCAAACTCTTAGTTATGGCATTAATTTGCTATTTTTTTATTTTAAAAATTCTATTACACATTTGTTTACAATGTTGTGTTAATTTCTGCTGTATATCAAAGTGACTCAGTAATATATACATATACATATTCTTTTTCATATATTTTTCTTTATGGTTTGTCACAGGATATTGAATATAGTTCCTGGGCTATACAGTAGGATCTTGTTATTCTAATCTTCAGTTTAGTAATGAGGTGTATCACACTGATTGTTTTGTAGATAATGAAAAATCCTTGCACCCTTGGAATAAATCCCACTTGATCATGGTGTATGACCCTTTTAATGTACTACTGGATTTGATTTGCAAGTGTATGTTTGATTTGTGTCTATGTTCATCATTGATACTGGCTTGCAGTTTTTTCTTTTTGTGTGTGATGTCTTTGGTTTGGGGCTTCCCTGGTGGCTGAGTGGTAGAGAATCCGTCTGCCAATACAAGAGACTCAGGTTTGACCCCTGGGTTGGGAAGACTTCCTGAAAAAAAAATGACAATCCACTCCAATATTCTTGTCTGGGAAATTCCATGGACAGAGGAGCCTGGCAGGCTGAAGTTCACGGGGTTGCAAAGAGTTAGATGTGAATTAGGGACTGAACAACAAAAACAATAAATCTTTGATTTTGGTATGAGGCTGATGGTGGCCTCATACAATGAATTCAGAAATGTCCTTTCTTTTTTTTTTTATAAAGTCATTTTTTATTTTCTTAAATTTTGGCCTCTTTTATTGGTTTTTTATTTCTTTATATTCATCCATCTTTATTCTTTGGCCTGTGTGGGCCTCCCATCGCAGTGGCCTCTGTCTTTGCAGAGCACTGGCTCTGGGCCCATGCGCTCCAGAGCACTGGCTCGCAATTGGACACACGGTCCAGCTGCTCCACGGCACATGGGATATTCCCAGGCCTGGGATCCAACTGGTGCCCCTTGCACTGCAAGGCAGTGTCCTTACCCACTCGACCACTAGGGAAGCCCTGAAGTAGTTTTTAAAATTTTATTTATTTATTTATTTTTGGCTATTTTGAGTTTTCACTGCTGCCACAGGCTCTTCTCTAGTTGAGGTGAGCAGGCTCCTTGTTGCGGTGATTTCTCTTGTTGTGGAACCCGGGCTCTAGAGCACATGAGCTTCAGTAGTTGCAGCTCCGAGGCTCTAGAGCACAGGCTCAATAGTTGACTCACGGGCTTAGTTGCTCTGCAGTATATGGAATCTTTCCAGATCAGGGATCGAACTTGTGTCTCCTGCATTGGCAGGCAAACTCTTTACCACTGACCTACGAGGGAAACCCTGTCCTTTCTTCTGGAGTTTTTTGGAATAGTTTCAAAAGAATAGGTGTTAATTCCCTGGGCTATACAGTTTTTACTAACTGGATTTTTGATTTGTAGATAATGAAATCCTTGCACCCTTGGAATAAATCCCACTTGATCATGGTGTATGACCCTTTTAATGTACTACTGGATTTGATTTGCAAGTGTATGTTTGATTTGTGTCTATGTTCATCATTGATACTGGCTTGCAGTTTTTTCTTTTTGTGTGTGATGTCTTTGGTTTGGGGCTTCCCTGGTGGCTGAGTGGTAGAGAATCCGTCTGCCAATACAAGAGACTCAGGTTTGACCCCTGGGTTGGGAAGACTTCCTGAAAAAAAAATGACAATCCACTCCAATATTCTTGTCTGGGAAATTCCATGGACAGAGGAGCCTGGCAGGCTGAAGTTCACGGGGTTGCAAAGAGTTAGATGTGAATTAGGGACTGAACAACAAAAACAATAAATCTTTGATTTTGGTATGAGGCTGATGGTGGCCTCATACAATGAATTCAGAAATGTCCTTTCTTTTTTTTTTATAAAGTCATTTTTTATTTTCTTAAATTTTGGCCTCTTTTATTGGTTTTTTATTTCTTTATATTCATCCATCTTTATTCTTTGGCCTGTGTGGGCCTCCCATCGCAGTGGCCTCTGTCTTTGCAGAGCACTGGCTCTGGGCCCATGCGCTCCAGAGCACTGGCTCGCAATTGGACACACGGTCCAGCTGCTCCACGGCACATGGGATATTCCCAGGCCTGGGATCCAACTGGTGCCCCTTGCACTGCAAGGCAGTGTCCTTACCCACTCGACCACTAGGGAAGCCCTGAAGTAGTTTTTAAAATTTTATTTATTTATTTATTTTTGGCTATTTTGAGTTTTCACTGCTGCCACAGGCTCTTCTCTAGTTGAGGTGAGCAGGCTCCTTGTTGCGGTGATTTCTCTTGTTGTGGAACCCGGGCTCTAGAGCACATGAGCTTCAGTAGTTGCAGCTCCGAGGCTCTAGAGCACAGGCTCAATAGTTGACTCACGGGCTTAGTTGCTCTGCAGTATATGGAATCTTTCCAGATCAGGGATCGAACTTGTGTCTCCTGCATTGGCAGGCAAACTCTTTACCACTGACCTACGAGGGAAACCCTGTCCTTTCTTCTGGAGTTTTTTGGAATAGTTTCAAAAGAATAGGTGTTAATTCTTCTCTAAATGTTTGATAAAATTCACTTGTGAAGCCATCTGATTCTGGACTTCTGTTTGTTGGGAGTTATTAAACAACAGATTCAATTTCAGTAGTTATAACAGGTCTGTTCATACTTGCCATTTCTTTCCCGTTCAGTCTTGGGAAGTTTCATCTTTCTAAGAATTTGTCTATTTCTTCTCAATTGTTCATTTTATTGACATATGGTTGCTTGTAGAATTTCTTTTAGTCCTTTGTTTTTAGTATGTTTTTTTAAAAATTTGAATCATACATTTTTTTTGCCACATCCCATAGCATGCAGAACTTTAATCAGGGGTCAAACCCACACCCACTGCAGTGGAAATGCAGAGTCTTAACCAGTGGAGCAGGAGGGAAGTTCTCTCTTATGGTCTTTTCTATTTCTGTGCTGTTGGTTGTAAATTCCTTTTCATTTCTAATTTTATTGATTTGGGCCCTTTCCCTTTTATTCTTTATGATCCTGGCTAAAAATTTTACAATTTTTTAAATCTTTTCAAAGAACCAGTTTCAATTTCATTGATCTTCACAAAAGTTAATTCTGATGAAGTCCAATTTATCTATTTTTGAAAATTATTTGTGGGCTTCCCTGGTGGTCCAGTGGGTAAGGACACCGCCTTGCAGTGCAAGGGGTGCCGGTTCGATCCCTGGCCTGGAGAGATCCCACGTGCTGTAGAGCGGCTGGACCGGTGTGTCCAATTACTGAGCCGGAGCTCTGGAGTGCGTGTGCCCACAGCCGGTGCTCTGCGACAACAGAGACCATTGCAATGGGAGGCCCACACGGGCCAAAGAACAAAAATGGATGAAAATAGATAAATGAAAGACCAATAGAAGTGTCCCGCCTGCTCCCCCCCCCCCCCAACCTCTCCCTCACTCCAAAAAAAAAAAAAAAAAGAAAATTATTTGTGCTTTTGATGTTCTGAGAAACCATTGCTAAATCTCATGTCACAAAGATTCCCCCTATATTTTCTATTAAGAGTTTTATGGTTTTGGCTCTTATATTTAGTTCGTTTTGAGTTAATGTTTGTACAAAGTGTGAGATAAGGATCCAACATCTTTCTTTCAGATATGGTTATCCAGTTGTTCCTGCACCATTTGTTGACAAGACTATTCTTTCTTCATTGAATAGTCTTAACATCCTTGTCAAAAATCAATTAACATTCACTTTATATTTCTTAAATCTCAATTATATTTCATTGATATATATGTCAATATTATTATTTTTAAAAAATATTTTATTTATTTATTTATTTTGGCTATTCTGAGTTTTCACTGCTGCTGCAGGCTCTTCTCTAGTTGCAGGGAGTGGGGGCTACTCTCTAGCAGAGGTGAGCAGGCTTCTTGTTGAGGTGACTAGTCTTGTTATGGAATTTGGGCTCTAGGGCCCATGAGCTTCAACAGTTGTGCCACATGGGCTCAATAGTTGCGGCTCTGAGGCTCTAGAGCACAAGCTTAATAGTTGTGCCTCATGGGCTTAGTTGTTACCCAGCATGCAGGATCTTCCTGGATCAGGGATTGAAACCATGTCTCCTGCCTTGGCAGGCGAACTGTTCACCACTGAGTTACCAGGGAAGCCCTATATGTCAATATTAGTCTATTACCACATTGTTTTGATTATTGTAGCTTTGTAGTTCATTGATCTTCACAAAAGTTAATTCTGATGAAGTCCAATTTATCTATTTTTGAAAATTATTTGTGGGCTTCCCTGGTGGTCCAGTGGGTAAGGACACCGCCTTGCAGTGCAAGGGGTGCCGGTTCGATCCCTGGCCTGGAGAGATCCCACGTGCTGTAGAGCGGCTGGACCGGTGTGTCCAATTACTGAGCCGGAGCTCTGGAGTGCGTGTGCCCACAGCCGGTGCTCTGCGACAACAGAGACCATTGCAATGGGAGGCCCACACGGGCCAAAGAACAAAAATGGATGAAAATAGATAAATGAAAGACCAATAGAAGTGTCCCGCCTGCCCCCCTCCCTCCCCAACCTCTCCCTCACTCCAAAAAAAAAAAAAAAAAGAAAATTATTTGTGCTTTTGATGTTCTGAGAAACCATTGCTAAATCTCATGTCACAAAGATTCCCCCTATATTTTCTATTAAGAGTTTTATGGTTTTGGCTCTTATATTTAGTTCGTTTTGAGTTAATGTTTGTACAAAGTGTGAGATAAGGATCCAACATCTTTCTTTCAGATATGGTTATCCAGTTGTTCCTGCACCATTTGTTGACAAGACTATTCTTTCTTCATTGAATAGTCTTAACATCCTTGTCAAAAATCAATTAACATTCACTTTATATTTCTTAAATCTCAATTATATTTCATTGATATATATGTCAATATTATTATTTTTAAAAAATATTTTATTTATTTATTTATTTTGGCTATTCTGAGTTTTCACTGCTGCTGCAGGCTCTTCTCTAGTTGCAGGGAGTGGGGGCTACTCTCTAGCAGAGGTGAGCAGGCTTCTTGTTGAGGTGACTAGTCTTGTTATGGAATTTGGGCTCTAGGGCCCATGAGCTTCAACAGTTGTGCCACATGGGCTCAATAGTTGCGGCTCTGAGGCTCTAGAGCACAAGCTTAATAGTTGTGCCTCATGGGCTTAGTTGTTACCCAGCATGCAGGATCTTCCTGGATCAGGGATTGAAACCATGTCTCCTGCCTTGGCAGGCGAACTGTTCACCACTGAGTTACCAGGGAAGCCCTATATGTCAATATTAGTCTATTACCACATTGTTTTGATTATTGTAGCTTTGTAGTTACTCTTGAAACAAGGGAAGTAAGTGTGAGTCCTCCAACTCTGTTCTCGGTTATTTTTTGTTTTGTTTTGTTTTTGCTATTTGGTTCCCCTTACCACACCATATGAATTTTAGAATTTTTTTTTTCAGTTTTTGCAAAAAGAGGTTTTTTAAGTAATTATTGCATTGATTTTGTGGATTACTTTTAGTATTATCACCGTTTTTTTTTTAATTCAGTGAAATCAGTTACTGTATTCAAATGTAAACAAACAATATACTCCAATCAGTAGTTTTTGTCCTGTTAAGATACAGTGCACCCCCTCTTCAGAATTCTGATGGTTCTGTGTAGACATCTGAGTCTTAGGGTATCTTCCTGGACCCATCACTATGGTGAGGATTCAAGTCACATTTGGGCTTAAATCTTGGCACTATTGCAGACTACCTGAGTAACCTTGAGACCACTATACCTTGGAGATAACATATGTTCTTTTGGTGGATAAATGAAAGCTTATAAATGGTTACTGTAGTAACCTGGCACATAGAGAATGATCAGTAATTCAGTGATATGGTAGTGGTTGGGGAGATCATGGCAGAGGTATTCTTTGCTGTTAGTGGTGGTGGTGATGTGAATATCTCATTTACACTGTGAACTCCATAAAACAGAATCTGTGACTTTCTTGTCTTGGATCTTAACTCTTAGTATTGTTCTTTGCATAAATTGTTATGTATATGCCACTTAATTGAATTGATTGAATGAATTACATCCTACTGTAGACTTCATAGAGGAAATTGACATTTCAGATGTGTGGTGATTATATTTATTTTGGTTAGGTTGTGGTGCCCATTTGTCTAGTCAAACACTCATCTAGATGTTCCTGTGAAGGTATTTTTTGTTTTTTAACTTTTATTTTACTTTTAACTTTTACAGAGTTCTGTTGTTTACAGATATGTATGTTCCCGGATTAGTCATACATATATCCCCCCCATCCCACCCCTCTAGACCGTCACACAGCACCCCTGCAGGATCCCCTTTTCCTGTGAAGGTATTTTTGCGGCTAATATTTACAATCACTTGACTTTAAGTATAGGCAATTACCCTGGATAATATAAATACACCTCATCCAGTTAACTGAAGAGTGAGGAACAAAGACTGACGTTTCCCAAAGAATAAGGAATTCTGCCTCAAATTTGTAATATAGAAATCCTGGGTTTCCAGACTGCTGGATCAACTTTGCCTGAGTTTCCAACCTACCAACTTTTCCTATGGATTTTGGACTTGTGTCTTACAATTGCATGTACTAATTCCTTAAAATAAATATCTCTCTGGGTATACATCGTAATAATTAACAGTATTAAGTCTTTGAGTTCATGAACATGATGTGTCTTGTCTTTTCATTTTAGATAACTTCTTTAATTTCTTTCAGTAATGTTTTGTAGTTTTTCTGTTTTTTTTTTCTTTTTTTACATTTAATTCCCCCTATTACCTTGGGGGTTTTAACACTATGGTGAGGATTCAAGTCACATTTGGGCTTAAATCTTGGCACTATTGCAGACTACCTGAGTAACCTTGAGACCACTATACCTTGGAGATAACATATGTTCTTTTGGTGGATAAATGAAAGCTTATAAATGGTTACTGTAGTAACCTGGCACATAGAGAATGATCAGTAATTCAGTGATATGGTAGTGGTTGGGAGATCATGGCAGAGGTATTCTTTGCTGTTAGTGGTGGTGGTGATGTGAATATCTCATTTACACTGTGAACTCCATAAAACAGAATCTGTGACTTTCTTGTCTTGGATCTTAACTCTTAGTATTGTTCTTTGCATAAATTGTTATGTATATGCCACTTAATTGAATTGATTGAATGAATTACATCCTACTGTAGACTTCATAGAGGAAATTGACATTTCAGATGTGTGGTGATTATATTTATTTTGGTTAGGTTGTGGTGCCCATTTGTCTAGTCAAACACTCATCTAGATGTTCCTGTGAAGGTATTTTTTGTTTTTTAACTTTTATTTTACTTTTAACTTTTACAGAGTTCTGTTGTTTACAGATATGTATGTTCCCGGATTAGTCATACATATATCCCCCCCATCCCACCCCTCTAGACCGTCACACAGCACCCCTGCAGGATCCCCTTTTCCTGTGAAGGTATTTTTGCGGCTAATATTTACAATCACTTGACTTTAAGTATAGGCAATTACCCTGGATAATATAAATACACCTCATCCAGTTAACTGAAGAGTGAGGAACAAAGACTGACGTTTCCCAAAGAATAAGGAATTCTGCCTCAAATTTGTAATATAGAAATCCTGGGTTTCCAGACTGCTGGATCAACTTTGCCTGAGTTTCCAACCTACCAACTTTTCCTATGGATTTTGGACTTGTGTCTTACAATTGCATGTACTAATTCCTTAAAATAAATATCTCTCTGGGTATACATCGTAATAATTAACAGTATTAAGTCTTTGAGTTCATGAACATGATGTGTCTTGTCTTTTCATTTTAGATAACTTCTTTAATTTCTTTCAGTAATGTTTTGTAGTTTTTCTGTATTATACAAATATTATACCATCTTAGTTAAATTTACTCCCAAGTGTTCTGTTCTTTCTCATAGTACTGCAAACAGAGTTTTAAAAATTAATTTCTTATTTGAACTGTTTATTTCCAGTGTATAAAAAAAGTACAGCTGATTTTTGATCTTGTACAAAGTTGATGAACTAATTTTGATGAATTTTAGCTCTGGCAAATTTTTTGGTTGATCCTTTAGACTATTCTGTATAGAATTAGTTGTGAATAGAGAGAGTTTTACTTCTTTTTCAATTGGTTGCTATTTTTTTTCTTTTTTCTTTTCCCTTGCATGGCTGCTCTGGCTAGGACTTCCAGTATAATATTGAATAGCAATGGTAAAAGTGAGCATCCTTGTCTTGTTCTTGATCTTTAGGGCAAAGATTTCAGTTTGTTGTTGTTTTTTTAATCATTATGAGCTCTTTTGTCTGCCTGTGAGCTCTTAGGAGGAGCTCACAGGCAGAGCTGCTCCTTAGGCTTTCCTGCTGGTAGGAGCTGCCATCGTCTGCTCCTGCCTTTTAGCTCCCATGGGGTCCATAGTCTATATAGCCTTGATACCCTTCCAAGCTCAACAGCTTAAGGATAATCTTTCAGCCCCATGGCTAAAAGCTGGCGAGTAGCTATTTATGGGGTCTCTGGTAGTAGTTCTGTTCCACAACCTTTCAAAGAGTTTATAAATACTTCCTTGGAGCAGCACTAGGAGACTGAATAAATCTATTATTAACATGCCAGCGACAACTATCAGGCCCTCTCTGGCACTTCTTTCCCAGTGCCCTGGGGCAAGACTCAAGTTCTTCAAAGAGTGAGAATCTAAAGAGGCAGTTTAGCCCAAACCCCAGTCCAATCCCACGGGTAGGACTAGTAGCCACACTTTCCACCACATTTTCATATTTGTTACAGGAAATTGATTTTGTGAGCCACAACAAAAGATAAACTATCTCTAGTGAAGCATACCAAGAATGGGATTAAACCTGTCCCACCTTCAAGAGCCTTCCTTAATCATAACCTTGTTCCAAAATAGATTCCAGCCAGCTTCACAGCTCTCTTTAAGGGACTGACTCCTATAAAATCCCCAGAAGATTTCTGGATTCCACCAGACAATTTTATAACCCCACCTTGAGCAATCAGATCCTCTTCAAAAGAGATAAGTGAGAGTGGGTTTTAAGATTGGAAAGGTAGAGAAAGGATCAGGTGGTATTTGGCGCCTTAGAGGAAGAGGGGACTTGAAGGGGTATGAAAAGATGGCATATAGACTTCATTTTTGAATAGCTGCCCCTTGGGCCAATCCTGAAAACAAGATTCAAGTGAGTACTAGAAGTACAGCCAGAGGACACACTCTAAGAGAGGCAAGACCAGAGTCTAACACGCATGGCAGGCTTTCAGGGGAGTAATAGGTCATGTCTCCCTTCTAAATATCCATTATGGGTACTTCCTAAACCCATGACACCCCTTCTTAATCCCTGCTTATCTGTTCACTCTTTGCCTCCAGCAGACCAGAAAAGCCTCAATGGGACTTTGAAAGAATATGGTATCACAGGGCTTCCAGCACTGTCACCAGATAGAGGAATGGTGGGAGCCAGCACTGATAGATGTCCACCATCTAACTATACAGAGCACTCTGGTTATATTGAACTCATTTTACCTGTCTTACATCACACTGAGGATGGTATTAATTATTATTTCATTCTTTACAGTTGAGAAAAATGAGAAACAGAGATTTCAAGTAGCTGGCCCAATGTTGGTATAATAGCAGGACTTGAACTCAGGCAGTCCAGCTATAGACTCTAAGCTCTAATGCCTGAATTTTTCCATGATGACTGGGAATTTCTTTGACAAGATTTATTCTCCTTTCAATTTTCCTTTCACTGTATTTGTTTAGCTGCAGAAGACCACTCTTGGTCCCTGCAGTCCTCCTGGGACAACATTTTCCTCTCAACATTTTCTATCCCTGGTCCATTCCATCAGCCCCTTCTAACTTGATCTTTGCTCTGCTTCCCTCTCCTCAAACTTGAAGACTTGCAAATATCTTTCTCTCCTTCCCCTGGAGCTGAGAAATTGATTTTGTGAGCCACAACAAAAGATAAACTATCTCTAGTGAAGCATACCAAGAATGGGATTAAACCTGTCCCACCTTCAAGAGCCTTCCTTAATCATAACCTTGTTCCAAAATAGATTCCAGCCAGCTTCACAGCTCTCTTTAAGGGACTGACTCCTATAAAATCCCCAGAAGATTTCTGGATTCCACCAGACAATTTTATAACCCCACCTTGAGCAATCAGATCCTCTTCAAAAGAGATAAGTGAGAGTGGGTTTTAAGATTGGAAAGGTAGAGAAAGGATCAGGTGGTATTTGGCGCCTTAGAGGAAGAGGGGACTTGAAGGGGTATGAAAAGATGGCATATAGACTTCATTTTTGAATAGCTGCCCCTTGGGCCAATCCTGAAAACAAGATTCAAGTGAGTACTAGAAGTACAGCCAGAGGACACACTCTAAGAGAGGCAAGACCAGAGTCTAACACGCATGGCAGGCTTTCAGGGGAGTAATAGGTCATGTCTCCCTTCTAAATATCCATTATGGGTACTTCCTAAACCCATGACACCCCTTCTTAATCCCTGCTTATCTGTTCACTCTTTGCCTCCAGCAGACCAGAAAAGCCTCAATGGGACTTTGAAAGAATATGGTATCACAGGGCTTCCAGCACTGTCACCAGATAGAGGAATGGTGGGAGCCAGCACTGATAGATGTCCACCATCTAACTATACAGAGCACTCTGGTTATATTGAACTCATTTTACCTGTCTTACATCACACTGAGGATGGTATTAATTATTATTTCATTCTTTACAGTTGAGAAAAATGAGAAACAGAGATTTCAAGTAGCTGGCCCAATGTTGGTATAATAGCAGGACTTGAACTCAGGCAGTCCAGCTATAGACTCTAAGCTCTAATGCCTGAATTTTTCCATGATGACTGGGAATTTCTTTGACAAGATTTATTCTCCTTTCAATTTTCCTTTCACTGTATTTGTTTAGCTGCAGAAGACCACTCTTGGTCCCTGCAGTCCTCCTGGGACAACATTTTCCTCTCAACATTTTCTATCCCTGGTCCATTCCATCAGCCCCTTCTAACTTGATCTTTGCTCTGCTTCCCTCTCCTCAAACTTGAAGACTTGCAAATATCTTTCTCTCCTTCCCCTGGAGCTGAGACCTGATAGAGAGGCCTGGTTTGGCAAGAGAGCCTCCTCTCAAGGTCAGACCCTATGTGATCCAGCAGGATCTGAGCGTCCAAATGAAGCATCTAAGTCTGTTCCATGTTCCTGGGAAACCTGTTCTTCTCCACCCTCTCCTCCCGCTCTTGGGCCGCTCTGTCTTCTCTGCTATTACTTTCCTGGCCTGTGGCTCCTCCCACCCCCATCCATTACCCATTTCCACTTTTTCATACTTTATCTGTTTTCCTTTGTCTGTTCCCCTTCTCCTGATACATGTTCGTCTCCGAAATACTTCTCCTCAGTTTACTTTTTCTGTATGTATCTTGCAGAAGGTATGTCCATGTCTGCTTCATGTGTGTGTCTCTTTTTTATTGCTGCCTTTTTTCTTTTGGGGTAGCCCAGACGGGGAACAAGAACTCATTAAGATTTTTTAAAAAGGTACTCTTTTCTTTTAACATGGTTTAAAGGCCTTTGTCACTCATGCCCTCCAACATGGTACTGTACCCATAAGCAACTTTATTATTTTTCGCTAAATATGATCTATTCTTTGGGGTACCATTCCTTTTGCTGGGGAGACTTTCCACGCTGAACCCACCATTCAACCAACTCCCACTCATTTTTCTAGTCACAAACATTGCTTCCTCCAGGAGGCAATCAATGACTATGCAGCTGTCTCTCTCTAACATGAGCTTCCACCCTGTCTTTCTGCTGTTAAAACAATAGTCGTGGTACTGCATTTGCCTTTTTTCTTATATGTCTGCCCATTAGACTTGGCTCTTTGAAGGCAAAGATCTACCTTTCAAGACTCACTTCCTTTTAATGGAATATGGGAAAGAGGCTGCTTCTGACAGCCTTCCCTACCAACTAGTCTCTTGCCACATCATTCTCTTAAAAGTTGACTGATTTCTGCTGACATGGAGATTCTACAAGCCCAAATACTACCTGTGTCCTCCTCCAAGTCTTAAAGAGAATTTGATCCCTTGCAGTGTTTCTTCTGGCTTCTCGAGTATTTCTCTTCTTTTTTTTTTTTTTTTTTTTTAATTAATCATGGAAGAAAGGTTAGGTGGAGGTTTTGTGGAGTTTTTCCAATAACTGTTGGTGGCTCAACTTCTAGGTAGGAAACCTAAGTGAAACCGATTGCATATCAGCAAACCTCCTCCACTGCTCTGTAACAGCAGTTGTGCTTTCCTCTAAGGGAGGCGCCAGATCTGTCTTTTCCTCCTTCTCCCAGTGCCCTGAAAAAACATTTGTGGAAATATTGCATTGACATATATACATGTATATATGTGTGTATGTGCATGTGTGTATATACATATGTATAGATTGTCTAGATATAGATTTTCTATATAGACATTTCTTTCATAATATATGTGTTATACATATGTGTCTATCTTGTTCAGAGGTGGCTCATTGGTAAAAAATCCACCTGAAATGTAGGAGACCCAGATTTGATCCCTGGGTCTGGAAGATTCCCTGCAGGAGGGTATGGCAACCCACTCTAGTGTTCTTGCCTGGAGAATCCCATGGACAGAGGAGCCTGGTGGTCTACGGTCCGTAAGATCGCAAAGAGACAGACATGAATGAAGTGACTTTACTATGCCCGTGTGTGTGTGTGTGTATGGTTACATCTGAGAAATTGTGAATTTAGACCATGAACTGGGTTTTGAGAGAACCCAACCAAGTTCCAAACACCTTTAAATCTGAACCATGAACTTTATGTATTCTCTTAAATGCAGGTATCTTCTCCTGTAGCCGTAGCCAAAGAAAAACTACATCACTCTGTTTGCCTGTAGTATCTACTTCTTGAGTGAATATTCAAACATTCTCCAGTCAATTCACATTTCTTTATATCTTTGCATGTTCCCCAATCCTAGAGAGGGAAATCTGAGCCATGGTAGATTTTAAATTTCCTTTTGCTGGTTTCACCCCCAACCAGAGAGCCCAGCAGGGTGTGCTCTACCCTGGTCTCCCTCCTGGTGATGGCAGCTTCCTGCAGCTGATCTCCTCAGAGTCGCCCTCTCCACAGCAGTGCCCTGGCTGAGTCCTTTCTGGACCTTCCTGTGGCCAGGCCTGGGCATTCAGGAGCTCCTTTGAGGAATTTATGCCACATCTTACAAAATTCCTCAGTAGTCTTCCTTTCTTTATGTGATTTTCGTAGCTATTTTAAACATTTACTCTCCCACATGAATACTAAGGTCATCTTATCTAATTTTAAAACAATAAAGAATTTTTGAGGTATTTTTAAAATCTTCCATCATAACTAATACTCAAAAAAAGTCAAGTTCTCTTTCATGGCTAGTATTTTTTGCTTGATACACTTAGTTGCTGTATCCCTAAGTGTAAATAAGTTTGTGACATAATTTATCCAACTTAGTATCTTAGTGATACAATTTCTGCTTTATTGTGTATATATTTGCATTTGACCATGTTTAAAAATTTTCAATCCTTTTGGAAGCATCTGAAGTGTATTTCTTGTTCAACAGCATATAACAAGTTAGTTTTTGTTTTAAAACTCAGTAGCACAGTATCTTTCTCTTTTTTAAATCTTATTTATTTTTGTCTATTCTGGGTTTTCACTGCTGCCACAGGCTCTTTTCTAGTTGCAGGGAGTGGTGGCTTCTTCCCTAGTTGAGGTGAGCAGGCTTCTTGTTGCGGTGACTTCTCTTGTTGTGGAACTTGGGCTCTAGTTCACACAGGCTTCAGTAGTTGCAGCACATGGGCTCCATAGTTGTGGCTCCGAGGCTCTAGAGCACAGGCTCCATAGTTGTGGCTCACGGGCTTAGTTGCTCCACAGCATGTGGGATCTTCCTGGATTAGGAATCAAACCCGTGTCTCCTGTATTGGCAGGCAAACTCTTCAGCACTGAGCCTCCAGGGAAGCCCCACATAGTATCTTGCAATGGGGAAATTCAGCCCATTCTGATTTCACAATAACGATAAGTGTTATTCTCCCTTTTATTCCTTTCATCCTAATTTATGTTTACCATTTACCAAGCATATCCCTTTCCCCCACTCCTTTTTTTCTTCCCTTATTTCTCATTTATTTTTCTCTTTCTCATGGCTCATTTAGAAATTCTACTGTGCTTTTCCATTTTGTCATTTTCTCCCAGTTTCTGATACTCATGATCAAATTCATGGTTTTTTGGTTTTTGTCAAAATTTTCTCCCAGTTTCTGATACAGCAGTGCCTCTATCTTACCCCAGGGAAGACTCCTTTGAGGAATTTATGCCACATCTTACAAAATTCCTCAGTAGTCTTCCTTTCTTTATGTGATTTTCGTAGCTATTTTAAACATTTACTCTCCACATGAATACTAAGGTCATCTTATCTAATTTTAAAACAATAAAGAATTTTTGAGGTATTTTTAAAATCTTCCATCATAACTAATACTCAAAAAAAGTCAAGTTCTCTTTCATGGCTAGTATTTTTTGCTTGATACACTTAGTTGCTGTATCCCTAAGTGTAAATAAGTTTGTGACATAATTTATCCAACTTAGTATCTTAGTGATACAATTTCTGCTTTATTGTGTATATATTTGCATTTGACCATGTTTAAAAATTTTCAATCCTTTTGGAAGCATCTGAAGTGTATTTCTTGTTCAACAGCATATAACAAGTTAGTTTTTGTTTTAAAACTCAGTAGCACAGTATCTTTCTCTTTTTTAAATCTTATTTATTTTTGTCTATTCTGGGTTTTCACTGCTGCCACAGGCTCTTTTCTAGTTGCAGGGAGTGGTGGCTTCTTCCCTAGTTGAGGTGAGCAGGCTTCTTGTTGCGGTGACTTCTCTTGTTGTGGAACTTGGGCTCTAGTTCACACAGGCTTCAGTAGTTGCAGCACATGGGCTCCATAGTTGTGGCTCCGAGGCTCTAGAGCACAGGCTCCATAGTTGTGGCTCACGGGCTTAGTTGCTCCACAGCATGTGGGATCTTCCTGGATTAGGAATCAAACCCGTGTCTCCTGTATTGGCAGGCAAACTCTTCAGCACTGAGCCTCCAGGGAAGCCCCACATAGTATCTTGCAATGGGGAAATTCAGCCCATTCTGATTTCACAATAACGATAAGTGTTATTCTCCCTTTTATTCCTTTCATCCTAATTTATGTTTACCATTTACCAAGCATATCCCTTTCCCCCACTCCTTTTTTTCTTCCCTTATTTCTCATTTATTTTTCTCTTTCTCATGGCTCATTTAGAAATTCTACTGTGCTTTTCCATTTTGTCATTTTCTCCCAGTTTCTGATACTCATGATCAAATTCATGGTTTTTTGGTTTTTTTTTTTCAGGGAAATAAAAAGACCTAAATATTCCCCTACTCCCTCCACAAATTCTATATATGTTGTCACAGAGAGAGGACTTTGCCCCGTCACATTTGACTTGTGTGGGGTAGGGAGCAGGTAAGCAAAGTGGACCTCCAGGAGGCCCGTCAAAGTCTCTTGTCTCTATGGACAGACTAGATCTGCCAGTTCCCCATTCCCAACATCCCCAAAGCCCTACTTTTAAAGCTGGAGATGCCGCCTCTCTCAAGACTTGATACGGCTGTCCTGTCCGCAGATACCTTTGGGGACTGATTAGGGAAGAGGAGATAAAGAGACTGCTCCAGGGCACAGGGACGCAAGTGGGAAAATGCACTGAAGGGAAGCTGTGGGGTCCCTCTGCCTGCTCCACAGGTAAGGACGATCCCCACACCAAAGTCTGCTGGACAGGGGAAAGCTGGAGTGCTGAGGGCCTCGGAGCCTCCAGGGAGGAGGGGAAGACACGGAGGGGAAGAGCACCTCTGAGGGTCACAGCTGGGGGAGGGGCACCCAAGGTCAACTGCAGGCTGAGCAAGCTCTGTGATGGGTCTGCCTTCTGCTACAGAGGACGTGGGAGGAGAGGACAGTACCCTGGGTCTTGTGACCAAATTGTTTCCTCTCAGACTGTCTCATAGACAGTCTGAAGTGGTCAGTCAGCCTAGGATTAGGAGTGGGCAGGACATCTACCATTGGGCGCTACATATTTAGGAAGTTGAATGAGACTCGCAGAGCCTGAGTGAGACTCTCCATGCCCCCAGGGGAAGATGGACCCTCCAGGTCTGGTCAGATCACTCCAGAGACCCAGAAACCTAGACCCCAGCACACCCTAAAGGGTGGAGAGGGTCAGGAATACCCATCTCTAGGGTTTGCAAAGGGTTCTGTGAAAAGGAACACATCTCAGCTCCACTATCTGATACTGGGTTTATGTTTACCATTTACCAAGCATATCCCTTTCCCCCACTCCTTTTTTTCTTCCCTTATTTCTCATTTATTTTTCTCTTTCTCATGGCTCATTTAGAAATTCTACTGTGCTTTTCCATTTTGTCATTTTCTCCCAGTTTCTGATACTCATGATCAAATTCATGGTTTTTTGGTTTTTTTTTTTCAGGGAAATAAAAAGACCTAAATATTCCCCTACTCCCTCCACAAATTCTATATATGTTGTCACAGAGAGAGGACTTTGCCCCGTCACATTTGACTTGTGTGGGGTAGGGAGCAGGTAAGCAAAGTGGACCTCCAGGAGGCCCGTCAAAGTCTCTTGTCTCTATGGACAGACTAGATCTGCCAGTTCCCCATTCCCAACATCCCCAAAGCCCTACTTTTAAAGCTGGAGATGCCGCCTCTCTCAAGACTTGATACGGCTGTCCTGTCCGCAGATACCTTTGGGGACTGATTAGGGAAGAGGAGATAAAGAGACTGCTCCAGGGCACAGGGACGCAAGTGGGAAAATGCACTGAAGGGAAGCTGTGGGGTCCCTCTGCCTGCTCCACAGGTAAGGACGATCCCCACACCAAAGTCTGCTGGACAGGGGAAAGCTGGAGTGCTGAGGGCCTCGGAGCCTCCAGGGAGGAGGGGAAGACACGGAGGGGAAGAGCACCTCTGAGGGTCACAGCTGGGGGAGGGGCACCCAAGGTCAACTGCAGGCTGAGCAAGCTCTGTGATGGGTCTGCCTTCTGCTACAGAGGACGTGGGAGGAGAGGACAGTACCCTGGGTCTTGTGACCAAATTGTTTCCTCTCAGACTGTCTCATAGACAGTCTGAAGTGGTCAGTCAGCCTAGGATTAGGAGTGGGCAGGACATCTACCATTGGGCGCTACATATTTAGGAAGTTGAATGAGACTCGCAGAGCCTGAGTGAGACTCTCCATGCCCCCAGGGGAAGATGGACCCTCCAGGTCTGGTCAGATCACTCCAGAGACCCAGAAACCTAGACCCCAGCACACCCTAAAGGGTGGAGAGGGTCAGGAATACCCATCTCTAGGGTTTGCAAAGGGTTCTGTGAAAAGGAACACATCTCAGCTCCACTATCTGATACTGGGTTCTCACAGTGTTGGGTATACACACGAGAATAAGGCACATGCTAAAGGAGGCCATGGCTCCTGGGTCAGAAAGTGTTGAGGAGGCAGAAAAAAGGTTACTAATTCTCACCTAAGCGTGGACTACATGACAGGTACTGTTGAGTATGAGAATCCTGACAACAAGCATTGTCAGCACTCAGATATGGAACGTCAGAGGCTCTGTGTTTGGATGGCTTGCCCAGCCAAGCTTGCACACCCCTTTGGTGTGGAAACTTTAGATGAAAGCTGGTCCAGTCCAATTTCAAAGCCCGAGTCCTAACCTCTTAGACTCTCCCAAATTGAATACTTTAGTAACCGTAATTTGGAATCTGGCCTTACGCTTACTAATGAATGGAGAAACAATGCCAAGAATTGAATAAATAAGACCTGGGAGACTCCTGGTGAAGGGCAGTCTGCTCCAGCCTCTTGATGAGGTTGTCAAAGGGCTTAGTTCCCTGTTGCCAAAGTCCCTTCATGTCTATTACTTCATGTCTGTATCATCCATGGAAGATACGTGAGTTACTGAGTCCCAGGAGAGGGTGATGAGAGGACATGGAAAATGCCAGAAGGACCCAGGAGAGGCCAGAAACGTGGGTGTGACAGGAGCAGAGACCCCTGAGATGCTTCACAACAAGGAATTGCATGGCTAGAGCCTCCTCCTTGGCAGATGAGGGTGGGAGGGCCCTCTGGGCACAAGGGTGGGAAGAGGCTGAAACGTGGGCCTCAGAATGGAGTGAAGCCCAGAAAGGGAGAGATGGGGAATTTTGGAGGAGGACTGGGAGATGAGAAACAGGCACCCGCCCCACCCTCATGATCCAGGAAAGTCAGAGTATACAGCCAATCCAGATTTAAAAATGAGGCCACAGAGAACAGAGATGGATGAAAATAAATAAATGAAAAACCAATAAAAGAGCCCCCCCGCCCCCAAATGTCCCAAGTGCCCCAGGTCTCATGAGACCCAGAAACCTAGACCCCAGCACACCCTAAAGGGTGGAGAGGTCAGGAATACCCATCTCTAGGGTTTGCAAAGGGTTCTGTGAAAAGGAACACATCTCAGCTCCACTATCTGATACTGGGTTCTCACAGTGTTGGGTATACACACGAGAATAAGGCACATGCTAAAGGAGGCCATGGCTCCTGGGTCAGAAAGTGTTGAGGAGGCAGAAAAAAGGTTACTAATTCTCACCTAAGCGTGGACTACATGACAGGTACTGTTGAGTATGAGAATCCTGACAACAAGCATTGTCAGCACTCAGATATGGAACGTCAGAGGCTCTGTGTTTGGATGGCTTGCCCAGCCAAGCTTGCACACCCCTTTGGTGTGGAAACTTTAGATGAAAGCTGGTCCAGTCCAATTTCAAAGCCCGAGTCCTAACCTCTTAGACTCTCCCAAATTGAATACTTTAGTAACCGTAATTTGGAATCTGGCCTTACGCTTACTAATGAATGGAGAAACAATGCCAAGAATTGAATAAATAAGACCTGGGAGACTCCTGGTGAAGGGGCAGTCTGCTCCAGCCTCTTGATGAGGTTGTCAAAGGGCTTAGTTCCCTGTTGCCAAAGTCCCTTCATGTCTATTACTTCATGTCTGTATCATCCATGGAAGATACGTGAGTTACTGAGTCCCAGGAGAGGGTGATGAGAGGACATGGAAAATGCCAGAAGGACCCAGGAGAGGCCAGAAACGTGGGTGTGACAGGAGCAGAGACCCCTGAGATGCTTCACAACAAGGAATTGCATGGCTAGAGCCTCCTCCTTGGCAGATGAGGGTGGGAGGGCCCTCTGGGCACAAGGGTGGGAAGAGGCTGAAACGTGGGCCTCAGAATGGAGTGAAGCCCAGAAAGGGAGAGATGGGGAATTTTGGAGGAGGACTGGGAGATGAGAAACAGGCACCCGCCCCACCCTCATGATCCAGGAAAGTCAGAGTATACAGCCAATCCAGATTTAAAAATGAGGCCACAGAGAACAGAGATGGATGAAAATAAATAAATGAAAAACCAATAAAAGAGCCCCCCCGCCCCCAAAAATGTATATATATATAAGGCCAGAATGTCTGAAGAAGGCAAGAAAAGGCTGTACCAGTTTCCCTTCCCAGGTGCAGTTCGGAGCTGCTAAATCTGGCACCCAGGGGGCTCCCATGGGGTCTTGTGGCTGTCGGGGGGTGATGGGTAGAAACCTGCCACAAGCGGGACAGAGCCCCTGGGTGCCAACAGCCGAGCCTCCACGTGACACCCCCAACGTCTCAGCGCGAGGCACAGCGAAGGGCTCATGCACAGAACTCTAAGGTCACCAAAGTGCAAGGAGGCGGGGCTGCCCATGAGAGAGGCCACGGGCTCTGAGACAGAAGCCCAGCCATTGGTCAGATCCCTGCAGGGAAGCTCTGAAAACCCTGTACACCAGCAGCGCCCCTTTCCCAGTCACCCAGGAGACCCCCGTGCAGGGCTCGGGGTAGGAGGAGCACAGCTACCGTTGGGAGGCGTTGGCCGCGCCCGTTCCTAGCCTTCCTTCCGTTCAGCTCACTGCAGGAGTCGAGGTTGGCCACACACCGTCAAGGCTGTAGGTGGCCTGCCAGTCTCGAGGCTGTGTGGGTTGGAGACTCAAAAACCTAAACAGTTGCCCCGGCCTTGAACTGTAGCAGAACCATATATTCTTGTGGTGATGGTGGCCTTAGGAAAAGAATTCTGTCTCTAGGATGATCAGATGGGAGTTGTGGAAGCCCTCTTAAACAATCCAACCAGCCTACAGGATGGCCTGGAATGGTTGGCCTTTTTTTGGAAAGAGAATTCTGTTCTAGGAGCAGAGACCCCTGAGATGCTTCACAACAAGGAATTGCATGGCTAGAGCCTCCTCCTTGGCAGATGAGGGTGGGAGGGCCCTCTGGGCACAAGGGTGGGAAGAGGCTGAAACGTGGGCCTCAGAATGGAGTGAAGCCCAGAAAGGGAGAGATGGGGAATTTTGGAGGAGGACTGGGAGATGAGAAACAGGCACCCGCCCCACCCTCATGATCCAGGAAAGTCAGAGTATACAGCCAATCCAGATTTAAAAATGAGGCCACAGAGAACAGAGATGGATGAAAATAAATAAATGAAAAACCAATAAAAGAGCCCCCCCGCCCCCAAAAATGTATATATATATAAGGCCAGAATGTCTGAAGAAGGCAAGAAAAGGCTGTACCAGTTTCCCTTCCCAGGTGCAGTTCGGAGCTGCTAAATCTGGCACCCAGGGGGCTCCCATGGGGTCTTGTGGCTGTCGGGGGGTGATGGGTAGAAACCTGCCACAAGCGGGACAGAGCCCCTGGGTGCCAACAGCCGAGCCTCCACGTGACACCCCCAACGTCTCAGCGCGAGGCACAGCGAAGGGCTCATGCACAGAACTCTAAGGTCACCAAAGTGCAAGGAGGCGGGGCTGCCCATGAGAGAGGCCACGGGCTCTGAGACAGAAGCCCAGCCATTGGTCAGATCCCTGCAGGGAAGCTCTGAAAACCCTGTACACCAGCAGCGCCCTTGCCCAGTCACCCAGGAGACCCCCGTGCAGGGCTCGGGGTAGGAGGAGCACAGCTACCGTTGGGAGGCGTTGGCCGCGCCCGTTCCTAGCCTTCCTTCCGTTCAGCTCACTGCAGGAGTCGAGGTTGGCCACACACCGTCAAGGCTGTAGGTGGCCTGCCAGTCTCGAGGCTGTGTGGGTTGGAGACTCAAAAACCTAAACAGTTGCCCCGGCCTTGAACTGTAGCAGAACCATATATTCTTGTGGTGATGGTGGCCTTAGGAAAAGAATTCTGTCTCTAGGATGATCAGATGGGAGTTGTGGAAGCCCTCTTAAACAATCCAACCAGCCTACAGGATGGCCTAGGGGAAACCGCTGGAACATTTCAAGCCTTGTTCCGGGAAGGGGGTTATAGGATAAATGTTAAATTGGGTAAAATTTGCAGTTACACCCATAAATACTGAGTTCAAGATGATGATTTCCCTTTAGCTCAAGGCTGAGTATTTTTAGCTAACTTTTTTGATTGCAAGAGAGGAGCATATAACCCTCCTGCTATGAATTATGTCCTTGGGACCATCGCCATGAGTTTAGTGAAACCTCCAGCCAGTTAGGGTTCCACAGATTCGGCTTATCTACACCCAGATTCCTGTTCCCATGAGACAAGCCTAGGGCTTCCTGCCCTCCGGGCATCTCTGTTTTCCTTCCGGTCCTTTCTTTTCCATATCAAAGCTCTCTCCTTCTCTGATCTCTGCTTAGGATACAAGAGTGTAACCCTTCTTACACTTCTTACTAGATAGGAGGGAAGCTAATCCCCCAAATGACTTTTAAGTCGCTTTGATGTCATTGGAGAAGTCAATAGTTAAGTGTGCTGTTAGGTTCAGGGAATGAAACAGAAAAATATTGCCCTCTGGTGGTTTCCCTCCTCAGTGGGAGAAAGAGTCCACTTTCTTAAAATAGGACAGACATTATGGCTTATAGGTCAAGCAGGGTAAATGAGCTGCATTAAGGCTCTGAAACTTGTCTGTTAATGAGGCCAACATTTGAGGTGGTCCTGCATTTGGAGCTCTGAAATTACATAAGATTGGATCTAGGTATGGACCTTGTGGGACTGGGGATGGGTGTTTTTCCAGGAGACCTGGGGAGGTAAAATAGATTATACCTGGGGTAGTAAGAAAGCCCGCCTTTAAGGTCCTGTGGTGGAGGCACTGTTACAACTTACTTTAAAATAGGTTAAGCCTATATAGGAATGTCCACATCCAGGGTAGCAGTCATGAGAATTGACTGTACCATCATCTGGGACCCAGAGGAAAGGAGGATGGCACATCACTGCTGATAGTTGTTCCTGACCTAGAAAATTTCTTAGGAGACTACTTCTTCCTTTTCCTGAGTTAGTACCCTGTCTCTGAAAGTGGGCCTGGAAGATAGAAACATTATTGCAGAGACAACAAAATGACAGTCTAAATGCAGTTTTAAGGCTGTTCGGAATTTGAGAATCCAGTCCTGAGATTGAATACCATTTAGTATTCAAGGTCTGGCAAATGGGTGTCAGAATAGCCAAGAGTCTTTGGTGGAGAAGGGGACAGGTGACATTCAGTGTCAGGCAAGCTGTCAGTATAAATGGCATCTCCATGGTCTGCTTAGATCTTCTGCCTAACAGGAAGGAGCCTGGATGTATAATGTCAGTTATCCACATTCTAAACTGGGAAAAAAAGTCTTTTTTGGCGATTTGCTTCTTTGGTCTTTTAGCATTCTCTCCTCCATGTTCATATCAGCCAAGTGCCTAAAGTTGGACTGTGCTGTTGTTCTCCACTGAAAACCTGCTGTGTGTGCTGTTCCACTAAACTAAGTGGGAAGGAGAGTGCTGGATTCTGGTGGGAACCTGGGGTTGAATTTGTAAGGATCCTAAGGTTGTCCCTTCCTCCAGTTACAAGATCATCTGACGAGGTCAGAAAAGGAAGATAGCTAATCCCCAAATGACTTTTAAGTCGCTTGATCAAATAAGGGGATTCAGGGAATGAAACAGAAAAATATTGCCCTCTGGTGGTTTCCTCCTCAGTGGGAGAAAGAGTCCACTTTCTTAAAATAGGACAGACATTATGGCTTATAGGTCAAGCAGGGTAAATGAGCTGCATTAAGGCTCTGAAACTTGTCTGTTAATGAGGCCAACATTTGAGGTGGTCCTGCATTTGGAGCTCTGAAATTACATAAGATTGGATCTAGGTATGGACCTTGTGGGACTGGGGATGGGTGTTTTTCCAGGAGACCTGGGGAGGTAAAATAGATTATACCTGGGGTAGTAAGAAAGCCCGCCTTTAAGGTCCTGTGGTGGAGGCACTGTTACAACTTACTTTAAAATAGGTTAAGCCTATATAGGAATGTCCACATCCAGGGTAGCAGTCATGAGAATTGACTGTACCATCATCTGGGACCCAGAGGAAAGGAGGATGGCACATCACTGCTGATAGTTGTTCCTGACCTAGAAAATTTCTTAGGAGACTACTTCTTCCTTTTCCTGAGTTAGTACCCTGTCTCTGAAAGTGGGCCTGGAAGATAGAAACATTATTGCAGAGACAACAAAATGACAGTCTAAATGCAGTTTTAAGGCTGTTCGGAATTTGAGAATCCAGTCCTGAGATTGAATACCATTTAGTATTCAAGGTCTGGCAAATGGGTGTCAGAATAGCCAAGAGTCTTTGGTGGAGAAGGGGACAGGTGACATTCAGTGTCAGGCAAGCTGTCAGTATAAATGGCATCTCCATGGTCTGCTTAGATCTTCTGCCTAACAGGAAGGAGCCTGGATGTATAATGTCAGTTATCCACATTCTAAACTGGGAAAAAAAGTCTTTTTTGGCGATTTGCTTCTTTGGTCTTTTAGCATTCTCTCCTCCATGTTCATATCAGCCAAGTGCCTAAAGTTGGACTGTGCTGTTGTTCTCCACTGAAAACCTGCTGTGTGTGCTGTTCCACTAAACTAAGTGGGAAGGAGAGTGCTGGATTCTGGTGGGAACCTGGGGTTGAATTTGTAAGGATCCTAAGGTTGTCCCTTCCTCCAGTTACAAGATCATCTGACGAGGTCAGAAAAACTTTTGGAACCTAGATGAGAACTGGGGAGAGGGAGTCTGCAGAGGCGTCAGCCCTTGGGGAGGTTGCACTGTGATCAGAAAATGGCAAGAGACACGCGGTGTGCAGCAGTGGTGCTGAGCAATGCCCCTGCCTCAGTCTTGGGGTGCTGGACGGGGCCTTCACTGTTACTCAAAACAGGGTCTGGGATGCCTCTTGGGAGCAGTGTGCAGGAAAAGCACCAGGGATCCCTGCTTGTCATACGTTTCATGTCTTTGGAAGTGTTCATTCCTAGGCTGATGGTAACTAGGAGAGCTTTTGGGTTAACTTTGAGGAAGCCAGAGAATAGGTTAGAAAACACTTGAAAGAAATGTCTTATTCTTGCCTTGCTTTTGTGGGCTATTGTTTTAGGCTAAATTGCTTCATTTTTCTTCATTTTGAGATAGTCCTCTCTTTAGCATTTCTTCCCTTTTCACTTCCCTTAGATTTGTCAATCCTTACCATAAAGGAAAAGTAAATGGCGCCAAGAAAGACGGCAAAATTAGAGTAATCCAAGAAGGATATACCAAGAAAATTCTACAGTATAAAAAGCATTAGGGAATTTAGGCTACAGCAACAGAGAGAGGAGGAAAAAAATCTTTGGGGAAAGTAGGAGATTAAAATTGATTTAGGTAGAGGTTGTATGACAGAAAAGATGAATATAGAGGAAAGGGCAAGGCTAAGGAGAGGGGCCAGCGAGGGCCGAAGCTTCATAAACCCACAGACAAAACTGGAAGAACTAAACCTCCTCCTCTCTGTCTCTCCTTTGCTGCTTTCCACCTTTCCTTCCTGTCAGTATAAATGGCATCTCCATGGTCTGCTTAGATCTTCTGCCTAACAGGAAGGAGCCTGGATGTATAATGTCAGTTATCCACATTCTAAACTGGGAAAAGTCTTTTTTGGCGATTTGCTTCTTTGGTCTTTTAGCATTCTCTCCTCCATGTTCATATCAGCCAAGTGCCTAAAGTTGGACTGTGCTGTTGTTCTCCACTGAAAACCTGCTGTGTGTGCTGTTCCACTAAACTAAGTGGGAAGGAGAGTGCTGGATTCTGGTGGGAACCTGGGGTTGAATTTGTAAGGATCCTAAGGTTGTCCCTTCCTCCAGTTACAAGATCATCTGACGAGGTCAGAAAAACTTTTGGAACCTAGATGAGAACTGGGGAGAGGGAGTCTGCAGAGGCGTCAGCCCTTGGGGAGGTTGCACTGTGATCAGAAAATGGCAAGAGACACGCGGTGTGCAGCAGTGGTGCTGAGCAATGCCCCTGCCTCAGTCTTGGGGTGCTGGACGGGGCCTTCACTGTTACTCAAAACAGGGTCTGGGATGCCTCTTGGGAGCAGTGTGCAGGAAAAGCACCAGGGATCCCTGCTTGTCATACGTTTCATGTCTTTGGAAGTGTTCATTCCTAGGCTGATGGTAACTAGGAGAGCTTTTGGGTTAACTTTGAGGAAGCCAGAGAATAGGTTAGAAAACACTTGAAAGAAATGTCTTATTCTTGCCTTGCTTTTGTGGGCTATTGTTTTAGGCTAAATTGCTTCATTTTTCTTCATTTTGAGATAGTCCTCTCTTTAGCATTTCTTCCCTTTTCACTTCCCTTAGATTTGTCAATCCTTACCATAAAGGAAAAGTAAATGGCGCCAAGAAAGACGGCAAAATTAGAGTAATCCAAGAAGGATATACCAAGAAAATTCTACAGTATAAAAAGCATTAGGGAATTTAGGCTACAGCAACAGAGAGAGGAGGAAAAAAATCTTTGGGGAAAGTAGGAGATTAAAATTGATTTAGGTAGAGGTTGTATGACAGAAAAGATGAATATAGAGGAAAGGGCAAGGCTAAGGAGAGGGGCCAGCGAGGGCCGAAGCTTCATAAACCCACAGACAAAACTGGAAGAACTAAACCTCCTCCTCTCTGTCTCTCCTTTGCTGCTTTCCACCTTTCCTTCCTACAGTGAGTGCTGACTTCATGCTAAGTCCTGTGTAGGTACTGAGGATAAAGAATGAGCAGGAGTCCTTCCCTGCTCCAGAAGAGCTCACATGTAGAGTGGGGATTGTGTCATGGCTGTCTGCAGGGGGTGGGATGAGAAGAGGGTTTCCAAGAACTCCCTTTTAAGGAGGGGGCTAAGAAAGACCTCTGCTCCCAGAATGGGTTCTGAAGTTTTCTTTTGCACTGTCAGGCAGTGTCCTTACCACTGGATCACCAGGGAAGCCCTGAAGTTTTCTCTTTTAATTGCTGTGGGCCCAAGGGTGGAAGACAAGCTGTTATGTAGGAGCTAAGGATTCACACTTCCCTCACCACTTCTCCTGAAGTGGTATCTGGAGGGTGGGGGAAGTTACAGGTACCTTGTCGGCGGTCTGAGGAGAGTCAGTCATCGTAGGACGCTTCTGGTGTCTGGGTGCCACACCCACCGGCACCTCAGAAGGGGTCACATAATCACTTCTCCTTTCTGGGAAGTAGTACCTCTGTGAGGTTGCTGGCCATTCAGTGGGCTCTTGATTGGCTGTTCATGCTATGTGGAAAAGACAGTAAAAGAAGTTGTGGGAAAATTGGAAAGTACAAAGAAAAAAGGATGAAGAAGCATCTTTATCCCAAAATAACAACAAAAATTTTTTTAATAATCTGAAGAAAACCAATTTGGTATCCAGTTTATGGATTCCTGAAGTCCAAAAGCCAGCAAACACATACTTCTCTTGTAGAATAGACTGCTCATATTTAAGGGTTGGTTGAGGATTGGCTTAGGGGTGGCAAAAAGCTGAGATTTTCACCTCTTTTATTGGTGAGGGGGTTTGAAATGGCGCCAAGAAAGACGGCAAAATTAGAGTAATCCAAGAAGGATATACCAAGAAAATTCTACAGTATAAAAAGCATTAGGGAATTTAGGCTACAGCAACAGAGAGAGGAGGAAAAAAATCTTTGGGGAAAGTAGGAGATTAAAATTGATTTAGGTAGAGGTTGTATGACAGAAAAGATGAATATAGAGGAAAGGGCAAGGCTAAGGAGAGGGGCCAGCGAGGGCCGAAGCTTCATAAACCCACAGACAAAACTGGAAGAACTAAACCTCCTCCTCTCTGTCTCTCCTTTGCTGCTTTCCACCTTTCCTTCCTACAGTGAGTGCTGACTTCATGCTAAGTCCTGTGTAGGTACTGAGGATAAAGAATGAGCAGGAGTCCTTCCCTGCTCCAGAAGAGCTCACATGTAGAGTGGGGATTGTGTCATGGCTGTCTGCAGGGGGTGGGATGAGAAGAGGGTTTCCAAGAACTCCCTTTTAAGGAGGGGGCTAAGAAAGACCTCTGCTCCCAGAATGGGTTCTGAAGTTTTCTCTTTTGCACTGTCAGGCAGTGTCCTTACCACTGGATCACCAGGGAAGCCCTGAAGTTTTCTCTTTTAATTGCTGTGGGCCCAAGGGTGGAAGACAAGCTGTTATGTAGGAGCTAAGGATTCACACTTCCCTCACCACTTCTCCTGAAGTGGTATCTGGAGGGTGGGGGAAGTTACAGGTACCTTGTCGGCGGTCTGAGGAGAGTCAGTCATCGTAGGACGCTTCTGGTGTCTGGGTGCCACACCCACCGGCACCTCAGAAGGGGTCACATAATCACTTCTCCTTTCTGGGAAGTAGTACCTCTGTGAGGTTGCTGGCCATTCAGTGGGCTCTTGATTGGCTGTTCATGCTATGTGGAAAAGACAGTAAAAGAAGTTGTGGGAAAATTGGAAAGTACAAAGAAAAAAGGATGAAGAAGCATCTTTATCCCAAAATAACAACAAAAATTTTTTTAATAATCTGAAGAAAACCAATTTGGTATCCAGTTTATGGATTCCTGAAGTCCAAAAGCCAGCAAACACATACTTCTCTTGTAGAATAGACTGCTCATATTTAAGGGTTGGTTGAGGATCTTTGCTGAGGCTTGAGGGGGTGGGATGGAACAAAAAGAGCTGAGATTTTCACCTCTTTATGGGAGTGCTATTGGTGAAGGGGGAGATACTTTTAAGATCTTCCATATCCTTACAGGTGGGAGGGTACAGAGTTTCCAGAATGATTACCTTCTGAGAGGAAAAAGGTTTGCTGTATATCTAGGTTTAGTTTTATAAAGCAGACATTGAAAAGTAAATGTGAGTTTCCAGAGTTTGAGGGGACAAAGTTGATGGGTTATGATAGAATCTGGGAACTCTTTCCTACACGGTCTTTCTTGGAAATACTCACTTCTGTTGAAGCTAATTAGGACAGGGTCTTATGGTTCCCTGGCCAGAGCCTAAAAGACACTGGACATGATGTACTGGGTGGATGGACACTCTAACTCCTAAACACAAAGTCAGGTAAAGGACATTGGCTGTACTATTGTCATTTTACTAAATCTATTGAAGAGGATTTCCTGTATCAGGTCTTGAAATGATGGACAGTGCATTAATTTGGACAGATGCCTTTACTAAGCAACAGCAGCAGCACCAATTTTGTTCGTTCCCCTGAGCTTTTAAAAACTTTGAAAAAAAAAAAAAAAGCCACAGTCCTTGGATACTGATCCAGCCCATCAACAGTGGCATGAAGTCAGAGTTTTCCCCGTCTTTGTCTCTTTGAGCAGATGGCCAAGGGAGGCCAAGAATGTGGCCAGAGACTTCCTGACTTATAGATTGATTAGCTTTGCCCCGCTGGAGGTATTTATGGCCGTTTAGCAAAGTTCCTGGCATCTTACTCTTCCTGTGATGTTTGCAGGTCTTCTTCTAGCTCTCATAGCTCCCTTTTGGTATATGTTACGCCTTTTCTAAGATGTTATCGGCTGTCTTTCCAACTAACTCAGCTGTTCTTTGGGAAAAGGCCAGATAATTCCTAACTATGGTGAAGAAAAAACAAAAAGCAAACCTGTGTGTCTTAATCGCTTCTGGCATCTGGCTTTGTTTCCTTTAAATGTTGTTTAGTGTCTGAACTGTAAAGCCTGTAGTTCTAATGGTGTTCTTTCTGGAATCCCTGCCTGAGAGTAATGCTTGCAGAGAGCAGCTATAAAGACCTTGAGAGGCTGCAGTCTGCCATCTGTTATAGTCCTCTTATACTGGCTGTTCAATTTAAAAAATAACTACTTGTTGAAGAAATTCAGACCAATGTAACAAAATAGAGAATCCTGAGATAAACGCACGTACCTATGGGTACCTTATTTTTGACAAAGGAGGTGAAAATATAAAATGGGACAAAGACAGCCTCTTTAACAAGTGGTGCAGGGAAAATTGGACAGCTGTGTGCATACAAATGAAGTTGGAACATTCCCTAACACCGTACACAAAGATAAACTCAAAATGGATTAAAGACTTAAATGTATGACCAGAAACCATAAAGTTCTTATAGGAGAATATAGGCAAAACACTCGATGACATAAATCAAAGCAAGATCTTCTATGACCTGACCTAAAGCTTTTGCACAGCAAAAGAAACTATAAGCAAGGTGAAAAGACAACCCACAGAATGGGAGAAAACAATAGCAAATGAAACAACCAACAAAGAATTCATTTCCAAAATATACAAGCAGCTCAGACAACTCAACATGGAAAAACAAACAACCCAGTCAAAAAATGGGAAAAAGACCTAAACAGACACCTCTCCAAAGAAGACATACGGGTGGTCAAAAAACACATGAAAAGATGCTCAACGTTGCTCATTATTAGAGAAATGCAAATCAAAACTACAATGAGACATCACCTCACACCAGTCTGAATGGCCATCATCAAAAAATCTACAGACAATAACAGCTGGAGAGGATGTGGAGAAAAGGGAACCCTCTTGCACTGCTGGTGGGAATGTAAATTGATACAGCCACTATGGAAGACAGTGAAGATTTCTTTAAAACTAGTAATAGAAAGGTATTTATGGCCGTTTAGCAAAGTTCCTGGCATCTTACTCTTCCTGTGATGTTTGCAGGTCTTCTTCTAGCTCTCATAGCTCCCTTTTGGTATATGTTACGCCTTTTCTAAGATGTTATCGGCTGTCTTTCCAACTAACTCAGCTGTTCTTTGGGAAAAGGCCAGATAATTCCTAACTATGGTGAAGAAAAACAAAAGCAAACCTGTGTGTCTTAATCGCTTCTGGCATCTGGCTTTGTTTCCTTTAAATGTTGTTTAGTGTCTGAACTGTAAAGCCTGTAGTTCTAATGGTGTTCTTTCTGGAATCCCTGCCTGAGAGTAATGCTTGCAGAGAGCAGCTATAAAGACCTTGAGAGGCTGCAGTCTGCCATCTGTTATAGTCCTCTTATACTGGCTGTTCAATTTAAAAAATAACTACTTGTTGAAGAAATTCAGACCAATGTAACAAAATAGAGAATCCTGAGATAAACGCACGTACCTATGGGTACCTTATTTTTGACAAAGGAGGTGAAAATATAAAATGGGACAAAGACAGCCTCTTTAACAAGTGGTGCAGGGAAAATTGGACAGCTATGTGTAAAAAAATGAAGTTGGAACATTCCCTAACACCGTACACAAAGATAAACTCAAAATGGATTAAAGACTTAAATGTATGACCAGAAACCATAAAGTTCTTATAGGAGAATATAGGCAAAACACTCGATGACATAAATCAAAGCAAGATCTTCTATGACCTGACCTAAAGCTTTTGCACAGCAAAAGAAACTATAAGCAAGGTGAAAAGACAACCCACAGAATGGGAGAAAACAATAGCAAATGAAACAACCAACAAAGAATTCATTTCCAAAATATACAAGCAGCTCAGACAACTCAACATGGAAAAACAAACAACCCAGTCAAAAAATGGGAAAAAGACCTAAACAGACACCTCTCCAAAGAAGACATACGGGTGGTCAAAAAACACATGAAAAGATGCTCAACGTTGCTCATTATTAGAGAAATGCAAATCAAAACTACAATGAGGCATCACCTCACACCGGTCAGAATGGCTATCACCAAAAAATCTACAGACAATAAATGCTGAAGAGAGTGTGGAGAAAAGAGAACCTTCTTGCACTGCTGGTGGGAATGTAAATTGATACAGCCACTATGGAAGACAGTGAAGATTTCTTTAAAAACTAGTAATAGAACAACTATATGACCCAGCAATCCCACAATTAGGCATATACCCTGAGGAAATCAAAACTGAGAGAGAAACCTGTACCCCAATGTTCATTGCAGCGCTTTTTACAATAGCGAAAACATGAAAACAACCTAGATGTCCATCGACAAACGAATGGATAAAGAAGCTACGGTACATATATACAATGGAATACTTCTCAGCTGTAAAAAGAAATGCATTTGAATCAGTCCTAATGAGGTGGATGAATCTAGAACCTATTATACAAAGTGAAGAAAGTCAAAAAGAGAAGGACAGATCTAGTATACTGACACATATATATGGAATCTAGAAAGATGGTACTGATAAATGCACATACAGAGCAGCAATGGAGAAACAGACAAAGAACAGACCTATGGTCATTAGGAGGGAGCTAAGAGTGGGTGAGAGGTATGGAAAGAGTAACATGGAAACCTACACTATCATATGTAAAAGAGACAACCATTGTGAATGTGCTGTAAGATTAAGGGAAATTTCATGGGGGCTCTGCAACAACCTGGAGGGGTGAAATGGGGAGGGAGTAGGAGAAGGGCTCAGCTGGGAGGGTCAAAGATATATCTGTGACTGATTTGAGCTTATGTATAGCTGTAAACAACAAAACTCTGTGAAGGAAAAATAAAAATAATTTTTAAAAAGAACTACTTGTTGAAAGGGGTTGCCAGTGAGTTTTCCCCAGATAGAACTTTCATTCCAAAATGGAAAATATTAGATGTGAAGCTGTTTTGAAGAGGGAACAAAAAGCCTAAGTTCTGGTCCCAGCTGCAGACTATTAGTCATGGGAACTTTGGCACATCTTCAGACTTCTTTAATTTCCTCATTAAAAAAGCATCAGACATCAACATGGAAAAACAAACAACCCAGTCAAACAATGGGAAAAACACCTAAACAGACACCTCTCCAAAGAAGACATACGGGTGGTCAAAAAACACATGAAAAGATGCTCAACGTTGCTCATTATTAGAGAAATGCAAATCAAAACTACAATGAGGCATCACCTCACACCGGTCAGAATGGCTATCACCAAAAAATCTACAGACAATAAATGCTGAAGAGAGTGTGGAGAAAAGAGAACCTTCTTGCACTGCTGGTGGGAATGTAAATTGATACAGCCACTATGGAAGACAGTGAAGATTTCTTTAAAAACTAGTAATAGAACAACTATATGACCCAGCAATCCCACAATTAGGCATATACCCTGAGGAAATCAAAACTGAGAGAGAAACCTGTACCCCAATGTTCATTGCAGCGCTTTTTACAATAGCGAAAACATGAAAACAACCTAGATGTCCATCGACAAACGAATGGATAAAGAAGCTACGGTACATATATACAATGGAATACTTCTCAGCTGTAAAAAGAAATGCATTTGAATCAGTCCTAATGAGGTGGATGAATCTAGAACCTATTATACAAAGTGAAGAAAGTCAAAAAGAGAAGGACAGATCTAGTATACTGACACATATATATGGAATCTAGAAAGATGGTACTGATAAATGCACATACAGAGCAGCAATGGAGAAACAGACAAAGAACAGACCTATGGTCATTAGGAGGGAGCTAAGAGTGGGTGAGAGGTATGGAAAGAGTAACATGGAAACCTACACTATCATATGTAAAAGAGACAACCATTGTGAATGTGCTGTAAGATTAAGGGAAATTTCATGGGGGCTCTGCAACAACCTGGAGGGGTGAAATGGGGAGGGAGTAGGAGAAGGGCTCAGCTGGGAGGGTCAAAGATATATCTGTGACTGATTTGAGCTTATGTATAGCTGTAAACAACAAAACTCTGTGAAGGAAAAATAAAAATAATTTTTAAAAAGAACTACTTGTTGAAAGGGGTTGCCAGTGAGTTTTCCCCAGATAGAACTTTCATTCCAAAATGGAAAATATTAGATGTGAAGCTGTTTTGAAGAGGGAACAAAAAGCCTAAGTTCTGGTCCCAGCTGCAGACTATTAGTCATGGGAACTTTGGCACATCTTCAGACTTCTTTGGGTGTTAATTTCCTCATTGGTAAAATTGGGGCATTATGCCTGCCTCACAGGGTTGTTATGAGGATTAAACGTGCTCTGTAATATGTCATACCATATAATATTTGCAATGTCTTTGTTAGGATATAAGAGCTATTCTAAAATATTCCCTGCCCACACAGCAGATAGGCTGACATTTCTGCTATCAGATTAAGGATTTTCAATGTCATGTATTGCATAGTTGTCACTGAACAAAATTTTATGTTTTCATGTAAATAATTTTTGGGTGTATAGGATCCATAGGTTTCACTAGTTTCCTAAAGTGGGTTCATTACCCTAAAAATGTTAAAATTCAGCACTTCAGAATTGGAAAGCTGGATTCAGTAACAGAAATTTATTGCTTCCAGAAGGTCCTTCTTAAACATGTCTGCAGTAGTAGTTGCAATGTGTTTTAGATAACCAAATTCTTAATGTGGCCTGATGACTATACAGAATATTTGAAATCTAATCTGAAAAGCTTGGACATGGTGTCATGGTAGCAATTAGATTATCCAGCTGCCTACAGTGTGAGGGTAGGTATAAAACAAATTATTAACTGTACGCCCCTATGAAAGTCAACCTTACCTGCTGGAATCCGTTACCTTATTTGTGAAGTAAGAGATTTGACCTTGAGGAGAGCCGGGGGCTACTTGAAAGACTCTGATGTAGCAGAGGCTCAGCCGCCACCTTTTCTCCAAGGGACTGACTTGCCAGAGCCCAAGTTGTTCCTCGCCGAGCAAATGCATCATCTTCGAGAGCTCTCAGAACGTCTTCCAGTTCTCAATGCCTGGAGTCTTCCCACTTTCCACATCAGGAGGTTTGGCTACTTCCAGAATATGCTTTACAGACATCTGAAGATACAAAGTACATCAGAGGGATGGGAAGGCTGTTTGGAGTGGTGAAGAGAACACCATGACTGTACTTTATGGGGGGTTGGAATTCCCACCACCACCACAATGAGAAATTTTAAGCATCAAATATTTATATTCTTAAATTTTTTCGATACATTATCATCTAAGTTGTTAACTAATAAATTCACATTAGGCTTCACTATGTGTGTGTGTGTGTTTTTAACTGGTTTGAGGCTATTTGTATGTATAGGATGATTGGCTCCTCATGAGGTGGGTGTGTATATTTAGCAGTCAAAGAAACTACCAGATTATTCTTTGATCGATAGTGCCACTTTATCTCTCTGCTAACAGCGTATGAGCATTCTATCCTTGCCAACACTGGAGGTGGTCTTCTTAACTTTAGCATTCTGATGGATTTTGAGATATCTCACTGTGGTGTTTTTTTTTTTTTTTTAACTTTTATTGTACTTTTAACTTTTACAGAGTTTTGTTGTTTACAGATGTGTATGTTCTCAGACTAGTCATATGTATATCCCCCCCATCCCACCCCTCCAGACCATCATACAGCACCCGTGAAGGATCTGCTTTTCTCACAGAGCAATGACTATAGCTATTTTTTCACATATGATAGTACAGGTCATTGTGGTTTAAATGTGCAATTCTCTAATGACTAGTGATACTGAACATCTTTCCTTGTGTTTATTTGCCATTCACATATTTGAAGTGTCTGTTTAAATCTGTTGTCTTTCTCTCCACTTTTTATCCCTGAGTTTCAAGAATTTAAAAAATCTAGACATGAGCCCTTTATCAGATATATCTGACATTTCCTCCCAGTATGTGTCTAGTCTTTTCATTTAACAGCGTCCTTTAAAGAACAGAAACTTAAAATTTTGATAAAGTTTAGTTTATGTTTGTTTTTTTAATATATACATAGATTGTATTTTAGGAAAATAGCTTAACTAAAGGTCACAAAGGTTTTGTTTTCATCTAGAAATGTTTTTTCCAACGAGGTCTTCGCCCTTTCCGCCGAGCAAATGCATCATCTTCGAGAGCTCTCAGAACGTCTTCCAGTTCTCAATGCCTGGAGTCTTCCCACTTTCCACATCAGGAGGTTTGGCTACTTCCAGAATATGCTTTACAGACATCTGAAGATACAAAGTACATCAGAGGGATGGGAAGGCTGTTTGGAGTGGTGAAGAGAACACCATGACTGTACTTTATGGGGGGTTGGAATTCCCACCACCACCACAATGAGAAATTTTAAGCATCAAATATTTATATTCTTAAATTTTTTCGATACATTATCATCTAAGTTGTTAACTAATAAATTCACATTAGGCTTCACTATGTGTGTGTGTGTGTTTTTAACTGGTTTGAGGCTATTTGTATGTATAGGATGATTGGCTCCTCATGAGGTGGGTGTGTATATTTAGCAGTCAAAGAAACTACCAGATTATTCTTTGATCGATAGTGCCACTTTATCTCTCTGCTAACAGCGTATGAGCATTCTATCCTTGCCAACACTGGAGGTGGTCTTCTTAACTTTAGCATTCTGATGGATTTTGAGATATCTCACTGTGGTGTTTTTTTTTTTTTTTTAACTTTTATTGTACTTTTAACTTTTACAGAGTTTTGTTGTTTACAGATGTGTATGTTCTCAGACTAGTCATATGTATATCCCCCCCATCCCACCCCTCCAGACCATCATACAGCACCCGTGAAGGATCTGCTTTTCTCACAGAGCAATGACTATAGCTATTTTTTCACATATGATAGTACAGGTCATTGTGGTTTAAATGTGCAATTCTCTAATGACTAGTGATACTGAACATCTTTCCTTGTGTTTATTTGCCATTCACATATTTGAAGTGTCTGTTTAAATCTGTTGTCTTTCTCTCCACTTTTTATCCCTGAGTTTCAAGAATTTAAAAAATCTAGACATGAGCCCTTTATCAGATATATCTGACATTTCCTCCCAGTATGTGTCTAGTCTTTTCATTTAACAGCGTCCTTTAAAGAACAGAAACTTAAAATTTTGATAAAGTTTAGTTTATGTTTGTTTTTTTAATATATACATAGATTGTATTTTAGGAGTAGCTTCTAAAAAATGTAGCTTAACTAAAGGTCACAAAGGTTTTGTTTTCATCTAGAAGTTTCATAAGTTTTCAATTTTACATTTAGTCCTATAATCCATTTGAGTTAATTTTTGTATGGGTAAAACTGTTTTATGCTGTGCAGTGCTTAGTTGCTCAATCGTGTCTGACTCTTTGTGACCCAATGGACTGCAGTCTGCCAGTCTCCTCTGTCCATGGGGATTCTCCAAGCATAAATACTGCAGTGGGTTGCCATTCCCTTCTCCAGGGGTCTTCCTGACCCAGAGGTTGAACCCAGGTCTCCTGAGTTGCAGGTGGATTGTATGTATATGTGTGTGTGTATATATATAGATAGATAGATAGTGCTTCAGAAATATGGCTCAAAGTTAACTTTCTTTTGGCATATGGAGATCCAGTTGTTCCAACACCACTTATTGAGAAGATTTATTTCTCCACTGCTTTGCAACTTTGTTAAAGAGGATTTGTTAATATATGTGTGCTTCTGTTTCTGAACTTTCTATAGTGTTTTCATTGATTAATTTCTTGACCTTTGTGCCAATATCATGTTGTTTTGATTACTACAGTAGCTTTATAATAAGTCTTGAAATCAGTATTATTAGTCTTCTGACTTTTTTTTCAAAGTTGTTTTGAATCTCCTAGGTCTTTTGCATTTCCATGTGAGTTTTGGGATTACCTTGAATCTAAAGCTCAATTTTAGGAGACTTGGCTATCTTAATACTGGGAATTGTCTTCTGAACTATGATGGACTAGCTCTCCATGGGTCTTCTGCATTGCAGGCAGATTTTTGACCGTTTGACAAAGGCACCAGGGAAGCTGTTACATCTTTTCCACAATGTTTTGCAGTTTCAGTTACAGATCTGGTACATCTTTTGTCAGATTTACCCTAAGTAATTCAATTTTTCAATGCTTTTGTAAATGGTATTATTTTTTCAACTTTTGTTTGTTTTTTTAATATATACATAGATTGTATTTTAGGAGTAGCTTCTAAAAAATGTAGCTTAACTAAAGGTCACAAAGGTTTTGTTTTCATCTAGAAGTTTCATAAGTTTTCAATTTTACATTTAGTCCTATAATCCATTTGAGTTAATTTTTGTATGGGTAAAACTGTTTTATGCTGTGCAGTGCTTAGTTGCTCAATCGTGTCTGACTCTTTGTGACCCAATGGACTGCAGTCTGCCAGTCTCCTCTGTCCATGGGGATTCTCCAAGCATAAATACTGCAGTGGGTTGCCATTCCCTTCTCCAGGGGTCTTCCTGACCCAGAGGTTGAACCCAGGTCTCCTGAGTTGCAGGTGGATTGTATGTATATGTGTGTGTGTATATATATAGATAGATAGATAGTGCTTCAGAAATATGGCTCAAAGTTAACTTTCTTTTGGCATATGGAGATCCAGTTGTTCCAACACCACTTATTGAGAAGATTTATTTCTCCACTGCTTTGCAACTTTGTTAAAGAGGATTTGTTAATATATGTGTGCTTCTGTTTCTGAACTTTCTATAGTGTTTTCATTGATTAATTTCTTGACCTTTGTGCCAATATCATGTTGTTTTGATTACTACAGTAGCTTTATAATAAGTCTTGAAATCAGTATTATTAGTCTTCTGACTTTTTTTTCAAAGTTGTTTTGAATCTCCTAGGTCTTTTGCATTTCCATGTGAGTTTTGGGATTACCTTGAATCTAAAGCTCAATTTTAGGAGACTTGGCTATCTTAATACTGGGAATTGTCTTCTGAACTATGATGGACTAGCTCTCCATGGGTCTTCTGCATTGCAGGCAGATTTTTGACCGTTTGACAAAGGCACCAGGGAAGCTGTTACATCTTTTCCACAATGTTTTGCAGTTTCAGTTACAGATCTGGTACATCTTTTGTCAGATTTACCCTAAGTAATTCAATTTTTCAATGCTTTTGTAAATGGTATTATTTTTTCAACTTTTGTTTGTTTCTGGTTTTGACAAATATAATCAATTTTTGCATATGATCTTGTATCTTGCAAATTCACTAGGCTCACCTATGAATTCTAGTAGGTTTTTTTGGACCACTTCATCAGATTTTTCTATATAAAAATGCTATTACCTGTGAATAGAGACAGTTTTCCCGGGCCAGGGATTGAACCTTGTACTGCAAGGTGGACTCTACCCACTTGGACCACTAGGGAAGCCCTGACTTTTTTTTTTTTTTTCTTAATAAACTACTCTTAGTTTATATTCTAAACTTTTGGTCTGGTTACCTTAGCTAAAAATGATTTTTATATTATTATAGAATTAGCTATATAGATGTAAAAAGAAGCAACTACAGTAGCAACAGAACTGTATATGACCACCAAAGCCGGTGCCACAATCCCAAGTCCCTGGTCTGAGAACAAGTAGGCAGGGAGGTGGGGAGGCCCTGCCCAGGCCTTAGCAGTCTTCTCCCCAGGGCAGGCCAGTCCCTCTAGGGCACCCCTCGGCCTGTGCTGGCCTGGGCCCCTCCATGCTCTGCTCTGTACTCCTGAGGCCCCACAGCTCCCTACATGGAGGACAAATGCTCTACAAGCTATTTCCTTCCTGGAAATTCCAGGCTTTATTCAGTCATTTCCTTATTCCTCACAAGGGGATTTTATTCTTCAAGCAGCAACAGCTGGTTGTCAGCCAGTTTAGAGCAGCCTCAGGAAAGGGGCCAAACCTTAAGAGAGTCGGCTAACTTTCACATTTCCCCCAAGGAGGAAACAATTATAAATACCTTTACCCAAGAAACAGAGGTGTGGAAGTGACCTCTAGTTCCTGTGCTGGGAAAAATGGGTGGTTCAATCTTAATGGGGATTCCTACATTTCTTTTCCTATTTTAGGTTCTGAAATTCCCTAGAAGTTATTGCTGACAGATGGATCAGGCAAGGTGATGTTACGAGCAGTCATTGTTATGCGTTGGATTGTTTACTTCCCAAAAGATTTGTGGAAGACCTAACCCCCAGTTCCTTAGAATGTGACCAAATTTAGAAAATAGCATCTCTACAGATAAAATTTGGCTAAGAGGAAGTCATACGGGAGTAGGGCAGACCCTAATTTGTTTCTGGTTTTGACAAATATAATCAATTTTTGCATATGATCTTGTATCTTGCAAATTCACTAGGCTCACCTATGAATTCTAGTAGGTTTTTTTGGACCACTTCATCAGATTTTTCTATATAAAAATGCTATTACCTGTGAATAGAGACAGTTTTCCCGGGCCAGGGATTGAACCTTGTACTGCAAGGTGGACTCTACCCACTTGGACCACTAGGGAAGCCCTGACTTTTTTTTTTTTTTTCTTAATAAACTACTCTTAGTTTATATTCTAAACTTTTGGTCTGGTTACCTTAGCTAAAAATGATTTTTATATTATTATAGAATTAGCTATATAGATGTAAAAAGAAGCAACTACAGTAGCAACAGAACTGTATATGACCACCAAAGCCGGTGCCACAATCCCAAGTCCCTGGTCTGAGAACAAGTAGGCAGGGAGGTGGGGAGGCCCTGCCCAGGCCTTAGCAGTCTTCTCCCCAGGGCAGGCCAGTCCCTCTAGGGCACCCCTCGGCCTGTGCTGGCCTGGGCCCCTCCATGCTCTGCTCTGTACTCCTGAGGCCCCACAGCTCCCTACATGGAGGACAAATGCTCTACAAGCTATTTCCTTCCTGGAAATTCCAGGCTTTATTCAGTCATTTCCTTATTCCTCACAAGGATTTTATTCTTCAAGCAGCAACAGCTGGTTGTCAGCCAGTTTAGAGCAGCCTCAGGAAAGGGCCAAACCTTAAGAGAGTCGGCTAACTTTCACATTTCCCCCAAGGAGGAAACAATTATAAATACCTTTACCCAAGAAACAGAGGTGTGGAAGTGACCTCTAGTTCCTGTGCTGGGAAAAATGGGTGGTTCAATCTTAATGGGGATTCCTACATTTCTTTTCCTATTTTAGGTTCTGAAATTCCCTAGAAGTTATTGCTGACAGATGGATCAGGCAAGGTGATGTTACGAGCAGTCATTGTTATGCGTTGGATTGTTTACTTCCCAAAAGATTTGTGGAAGACCTAACCCCCAGTTCCTTAGAATGTGACCAAATTTAGAAAATAGCATCTCTACAGATAAAATTTGGCTAAGAGGAAGTCATACGGGAGTAGGGCAGACCCTAAATCCAATGAGACTTGGGTCATTTTAAAAAGAGGCGAGACTTCGAGGCACAGACCCAGGAGGGATAATGCCATGAGAAGAGGCAAGCGGAGACTGAAGTGTTGCAGCTGCAAGGCAAACAGCTCCCAGAGATTCTGGCAAGCAGCCAGGAGCAGGTGAGGCAGGACACTTCCCTACAGGCTTCAGAGGGAGCACGCCCTGCTGACACCTTAAGACTTCTAGCCTCCAGAGTGAAGAGACAATTTCTGTTTTCTATTTCTCAAAAGACATCTTTAAAATATGAAAGCAAGTTACAGTGAGGAGGTGATTACAGTACTTAAAAGTGACCAAGAAGTAGTGTTCAATGTGTGTATGTATGTATAAGAGAAAGAAACAACACAATAAAAATATATCCCTAAAAGTTTTATAAAAAGGGCTTCCCTGGTGGCTCAGTGGTGAAGATCTCCCTTACCAGTGCAGGACAGACAGGTCTGACCCCTGATCCAGGAAGGCCCCATGTGACCCAGAACAACTAAGCCTGTAACCACAACCATTGAGCCTACTACGCTCTAGAGCTGAGGAGTCATACCTACTGAGCCCAAGTGTCAATAACTACAGAAGCCTGTGTGCCCTCCAGCCTGTGCTCTGCAACAAGAGAAGCCATCAGAGTGAGAAGCCCATACAGTGCAACCAGAGAGCAGCCCCTGCTTGCTATAGCTGGAGAAAGCCCACACAGCAACCAAGACCCAGTCCAAAGATAAATACATTTAAAAAATGCATTAAAAATTTTTAAAAGAATTTCATAGAAGAAAGCTGAATGACTAACAGGCAAAATTGCAAAACCTCAATTATCAACAGTAACAAAGTGATAATAATTTACCATTTTAAAAATCACTGTATTAGGGACTTCCCTGATGGTCTAGTGGCTAAGACTCTGCGCTGCCAATGCAGGGGGCCAGGGTTCAATCCTTGGTCAGGGACTAGATCCCACATGCTGCAACTAAGGCCAGACACAGCCAAATAAATAAAATAAATAGTAAAAAAATAATCATAAAAAACAATTTTAAAAAATCACTATATTAGTTTGCCAGGGCAGCCGTAACAAGGAACTACAGACCACGGGGCTTAAATGACAGAAATTTGTAACTGCCCAGATCTGGAGCTAGGAGCCCACATCCAGATTCTGGCAGTGTTGACTTCTAAGGGACTCTCTCTTTGGCTTGTAGACAACCATCTAATTCGTATTGTGTTCCCTCTGTGCATGTCTGTTCTAATCTCTTGTAAGAATACCAGTCACATCAGGTTATGGCCCACTCTAATCTCCTCATTTAACTTTAACTACCTCTTTAACGAAACATTGTCTCCAAATATTGTCTCACATTCTGAGCCCCTATATGTTAGGACATCACGTGTGAAATCTGGGAGGGCACAAATCAGCCCACAACACTCACCATATTAGCAATATTTAAAATCTGATCATACTACATGATCGTTGAGGATCGGAGTAATAGACACTCTTACATACTGCTATGAGGACAGTGATTTTGCATTAAAAGTGAAGATTCAGATACCCTGTTGCTGGCTAGTCTGTTCCTAGAAATGCACTCGAGAAAACCTTTGCTTAGGGGACTGAGAAGACCTGTATAGCTGTGCTCATTCCAGCAGCGGAAAAGCTGGAAAACAGCCCAAGCATCCATCAACTAGAGAATGAAACATGTGTACACATTAGTGAGGATGAATGAACTAGACCCCTACATGTACACACACATGAATCTTACAAGGTAGAGTGAAGAAAAGCAAATATTATCATTTTTATAAAATCAAAAATGGAAAAATGAACAATAATTTTTAGGGAGAGATACATACATATATGTTGTTGTTATGTAGTTGCTAAATCATATCCAACTCTTTTGCGACCCTATGGACTGTAGTCCTCCAGGTTCCCCTGTCCATGAGATTTCCCAGGCAAGAATACTAGAGTGGGTTGCCATTTCCTTCTCCAGAGGATCTTTCTCTACCCAGGGATCAAATCCATGTCTCCCCGCATTGGCAGGTGAATTCTTTACTGATTAGTCATCAGCGAAGCCCATATGTGTACATGTGGTAAACTAATGTTTAAAGAGGGGAGAGACTTCCCTGGCAGCTCCGTGGCTAAGACTTCTCACTCCCAAGGCAGGGGGCCCAGGTTTGATCCCTGGTCAGGGAATCTCACGTGCTGCAATGAAGATCAAAGATCTTCTTGAATGCTATAACTAAGACTGGTGTAACCGAATAAATATTTTACAAAGTAAAGAAGCAGGGGAGGGGGAGGGAGAGGGAGAGAGAGAGAAGGGAGAGAAAAATAAGCCCGAAATTCAAGACAGTACTTAACTCTGGGAGAGAGATAAGAATGTGGTTGTAAAGGGTTACCTAGGGAGCTATTTGTTTTGAAAATAGTTTGTTTTTTAAGCTGGTTGGGAGTAAACAGGTATTCACTATGTTATGCTTTTGGTTGTTTGCATACATAAAATGATTTTTTTTCAAAAGCCTAAAAAAAATTGAAGAAAAAGAGAATGGAGTTTAGATACCATGGACAGAGAATAAAAATAACACTTCAACAGGAATGTTGCTTTTGGTCAGATTAAAGTAGTTAGTGATAGGAAGGAGAATGGAATACTTAAAACTTTGGTTGCTACTTAACAGAAAAGACAAATAAATCAGTGACTGCCTAGGATCAAGCATTTGACTGGGGGTCAAGACTAGAACAGTTTACTTTCTAGACAGCCCATAAGGAAGTATAAAGTGCTATGCATTAACTACTGTGTTCACCAATTTAATAAGTCATGTCAAGTACCTGATTTAATATGAAAGTATCATAATCACTTTCATAATGTAAATACATGGTTAAAATTTTAAACTATTTGACTTATAGAAATTCCAATAACATTAATGAGACTGTATATAACTTGGATTAAGCAATAATTAAGACAAGGACCACCAGAAAGAATACACTAATAAGTACCACAGGAAAAATCACACTAACTTCCATAGAGTGGAAATTAAAATTAATACAGCAAAAAAAAAAAAAAACACACACACACAGTTACTCCTGCAACAAGGATCCACTGTGTAGCACAGGGAACTATATCCAATCTTATAATAATTTTAATGGAAAATAATTGACGAAGAATACATAAAACTGAATCACTTTGCCGCATATATGAAACTAACAAAACATTGTTTTACTTCAGTTGAAAAAAGTATCCCCAGCCTTCCCATAGGAGCTTCTTTAGCTGCTTTCACACCTTGTTCTTCCCAACTCGGGGCCATAGGTATTGGTATGTGTCAATTTGTGACCTCGCTTAGGTTCTTTACTTAGCTAACTGCATGTTTTCCATTTTCACCATGTTAGACTTTAGCTGATAATTAACTCCCTGGGTCTTTATTATGCACACAACCTCAAATCTTATTTTGGAACAAGGTATGATATAAATAAAGAGAATCAATACACTTCCTGAGAGGACAAGGATTCTGTGTATAAATGGTGTAGCACTACATTGCATAACTAGTGATTTCCTGCTTAGAACAATTGCACGCTTTAATCTTTTAGGTGTTGGTATAATCAATAAGATGTGTAGTTGCAATTCAAGGCCTTGGGACAAGGCTTTCTTTACATCTGACTACCTAGAAAGGATATGGGTTCAGGAGAAACAGCTTTGATGGTGGCACCATAGGGAAGCAGTTACAAGCACACATGTAATAAGCCAGAAGGATCCCAGCTCTTACTGGATGGAAGACTTTGGACAAATTGTTTATTCTCTACAAGCTGCAGTTTCTACATCCGTACCTTCTTTAGGGTGTTGTTTAGAGTTAAATAAAACCCCAGTACATACTGAGTGTTCTATAAACATTTATATCATTAATTATATTATTTCTTTAAAATAACAATTTCAGAGCCTGAATACAAGATGATGGTGAATGTTTTGTGGTCATAAGACACAAAGTAATAAAACAATGGGTATGATCAGAGTTTCCACTCTGGGAGGTGGTTTTACTTTATCCTATTGTGATTTAAGAATCAGGAAGGATACCAGGCCTCTAATGCTGGACACAGCCTGCAGCTATGGGTTTAGATGAATGAATGACTGAAGCGTATGCCTGCTTAAGTAAATTCATTGCCCTGTATCTTACTTCTCTCCTGTAGAATATTAATCTATGGAAAAGTAATGGTTTTAGAAAACCCTCTACGGAGACACTGTGTTTAGAGTCATGCTTATGTTCTTCCATGAACATGGGTGTGCTGCTGGCATAATTTCTCAAATCCCATGTCCTGGTTTCAGTGGATTTCCTCACTGACGGAAGTTCTGTGTGTTCCTGTCATGAAGCTCTCTAGGAGAGGGAAAGCCGTTTTTACGGAGGTCTGATTGAAATTGAGCTGGCTCCTGGGAAGGATATAATGCAAGTGCACTCTACTCACAGAAGACCATTCACCCAAGAATTTGCAGACTGGCCTGAAGAGTCAGTAGGAAATAATCTAGTCAGAGATGCCTGGGGACTCCTTTGCTTGAAAGTTTGGCTTCAGCAGGTGTGGCTATTCTTCCCTGGCTGCATATTGATTCATGTTTGCCCTGTCAAAAAGAGCATGTGCTACAGGACAACAGTGATCAATTTAAAAAGTAAGTATTAACTATTCATTCATGGAAAACATTCACTTTCTTACCTTTAAAGATTTAGAAATAATGGTACTTAATCCAAAGAGAAGATAATGGAAACTACTTAGCAGACTGAGCTGCTTTAAGAATGAACATTCTGGATGTGAAGTGCAGTTCAAACCATGCACATAATCCCTGACACACAATGAGTGGATGAATGGAAGGAAAGAGAGAAGGATGGAAGAAATTAGCAAAAAGCTAGGACTTGAATGAGTACATGGGCTGTGATTCATAATTTGAATGATGAGCCTTAGTTTCCTATATGGTAAACAGAAGCTATGTCCACTGCACAGGTTTGTTGTGAGAAAGAAACTGAATAAAGCAGTAGAGAGATATGTGGTTAAAAGCACATGACGGTCATAAGACCAGGTCAAGCTAAATTCAACACAATATAATTCATCAAATATTTACTGAGCACTTATTATTTGCCCAGCATCGTATGTCCAGTGGAGGAGATGAATAAGACAGTCAGGCTTATCCCTTAGAGAGGTCTGCTTTGGGATTGGGGCAATCCACGTTCTGGATCTTAGCCCTCCTCTTTTATTCTACATGTACTGATAGTAGGTTCTCCAAACTCCTCTAGTTGTCTTACCACAGTCCTTGTGCTCAAGAAGCTCATAGTTTAGTAGGGGAGGAGACCTGTAAACTCAAAATTTCAAAGCAGCCTGCTGAATGCAGCAGTGATGGTACATAGAATGCACATGAAGGGATTAAGAAGACATGGAAAACTGTAGTTGGGGAGTTGAGTAAAAGATTTTGAACCAGTTGATGTCTGACTGAACTGAAAGAAAAAAAAAAGTTCTTTATAGAAAAAAAAAAAAGTGAGAGTAGGGCATTTCAGATAACAGGAAGCATCACGTGTAAAGCCAGATAGACAGGAAATTGCTAGTTCCAGCTTCTGCTATTAATTAGCTCCTTTGAATTGTTTACAGGATTTCATCATGTCCGACTGGACTTCCAGTTTTCTTATCTCATAAAATTGAAGGTTGGGGAAGGGGTAGAAATGGAGAGACAACCTGGATTTTCTGAAAGGTGCTTTCTAACTGGAAACTTCCATGCTGAAGCAGAGAGAAGTAGTTTTGGAAATATCAAGTGCCATTTTTAGGGTACGAGTCAGAAATCCATCTTTTGTGACAATCAAGATGATAGGGACTTCCCTGGTGATCCAGTGGCTAGGCCCAGGGTTCCATCCCTGATTAGGGAACTAGACCCCACATGCTGAAACCAGGACAGATAGATAAATACATTTGTTTAAGTTGATAGGCAGAGCCTGTTTTGCATACTCTTAATTCACCCACACCACCAATATATATATATATGGTACCTATATGGTTATTGACTGAAAGTGACTGTGGCTGAGTCGTGTCCGACTCTTTGCAACTCACGGTCACGAAATTCTCCAGGCAGGAATACTGGAGTGGGTTGCCATGCCCTCCTCTAAGGGATCTTCCCAACCCAGGGATCGAACCCAGGTCTCCTGCATTGTGGGCAGATTCTTTACCTCTGAGTCACCAGGGAAGCCCAGGAATACTGGAGTGGGATAGCCTATTCCTTCTCCAGGGGATCTTTCCGACTCAGATCCAGGAACTGAACCGGGGTCTCCTGCATTATAGGAGGATTCTTTACCAGCTTAGCGAGGCCCTATACTCTTAAGAAGGCCAAGGTGTAGAAGAGGCATAAATAAGTACACGAGTACCGTGGGGATTATCCTGGTCTACACACTGCAGGTTCACTGAGGGCAGTAAACTAGAAGCTCCTAGTGCTCGTAGTTCACGTGCACAGGGACAGGATTTAGCTCCCAGTATAAAGGAACTTCTTGTTTCCTTTTCCTGTTTCATCTTTTCCAAGAAGCCGCCGACATTTTCAGCCGTCAATTCTTCCTGGCAGGCAGGCCAGGCGTCCTCGCTCCCCCAGCAACCCTTCTCAGGCGGGTGTAAGCGGTTCCTTGCACGCACAGAGGACGCAGGTCCCAGGGCTGAGCAGAAGGGGGCTGGCTTTCTCCACAGCTTCCCACGGCCGGGAGGGCCGTCCGCCGCCTCCATTGGTTGGACTCCTGGCCAGCTGGGCGGGACTCCGGCTTTTATATAAGGGAGGAGCGCCGCACTCCTGGCTATAGTGACGAACCGAGCGCCTCAGGCGGGGCTGGAAGGCAACGGGCATTGAACTTGAAACTCATGAACCAGAGGGACTGAAAAAAGAGACAAAGGTCTGATTTCTACTTCTTTATTTATTTAGTACTAATGAACGGAAGGCGGGTGACTTTGTGGGCGCGCGTGAGCTCGGCCGGGACTGTCAAGGGGTTATAGGCGCGTTGGTACCCCCAGAGGGTTCTGGGTAGGGGTCCAGACACTCTCAAGAGGCCCCAGGTGCCCAAACTCATTAGTTTCTCTCTCCAGCAGTAACACTTTTCCCCGCCACTCCCAGCCCCAAGCCTCGGAGAATGCGGCTCCTGGGGAAACTTCGCGCCTCGGCCGCGGGCAACGCGCCTCTGGAGCCTACCTTCTCCAATGTACTTACCCCGAGCCGCATCCCCGAGTTTTTCATTCCGCCGCGGCTGTCCGCCCCCTGTGCGCCCGAGTCCTCGGCCCCGGTCGCCGTCCTGCCGCGGAGGTGCGCTGCTGAGCCGGACCTTTGGTTTCGAGAAGCCGACGACAGTGCTGGGCGCACGGACTGGGACCCGCGCTCCCAGGCCGCGCTCTCGCTGCCACACCTGCCCCGGGCGCGCACCGCCTACGGCTTCTGCGCGCTGCTCGAGAGCCCGCACACCCGCCGAAAGGAGTCGCTCTTCCTCGGGAGCCCGGGCGCCGCAGCTCTCCTGGCCACGTCCCGTCCTCGGGCTCACACCTACGGCGGCGGCGGCGATGCCCCCCATGCACCTCCGGGAATCCCTATCGCGCCCCCAGCGACCCGCGGTGGCTCCCGTCCGCCCCTGGACAAGCTCGCTCCGCGAACCTGCGGCCGCCGTCTTCTTCGCGCCCCGGAGGGGCTGCTGCGCCGCGCACTGCGGGCTGGGAGGAGCCGAGGCCTGGCCCGCGCCCGCTCCGTCTCCAGCGGGGACGGGGAAGATGACGACGAGGACGAACGCCGCGCCAGCTCCGGGTCCCCGGCCCAGGCCTCCGCCACGTCCCTTTCGCCGCATCCTGACCCGCGTCCCGAGCGCCTGGAAGCCGAGGCCACCGTGACCCTGGGCCGCGCCGGGGGCGCCGTGCGCCTGGCCGCCGAGTACAGCCGGGCCAGCGGGCGCCTCCGTGTCCGGCTGCTCAACGCCGAGGGCCCGGCCGGAGGGGTCGCCGAGCCCCGCGCCCCCGTCGGTTGCCGGGTCAGCTTCATCCTGCAGCCACGGGGCGCCGTGGTCCGGAGGAGCCGCAGGGCGGTCTTGGAGCAGGACTTGTGCTTGGACGGGCTCTCGGAGGACGAGGTGCGCCGCCTGGCCGTGCGGGTCAAGGCCGAGAACCGGGGCCGCGGGCTGGAGCGGGGCCGCCTGCTGGGCCAGGGGGAGCTGCTGCTGGGCCCCCTCCTGCTCCTCTGAGGCCGCGCTCTGACCCGGGCCTCTTGGACACTGACAGCTGTTTGGTACAAAATAAATGTTATTTATTCATTTGTGTAATAAATGTTATTTATTTGTGTTCTTTGTTGCCGTTTTAGTTTTTCGATACCTGGTTTTGTCATCGTTCATTGGTAGGGAAGGATAAAATGATGAGGCCCTCCCCTATTTAAAACAGTAAGTCCTTGTTTTCAGACTTTTTTTTTTTTTTTTACATAAAAAAGTTGACTTGTGACTGAAAGAGTAAAAAGAACTACACCCAGTCTGCTTTGTTTTTCCACTCCTGATTTGTATTAATGTCAAACGACTTACGGGTTAAACAAAAAAGGTTGTTCCTTCAGAATTATGCCCAATGCCAACGTGCATATTGACGGCTTTTTGTGTTTGGAGTGGTGTGGATTCACAACCCCTTTCATGCCCACACGTCAGGATGCGAACCTTTGGTAACATGGACACCTTGATGGGAAAAGAATTCCCTTCCCGTGAAGAAAGAACAGGATCTTTTTGAAAGTAAAGTTTTCAAAAATGGCTGAAGAAAAAACAAAAGAAGCAAAGGGTCTTCCAGTGGATGGTATGTAGGGAGTAGATATTCCTGGCTTCCCCTGGCCTTCTCCAGAAGGAGCCCTGAGAAATCCTGTTCTTTGAGAAGGCAAGTCATTCCTGTCTCTGTAAGCAAGGTGATTTCTCTCTCTCTCTCTCTCTCTCTGTGTGTGTGTGTGTGTGTGGCTTTATTTCTGCCTATGTGTATGTATATAGTAGGATTTCCCAAATGACTTGAAATGTAAATTGTCTTTTTTTTTTTAAGGGGGTTCTAAGAGTTTCTTAATCCAATTTCATTTATTGATTCAACAAATAGACCTGAGTCTGCTGGAAACTGATTATACTGAAGAGGGTAAGCCCTTGACTCTAGGCGCCTATGGTGTGTTGGAGCACACAGGGAGGTTAGGGAGAGAATTCAAGCTTTTACCTGCTGCTTGTCGTCTGTCTGAACAATGGCAAATCAGTTCATCCCCTGGAAATCAGTGAAAGGTGAGGGTGTTAATACCTACCTCACTAGGTTTTGTGACAATGTGTCTTAATACCCAAATAACCCTTAACTGTATATGAAATATGCCACCATCCCTGGAAAGACTTGAACTGTACTAGAGCAGGTGCTCAGTGATGTTCCAGAAAATGGACTCCTTCACTTCTTTCCTGTTACCAATTGTTTCTCCTAGATCCTGGCGTGGAGACTTGCAGAATGAGTGACCTCCTGAGACGGGATTTAGGGCAGCCCAGCTGGGGGTACAGGACCCTTCTGGGTCACCATGGTAAATATCCCCAGGAGGAGGAGTAGGCACTCACGGTACATCATGCATCTCAACACTGTTATTACCAAAATGAAGTTTGGGGTACCAATTGGCTAAATAGATAAAAATCCTGGATTTTAAAGATAATTTAAAAGTTGACAAGTTAGCCCTTAGAAATCAGCTAATCAAATGACTTCTGAAATGGATAAAATACCACAGAAGTGACTGATTCCAAACCAGTAACTAGATGGGCTCAGACAAGAACCAAGTTGTCCTTTGTTTTTTTCCCTCAACAATAAGATGGTGGGTTCTTACTCTGTGATGAGCACAGTACCAAGGCTAGGGGACAAAGCTCTAAACAAAGTTCCTCTTCCCACAGGAGTTCATTCTTGTGAGTGTACCAAACCACAAAATAACCAGATTTTCTTCTTATAGATTGAGGTGAGTATTATGCAGACATGACATTAGGGAGGGTGATACAGGTCCTTTGGGCTGGGGAGGTGTCAGGTGAGGTGTTCTCAGAGAGAAAGTGGTGAGAAAGGTCTCCATAAGACCTGAGGAAGGAATCATCCACCTGAGACGCCTAATCTATCCTAATCTATCCACTTAGTATAGGCACATGAAACCATACATCCAAACCAGCACTCTTGACTTGTCCCTCTCAAATCTCTTCCACCCCTGGTTTTCCTTCTTTCAATAAACGGCACCATCCTTCTTTCTTTCACTAGGTTTATGTATACTGAAGAGGGTAAGCCCTTGACTCTAGGCGCCTATGGTGTGTTGGAGCACACAGGAGGTTAGGGAGAATTCAAGCTTTACCTGCTGCTTGTCGCCTGTCTGAACAATGGCAAATCAGTTCATCCCTGAAATCAGTGAAAGGTGAGGGTGTTAATACCTACCTCACTAGGTTTTGTGACAATGTGTCTTAATACCCAAATAACCCTTAACTGTATATGAAATATGCCACCATCCCTGGAAAGACTTGAACTGTACTAGAGCAGGTGCTCAGTGATGTTCCAGAAAATGGACTCCTTCACTTCTTTCCTGTTACCAATTGTTTCTCCTAGATCCTGGCGTGGAGACTTGCAGAATGAGTGACCTCCTGAGACGGGATTTAGGGCAGCCCAGCTGGGGGTACAGGACCCTTCTGGGTCACCATGGTAAATATCCCCAGGAGGAGGAGTAGGCACTCACGGTACATCATGCATCTCAACACTGTTATTACCAAAATGAAGTTTGGGGTACCAATTGGCTAAATAGATAAAAATCCTGGATTTTAAAGATAATTTAAAAGTTGACAAGTTAGCCCTTAGAAATCAGCTAATCAAATGACTTCTGAAATGGATAAAATACCACAGAAGTGACTGATTCCAAACCAGTAACTAGATGGGCTCAGACAAGAACCAAGTTGTCCTTTGTTTTTTTCCCTCAACAATAAGATGGTGGGTTCTTACTCTGTGATGAGCACAGTACCAAGGCTAGGGGACAAAGCTCTAAACAAAGTTCCTCTTCCCACAGGAGTTCATTCTTGTGAGTGTACCAAACCACAAAATAACCAGATTTTCTTCTTATAGATTGAGGTGAGTATTATGCAGACATGACATTAGGGAGGGTGATACAGGTCCTTTGGGCTGGGGAGGTGTCAGGTGAGGTGTTCTCAGAGAGAAAGTGGTGAGAAAGGTCTCCATAAGACCTGAGGAAGGAATCATCCACCTGAGACGCCTAATCTATCCTAATCTATCCACTTAGTATAGGCACATGACCCATCCATACATCCAAACCAGCACTCTTGACTTGTCCCTCTCAAATCTCTTCCACCCCTGGTTTTCCTTCTTTCAATAAACGGCACCATCCTTCTTTCTTTCACTCAGACCAAAACCCTGGAATCGTCTTTAACATCTCCCTCTCTCACACTCCACTTTTCTTAGATGTGAATGTCACCTCCTGAGCACCTCCTCCCCTGGCCATCCTATTTTTAAAAGGCTTCGTTGTCACTGGCACTGCTTTATTCTTATCCATAGCACTTACCACTCCCTGCCATTATATTATACACTTATTTTTTGTTTTTCTTTACCAGTAGAATGCGTGCTTTGTAAAGACAGGGATTTGTTTGTTTATTCCATGCTCTATTGCCAGTGCCTAGAACAGAATCTGGCATAGAGTAGATACTCAAGTATGGGTCAGGTATTGAATGAATAGAGGACGATACGGAATAAAGAGAGGAAACTAGAGGACTTGGGACCAAGTCTAGAGACAGTCCAACAAAGTCAGCATAGGGGACAGAGAAGCAGCAGCCCATGAGGGAGGGGAGAGGCCAGGTTAGCACAGAGTCCTGGAAGTCAAGATAGGAATGTCCAAGAAAGAGGAGATATTCAACTCATTTACATCCTGTTGGATGCAAACCTAGATAAGTGAGAACAGAGAAATGCCCATTGGCAATGGGGAGGTGAAGATAGGGGTGAACTTGGCAAGAGCAGGTCTAGGAGAATAGGGATGTTAGGAACTAGACTAGAATAGGTTAAAACAGGAGTGGGGGTACTTTTGGGGGGGCAAGAGAAGAGTCAAGGATAATCATTGTTTTAAAAATTTTTATATGAGCACAGTCCAAGGCTAGGGGACAAAGCTCTAAACAAAGTTCCTCTTCCCACAGGAGTTCATTCTTGTGAGTGTACCAAACCACAAAATAACCAGATTTTCTTCTTATAGATTGAGGTGAGTATTATGCAGACATGACATTAGGGAGGGTGATACAGGTCCTTTGGGCTGGGGAGGTGTCAGGTGAGGTGTTCTCAGAGAGAAAGTGGTGAGAAAGGTCTCCATAAGACCTGAGGAAGGAATCATCCACCTGAGACGCCTAATCTATCCTAATCTATCCACTTAGTATAGGCACATGACCCATCCATACATCCAAACCAGCACTCTTGACTTGTCCCTCTCAAATCTCTTCCACCCCTGGTTTTCCTTCTTTCAATAAACGGCACCATCCTTCTTTCTTTCACTCAGACCAAAACCCTGGAATCGTCTTTAACATCTCCCTCTCTCACACTCCACTTTTCTTAGATGTGAATGTCACCTCCTGAGCACCTCCTCCCCTGGCCATCCTATTTTTAAAAGGCTTCGTTGTCACTGGCACTGCTTTATTCTTATCCATAGCACTTACCACTCCCTGCCATTATATTATACACTTATTTTTTGTTTTTCTTTACCAGTAGAATGCGTGCTTTGTAAAGACAGGGATTTGTTTGTTTATTCCATGCTCTATTGCCAGTGCCTAGAACAGAATCTGGCATAGAGTAGATACTCAAGTATGGGTCAGGTATTGAATGAATAGAGGACGATACGGAATAAAGAGAGGAAACTAGAGGACTTGGGACCAAGTCTAGAGACAGTCCAACAAAGTCAGCATAGGGGACAGAGAAGCAGCAGCCCATGAGGGAGGGGAGAGGCCAGGTTAGCACAGAGTCCTGGAAGTCAAGATAGGAATGTCCAAGAAAGAGGAGATATTCAACTCATTTACATCCTGTTGGATGCAAACCTAGATAAGTGAGAACAGAGAAATGCCCATTGGCAATGGGGAGGTGAAGATAGGGGTGAACTTGGCAAGAGCAGGTCTAGGAGAATAGGGATGTTAGGAACTAGACTAGAATAGGTTAAAACAGGAGTGGGAGGAGTGTACAGATAAAGTTTTGGAAGAGGAAAGGAGAGAAAAAGAGTTGTCACAGGAGGAGAATATAGAGTCAAAGGATAATCATTGTTTTAAAAAATTTTTATATGGGTAATTTTTAAAGTCTGGATTAAATTCACTCAATAAAGTAGGACTGTAGCATTGCTTCTGTCTTCTCTGTGTTAGTGTTTTGACCTCAAGGCTTGTGGGATCTTAGCTCCCTGACCAGGAATTGAACCTGCAGCACCTGCATTGGAAGATGAAATCTTAACCACTGGACCACCAGGGAAGTTACTCATTTTGTTTTAATATCCAACACATGTTTGGAATATCCAGAGTAGAGGAAGATATTGAAAAGGAAGAATGAAAAAAAAAAAGAGCAAAAAAAATTATGGAAGTACAGCCTTGCAAAAGCAAGAGAGTATCCAGAACACCCATGAGTAGAAGCAGGGTAAAGAACCCACATCCCTAATGCATCTGTTTTTCCAAAACTGCCATTCACGTATCATTCATTCCATCCTGAGGCAACTCACACTTGGCATCCGAGGATGTAGGGACTATCCCACGATTTCTCATCAGAGACCAGGCTGGAGAGAAGACCTTGCTTCTATAAACATTTCCATAAGACTAAGAAAGAATTTCCCTGGAAAACTCCAGTGAACTTCACGTGTTTTATTGGCACAAATTGGATCTGTAGCTGAGTGTGAGGTCAGTGTCTGCTGAGGCCCATGCTTCTTCCTGTTAGGAAATAAGACAGGAAATGATGTGGAGTATTAGATAGAGCAGTAAGTCTGATTCTGGAAAGACTTCGTTTCAAATCTCAGGTCTGCTGGCAACTCATTGTGTGACCTTGGGGCAAATGTTAAACTTCTTTGAACTGAGGTTTCATCTTTTCTAAAATACTAATTGTGAAGATGTATGTGTGTGCTCAGTCATTCGGTCGTGTCTGACTCATTGTGACATTATGCTCTGTAGCCCGCCAGGCTCCTCTGTCAATGGGAGTTTCCAGGCATGAATACTGGAGTCGGTTGTCATTTCCTCCTCCAGAGGATCTTCCTGACCCAGGGATCAAAGCCTTGTCTCCCAGGTGTACGGTGTGAAGATGGCCAGGGTTAAAAGAGAGAACTGTATTTAGTCCCTGGAAGCTTTGTGTTAACAGAAGGAGGTGCCCTTCTGTTTTCAGATATATTGTGAACACCCTTCTTTCGTGCAGGCCGATGAGTATCACTTTGCCCCATGGCTTTATGCTCACCTGTGGGTCTAGTCTGAAGTCTGTACAAAGGGCAAGCTCCTGGGATCCTGTCTGGGTGGCTGCACTAGATGACACAAACACAAAGAACAGCATCTTTCCATTCCACTGGTCATACCCTTCAGACTCCATCTGCTGTGTTCCCAGAGAGGAACAGCGGATCAGCTGATGTGTGCGTTTAACACCCAGCGATTACCACGAGGAGGTGCCATCATTTGTGAACAGCAAGGCCTTGGTAAATATCCTCAGCGGTGAGACACAAGTGTTTGCCCTGATACAGAAAATCCGTATTTTATTTTACTTGACAAAAAAAAAAAAAAATAGGATTTGTTTTGCAGATTGGTAAAGCTTTTTAAAAAATAAGCAATGTCTACAGTCTTCACCTGTCAGGAAGCAGTGCCCCATTTGTCAGAATTGTCCCCACAGTGCTCAGGAATCTCGTCTCTTCCTCCTCCTGGTCATGGGACTGGAGCCACCCTGCTTCCTCCACTGAAGGCCACCCTGCACTGCCTCTTCACCGTCATCAAACTCTTATTTTTTCTTTTGAAATAGTTTCAGATTTCCAGAACACTTGCAAAAATGGTACTGAGAATTCCCATATACCCTTCACCCAAATTCTCCAAGTGATAACATTTTCCATACTTTTAATCATTATCTACCTATAACCTATATATTTATGTTTCTCAGTATCTTTCTTATTTTTTTCCTCATGAAATATTGCAGAATAAGTTGCAGACATGCTCTTTTGTCCCTAACAACTATTGTAAGGGCATACTATACTGAAAGCAAGGCAATGAGGAGGTCCCCACTCAATCTCTCTGTGTTCAGAACTCTTGCTTGAATTTTGTTGTTGCTATTCAGCATGTGGGATCTTAGTCCCCAAACTGGGGATTGAACCTGCACCCCCTTACAGTAGAGAGGAGAGTTCGATTCCTGGGTGGATAGCTCCCTGAAAGGAAATGGTAGTCCACTCCAGTGTTCTTGCCTGGGAAATCCCATGGACAGAGGGCTACAGTTCATGGGGTCGCAGAGAGTTTGCACACCACTTAGCAATTAAACCCCACATTGACGAGTTTGATCACCTGGTAAGTAATGACTCCCTGTGGCAGCTGCATCTTGATTTTCTTAAATGGAATCACTCCACCAGTGCTCTCAGCTGATATGTTTCAGATGGTAGTGATTCTGCGGTGTTTCAGGGATGGGCCTGACTCAGGACCGGCCAATGAGAATATTTCTTACTCTTGGCCGCAATGATTGGTTTCAGGATGTAATTGTGATCCAGTGAGATTCAGGTTTGGTTCAGTGAGATTCAGACCCAGAAGTTGTGTTGAGAAAGAGATGGACTATTTGCTGCGGAATTTGAACCTGAGGGGGCACAGGCCTGGAACTCCTTTTTGCTCTTTTCCGGGTACTTGGAATTCAAGGATAAAGCCAACATGCAGAGGAGCAGAAGAATAAGTGGAGACTCAGTGTCCCAGTAACACTGGGACACTAGCTCAGTCACAAGCTAGTTCTGAAGGTAGCTTGTGACTGTAACCGGGTTACCCCTCATCTCTCTTTAACTGAGCTGGGTTTGATTTGGACTTTCTGTCACTGCATCAAAAAAAAAAAAAAAAAAAAAAAACCTTAACTGGATATGCCAGAACTTGAGCTCACTGTATTGCCCGTGACCTTCCCATTGTGGACCCTACTTGGATCCTTGGTTTCTAACTCAGGAAGTCAGTGATGAAGTGAGGTGAGGAATAGAGCAGGACTCAAAGATGGGGTAAGTATGTATATTTCATGCATTGATTGGTCACTAAAAAAAAGCCATCTAGAAGCTTAAAGATTAGTTGGTGGGCCAGGTCAAAACATGCTCACATCAAGATGACTGTGCCAAAATGTCAAATACTTTCCAGGTAAGAGTGGACCTGGCAGCAGCTCACCTGAATTGCATATACCATATCTTGTAGGAAACAGGTCTCTGAAAAGATCATCTCAAAAACATCACACTTGCAAAGGGACAAAAATCTGAGAGGTACTGTTTGAGTTGTGAAATCGTTTTATCTGAATAATAATAATAATTTCCTGACAATCACTTCCTAGTTTGTAAAGTGCTTTCACTGTATTTCCTTTTGATTGGAGCTGCAACCTATTAAGTCATATGTAGGTATTATTATTGTTATTGCCATTTGCCCTATTTTACCAAGATTAAGAATTGTAATAAATCTCTCCTGCAAACCCAGTGAGTAAGTGAGAGAGCCAGGAATCAGTCCCAGATGTTCTGATTATTATCAACATGTCCCAGGTGAATTGTCAGCTCTTTGAATCAGGGTCCATTCGTTACACATCTTTACATGTCCCTACCAATAACCACCCACTCCAACCCAGCTGTATGACCAGGAGGTAAGTCTGCAATGAATACAGATGAAATGGCTCCATTTTGGGCATTTGGTAGCCAAATCGAAGGAGGACAGAATGGAGAAAGGTCACATGGAGCTTCAGGTAGTTGGGCAGACGTGGGAGGTCACTCAGACCACACAAGAGCTTTATTACCACTAACCTTCCTTCCTTAGTCTTCCTCTCAATTTCTATAAACCATATTCTGGGATGTTCTGGGTATCAGTCACAAATTTCTACCACTCTGTGTAAAATTCATTATAGGAGGCCCTTGTTTCTGAACTTCTCAACTTAGAAAAGAACTATTAAGGGCTTCCCTGGTGGGTAAAGAGTCTGCCTTGCAGTGCAAGGTGTACCGGTTTGATCCCTGGCCTGGGAAGATCCCACATGCCGTGGACCAGCTGGACCAGTGAGTCCAATAACGAGCCAGCGCTCAGGAGCGTGTGCGCCCAGAGCCAGTGGGCTGCAAGGAGAGAGGCCCACACAGGCTAAAGAACAAAGATGGATGAAAGTAAATAAATGAAAAACCAATAAAAGAGGCTAAAATTAAAAAACAAACAAACAAAAAAAACCAAAAAAACCCTTCTCCATCCCTCAAAAAAAAAAAAAAAAATTCAGACTTGTGGTTAATGATACAGAGGAAAAAACAGAACTAAAGTTCACATTTTAACTTTGGTTTTTATTTACAGAATACATTAATAAATACATCACTGGATTATATGCCTACATGATTTTAACAGTTTGCCTAGAGGCTTGTCTATAATGTTGTTTAGAGTGTAAAATAATGGCTCAGAGGATTGGTCATAGGGATACACTTTTAGTTATAGGGTGAATGAATTCTGGAATCCCTCACCTGTATAGCATGGTGACTATAGTTAATATACTGGAAATTTGCTGAGAGTAGATCTCAACTGTTTCTACCACACACACACACACACACACAATAACTGTGGGATGTGGTGGGTGTGCTAATTAGATTCTGGTAATCACTGCACAATGCATACATGTATTGAAACATTAGCTTATACACCTTAGATATATACAATTTTTATTTGTCAAAAATAAATGAATTAGAGTTTTTTTTTTTAACTGATGGCTTAAAGAGACTGATCTGTCTCTAAGGGGACACTTGCTTCACTTAATTTTATTTCCATGTTTGATCATATTTTTTTTCTTCTCCCAGCGTCAGATCGGAGTCATTTTGGATTTATTCCTTGGTCACTCTGGAATCCTGCCTTTCTGGACCACCCCAACACTGTGGCTAGAAGCGCTCTAAACTGCTCCATGGAGGCAGTAAATTGGGAGAAAAGTCAGTTTTTGCAGAGATGGACAATACTTGGTAAGTAATATAGATCATGAGTATTACTGCTGTTAGGATAGTGTGATTGTGGTGCTGCTTTTCTTTATTCATAATGTTTTTTCAAAGCTGAGTTTATGATAACAAATAATTAAAACATCCCACTCCATTTTCCAGAGTCCTATCTTAGAACCTGAAACAATGATCCTTGAGCAGAGTGCTTAATCTTGCTAAGCCTCAGCTCTACTTTCATTCATAGTACCCTCCTGGGAGGCCTCCTGAGAGAAACTGGGAGCTGTCCGAGGCCTACCTTAGTGCAGGGAGACAAGCGAGGGGGAGCATGAGAGGCAGGCAAACCTGGCAACATGGATTTGCGGGCACTGGGCACTTAGTGATGATGACAATGTTGTTGATAACTCACATTGCTTGTGTTTACTAGTGAGGCACCTTGCTGAGGACTCAACATGCTCAGAGTTGTTTAATTCTCACAACAAACTATGAAGTATGTGTGTGAAGAAGAAACTAAGGCTCAGAAATAGTGAAACTAAGGCTAGATTCTCAGGCGAGGCAATTGCAGAGCAGCGGGGCCTCTGAGCCAGGTTGTCCAAGGTAGTGGCTAAGAGCACGGTTTTTGGATTTCAACCATCTCTCTTCTGCTTATGAACCCTGTGACCTCCAGAGATTTATTTTTTCCCTATGCCTCAGTTTCCTCAGTTTGAAATGAGGATGTACTATCACCTACCCTGGAGAGTTCTTGGGAGGATTAAATCAAATCATATGTGAAGTACTAGCCTATTCCAAGCACCTGTCAGGTTGTTCCCTTTATACCTGGGCTGAAATGAAAGGATGTCTGCAGATGCAGAGTCACAATGGGACCTCCCTCTTTAAAAAAAAAAAAAAGAAAAGAAAAATTATATAAGGCATCCCTGGTGGTCCAGTGGGTAAAGAGTCCGCCTTGCAGTGCAAGGGGCACTGGTTCGATCCCTGGCCCGGGAAGATCCCATGTGCCGCAGAGCAGCTGGACTGGTGTGTCTAATGACCAAGCCAGCACACTGAAGCGCATGCGCCTATAGCTGGTGCTGTGCAACGAGAGAGGCCACTGTAGTGGGAGGCCCACACAGGCCAAAGAATAAAGATGGATGAAAATAAATAGATAAAGTCAATGAAAAGAGGCTGAAATTTCCCAAAAAATGATATACATTTATTTGGCTGCACTGGGTCTTGGTCATGGCACACAGGATCTTCAGTCTTTGTTATGCTGTGCAGAAGCGTTCAGCTGCAGCATGTGCGCTCTTCGTTGCAGCATATGGGATCTAGATCCCTAATCACGAATCGATCCCAGGCACCTGTATTGGGAGTGTGGCATCTTAGCCCCTGGACCACCAGGGAAGTTCTGGGACCACCTCCTTATCTGGATGTCTAGAAACTCCTGGAGGGAGACAAGCGAGGGGGAGCATGAGAGGCAGGCAAACCTGGCAACATGGATTTGCGGGCACTGGGCACTTAGTGATGATGACAATGTTGTTGATAACTCACATTGCTTGTGTTTACTAGTGAGGCACCTTGCTGAGGACTCAACATGCTCAGAGTTGTTTAATTCTCACAACAAACTATGAAGTATGTGTGTGAAGAAGAAACTAAGGCTCAGAAATAGTGAAACTAAGGCTAGATTCTCAGGCGAGGCAATTGCAGAGCAGCGGGGCCTCTGAGCCAGGTTGTCCAAGGTAGTGGCTAAGAGCACGGTTTTTGGATTTCAACCATCTCTCTTCTGCTTATGAACCCTGTGACCTCCAGAGATTTATTTTTTCCCTATGCCTCAGTTTCCTCAGTTTGAAATGAGGATGTACTATCACCTACCCTGGAGAGTTCTTGGGAGGATTAAATCAAATCATATGTGAAGTACTAGCCTATTCCAAGCACCTGTCAGGTTGTTCCCTTTATACCTGGGCTGAAATGAAAGGATGTCTGCAGATGCAGAGTCACAATGGGACCTCCCTCTTTAAAAAAAAAAAAAGAAAAGAAAAATTATATAAGGCATCCCTGGTGGTCCAGTGGGTAAAGAGTCCGCCTTGCAGTGCAAGGGGCACTGGTTCGATCCCTGGCCCGGGAAGATCCCATGTGCCGCAGAGCAGCTGGACTGGTGTGTCTAATGACCAAGCCAGCACACTGAAGCGCATGCGCCTATAGCTGGTGCTGTGCAACGAGAGAGGCCACTGTAGTGGGAGGCCCACACAGGCCAAAGAATAAAGATGGATGAAAATAAATAGATAAAGTCAATGAAAAGAGGCTGAAATTTCCCAAAAAATGATATACATTTATTTGGCTGCACTGGGTCTTGGTCATGGCACACAGGATCTTCAGTCTTTGTTATGCTGTGCAGAAGCGTTCAGCTGCAGCATGTGCGCTCTTCGTTGCAGCATATGGGATCTAGATCCCTAATCACGAATCGATCCCAGGCACCTGTATTGGGAGTGTGGCATCTTAGCCCCTGGACCACCAGGGAAGTTCTGGGACCACCTCCTTATCTGGATGTCTAGAAACTCAGCTCTCCTAGCTGGCTTTGCCCATAGTGGACTTGTGCTTCGGCCCCCAGCCCTGTCCTGATGTTTTCCCGCATCCTCTGACTCTGATCTCTCTGGCTGCACTCTGCCTGCTTCCAGCCTCCAGTGGAGATGCTGAGGCTGATTCTGCATATCCTGTCAAGTTCCTGGCCTGGGAGTGATCACCAGGGACTACAGGTGTCAGTATTGTCAGTGTGCGTGCCTGCCTTTGGGAGAACAGAGTGTGAGGAGGGAGCCATTAATGTGCTCCCCACAAGGTCTACATCAGGACCACAGGCACTGGGTGGGGATGGGAATCGATTCTGGAAGAAGGGATGTTATTGCTGGAGAAAACCCCTCAGCCAGGTGCAGGGCAGATTTTCATCTATGGAGAGGTGTGATGAGGAGATAAGGGAACATTTACCTCTTTGGAGTGTCCTGGGATGGGCTCCTCCTCAAAGCAAAGGGGTAGAAATCAGCGATGAGGGGACTCATGCACCAGAATGAGCTAGTTTCTCCCCAGCACCTCGACAAGGAGGTCTTGGACTTTGTTCCACATGGCAAAAGCCAAAACTTTTGCCTCTGGAAGTGAGGTTCTTGGAGTAGGAGGAAAAGGACAATGCTGGGCAATCTTTTGACTCCCAAGGCTGAGTGACGCTTGGCTGCAAAGGATAGTCCACCTCTCTCCCCTCTGCCAGGTAGGAAGCCTGACCCAAGGTCTTTCCGAGCCTCTACAGTCAGCAAGCCACCTGTGGTGGGTACCTTTTGGGATGGGCTGCTACCTTACTGGTGAGCCTGGCGGGGGAGGTCAAGCTGTGGCTGATGCATGTAGTCTTTACCCAGAGCTGCCTGGGAGCAAAAAAGAGGAAAAAAAACACCAGGGAGCAAGGGAGCAGAGGGCTGTTAGCACAGGAGTGGGTGGTGCCCCTGCATAGGGATGTGATCAGGGGAGGGCTGCTGGCCAGATACAGCAACCTGGGAGCCACTGAGTCTTCCTGCAACTGCCAGAGTATGATTGGAGGGAGGGTGAGAGAAGAAAACTGTGATGGGGTTGGGTGATCAGGAATCTGTTGAGAAGGACAATTCTTTTTTTTTTTTTTAATTTTTATTTTACTTTTTACTTCTACAGAGTTTTGTTGTTTACAGATATGTATTAGCCCAGATGAGTCATATGTATAACCCCTCCATCCCACCCCTCCAGGCCGTTGCACAGAGCCCCTGCAGGATCCCCTTTCTCACAGCACAATGACAATAGCTATTTTTTTCACATATGACAGTATAGGTTTTCATGCTACTTCCTTTACGCCTCCCACCCACTGTACATTCCCCACAATGTCCATATGTCTATTCTCCATGTCTGTTTTTCCATCGCTTCACTGCATGTATTATCATTACCATCCTACTAGATTCCATATATATGTGTTAGTATATTGTACTTGTCTTTCTCTTGTTGACTTACTTCACTTTTTATGATAGGTTCTAGATCCAGCCACTTCATTAGGACTGAGTCTTCTGCATTTCTTTTTACAGCTGTGTAGTATTCCATTGTATATATGTACCAGAGCTTTTGTATCCATTCATTCATCGATGGGTATCTAGGTTGCTTCCATGTTCTAGCTATTGTATAGAGAGCTACAATAAACATTGGCGTACAGGTGCCTCTTTCAATTTTGATTTCATCAGAGTATAGGCCTAATAGTGGGATTGCTGGGTCATATGGTGCTTCTATTTTTAGTTTTTTAAGGAATCTCCATACTGTCTTCCATAGTAGCTGTATCAATTTACATTCCCACCAGCAATGCAAGAGGGTTCCCTTTTCTCCGCACCCTCTCTAGCATTTATTGTCTGTCGATTTGTTGATGATTGCCATTCTGACGGGTGTGAGGTGATATCTCTTTGTAGTTTTTTTTTTTTTAAGATTTATTTATTATTTATTTTGGGGGGGAGTGGGGTGAGGAGGGAGGGGCGGCGGGCCACTTCTATTGGTCTTTCATTTATCTATTTTCATTCATCTTTGTTCTTTGGCCCGTGTGGGCCTCCCATCGCAGTGGCCTCTGTTGTCGCAGAGCACCGGCTCTGGGCACATGCGCTCCAGAGCTCCGGCTCAGTAACTGGACACATTGGTCCAGCCGCTCCACAGCATGTGGGATCTTCCCAGGCCAGGGATCGAACCAGCACCCCTTGCACTGCAAGGTGGTGTCCTTACCACTGGACCACCAGGGAAGCCCCTCATTGTAGTTTTGATTTGCATTTCTCAAATAATAATAAGTGAGGCTCCCCCCCCCAAAAAAAAACAATAATAATAATAATAAGTGAGGTTGAGCATTGTTTCATGTGTTTTTTGGAAGAGGGACAATTCTTGACCCTGCTTTGAGGCTTTTGAATGGAGGATCACAGTTTTTAAAAGTATTATTATTTATCAACTCATTCTGAGTACAAGGCATTGTTCTAAGCACTTGAAATTTATTCAGATATTTTATGCTCATGCATGCAACCATCGCTACTAGTATTATCATTACCATCCAACTAGATTCCATATATATGTGTTAGTATATTGTATTTGTCTTTCCCTCTTTGACTTACTTCACTTTTTATGATAGGTTCTAGATCCAGCCACTTCATTAGGACTGAGTCTTCTGCATTTCTTTTTACAGCTGTGTAGTATTCCATTGTATATATGTACCAGAGCTTTTGTATCCATTCATTCATCGATGGGTATCTAGGTTGCTTCCATGTTCTAGCTATTGTATAGAGAGCTACAATAAACATTGGCGTACAGGTGCCTCTTTCAATTTTGATTTCATCAGAGTATAGGCCTAATAGTGGGATTGCTGGGTCATATGGTGCTTCTATTTTTAGTTTTTTAAGGAATCTCCATACTGTCTTCCATAGTAGCTGTATCAATTTACATTCCCACCAGCAATGCAAGAGGGTTCCCTTTTCTCCGCACCCTCTCTAGCATTTATTGTCTGTCGATTTGTTGATGATTGCCATTCTGACGGGTGTGAGGTGATATCTCTTTGTAGTTTTTTTTTTAAGATTTATTTATTATTTATTTTGGGGAGTGGGGTGAGGAGGGAGGGGGCGGGCGGGCCACTTCTATTGGTCTTTCATTTATCTATTTTCATTCATCTTTGTTCTTTGGCCCGTGTGGGCCTCCCATCGCAGTGGCCTCTGTTGTCGCAGAGCACCGGCTCTGGGCACATGCGCTCCAGAGCTCCGGCTCAGTAACTGGACACATTGGTCCAGCCGCTCCACAGCATGTGGGATCTTCCCAGGCCAGGGATCGAACCAGCACCCCTTGCACTGCAAGGTGGTGTCCTTACCACTGGACCACCAGGGAAGCCCCTCATTGTAGTTTTGATTTGCATTTCTCAAATAATAATAAGTGAGGCTCCCCCCCCCAAAAAAAAACAATAATAATAATAATAAGTGAGGTTGAGCATTGTTTCATGTGTTTTTTGGAAGAGGGACAATTCTTGACCCTGCTTTGAGGCTTTTGAATGGAGGATCACAGTTTTTAAAAGTATTATTATTTATCAACTCATTCTGAGTACAAGGCATTGTTCTAAGCACTTGAAATTTATTCAGATATTTCATGCTCATGGCCAGGGGTCCGCAACCTCCGGGATCTAATGCCTGGTGATGTGAGGGGGAACTGATGTGATAATAATAGAAATAGCATGCCCAATAAATGTAATGTGCTTACATCATCCCCAAAGCACCCTAGTCAGGGAAAAATTGTCTTCCACAAAACCAGTCCTTGGTGCCAGAAAAGTTGGGGGCCACCGCTCACAGCAGCCTATTGTTCCTGCTTTGCCGATGAGCAGACTGAGTGATGGGGGAATCTAGTAACTTGCCAAGGTACATGACTAGGAAGGGCTCCAGCTTGGATGTGAACCTGAGCAGGTTGGCAGGAGAGGTCAAGCACTCAACCCTAGTTCCTCTCTATGAAAAACTCCAGATGTGGCTAGGGAGCCTGCTGAAGGCAGGGACAGTGGATTGACAAAGGAGAGCTCATTTGAAAATGAACTTCGCCCATCTCTCCACTCTTTTCCAGTCACTAACCTGAAAAAGTAACTCCTGCAGAAATAAGGCTTAGAGAGAATGTCCTAATGCAGTTTATCCTGAAATAATGTACTCTATCTATACTGGGAGTCAAATATATGTCCACCTTCTGAAGATGGATATCTGAAGGACACTTAAAAAAAAATGTAGATGTGTTCTTTGAAAAGGGAAAAATAAAAGTAGGAAAATAACCAATGAGCAGAAGAGGCTAAAACACTTGAGAGACGTAAATGGAACATTTTAGGTGGATTTGTTTCCAGGTACATCATGTGACAGGAAACTCCAAACACTGTAATCAGTTCTATTCTTTGTGTTTCCATTCACCATAACGTGGTCATAGTCACAGTGTCATTTTTGTTCCCAGGAATAGAAATCCAGAGAGGCAAAGGATCAGGTGAGGAAGAGGAGAGGGTAAGGGCAGAGAGGTTTCCTGATGCCCTGAGCTCACCTCACAGTGTGTTAGTCTGGACTGAGTTTTCCTCTGACCATGGGCTACTATTGGTTCCTCCTCTTCTAAACTAGAGAGCATGATTATGGAAACTTAGAGAAGGTTTGGGCTTCCCTGGTGACTCAGATAGTCAAGAATCCGCAGACGTGGGTTCAGTCCCTGGGTTCCTGGAGAAGGGAATGGCAGTAATATTCCAGTATTCTTGCCTGGAGAACCCCATGGACAGAGGAGCCTGGCAGGCTGCAGTTCATGGGGTCGCAAAGAGTCAGATACAGCTGAGCAACTTTCGCTTCACTTGAGAGAAGAAGGCTTATGCAGCAGTTTCTCTGGGCTGCCTTCAAGGAACCTGTAATCTTGTGGAAAGAAGGCATGTCTACAAGGTCAGACAAAGTGAAAGAGTCCAACGGGGCAGAAGCCAAGATGCTTAAGGGCTGATTTGCTCCATGGTCCCCTGGAGGGCGGGACTGATCTGTGCTCTTACTTCTGCTTTCTCCCTCAGGCCTTCCCAAGTGGGAATGTGGCATCCAGGACTGACCCTAATGGAGTTTAATTCAGTTCCCAGGGTACTTTCCTTGCACACACAGGAAGGTCCCATGAAGGAAGGGGGTGCAGGTGGGGAGTTTGGTTTTCAGAGAGCTTCACCCAGAGTATGGGCTAGTGGAAGAACCTGGGATAACCTTCCTGTGCCTGGTCCAGGGCCAAGACAGAGGATGCAGGGACAGAGGTTGCCATCTTGCTGGGAGGCGGGCTTCCTGGGGGAGGGAGAGGGCATGCTCAGTGTCGGGCTGTGAGGAACAAGGAAGGAGAGCACGGTGAGGACGATGGGGACGGTGAGGGCCGTGCAGGCTCTCTGCCCACACAGCAGTTGCCCCGGGGCAGCTTTCTTATCTCCTCCCCACCTCCTCAAGATCTCCTCCCAGAAGCTTATCTGGAACCTGAATATTTCCAAAATGGATTCTAGTTTTACCCCTTCCTGTATTATACTTCCTAAGATGTTTCACCATTTCTGTTTGATCCTCAGTTGGCAGTTTTCACAAACTTCAGCTTTAATAAACTTTCTGTTTCATCCTTTCCTCTTTGAGCCAGATTTATCCCTAATTCTCCCAGCTCACATGAACACACTCTCAACTATAAAGGCACAGTTTTGTTTAAAAGAACACTCCAAGACTTAGGATTTTGCTTTTATTTCTATGCATTTCCCTACTGTTTGTACAGAGAGCGATTTTCAGACCATCTGAGCCCCTTTAAGGTTCAGGCACCTAGTACCTGAGTGACCTCAGATAATTCACTAAATTTGTATCAGCCTCAGTTTTCTCATTTGCAAAGTGGAGTTACTGATAATAACCATATCCATCTAATTTAGGACTGCACTAAGAATTAGAGATAATGCATGCAAAGAACCTGGCAGAGTGCCTGGCATGTAGCAAGCACTTGGGAATGGATAGCTATTTATATTGTCGTAAACAAGGTCATTCCAGTACTTTTAATACCTTGGTAAATAATCCACAGTACTGTCCTGGAAATCTGTAACTCTGACACTGTAAGAATTGCTTAGAAGTTACAGAGCTTTTAGGCATGTCCTGTTTTGGGGCAAGTTTAATATTTCGTGGGTTGTTTGGTGGTAAGGGTTGAAATAAGCTCTGTTTTCACCATGAAATGTGTATATGTGCTTGCTAAATTGCTTCAGTTGTGTCCCATTCTTTGCAATCCTATGAACTGCAGCCCGCCAGGTCAGTAAGCAAAGGTGGGAAAGCTTGAACTGATGGACCTTAAACTCTGAATTCACCATGTTTAGATACAGAATTATGGAGTTACCTTAAACCCAATACACACATAACATGCATGATGTGGGAATCCCTCCAGAAAAAAAGGCTTCATGATAGCTAAAGTCAAGTGTTGAAAATGATGTGATTTCAAAAATAACATGGGTATTTGACAAAAAAACCAAAAAACATGTGCTCTGTAAAATCTTTGTGAATTGGTTTGGCCTGGAAGGTGTCAGGATCAAAGTTAATCTGATAATTAATTATTTATTGGAAATGCAGCTGCTTGTGGGAATTATAAGCTGTTTAAACTTTGGTTTGAGTTGGCAGTTTCTAAAGAAACAGGTGGCTGAGGTGAAAAACTAGGGTTGGGTTACACAAGCCAATGTCTGGCTTTACTCTCTTTTTTTTAGATTGAAGTATAGTTGATTTACAATGTTGTGTTAGTTTCAGGTGTGGAGCAGAGTGATTCAGCTGTCACTCTGTGATATATATATTTGTGTGTGTGTATACATATATGTACCTTATACACATATATATGTATATATACCGTGTGTGTGTGTGTGTATATACTTTGTATGTGTGTATATAAATATATATGCACAGTTTTTCAGATTATTTGCCATTCTAGGTTATTATAAGATGATGACTATAGTTCCCCATGCTAGTTCCCTCTGTTGTACAGTAAATCATCTTTGTCAATTTTATGTATAGTGGTTTGTATGTGTTAATCCCATATTCTTAATTTATCTCTCCCATCTCCCTTTCCCCTTTGGTAACCATAAGTTTATTTACCACATTTATGAGTCTGTTTCTGTTTTGTATGTAGATTCATTTGTAGTATATTTTATAATTCCACTTATAAGTGATATCATATACGTTTTCCACAGTACTGTCCTGGAAATCTGTAACTCTGACACTGTAGAATTGCTTAGAAGTTACAGAGCTTTTAGGCATGTCCTGTTTTGGGGCAAGTTTAATATTTCGTGGGTTGTTTGGTGGTAAGGGTTGAAATAAGCTCTGTTTTCACCATGAAATGTGTATATGTGCTTGCTAAATTGCTTCAGTTGTGTCCCATTCTTTGCAATCCTATGAACTGCAGCCCGCCAGGTCAGTAAGCAAAGGTGGGAAAGCTTGAACTGATGGACCTTAAACTCTGAATTCACCATGTTTAGATACAGAATTATGGAGTTACCTTAAACCCAATACACACATAACATGCATGATGTGGGAATCCCTCCAGAAAAAAAGGCTTCATGATAGCTAAAGTCAAGTGTTGAAAATGATGTGATTTCAAAAATAACATGGGTATTTGACAAAAAAACCAAAAAACATGTGCTCTGTAAAATCTTTGTGAATTGGTTTGGCCTGGAAGGTGTCAGGATCAAAGTTAATCTGATAATTAATTATTTATTGGAAATGCAGCTGCTTGTGGGAATTATAAGCTGTTTAAACTTTGGTTTGAGTTGGCAGTTTCTAAAGAAACAGGTGGCTGAGGTGAAAAACTAGGGTTGGGTTACACAAGCCAATGTCTGGCTTTACTCTCTTTTTTTTAGATTGAAGTATAGTTGATTTACAATGTTGTGTTAGTTTCAGGTGTGGAGCAGAGTGATTCAGCTGTCACTCTGTGATATATATATTTGTGTGTGTGTATACATATATGTACCTTATACACATATATATGTATATATACCGTGTGTGTGTGTGTGTATATACTTTGTATGTGTGTATATAAATATATATGCACAGTTTTTCAGATTATTTGCCATTCTAGGTTATTATAAGATGATGACTATAGTTCCCCATGCTAGTTCCCTCTGTTGTACAGTAAATCATCTTTGTCAATTTTATGTATAGTGGTTTGTATGTGTTAATCCCATATTCTTAATTTATCTCTCCCATCTCCCTTTCCCCTTTGGTAACCATAAGTTTATTTACCACATTTATGAGTCTGTTTCTGTTTTGTATGTAGATTCATTTGTAGTATATTTTATAATTCCACTTATAAGTGATATCATATACTTGTCTTTCTCTGATTTACTTCACTTCCTATAATAATCTCTAGGTTCATTCATGTCGCTACAAATGACATTGTTTCATTATTTTTTTTTTAAGGATTTTTTTTTTTAACTTTGGCCTCTTTTATTGTTTTTTTATTTATTCATTTTCATCCATCTTTGTTCTTTGGCCTGTGTGGGCCTCCCACTGCAGTGGCCTCTCTTGTTGCAGAGCACCAGATCTGGGTGCGTGCACTCCAGCATGCGGCTCCAGCATGTGGCTCATAATTGGACGCACTGGTCCAGCTGCTCCGCGGCACGTGGGACCTTCCTAGGCGAGGGATCAAACTGGTGCCCCTTGCACTACAAGGTGGACTCTCTACCCACTGGACCACCAGGGAAGCCCTGTTTCATTAGTTTTTAATGACTGATATTCCACCGTATACATGTACTACATCTTTATCCCTTCCTCTGTTGATAGACATCAGGTTGCTTCCATGTCTTAGGAACTGTAAACAGTGCTGCCGCGAACACTGTGGGGCATGTATCCTTTTGAACCATGGTTTTTCCATATACATGCCCAGGAGTGGGATTGCTGCGTCCTGTGGTATTTCAATTTTTAGCTTGTTAAGGAGCCTCCAGGCTGTTTTCCGTAGTAACTGCACTGATTTAAATTTCCCTCATCAGTGTAGGAGGGTTCCTTTTTCCCCACCTACTCTCCAGAATGTGTTATCTGTAGACTTTTGATGACTGACTTCACTTTCAGGGCTGTCTCGTGACTTTGAGGACGGTGCTCTGCAGCTGCTGCAGGTGCGGTGGTGTTCACATGGCTGACTTGAGACCCTGGGGGTAATTGGACACACCGGCCCAGCTGTTCCTTGGCATGTGGGATCTTCCCAGGCCAGGGATGGAACCAGTGCCCCTTGTGCTGCCAGGCAGACTCTTTACCCGCTGGACCACCAGGGAAACCCTGAACCATATTTCTACACCAACCATATTTCTACTTGCCCAGAGAAACAATGTCTCTCTTTGCTTTTGGTTGTTATTGATGTTTCACTATGTTATTAGCCCTGTTAACAATTTCACCTCTTTTTAGTATTTTGTAAACAGTATGTTTATGGTATGTTTCGAACTATGAAGGCTTTAAGAATTCTGATGACATTGTTTTGCAGTCAGCATTTACAATGTGGATCGGTATCAAAATGAGGATTTGTGATGGAATATAGGGTTCCAGGGCTTATTCATAAATTGTCAAAATGCTAGTGAGAATGAAAGAAATCATCAGTTGGGCTTCCCTGATGGCTCAGTGGTGAAGAATCCGCCTGCCAGTGCAAGAGACATGGATTCAGTCCCTGATCCAGGAAGATCTCATATGCCTTAGAGCAACGAAGCCTGTGTGCCGCAACTATTGAGCCTGTGCTCTAGAGCCAACAAGAAAAACCCCTGCAAGGAGAAGCCTCCATACCACAGCCAGAGAGAGGAGCCTCCGCTCGCCACAACTAGCGAAGAGCCCGAGCAGCAGCGAAAACCCAGCACGGCCAAAAACAAATAAAAAAATTTTTTAAAGAAATTGTTAAAATAAAAATAGTTCTTAAAGAGCTGGATTTCTCTTTGAGAAAAATGTGTCACCAGGTGGAAAGATCTGATAAACACAAGAGGAATCCTAACAAAAATTTGAAAAATTGAGCAAGAATGGGAGTGATGCCCAGCAGAAAAGCTTGTGAAATGGGATCAGACATTTCAAGTTTCCCCAGGTGTCAACAATATGCTTTTGTCTGTACTGTTTTATTAAAAGTAATTCACTGAAATTATTTTGATTTGATGACTGTGCTAACATTTCAGAAAGTTAGAAAACCAGGAGGCAATATCAGTCACAATTCTACCACCTTATCATAATAGTTAGAATCTTTTCATATTTCCTTCCCTATTTGCTAACTTTTCAAAATTACAGTTGTACACTTCCTACAGTGTTGTGCATTTCCACGTGTTATAGTCTTATAGTTACAGTTCTCATAGGCATGTTTTGCTTTTTTGTTTTCTTCACTTTTCCTTGTTTCACAGACATATTCAGATTTCTTGTTTTTAATTTACGTATAGTTGATTTATAATCTTGTGTTAGTTTTTATGCTTAGCAAGGTGATTCAGTTATACATATCTATATATATATTATGGGCATATATATTCTTTTCCACTATGGCTTATTACAGGATGTTAAATATAGCTCCGTATGCTAGCCTCATATTTCCTCATCATAAAAAGCATTCCGAGGTGCGCCGCCTCTCTGCTGGGCAACGCGGTCGCACAGCCGCCTCTCTCTCCACTGGGCCGCCGTGGCTTTTGGAGTTTGAAGAAGAATTTATGGAAACGAGAACAATATGAGAAGTTGCCGAAGGAATCGACCTGTATGCTGACGGCACCCCGGACCTCATGCTGATGGTGGCAGTGACTGCGTTCAAAACCCCTGAAGAAAAAGAAGAGTCTGTCTTTTGCAGTGAAGAAAGCTAAAACCCGGTACTTCCCTGTCTTTGAAAAGATTTTGAAAGACCATGGAGAGGATTTTCTCCTTGGCAACAAGTTCAACTGGGCAGACATACAGCTCTTGGAAGCTATTTTAATGGTGGAAGAACTTGATGCTTCTGTTCTTTCTGACTTGCCTCTACTAAAGGAATTTAAAACAAGAGTCAGCAACATCCCCACAATTATGAAGTTCCTTCTACCTGGGAGTCAGAGGAAGCCACCCCACGGAGAGCCACTGTGTTGAAGTTGTCAGGAATATCTTGTAGTTCTAAAGGTAGCCGTCTTAAGATGGCCAACTAAGGAACTGATTACAGCATTAGCTTCTGTCACCAAGCAAAGCAGATGGTAGATTCTAGGAGTAAAGTGTAGGAGTAAAGGCTCTGAAAAGAACACCACCATATTGCCATCAGCAGCAAATGCCAGTTAAACACAATAGAAAAAATAAATCATACTTATATGTGAAAAAAAGCATTCAGTATTTCTTTATTTTAAAATAGAAAAATTCAGTGTGTGTGTGTGTGTAGCCAAGTGAAACAAAGTCAAGCTCAAAGAAAAAAAAAATGTATATGTAATGCTCCTTGCCCCTTAGAAGTAACATATCTACTTCAATTATAGCCAGTATTGATTTTTTTCATAATTTTATTTATTTATTTTTAACTGTTCTGGGTCTTCCTAGCTGCATGGTCTCTTCTCTGGTTGTGGTGAGCAGGGTTCTATTATTGTGGCTTCTCTTGTTACGGAGCACCAGCTCTAAGGAACAGGCTTACTAGTCGTGGTGTGCAGGCTTAATTGCTCTGCAGCACGTGGGATCCACCAGGATCAGGGATCGAACCCATGTCTCCTGTATTGGCAGGCAAATTCTTTCCCACTGAGACACCAGGGAAGCCCACAGTATTGATCTTTGAGACTCCTCTATAGAAAAAGGGCTGTGTAATTCTACCAACAACAAAGCTTTCATGCTCTCTTTAGCAAGCGTTTGGCGGCTTTCTCTTTCCCCTAGAATCCTTATTTTCCCATTTGTTTTTTAATTTAATACTATTTCCATATTCTACCTAGGGAGTCAAAACTATAAAGTCACTGCCTCAATGTTCTGATGCAACCCATTGTTAAGAGATAAACTGAAGCATATTAAAACCTTCAAGAGTTTATTTGAGTAAAGATCAGCTATCTCAATTGGGTGGTGCCAGACCGTAAGTGGTTAGGAACCCTCTGCCAACAGGAACTTAGGGAGAGAATTTTATAGAGGAAAGGCAGAAGCAAGGTAAGGAAATTATTGATAGGCTCTAACTGCAAGCCTTGGTACCTGTTTGTAATTGGTTGTCCTTAGTTTTCGATTTTGCAACCTTGAGACATTCACAGGTGCAGAGTGTGATTTGCTTGCATAAGCTGCCACCGCATTAGAGTCACTTCAGTCTGATAGTCTCCCCATTTAATTAGTTTAACACCTTTTAGAGGACCCCAGGAAGATTTGATATAAACCTCTTAGACCTGAGCCAGAATTTAACCTTAATACTGTGCATCTACAAACTAACTTGTTTCCAGACTGCAGTCATCGCTCTGCCTGAGTCCTTGTAAGCCGCAGAATTGATCTCTACAAATATCTTGGACATGAGAATTTTGTGTGGGGAGGTTAAGTTTTATTTGGAGCATAATTAGGACTGCAGCCTGGGAGGCAACACCCCAGATGGCTCTGACAGACTGCTCCAAAGAGGCACTGGGAGGAAGATCAATATTTAAGGATTTTGGTGAGGGGAGAGTTCAATATCATTAAACAGTCATTTTGCAAAGGGTTTTCGGTTAATCACAAGGATCTGATGTCACCACGAAGAGATTTAGTGCTCTTCTAAATATGAGGAGATGCAAGGATTGAGATCATAAACTCTGTTCTTCAAAGCATCCACCTATCTAAAGACCTGCCCCACCAGATTCCGTGGAGCACAGAGTGCCTACTCCACTCTGAACTACCTCAGGGGGTGTTGAGGTCAGCAGCTGTCACAGCACGGAGATCAGTCTCCACAGAGGCAGACGGCAAATGCCCTTGTCCAGTCATTGGCAATGTAATCGGTAAATGTCAATTTGTAATTGACATGCCCCTCCTCGTGGTCATAAATCTGACCATTCTTTGGGGAGCATTTCATGACCATTTTGTCCCACATTGCTCTGAAGGCTCATTCCCAGTTCTGAAGAAGGTTTGCTGATGGGCCACTCAATGTGCTATTATGGACTAGGTCTTAATAGTCAAAGATCTCTGGACACCTGTCTTCTAGTTATGGTCCAGGAAAGTATTCCCTCTTGTTGCATCTTCCCATGTCTAGAGTTACACTATTACAAACATTGATCACATATTTAGTTGTACATTTAATCAACTGTTTCAAGTCTAATCATCATTATTTTCATTGGAAGCTTAGTTATAACACTTGGCAATACAAGAAACAATAATCTTGTAATACAGGCAAAATACAAATAGTATAGCTAATAACAATTGTAAGTGAATACGTGTAAGGGAATTATAAGTTAATATGTTAGTCACGAGTCTCCCACACAAAACCAGTTTTTGGAAAGATAGTCAAAACTAGGGAATGGATCACATAAGGCAGAAATCTGATTTTTCACATGGTTCATGAAATAAACATTAAAAGATTCATCAGGTATGGAAACACAGCATTCAGTTTGAATTAAAGCACAGATAACCTCCCTGAGATGCTATATGGCACCAAGGACCTTTTAGTTTATCCTGTGACTACATATACTTGGGGACTTCCCAGGTGGTGCTAGTGGCAAAGAACCTATTTGCCAGTGCAAGAGATGTAAGAGATGTGGGTTCGATCCCTGGGTCAGGAAGATTCCTTGGAGAAGGAAATGGCAACTCTCTCCAGTATTCTTACCTGGGCAAACCCATGGACAGAGGAGCCTGGTAGGCTAAAGTCCATAGGGTCACAAAGAGTCAGACATGACTGAAGCAACTTAGCAGACACATGGCACATATACATAGGCCAATATTTCTTGAAAAGCAGATATGAGTCAAGCATTTTAATGAGATCCCTCACCGCTTAGATTAATTATCATTAGTACTTGATAGAATCAACCAGGTGGTTGCTTCACTATTCTGAATCTTTTTTCCAGTTCCAGAACCTACTCCTTTAGAACATCCAAGGCCTTCACTCTCTCCTGCCTTCTCCTCTTTTTGGCAATCCATATTCCAGCACTCTGAACACTGCTTGGCACATAATAGGGATTTAACAAATTTATCAAGCAAGTGAAAAGTATCCATTTTTATAAAGCACTTACTGAATGTTTCACTTCAGACCTCCTTTAAATCCTGCAATCTTGCAGAGTAGGTATTATCCCCATTTACAGAGGAAAAAGAAAAATTAGAGAATAAAGTGACTTTTTTTTTTAAGTTCACTTGTCTGTTTGTAGTAGGTTGTATAATGGTCCTCCAGAGATGTCCACATCCCAATTTCCAGAAAACGGGGACTTTGCAGAAGTGTTACATGAAGGATATTGAGATGGGACAGTTATTCTGAATTATTTAGGGAAGGAGTCAGTGGAATCAGAAGCATCATTTAAGAGGGAGACACGAGGTCATCTAGACGAAAGGCAACGTAATGAAAAACAAAGGGAGAAAGAGAACCAGTGATGTGATTTGAGACCATAGCCAGGACATATAAGTTAATATGTTAGTCACGAGTCTCCCACACAAAACCAGTTTTTGGAAAGATAGTCAAAACTAGGGAATGGATCACATAAGGCAGAAATCTGATTTTTCACATGGTTCATGAAATAAACATTAAAAGATTCATCAGGTATGGAAACACAGCATTCAGTTTGAATTAAAGCACAGATAACCTCCCTGAGATGCTATATGGCACCAAGGACCTTTTAGTTTATCCTGTGACTACATATACTTGGGGACTTCCCAGGTGGTGCTAGTGGCAAAGAACCTATTTGCCAGTGCAAGAGATGTAAGAGATGTGGGTTCGATCCCTGGGTCAGGAAGATTCCTTGGAGAAGGAAATGGCAACTCTCTCCAGTATTCTTACCTGGGCAAACCCATGGACAGAGGAGCCTGGTAGGCTAAAGTCCATAGGGTCACAAAGAGTCAGACATGACTGAAGCAACTTAGCAGACACATGGCACATATACATAGGCCAATATTTCTTGAAAAGCAGATATGAGTCAAGCATTTTAATGAGATCCCTCACCGCTTAGATTAATTATCATTAGTACTTGATAGAATCAACCAGGTGGTTGCTTCACTATTCTGAATCTTTTTTCCAGTTCCAGAACCTACTCCTTTAGAACATCCAAGGCCTTCACTCTCTCCTGCCTTCTCCTCTTTTTGGCAATCCATATTCCAGCACTCTGAACACTGCTTGGCACATAATAGGGATTTAACAAATTTATCAAGCAAGTGAAAAGTATCCATTTTTATAAAGCACTTACTGAATGTTTCACTTCAGACCTCCTTTAAATCCTGCAATCTTGCAGAGTAGGTATTATCCCCATTTACAGAGGAAAAAGAAAAATTAGAGAATAAAGTGACTTTTTTTTTTAAGTTCACTTGTCTGTTTGTAGTAGGTTGTATAATGGTCCTCCAGAGATGTCCACATCCCAATTTCCAGAAAACGGGGACTTTGCAGAAGTGTTACATGAAGGATATTGAGATGGGACAGTTATTCTGAATTATTTAGGGAAAGGGAGTCAGTGGAATCAGAAGCATCATTTAAGAGGGAGACACGAGGGTCATCTAGACGAAAGGCAACGTAATGAAAAACAAAGGGAGAAAGAGAACCAGTGATGTGATTTGAGACCATGAGCCAGGGGACATGGTCAGTCCCAGGAATCTGGGAAGGGTAAGCAAGCAGATCCTCCCCTGGAACCTGCAGAAGGAACTCAGCCTGGATATTGGCTTATAAAACCCACCCTGGACTTCCAGTGTCCAGAATGGTAAGATAACACATTTGTGATGTTTTAAGACACTGCCATCATTTGTTTCAGCAGTTGTAGGAAACAAGTGCACTGCTCTAACTGGTCATTGAAAGGGAAGGACTCATAAGAACCATCTTATAGAGACTTCATCTTTCCTCACCCTGCTCATGCTGGGGCTCTGGTTCTTCCCTGGCCTGCGATGAAATTGTGTGCTGGTGCCATAACTTCTGCTGTGCCATAAAAGTCCCTGGTCACCTTAGCCTTTCAAACAATCTCAGATAAAATCAGCATGACTAGTGCTATGAAATGTCATTTTTTTAAAAAATTATTTTTGGCTGTGCTGTTGCTGCATGGACTATTCTTCGGCTCTGGAGAGTTGGGGCTATTCTCTGTTGCAGTGCACAGGCTTCTCATTGTGGTGGCTTCTCTTGTTTCAGAGCATAGGCTGTAGGTTCAGGGGCTTCAGTAATTGCAGCACATGGACTCAGTAGTTGCGGCTCCTGGGCTCTAGAGCACAGGGTCAATAGTTGTGGCAGCGCTTCCCCTGGTGGTCCAGTGGGTAAGGACACCGCCTTGCAGTGCAAGGGGCGCCGGTTCGATCCCTGGCCTGGGAAGATCCCATGTGCCGTGAAGCGGCTGGACCGATGTGTCCAATTACTGAGCTGGAGCTCTGGAGCGCATGCGCCCAGAGCCGGCGCTCTGCGACAACAGAGGCCACCGCAATGGGAGGCCCACAGGAGCCAAAGAACAAAGACAGATGAAAATAGAGAAATGAAAGACCAATAGAAGTGGCCCACGCATTCCCCTCCCTCCCCATCTCACCCCCCCAAAAGATAAATTTTTAAAAATTAAAAAAAAAAAAAGTTGTGGCAGAGGAACTTAGTTGCTCCACAGCATGTGGGATCTTCCCGGACCCGTGTCTCCTGCATTGGCAGGTGTATTCTTTACCATTGAGCCACCAGGGAAGCCCTATATAATTTCATTTTAATAACAAACAAACCCTAAACTTGAAACATGGATCTTCTCTGTCTCCCCAGTCAGGATCTATGGTGGGAGCAAATCCTGCCTTGGACTGACTTTCCTGATATCACTGTTACTTCCTGCATCAGACTTGCTCTAAATTCAGATGACTCCAGAGTCTGGGAAGGGTAAGCAAGCAGATCCTCCCCTGGAACCTGCAGAAGGAACTCAGCCTGGATATTGGCTTATAAAACCCACCCTGGACTTCCAGTGTCCAGAATGGTAAGATAACACATTTGTGATGTTTTAAGACACTGCCATCATTTGTTTCAGCAGTTGTAGGAAACAAGTGCACTGCTCTAACTGGTCATTGAAAGGGAAGGACTCATAAGAACCATCTTATAGAGACTTCATCTTTCCTCACCCTGCTCATGCTGGGGCTCTGGTTCTTCCCTGGCCTGCGATGAAATTGTGTGCTGGTGCCATAACTTCTGCTGTGCCATAAAAGTCCCTGGTCACCTTAGCCTTTCAAACAATCTCAGATAAAATCAGCATGACTAGTGCTATGAAATGTCATTTTTTTAAAAAATTATTTTTGGCTGTGCTGTTGCTGCATGGACTATTCTTCGGCTCTGGAGAGTTGGGGCTATTCTCTGTTGCAGTGCACAGGCTTCTCATTGTGGTGGCTTCTCTTGTTTCAGAGCATAGGCTGTAGGTTCAGGGGCTTCAGTAATTGCAGCACATGGACTCAGTAGTTGCGGCTCCTGGGCTCTAGAGCACAGGGTCAATAGTTGTGGCAGCGCTTCCCCTGGTGGTCCAGTGGGTAAGGACACCGCCTTGCAGTGCAAGGGGCGCCGGTTCGATCCCTGGCCTGGGAAGATCCCATGTGCCGTGAAGCGGCTGGACCGATGTGTCCAATTACTGAGCTGGAGCTCTGGAGCGCATGCGCCCAGAGCCGGCGCTCTGCGACAACAGAGGCCACCGCAATGGGAGGCCCACAGGAGCCAAAGAACAAAGACAGATGAAAATAGAGAAATGAAAGACCAATAGAAGTGGCCCACGCATTCCCCTCCCTCCCCATCTCACCCCCCCAAAAGATAAATTTTTAAAAATTAAAAAAAAAAAAAGTTGTGGCAGAGGAACTTAGTTGCTCCACAGCATGTGGGATCTTCCCGGACCCGTGTCTCCTGCATTGGCAGGTGTATTCTTTACCATTGAGCCACCAGGGAAGCCCTATATAATTTCATTTTAATAACAAACAAACCCTAAACTTGAAACATGGATCTTCTCTGTCTCCCCAGTCAGGATCTATGGTGGGAGCAAATCCTGCCTTGGACTGACTTTCCTGATATCACTGTTACTTCCTGCATCAGACTTGCTCTAAATTCAGATGACTCCAGAGTTGTAGTGGCCAGAAGAAGGAACGGAAAGGACAAGAAGGGTCTAATTTGACCAGCACTTGTTCGATCCCAATTTCCTCTGACCTGGCAAATGTCTAAGGATGATTTTCTCTTCCGTGAATCTCTTGGAGATGAGCTTCCAGGCTGAAAATCCTTTCCCTGCCACTCCCTTGTTGGTAGTAGATATGTCTCGTCTGACTGGTCACTTAGGAACTCCTCTCTCTGCCTCTTTGTGCTCAGTGCAACTTTGACACTTGTTCTTCCAAGGCAAACCCCTGGGGTGGAACCCCAAGTTCTCCAGGCAACATCTTTCTCATAGGGCTCCCATCTGGACCTAAGCAGACACCAACACATCTTGGGACCTCCAGGAGTGCACTGACACCCCAACAGCAGCCCCTTCTGCTGCCCAAGGTGCTGCTTCTGCTGCCTCTCCTCTTTAGCTGTCTCCCTGACAGATGCAGGCCTCTGAGGAAGCCCACCATCACCAGCCCCCCCATATCACACACACACACACACACACATCTCTCTCTTTGGCCTTCTTCCAAAGAGATGCTCCAATCTCCAAGTCGTCTCCAGCTCTCCAAGTTTGAGTTTGCAAGTGGTAACAGAGTTCCAGCTACCTCCTTTGAAAGCAAACTTGTTACTTTGCCCTGCTGCCATTTTAGGTAACGTATACATCAATTTTTCATAACTGAGGAGGACAAAATAATAAAATCAGGTTGCAGTGGGAGATAACACAAAAATAAATAAATCACTGCATCTCGTTCTGCTCTCCTAAATAAATGAAGCCTTACCCTTCTCCAGCAATGATGATTTCTAGTCTCTGGAACCCCTTCTGCAGGGGTAGGACTGTCATTTGATTCTTACTTGACTTGAACTAAAACTTTTCTCATAAGTTATGACTTTTGAGGCATGACAATCACATGAGAAAGTCATTGCTTTTCTACCATGATAACAGCTAATGTAAACTAGGTGACTTTTCTAATATTGAATGTTTTCTGTAACTATCTCTATGGATTTTATTTTTTGTCAACCTGGCCTTTTGAGGACTGACTCCCTTAAGTTCTTGTTTTAAAGTAAACCTCTTCTCTGTCTCCCCAGTCAGGATCTATGGTGGGAGCAAATCCTGCCTTGGACTGACTTTCCTGATATCACTGTTACTTCCTGCATCAGACTTGCTCTAAATTCAGATGACTCCAGAGTTGTAGTGGCCAGAAGAAGGAACGGAAAGGACAAGAAGGGTCTAATTTGACCAGCACTTGTTCGATCCCAATTTCCTCTGACCTGGCAAATGTCTAAGGATGATTTTCTCTTCCGTGAATCTCTTGGAGATGAGCTTCCAGGCTGAAAATCCTTTCCCTGCCACTCCCTTGTTGGTAGTAGATATGTCTCGTCTGACTGGTCACTTAGGAACTCCTCTCTCTGCCTCTTTGTGCTCAGTGCAACTTTGACACTTGTTCTTCCAAGGCAAACCCCTGGGGTGGAACCCCAAGTTCTCCAGGCAACATCTTTCTCATAGGGCTCCCATCTGGACCTAAGCAGACACCAACACATCTTGGGACCTCCAGGAGTGCACTGACACCCCAACAGCAGCCCCTTCTGCTGCCCAAGGTGCTGCTTCTGCTGCCTCTCCTCTTTAGCTGTCTCCCTGACAGATGCAGGCCTCTGAGGAAGCCCACCATCACCAGCCCCCCCATATCACACACACACACACACACACACACATCTCTCTCTTTGGCCTTCTTCCAAAGAGATGCTCCAATCTCCAAGTCGTCTCCAGCTCTCCAAGTTTGAGTTTGCAAGTGGTAACAGAGTTCCAGCTACCTCCTTTGAAAGCAAACTTGTTACTTTGCCCTGCTGCCATTTTAGGTAACGTATACATCAATTTTTCATAACTGAGGAGGACAAAATAATAAAATCAGGTTGCAGTGGGAGATAACACAAAAATAAATAAATCACTGCATCTCGTTCTGCTCTCCTAAATAAATGAAGCCTTACCCTTCTCCAGCAATGATGATTTCTAGTCTCTGGAACCCCTTCTGCAGGGGTAGGACTGTCATTTGATTCTTACTTGACTTGAACTAAAACTTTTCTCATAAGTTATGACTTTTGAGGCATGACAATCACATGAGAAAGTCATTGCTTTTCTACCATGATAACAGCTAATGTAAACTAGGTGACTTTTCTAATATTGAATGTTTTCTGTAACTATCTCTATGGATTTTATTTTTTGTCAACCTGGCCTTTTGAGGACTGACTCCCTTAAGTTCTTTTTTTAAAGTAAACCTCTTTTCTTTCCCCAATGTTTTTGTCTCTGAATCTTCTTTTCTCAAATCTTGAATAGGCTGTCCGTGCAGCCTACAAGGTGGGCCCCTATTATCTTGGACAAATTGTCTTGTGTCAGCCAAAACTGAGACAGGCTGTCAAATCCACTGTCAAATCTCAGCACACTAGTTGGGTGCAAGTCTGAGTGGGAGTCATGGGGTAGTCTGAAGCCATTTTCTCTCACACTTCGTCCTCTGGGCATCATGGAGTGGGAGTGCCTGAGCTTCTTTACTGTCTCTAATTGTGTTCAGACTTTCATCTCTCCCGCTGTGGGCAAGGGGAGACGCTGTCATCAACGCCTCCACTTCCTTGAGGTGACCTAAGAGCTTCATTGCACACATGCCTCTGCTCTTAGAGCTGTCGGCTGGAGGGAGTGGGGCTTCTCCAGGCTGATTTACAGTAAGAGGGGACCAGAGAGAACCCTCCCCTGACAGCAGGTCACCCATTGGACCTTAGTGAATGTGGGTACTTTGCTCTTTCCAGGCCAGGGGCTGTCCCACCACTGCCCTCTATACATTGCCCATCAGCGCTGCCAGTTTTCAGCTGGGGCCTCTCCCCTGTACTCTCAAGATGTCTCCTGTTGAACTTCCTGTCTCACTTCTGGCTTTGTCCTCAAGACTCCCTGAGGCACCCAGTCCAGACGCCCTGGGTGTGCCTCGCACGCAGTATCTCCACCCACCTCCATCAGGCTGGCCTGACCCGAGTGCCTGTGAGCAGGCTAGTCACCGAGCAGCATTCACATTAGCATAATAACCTGAGCAAGGTGACGGAAGTGGCAGCTCACCTGTCCTCATGCCTCATTCTCATTACCTTTTTTTTTCCTAAATGTGTTTTTAGCATCAGTGGTGTGTTGAGCACTAAGGAGACCTAAGTACTCCCAGCCTGGTGAGGGGAGCAGACTTGGAAACAGATAAACACCATTCAGTGTGATAAAAGACTGTCAAGTTCGTTTGTAAAAATTGATGGTGACCTTAGGGTGGTCTTCTTCCCCGATGAAGGCACTGGGCTCAGTTCTTTGGCTCATTCTGTGTGAGGTTCTTACAGTGGACTAGGTGCCATGATGGTTGTGACTGTGTGTGAGGGCTTCTCAAAGCCCTCCATCCTCTCTGTGATGCCAAGAGGAGCGTCACACCCACAGGATGGAGGCAGAATCATAAACCCAGGTCCCGTCTCTGCCAGGTGGCCATGGAAAGCCACTGAAATATTCTCGAGTTTCAGTTTCCTTATCTTTGAAGCAAAAGTCGGGTCCTACCTTGCGGGGTTGTTGTGAAGACCAAGAGAGTTAATGTATGTGATGAGAGCTTTGTAAACTCAGAAGCGTGGAACACACAGGTCTTGCAGTGACTCCAGCCAAGGTCAGGGGTGTTTGTTTAGAGGAGGCTGCAGGCTGGCACCCCAGGCTGGCCTTGTAAATACCTCGGGCTCTTGGAAAGCTGGGGAGAACCCCCAGGTATCCTCCCACGCTCCGTGTCCTGCACGCACCTGGACAGAACCTGCCTGCTTTGCTGCTCAAGCTGCCAGGAACGTTGGCGGCTGCTGGGAAACCGAGATGAAGGAGAAGGGGCAGCGGGCCAGGGAAAATAGGAAGTTGGCACATTTGAACAATAATGGGGATTTTTTTTTTTTTTTTTTTGCTTGGGAGATAAGGATGTTTTTGTTAGTTTAAGAGAGGCAGGGTGCTCATGGCAGTTATCTGAGCAGAATTTGTTTGTGATGGCTCCAGGCTCCAGAGCTGGCAAGCGCTGGCACTAAGTGAAACTGAAGTGTTTTGAACCCAGAGGAAAATCCCCAAGGCTCCTGATTATTGCTCTAGTGCTAAAGTCTGAAGAGGGGACCAACACTCAGGCCAGGCTAGAACCACTGCAGAGATCACAGAGATGCTGCTGAGATCCCTGGGACTGAGCGTTGGGCTTTTGCTAAGATAAAACCAGGAGTTGGGAAGAGCCCAGAGAGTATCAGGGTTGAGGCCTTTCCCCTCTCTGGTCTGCAGTGAATGACCTGGAATACCTAATCCGGGAATCAAGTAAGCATTTCCCGTGGCGCCAAAGCCTCAAGGGTGAATTCCTAGATGCATCTAGAGTCAAAGCCCTTTGTGAGCTGGCGCAGTCTAGCCCTCTCCCAGCCACACAGCAGCCCTCTCGACTACACACCCTTCACTCTTTGAAACTCCCTCATCTTGCAGGTACCCTTCTGTATTCCCATAACTATACCCCTGATTGACATCCCCTCCCTCAAACCTACTTCCTTTCTCACTTGTGACCCAATGGGGCTATGCCACCTTTTCAGTGTTCTCAGGCTGAGCTGATGCTCTCTCCCAGGTTCCCTGGGCTTTGTACAAACTTGCTTTATATCCTTTGCTGCAACCCACACCTAGGCGTCTGTCTCCCCAAGAGAGGCTGAAGGCAGAGCCTGTGTCCCCATGGTTTTTCCTTATATCTCCAACAAATTAAATCTCTGACACATTAAACCTCTGAAGTATCCTGAAGCTCCAATACTTTGGCCACCTGCTGTGAAGAGCTGATTCACTGGAAGAAAACCCTGATGCTGGGAAAGATTGAGGGTAAGAAGAGAAAGGAGTGACAGATGATGAGATGGTTGGATGGCAACACTGACTCAATGGACATGAATTTGAGCTAACTCTGGGAGATAGTGAAGGATAGAGAAGCCTAAGAGTGCTGCAGTCCATGGGGTCACAGAGTTGGAGAGGACTGAGCGATTGAACAGCAACAACAATCTTTGTGTGTGTGTGTGTGTGTGTGTGTGTGTTTAATTTTTATTTTGCTTTTTACTTTTACAGAGTTTTGTTGTTTAACAAGAACAGTCTTGATAAACAATGAGAGATATGAATAGACTTTTATCTTTTTTTCTATATGGCTATCTAATTCTCCCTAATACTGGAATATTCACAAATCCAGCTTATCCTCATTGATTTGGTATAATCCCCTACTTGGTACAAAAGAATATTACTTGGCACACTAAGTCTAACATCTGTGTGAAAGAGAAAATGTGGAGACTAACTTCCCTGTCCCAAGCATTTTTGCCAAAAAAGAATAACAAAGGACTTAATATCAAAATGAAATGAAAAATCATAGCACGTGAAACCATGATACTGATATTGGACTGGAATTAGATATCAAAGAACCTAAAAGCAAACCAAGACAGAGCTCTGCATAAAATGAAAATGAGGTTTTTTTTTAATGAAAATAATCTCCCAAATAAATCTTTGGGGAGAAGTATGGGTAAATATTAAATTTCATCAAGACAACGGGCTATAAAAAGAGAATTTCTTCCTCTGTGTGTGTGTGTGTGTGTGTGTGCGCACACATGCACGAACTTGGGAAAACTTTGGGAAATAATGAGGGACAGGGAGGCCTGGCTTGCTGCAGTCCATGGGATTGCGAAGAGTCCAGGGTGACTTAGTGACTAAACAACAACAGCAACAACACATCTATACCCATGCAGTTCAAGGAGATTTGTGGTCTTTGCTTTTGGTTCGGGGACTTACTGGTTTAATATGTTATATGCGGAAACATCTTTTAGAGGGTCGCCAAAATAAATTAGAAGGATCTTAGGCTTAAAATATAAACAATCTATTAATGACAGTGCACGATGTAAGAGTGAACACAGAAGTCTGAGGGACTGACCAGAATGGAGTACAGTGAGCTTGCTGGGCCCATCCAGCAGTAACCACAGTTTCACCTGATAAGCTCTTGACAGCACAAGTGCTTCCCTTGGCAATGACCTGCTCTCTAGCTGTGCTAAGTGCTCGAGGGAGCCTTGCCCATCCTCGGAGCTCCAGACATGAGTGCCCCATGTCCCCTGGCAGGAAGGAGCTACTCCTTACCTTTACTTTATTTTTAAAATATTTTTGTTTATATTTTTGGCTGGGCCAGGTCTTCATTGCAGCACACAGAATCTTCCATGTTCATTGCAGTATGTGAGATCCTTTTTCAGTTGTGGTGTGTGAACTCTTAGTTGTAGCATGTAGGATCTAGTTCTCGGACCAGAGATTGAACCTGGGGGCCCTACACTGGGAATACAGAGTCTTAGCCACTGGAACATCAGAGAAGTCTCTACTCCTTACCTTTAGGGGGCCCACCATTGGTCTAGCTGGGAGCACAACTGGATGGATATAACTGTACAGGTGCCGTCTCACTTCCCTATACCGCCTCCCAGCTCTCTGTAGACAGCAACACCAATATACACTTGAGTTTTATTGAGTTTTATTCTTGGTCTAAACCTGTGCTCTTTGTATTAGGTCTAACCCACATAAACAACAGCAAGACACATTGCAGTGAAGCTGAAGAAGTTACAGAATACAGAGAGAATCTTACAAGAAGAGGATAGGAGGAGAGGAACAAAGGAACCTGGTGATAACTGAGAAAGGTTTAGGAAAAGAGATTTAAAAAAAAAAAAAGGCATTTTATTTATTTATTGGAAATTCTGGGTTTTCACTGCTACTACAGGCTCTTCTCTTGTTGCAGAGAGTGGAGGCTACTCTCTAGTTGAAGTGAGCAGGCTTCTTATTGCGGTGACTTCTCTTGTTGTGGAACTCGGGCTCTAGGGCACACAGGCTTCAGTAGTTGTGGCACATGGGCTCAATAGTTGCGGCTATGAGGCTCTAGAGCACAGGCTCAGTAGTTGTGGCTGATGAGCTTAGTTGGTCTGCAGCATGTGGGATCTTCCGAGATCAGGGATCGAACCTGTGACTCTCTGCATTGGCAAGCGAACTCTTTACCACAGAGCTAACAAGGAAGCCTAGAAAAGAGATTTTTTTTGCTTGTTTTCTTGGTTTTGTTTCTGAGGATGAGAGTGATTGGAGGCTATTTGGGCTGAAGGGAAGAAATGGTTTTTTGAAAGGTTTAAGATAAAGGAGAAAATTGTCTCCAGAATCTCATCAATGGTCTCAACTTTAGTGACCACATAAGCTATTATTCCTAGTTTCTTCCTTCAGACTTCATATTCTCAACTGCTTACCCGACTATAGCCTTATAAAGTTCTTTTAAAGGATGAAGTTCAAAGCATAGATGACCCAGAGTTTAGCCTTGGATAGAGAGGAGTGAATTTGGTAGTGATGAATAAAGATAGTAGAGAATTAACATAGAAAATACAACAAAAGATAGCATTTTTCAAGGGACTTCCGTGGTGGTCCAGTGGTTGGGACTCTGAGTTTCCATAGCAAGATGTTCGATCCCTCATTGGGGAACTAAGATCTCACATGCCACACAGCATGACCAAAAAAAAATTAAGAAGAAAATGAAAAAGGTAGCCTCTTTCTCTGAGAAATAGTATGCCTATCCTTTCTCTCTGGGGACCAGTGGGAATGCCTTTCTATAACCTTGGCAGGTGGGCAGGGCCAGTGATTCTCAGGTATCAATGAAAGGCAATGTGACCGGGTCCCACATCCCAGCTACTGGTCAGTTGAATTTCAGGGAACTGGTCATTTACAGCCGTCTCTGGTAATTCATTGTGCTAAACTGTATGAAGCCACTTTTGAGCTGAGTGGAGAGAAGCTCCTGCCCAGTGAGGCTTGCCATGATGGACTGACTGACAGGGCTGGAATGCATGGATGTGTCTACTTGGCCTAAATGACTGGGAACAAAGTGAGCAAATCCGAGAGGAGATCAGCTGCTGTGCGTCAGGGAATGGTGGAACAGAGAGAGGCCGAGGATGATGCGTCAAGGAAGCTCTGAAAGAACTGCGTCCTAGCATCAGAGCCCCAGGTGAAGTTCTTAACCTTTTCTCCATATATAAAGAGAGATAAGGGATGATTTCCTGTTTCATTTTACCTAAAATATCACAACTTTCACTCATGAGTGCTACGGCAAAAGGATAGTGTGAGTATGAAAGTTGCTCAGTCATGCCCGACTCTTTGTGACCTGATGGACTGTAGCCCACCGGGTTGCTCTGTCCATGAAATTCTCCCAGCAAGAATACTGGAGTGGGTAGTCATTTCCTTCCCCAGGAGATCTTCCCAACCCAGAGATCGAACCCAGGTCTCCTGCATTGCAATGCAACTTCCAATGACATTCTTCACAGAACTAGACCAAAGAATCACACAGTTCATATGGAAACACAAAAGACCTCGAATAGCCAAAGCAATCCTGAGGAAGAAGAATGGAGCTGGAGGAATCAGCCTCCCCAGCTTCAGACTCTACTACAAAGCAACAGTCCTCAAGACAGTATGGTACTGGCACAAAAACAGAAATATCGACCAATGGAACAAGATCGAGAACCCAGAGATAAAGCCACGCACCTATGGGTACCTTATTTTTGACAAAGGAAGCGAAACTATAAAATGGGACAAAGACAGCCTCTTCAACAAATGGTGCTGGGAAAATTGGACAGCTACATGCAAGAAAATGAAGTTGGAACATACCCTGACACCATACACAAAGATCAACTCAAAATGGATTAAAGACTTAAATGTAAGGCCAGAAACCATCAAACTCTTAGAGGAGAATATAGGCAAAACCCTCAAGGACATCAATCAAAGCAAGATCTTCTCTGACCCACCAATTAAAATAGCAGAACTGAAAAGAAAAATGAACATATGGGACCTCATGAAACTTAAAAGTTTTTGTACAGCTAAAGAAATTACAAAAAAACTGAACAGACAGCCCACAGAGTGGGAGAAAATCATAGCAAATGAAACAACAGACAAAGAATTAATCAGCTGGCCCCCTTTTTTGAAGTTACTTGGAGAAGCTCCTGCCCAGTGAGGCTTGCCATGATGGACTGACTGACAGGGCTGGAATGCATGGATGTGTCTACTTGGCCTAAATGACTGGGAACAAAGTGAGCAAATCCGAGAGGAGATCAGCTGCTGTGCGTCAGGGAATGGTGGAACAGAGAGAGGCCGAGGATGATGCGTCAAGGAAGCTCTGAAAGAACTGCGTCCTAGCATCAGAGCCCCAGGTGAAGTTCTTAACCTTTCTCTCCATATATAAAAGAGAGATAAGGGATGATTTCCTGTTTCATTTTACCTAAAATATCACAACTTTCACTCATGAGTGCTACGGCAAAAGGATAGTGTGAGTATGAAAGTTGCTCAGTCATGCCCGACTCTTTGTGACCTGATGGACTGTAGCCCACCGGGTTGCTCTGTCCATGAAATTCTCCCAGCAAGAATACTGGAGTGGGTAGTCATTTCCTTCCCCAGGAGATCTTCCCAACCCAGAGATCGAACCCAGGTCTCCTGCATTGCAATGCAACTTCCAATGACATTCTTCACAGAACTAGACCAAAGAATCACACAGTTCATATGGAAACACAAAAGACCTCGAATAGCCAAAGCAATCCTGAGGAAGAAGAATGGAGCTGGAGGAATCAGCCTCCCCAGCTTCAGACTCTACTACAAAGCAACAGTCCTCAAGACAGTATGGTACTGGCACAAAAACAGAAATATCGACCAATGGAACAAGATCGAGAACCCAGAGATAAAGCCACGCACCTATGGGTACCTTATTTTTGACAAAGGAAGCGAAACTATAAAATGGGACAAAGACAGCCTCTTCAACAAATGGTGCTGGGAAAATTGGACAGCTACATGCAAGAAAATGAAGTTGGAACATACCCTGACACCATACACAAAGATCAACTCAAAATGGATTAAAGACTTAAATGTAAGGCCAGAAACCATCAAACTCTTAGAGGAGAATATAGGCAAAACCCTCAAGGACATCAATCAAAGCAAGATCTTCTCTGACCCACCAATTAAAATAGCAGAACTGAAAAGAAAAATGAACATATGGGACCTCATGAAACTTAAAAGTTTTTGTACAGCTAAAGAAATTACAAAAAAACTGAACAGACAGCCCACAGAGTGGGAGAAAATCATAGCAAATGAAACAACAGACAAAGAATTAATCTCCAAAATCTACAAGCAACTCAGACAACTCAGCACTGGAAAAACGAACAACCCAATCAAAAAATGGGAAAAGGACCTAAACAGACACCTCTCCAAAGAGGACATACAGATGGCCCAAAAGCACATGAAACGATGCTCAACTGCACTAATAATTAGAGAAATGCAAATCAAAACTACAATGAGATATCACCTCACACCTGTCAGAATGGCCATCATCCACAAATCGACAGACAATAAATGCTGGAGAGGCTGCGGAGAAAAGGGAACACTTCTGCATTGCTGGTGGGAGTGTAAATTGATACAGCCTCTATGGAAGACAGTCTGGAGATTTCTTAAAAAACTAAAAATAGAAGCACCATATGACCCAGCAATCCCACTCTTAGGCTTATACCCTGACGAAATCAAAACTGAAAGAAACACCTGTACCCCAATGTTCATTGCAGCTCTCTATACAATAGCTAGAACATGGAAGGAACCTAGATGCCCATCGACGAACGAATGGATCCAAAAGCTCTGGTGCATATATACAATGGAATACTACACAGCTGTAAAGAGAAATGCAGAAGAATCAGCCCTAATGAGGTGGCTGGATCTAGAACGTATCCTCAAAAGTGAAGTCAGTCAGAAAGAGAAGGACAAATACAGTATATTAACACATATATATGGAATCTAGTAGGATGGTGATGATGGCACATGCAGTGAAGCGACAGAAAGACAGACATGGACAGTGGACAGGACAAGAAAGGGAGACTGAAGGAAAAAACTATAAAATGGGACAAAGACAGCCTCTTCAACAAATGGTGCTGGGAAAATTGGACAGCTACATGCAAGAAAATGAAGTTGGAACATACCCTGACACCATACACAAAGATCAACTCAAAATGGATTAAAGACTTAAATGTAAGGCCAGAAACCATCAAACTCTTAGAGGAGAATATAGGCAAAACCCTCAAGGACATCAATCAAAGCAAGATCTTCTCTGACCCACCAATTAAAATAGCAGAACTGAAAAGAAAAATGAACATATGGGACCTCATGAAACTTAAAAGTTTTTGTACAGCTAAAGAAATTACAAAAAAACTGAACAGACAGCCCACAGAGTGGGAGAAAATCATAGCAAATGAAACAACAGACAAAGAATTAATCTCCAAAATCTACAAGCAACTCAGACAACTCAGCACTGGAAAAACGAACAACCCAATCAAAAAATGGGAAAAGGACCTAAACAGACACCTCTCCAAAGAGGACATACAGATGGCCCAAAAGCACATGAAACGATGCTCAACTGCACTAATAATTAGAGAAATGCAAATCAAAACTACAATGAGATATCACCTCACACCTGTCAGAATGGCCATCATCCACAAATCGACAGACAATAAATGCTGGAGAGGCTGCGGAGAAAAGGGAACACTTCTGCATTGCTGGTGGGAGTGTAAATTGATACAGCCTCTATGGAAGACAGTCTGGAGATTTCTTAAAAAACTAAAAATAGAAGCACCATATGACCCAGCAATCCCACTCTTAGGCTTATACCCTGACGAAATCAAAACTGAAAGAAACACCTGTACCCCAATGTTCATTGCAGCTCTCTATACAATAGCTAGAACATGGAAGGAACCTAGATGCCCATCGACGAACGAATGGATCCAAAAGCTCTGGTGCATATATACAATGGAATACTACACAGCTGTAAAGAGAAATGCAGAAGAATCAGCCCTAATGAGGTGGCTGGATCTAGAACGTATCCTCAAAAGTGAAGTCAGTCAGAAAGAGAAGGACAAATACAGTATATTAACACATATATATGGAATCTAGTAGGATGGTGATGATGGCACATGCAGTGAAGCGACGGAGGGACAGACATGGACAGTGGACATGTGGACATTGTGGGGAAGGAACAGTGGGTGAGAGGCGTGAAGGAAGTAGCATGGGGGCCTGTACTATCATAAGTGAAGAAAATAGCTCTAGTCATTGCTCTGTGAGAAAAGGGGATCCTTCAGGGGTGCTGTGTGATGGTCGGGAGTGGGGGGAGGGGGGATATATATATATGACTAATCTGAGAACATACATATCTGTAAACAACAAAACTCTGTAAAAGTTAAAAGTAAAATAAAGGTTTAAAAAAAAAAAAAAAAAAGATTCTTTACCGTCTGAGCCGCCAGGGAAGCCCTGCAAAATTATTGTGGGTCTGAATTTTTCCAAGGACTTATGTATTTCAGACAGTTTGTCTGTAGTGTCTATTACTCAGGAACAGTCAATATTTGTACGGCCTTGTGTTACTTGAGGTTGCAAATCATTACCTGTCAGTTGCATGCAAGCAGTTTCCTAATCTCTGAACAGGCTTATTAAATTTTTTCCTATGCAGGCTTTTAGTCTTTTGTTGAGAAATAAGCTAAAGCGGAAAGGCCGCCTCAGCATAGTGATCAAAAATGTAATTTCTGGAAAAAGACTCTCAATATGTGAATCCTGATTTCACTATTATACCTCTGTGATCTGGAAAGCCACTCAACTTCTTTGGGTCTCAGGTTCCTCATCCTCCATAATGGGAATAAAAGTAGCATGGGCACCTTAACACTGTTGGGTTTAATCTGGAAAGGGCCACTAAAAATGACTTTACTATTGGGTCTCAGGACTTAAAATAAATCAAAACTGAAAGAAACACCTGTACCCCAATGTTCATTGCAGCTCTCTATACAATAGCTAGAACATGGAAGGAACCTAGATGCCCATCGACGAACGAATGGATCCAAAAGCTCTGGTGCATATATACAATGGAATACTACACAGCTGTAAAGAGAAATGCAGAAGAATCAGCCCTAATGAGGTGGCTGGATCTAGAACGTATCCTCAAAAGTGAAGTCAGTCAGAAAGAGAAGGACAAATACAGTATATTAACACATATATATGGAATCTAGTAGGATGGTGATGATGGCACATGCAGTGAAGCGACGGAGGGACAGACATGGACAGTGGACATGTGGACATTGTGGGGAAGGAACAGTGGGTGAGAGGCGTGAAGGAAGTAGCATGGGGGCCTGTACTATCATAAGTGAAGAAAATAGCTCTAGTCATTGCTCTGTGAGAAAAGGGGATCCTTCAGGGGTGCTGTGTGATGGTCGGGAGTGGGGGGAGGGGGGATATATATATATGACTAATCTGAGAACATACATATCTGTAAACAACAAAACTCTGTAAAAGTTAAAAGTAAAATAAAGGTTTAAAAAAAAAAAAAAAAAGATTCTTTACCGTCTGAGCCGCCAGGGAAGCCCTGCAAAATTATTGTGGGTCTGAATTTTTCCAAGGACTTATGTATTTCAGACAGTTTGTCTGTAGTGTCTATTACTCAGGAACAGTCAATATTTGTACGGCCTTGTGTTACTTGAGGTTGCAAATCATTACCTGTCAGTTGCATGCAAGCAGTTTCCTAATCTCTGAACAGGCTTATTAAATTTTTTCCTATGCAGGCTTTTAGTCTTTTGTTGAGAAATAAGCTAAAGCGGAAAGGCCGCCTCAGCATAGTGATCAAAAATGTAATTTCTGGAAAAAGACTCTCAATATGTGAATCCTGATTTCACTATTATACCTCTGTGATCTGGAAAGCCACTCAACTTCTTTGGGTCTCAGGTTCCTCATCCTCCATAATGGGAATAAAAGTAGCATGGGCACCTTAACACTGTTGTGGGAATAAAATGACACAGTCTAGGCAAAGTGCCTGGCACAGTTCTGGGATCCAGTAAACACTGTATGCATCCTCGTTATATGTAACATGTGTATTAGTTAAAATGTTAAAAGATGCTGTGTAGTCTATGAATGACTTAAAAATAAATCAGAAGTTTAGAAAGATGCTTCAGATAATTTCTGTAAGGATGGGAAATAGCTAACCTATTTTCCACCAGCAACACATGGCAGATTTTATTAATCAATTCTGAAATTATTTCCCACAGAACTGAGGAGTCTGAATCCTCCAACTTGGTATCTTATGTACTCACCACTGACTGATTGGTGTAGATCCTTGAAATGAAGCCCATTTGCCACACCTCAGTGTATTCAACAGGTGAAGTGATCTTCCTAGAGTGACCAGGTGATTAGTGTCAGACATTGGGAAAAAAAGGTCTCTTGTTGCATTGTTGACTATATTCATCATTGTATGATTTATAGACTTATAGAAGACAAAATCTTAAAAGAATCTAAAAGATAAATGCTCTTGAATGGAAAAGGGTAGTTGGAAGACAGTTTGGAGGCTTAAGAAATGGGAAATGGGAAGTTATTACTGTCAACACTTGGACTCTTTTCCATCTTTGCAATTGGTCATGGTTTAGATAATGGAAAAATTTAAGGTGACTACAGAAACCATATACTGCACATCATTCCAAGAAACTTTGTTTGCTAATTCAGCAAACATTGCATTTGGTTGAAATGAGATTGCACAGAGAAAGAGATTTCTTTCTACCCCGGGCAGAGAGAACAAGAAAGAATTCTCATAAGAAAGCAATGGACCAAACTGGGCAGTTTTGTCCATTAGTAGTTTCATTTCAATAAAGGCATGTCCAGGGTACCATGGGGAACAAGCGGTCATTTCTACCCAAAGAAATGAAATTCAGGAAGACTGCTTGAGCTGAATCTTCAAGGACAAAGTGACCTCTGTCGACTAAAGAGAGCAGTCACAACCTAAACATTGAGAGTTGTGTTTTATCTGGGGAGAATTTTTGTGTTTTATTTGGGGAGAAGTGACCATGAGAGAACTGTTCTGCAGAGGTGGTGGGCAGTGGTGGTGGTGGGCACAGTGGGGACTCAGGTTATATAGAAATTTGCAACAAGGGGCAGGTAGTTCAAACATCAAAAGGTTATTGCTAATTAAGGAAAACCAGATATCTCAGGTTAAGGAATTTAGTGTCTTTCTAGGTATGGGAAGAGTCTAAGCTTGTAGAAATCATTCCTGTCATATACACCTCAGCTATCAGGGGCCAGTATCCTGTGTCTTTTCACATCCCACCACCACTCTCAGCTCCTCAGAGCTTGTGACAGAGAGTGGCAACAGCTTGGCAGGTGCCAGATAGCAGGCATCATTCTTCCTAGGCACCTTCCAGAGTCAGAAATGCATACTTGGAGGGCCGGAATTGCAGATGCTGTGACATCCTTGTTTGCTGATATGGTAGGAAATACTCTGTTTCTCACTAAATAGCCAAAAGATTCTGGGAAAAAAATTGGGTGTTAGTCGCATTGTATTTTTGATTTATAGACTTATAGAAGACAAAATCTTAAAAGAATCTAAAAGATAAATGCTCTTGAATGGAAAAGGGTAGTTGGAAGACAGTTTGGAGGCTTAAGAAATGGGAAATGGGAAGTTATTACTGTCAACACTTGGACTCTTTTCCATCTTTGCAATTGGTCATGGTTTAGATAATGGAAAAATTTAAGGTGACTACAGAAACCATATACTGCACATCATTCCAAGAAACTTTGTTTGCTAATTCAGCAAACATTGCATTTGGTTGAAATGAGATTGCACAGAGAAAGAGATTTCTTTCTACCCGGGCAGAGAGAACAAGAAAGAATTCTCATAAGAAAGCAATGGACCAAACTGGGCAGTTTTGTCCATTAGTAGTTTCATTTCAATAAAGGCATGTCCAGGGTACCATGGGGAACAAGCGGTCATTTCTACCCAAAGAAATGAAATTCAGGAAGACTGCTTGAGCTGAATCTTCAAGGACAAAGTGACCTCTGTCGACTAAAGAGAGCAGTCACAACCTAAACATTGAGAGTTGTGTTTTATCTGGGGAGAATTTTTGTGTTTTATTTGGGGAGAAGTGACCATGAGAGAACTGTTCTGCAGAGGTGGTGGGCAGTGGTGGTGGTGGGCACAGTGGGGACTCAGGTTATATAGAAATTTGCAACAAGGGGCAGGTAGTTCAAACATCAAAAGGTTATTGCTAATTAAGGAAAACCAGATATCTCAGGTTAAGGAATTTAGTGTCTTTCTAGGTATGGGAAGAGTCTAAGCTTGTAGAAATCATTCCTGTCATATACACCTCAGCTATCAGGGGCCAGTATCCTGTGTCTTTTCACATCCCACCACCACTCTCAGCTCCTCAGAGCTTGTGACAGAGAGTGGCAACAGCTTGGCAGGTGCCAGATAGCAGGCATCATTCTTCCTAGGCACCTTCCAGAGTCAGAAATGCATACTTGGAGGGCCGGAATTGCAGATGCTGTGACATCCTTGTTTGCTGATATGGTAGGAAATACTCTGTTTCTCACTAAATAGCCAAAAGATTCTGGGAAATGTTAATAACCATATTGGCAAACTAGAAGTTGCATTTTGGGGTGTTGAAACATATGTGGGCTTAAATTTACTCTGTTAAAAATTACTCCTGATAGTCATATGGGCTTCTCAAGTGACGCTAGTGGTACAGAACCTCGCTGCCAATGCAAGAGACATGAAGAGATGCAAATTCGATCCCTGGGTCAGGAAGAGCTTCTGGAGAAGGGCATGGTTACCTACTCCAGTATTACTGACTGGAGAATCCCATGGACAGAGGAGCCTGGCAGGCTGCAGTCCATGAGGTTGCAAAAAGTGGGACGCGACCGAAGTAACTTAGCATGAAGAGTCATATATGGTTTTGTTAATGGCACAGTGAATATCTCTGCTTGCCGAAAGATCAGTGTCACAAAGCAACGTGTGCCATGATTACATCTCAGGAACAGATTATTTGCATGTTTACCTTAGGGGCAAATACACTTCCTAGTCTTCTCAGGAACAGATCATTTGCATATTTACCTTAGGGGCAAATACACTTCCTAGTCTGACAGACTCTTCTTGTGTGTCTGAAGGGCTAATGTCAAGGAGTTCACAGTTACTGCGGGAACCCTGTAGGCTCAAACTGGCAAGACCAAATGGATGATTTACCTTGTTTGACGTCATGGTCTTAAAATTAAATTTGCTTACCCCTGTTCTTTCATTGTTAAACACACTGTGGTTATTGCTCTGCTGTTTCCACAGGGGAGAAAGATAAAGAGGCTCTAAAATTCTGGGCTGTAAACAAACTCATGGTGGCTGCCAACCCACCATCACTGGTGGACAATGAAACCTAGGGCCAAGTAGGTCACCCAACCAGTTAAGGCAAAAACTGGTGGACTGACTTCTGAAAGTGTTTTTCCACTTTCTCTGCCAGAAATAAGGGGAAATGCATTCATTTAGAGAGGTCAAGAAAATCAAACTTGCCTAGAACTTCACAGCTAATGAAAAAAAGCTCTGCCTTAATGTGGACCATGGCAAATTGCCATTGATCCAAATCCTGTGCTGAATCAATCCCACTGAGGGTTGCTGATCCAGTTTCTTTTCACGTGGTCTTTAATTTCTCCTTTTATGTTTGGATTCACGTTACTGCAGATGCCAAGACAAAGGTTTCCTTGGGTCAGAGATTTGGTGTGAATTGTGCAGTCACTAAAATTTGAGGCGGGGCCTGGGATACACTTGGATCATATCAGATGTAGATGGGGCTCTTTTGGAGGAAATTTGGCTAAAACAAATGTCATTTTTATACCCAGTGGTATTAATAGCTCTTAGTGCTTGAGTCCATCATGGAGCAAGGAGCAAGACTGGGTTAAGAGGAACGGCACATTGCCGGGAGCGCCACAGTATCAGGAAGGGGGCAGGAGTGAATGGAGGTAGTTGGGCACCATGGGCAGGATAACGATCTAGAGCCCCTTCAAAGGTGGTTTGATGTGATTTTGGAGGAATACCCTGTCTGGAAGGAAGAGAAATAAGGCAGCTGTCTCACCACCAAGAGCCTGTCCTCTCTGGTTTGGGCCACTCAGCTCTGGATCCAAATTTGTAAACCCCTAACAGATGATGAGATGGTTGGATGGTATCACTGACTCAATGGACAGGAGTTTGAGCGAGTTCCGGAAGATGGTGATGGACAGGGAAGCCTGGCATTCTGCAGTCCATGGGGTCACAAAGAGTCAGATGTGACTTAGCGACTGAACAACAACTCAGCAAAACAAAACTCAGAAGGCAGCTGAGGTATTTACTGCCCAGTGTTACCAAAGCACACCTCTTGGGGTTCTAAATGCTGGATCAGTTTACAACAGCGTGTAGTACCATGTTGCAGTAACTATGATATTCCCTGAATTGCTGTTTCTGGTTGGACTTTGGTGCCTTGTATAGACAGCTGCCCTGGGGGAATGACTGGCCAGCGATCCCTGCTGGAGAGAACCAATAGTGCCGGGAAGAAAAGCCAGGATGCCTGCTCTGAGCCCTGGTATAGCTACGAGAAAGGAGAGGATCGCGTAGGGGTCCTTTGTCCAGCTGATCCTGGATGGGCAAGGCTGAAAGCTGAGTCCTGAGAACAGAGGAGTAACCAGGAAGTTGAAGCGGCCAACTCTGGCTACAGGGCTGGGCTCACCTAACAGTGGTCCTGTTGTGCTATGTGTCTTGAAGTAGAACATCTTAAATATACAATTTTTAAAGAAACATTGAGTATCGGTGTTCAGAGCTTTTCATACTAGTGACAGACTCTGCTGTGTTTAATTTTAGCCTTTGACCTCGTGACACTTCTGTATTTTCATGACTCTTCTCTGTTTATTCAAGACATATTCATAGAGCATCTTATTGTTCAGGCACTGTTCTAGGTACTGGAGGTGGGGCCAGCTCTCTGTTCTCTTGGATACTATGTTTTAGTAGAGAAACCGACAGAAGCAAAGACATATATACTATATATATTACATGCTATAATAGATTACATCATATCACATCATACCACATCACATCATATATATATATGTATGTATGTGTGTGTGTATATATATATATATTTTACGGACCATTTTAAAGTCTTTATTGAATTTGTTACAATATTGCTCCTGGTGTATTTTTTTTTAATTTTGACCTCTTTTTTTTGTTTTTTTATGTATTTATTTTCATCCATCTTTATTCTTTGGCCTGTGTGGGCCTCCCATTGCAGGGGCCTCTCTCACTGCAGAGCACCAGTTCCAGGTGCATGCACTCCAGAGCACTGGCTTGTAATTGGACACACTGGTGCAGCCTCTCCACAGCACATGGGATCTTCCCAGGCCAGGTATCGAACTGGTGTCCCTTGCGTTGCAAGGTGGACTCTTTACCCACTGGACCACCAGGGAAGCCTCTGCTCCTGTTTTATATTTGGTTTTTTGGCCGTGAGGCATGTGGGATCTGAGCTTCCTGAACAGAGATCGAACCTATACCCTGTGTATTGGAAGGGGAATTCTTAACCACTGGATTGCCAGGGAAGCCCCTCTTACATACAGTTTTTAAAGGTGGTGTTGAGTCTCTCCTCTACAAGGGAGGAGAGAGGGTGGGGTCAGAGAGAAGAGTCTCTTACACATTGCACCTTCTGTGGCTTAGAGCACGAATTCCCTCCTATGGATGTAACCTCGGGCTGGGAAATAAGTGTTCTCTTCAATAGGAGCAGCACAGGAGGTGTGAGATGTGGGTGATTCCTCGAGTCCTCGAGTGGTAATTCCACCCTAGGCGAGGGGTGCCCCTCTGTTCCTAACTCCCGAGACTGGCCTGAGGAATGCTGGAGAGTCCATCTCTTGAGTGTGGCTGGGCAGCAGAGAACCATGCCAGCAGTCAGGGCCAGCTCATGCTCTTCCTATCCCACTCTGACCGCTTATTTATCTTGTTCCCCCGGATATCAGTTGCAGCAAGGTGGAGGAGGGTCCTCTGCCGTGAAAGGATGACAGTATGCTGGACAACAGAGCCGTCCTTGCATTTAGTCAAATGACAATGACCCTGGCAACCAGAGCGGCTTCATTTCTGGTGACCTGGCTGGTGGTGACTGGGAGATTTTAGGGGGCAGTGGGCAGAGAGGGAGCGTGAGGGGTTGAACATGTCTAGGCGGTGCTGTACATGGGCACAGTACAGGGCATGGGGAGTGACAGCTAGTGGGTGCACAGTTATTTGGGGGGATGAGAAAATGTTCTAGAATTAGCGGAGTGATGTTTGCACAACTTTAAAGATACTTTCCTGGTGTATTTTTTTTTAATTTTGACCTCTTTTTTTGTTTTTATGTATTTATTTTCATCCATCTTTATTCTTTGGCCTGTGTGGGCCTCCCATTGCAGGGGCCTCTCTCACTGCAGAGCACCAGTTCCAGGTGCATGCACTCCAGAGCACTGGCTTGTAATTGGACACACTGGTGCAGCCTCTCCACAGCACATGGGATCTTCCCAGGCCAGGTATCGAACTGGTGTCCCTTGCGTTGCAAGGTGGACTCTTTACCCACTGGACCACCAGGGAAGCCTCTGCTCCTGTTTTATATTTGGTTTTTTGGCCGTGAGGCATGTGGGATCTGAGCTTCCTGAACAGAGATCGAACCTATACCCTGTGTATTGGAAGGGGAATTCTTAACCACTGGATTGCCAGGGAAGCCCCTCTTACATACAGTTTTTAAAGGTGGTGTTGAGTCTCTCCTCTACAAGGGAGGAGAGAGGGTGGGGTCAGAGAGAAGAGTCTCTTACACATTGCACCTTCTGTGGCTTAGAGCACGAATTCCCTCCTATGGATGTAACCTCGGGCTGGGAAATAAGTGTTCTCTTCAATAGGAGCAGCACAGGAGGTGTGAGATGTGGGTGATTCCTCGAGTCCTCGAGTGGTAATTCCACCCTAGGCGAGGGGTGCCCCTCTGTTCCTAACTCCCGAGACTGGCCTGAGGAATGCTGGAGAGTCCATCTCTTGAGTGTGGCTGGGCAGCAGAGAACCATGCCAGCAGTCAGGGCCAGCTCATGCTCTTCCTATCCCACTCTGACCGCTTATTTATCTTGTTCCCCCGGATATCAGTTGCAGCAAGGTGGAGGAGGGTCCTCTGCCGTGAAAGGATGACAGTATGCTGGACAACAGAGCCGTCCTTGCATTTAGTCAAATGACAATGACCCTGGCAACCAGAGCGGCTTCATTTCTGGTGACCTGGCTGGTGGTGACTGGGAGATTTTAGGGGGCAGTGGGCAGAGAGGGAGCGTGAGGGGTTGAACATGTCTAGGCGGTGCTGTACATGGGCACAGTACAGGGCATGGGGAGTGACAGCTAGTGGGTGCACAGTTATTTGGGGGGATGAGAAAATGTTCTAGAATTAGCGGAGTGATGTTTGCACAACTTTAAAGATACTTAAAAAATTGAATTGTACCCTTCTCTAGAGTAAATGTTATGTGTATGAACTGCATCCTTTTTTACACTTATTTTAAAAACTTTTATTAGAGTATAGTTGGTTTGCAATGTTGTGTCAGTTTCAGATGTACAGCAAAGTGATTCAGTTATACAAATAATGTGAAGGAGTAAGTAACACAACTTCAGATTCAGCAGAAAGAGGGAAGGAGACTTGATCTCCTGACTTCACCTCTTTCTAGTCTTCCCATCACATCACAGCCATCTCTTAATTACATTATCATCTTACCTTGTTTTCTGTCAAAGGAAAACATCATAACTTCATAACCATCTGACCAGTTGTGCCCCGGGGAGCCTAGGGACTTAAGGTTCAGCTTTTGTTTGTAAGCAAAGTCATTTAGTCCCAGCTCAAAAATAAAAACAGTGCCCTAACAGGAAGTCATGGCCAACACGTACACGACAGCACAAACACAATTACCATAAGAACAGCACGTTTCTGAATCACGGTGTGATGAGGAAGTGGAAAGAGGAGAAACGGGGTCATGGTATCGCTGAAGGCGAGAGCTGGATCCTGTTTCCCATTTTGAATCTAGAGAGGCCTGGGTCGGGGCTGCAGTGGCCCTGTACCCTGAACACAGAATGACAGCACCACCTTGACAGGAGAAAGGGAGAAAACACATTGTACAAAAGGTGAAAGTTTTGGAGGGAAGATACTACAGATCTACAAAACACCCTGGTTTTAATTTTTACACTTGACTAACTAAAACAACAGGAACAAGACCATTACTAAACCATTGGTAGTCTTTTTGCATGTATTAAGTAATAATTCCTTAGAAAGGTTTCAGAATCTGCCTCCCTTGCAGTTTCAGTGAGAAGCTTGCATATACATTTATGTGCATGCCTAAAGGTATATACAAGCTTTTGTTTTCCTTGTCTCCTTTTATGACTTGAAACTGGTGATTCTTGTCATAAGCTCCCACCTTGCCCCCAAAGAAACCCATGAACTACATGCCTTAACTCTATTCCTTCTCAGGAATGGGGAATATGGTTAAAATATCAGAGTTTACTTTCCTTGTCCTTTTTCTTTTCAAAATTTTGTTTATTTACTACTTTTGGTTCTGCAGGGTCTTTGTTGCTGCATGCAGGCTTTCACTAGTTGCAGAAAGCAGGCGTTCCTCTCTACTCGCAGTGTGAGGTCTTCTCATTGTGGTGGCTTCTCTTGTTGTAGAGCACTGGCTCTAGGACGTGCAGGCTTCCACAGTTGAGTTTCACTGGCTTAGTTGCTCCATGGCATGTGGAATCGTTCCAGAGTAGGGATCTAACCCATGTACCCTGCAATAGTAGGTGTATTCTTAACCCCTGGACCACCAGGGAAATCCTCCTTGTCATTTTTAATCTCTCCCTAGGATGCACTGTGAATACCTCCACTCCTGACCTGCTGTATGGACTATACTTCTTTTTCCCTCTAGCACCCTTCCCCCACAACAATTATATCCAAAGAAGTGACATATAATCATCTGGGTGCTGAGGAAGTGTGTAGAAACGAATAAAGCAAATACCAACATTTGGCAAAGAAGAATGCGTCACTGGGATGCAATCACTTTAATTATCTTATTTGGGGAACAAGCCATAGACTTCCTAACAAAAGTTTATCCAATGGGTGACTGAATGAATAAATTATAAAGATAGAGGCAGGATGAAAAAAGTGCAGGGTAAAGGGCTTCCCTGGTGGTCCAGTGGGTAGAGGGTCCGCCTAGCAGTGCAAGGGGCACCAGTTCGATCCCTGGCCCGGGAGGATTCCACGTGCCGTGGAGCAGCTAGGCCAGTGTGTCCGGTTGCAAGTCAGTGCTATGGGAGTGCATTCGCCCAGAGCCGGTGCTCTGTGGCCAGAGAGGTCACTGCAATGGGAGGCCCACACATGCCAAAAAGAATAAAAGATGGATGAAGACCAAATGATGACTCAGAGAGACAAAAAAAAAGAAAGAAAGAAAAAAAATGTTTTTTTTTTTAAAAAAGGGCAGGGTGAATTTAGGCTTGAAGAATGAGAATAATGACTGTTTATATTTGGTTCAGGGCAGGAAGAACTACAAAGGCATGAGCCTATTGTTTGGGGTAGATGATATCATGTTTACAAGTGATAAAGAGAAAATGCACCTGTTTTCTAACTTTGCCATTCTATCAAGGTTAATGATTGACATAATGCAAAACCATGGAGACCAGGAAATGGAAGTCTAAGATAGGGGAAGGAATGGAGAGGGAAAAAAAAACCAACCAAACACCTGTTTTGAATAAGTTCATATCCTGGCTCAGGCAAATTGCAGGTAAATGGACTAGAATGCCTGTCAGTCATCTCTGAGGAATTATGGAAAACAGGAAGATACGGAAAGGTTGAAGATAAGAAAACACTGCCCTGAATCCAGCTGGCCCAGGCCCGGCCTCCCCAGACCAAAGGCCTCTGGCTTCAATCTTCCAGCCTCAGCTCCCTACTAAGTGCCTTCCACCTTCGCACCATAGACCTGGGATGAGGTACAGATCCTTCTGGTGAAAAGCTTGCCACTGCCCAGCCCTCAGTTAGGCATGGCTGGGCTCCTGCAGACCTCTACCCACCATGGTATCCTGGTATCCCCCAAGGCCTGTGGGTCCCCCAGATGCTGCCTGCCTGCCTCTCCCAGGGAACCTCGGCCCCCACGGTGGCCCATACCCCACCTAGGTGGTCCATGCTGGCCAAGGCAACGCAGTCACGGCCACTAACTCATGTTTCATCAGCCCCAGGCCCTGGCAGCTCTACCCCCACCTCCACCCTCTGACTGAGCTCTGCATGGTCCACTAACCTAGGTAGGGGGCGGATGGAGGCGCTGGCTTCCGCTGCCTCTGAGGGCAGAGCACTAGCTCTGCCTAGTTTTAGTGGACCTGCCGCACTGACCCCACTAAAAGCAATTCTAACCTCAAAAACAGAAAACACTGCCCTCATTGTCAAAAAAGGAAGGGAGGGAGAAGCAGGGTTTCTCTGGTAGCTCAGTGGTTAAGACTTCACTTCCCCATGCAAGGGGTTTGGGTTTGATCCCTGTTCAGGGAGTTGAGATTCCACATTGCTGTTGGCCAAAAAACTAAAACGTAAAACAAGAGCAGTATTATAATAAATTTAAAAAAGACTTTAAAAAAAAAAATAAAAAAGGAAAGATGGTAGACTCTAGAAACTCTCTAGGGAATTGTTAAGTAAACGGTTTGTGAATTCTTACTCCAGCAAGTAGAAATTCAAAAAGAGCCCACAGCGGCCGTTGACTGTGTAGATCATGCCCAGTGATTTTGTTTCCCCTTTCAATAGGACAGTTGGTTGATTCGATTGGGTGTGGTGTATCTGGATTGTGAAGAGGCATTGAATGGATAAAATGAGAAAATGCTGTTTGGGTTAGGAAACTCAGACACTGTGATGTCCCAGGCCCCTGAAAACACCCTGCATGCTTGTGCTAAGTCGCTTCAGTCACTTCCGATTCTTTGCAACCCCGTGGACTGTAGCCTGCCAGGCTTCTCTCCAGGCAAGAATACTGGAGCGGGGGTTCTTCCCAACCCAGGTATCAAACCAGCAGGGCATTATTGAGGGTCTTGGGAGTGTTTACCTTCTGAAGGAAAAGACCTGGGACTTCCCTGGAGGTCCACTGGTTAAGAAAGACTCCATGCTCCCAGTGCCAGGAGCCTGGACTTGGTCTCTGATCAGGAGGCCAGATCCCACATGCTACAACTAAGACCTGTCACAGCTAAATAATTTCTTTTTTTTTAAAGAAAGAATAGACCACTTTTGTTTAAAAAAAATAAAGGAGATCTATGGGAAAATGAGGAGTTGTTTTCAAATCTGGATAAGAAGGTCAGGACTACAGATGCATGAGAACGCCAGTGTGGTCTTTCTGATGGCGAGAACAGTCTGGCAATGGAAAGAGGTGGTATATTCCCTATCACTGGAGTTATCAGAGCAACAAGGCTGAAGAACCACTTACAATGAGGCACAGTGATTTCCTGGACTGAATGAGGGTGGTACTCAGTGACCTCTGGGGGGCACCAGGGCCAGGCCCTGTGCCCGGTGTCTTCTCCGCACTGGCAGAGCAGGCACCATCCATGAAGACGAAGGCACAGGGGAGGCTGGAAGGGCAGACTTCTGGGGCTCCAGGCCCTCTCCTGGCTGCAGGTGCTGTCCTGCAGTTCACTTTGGGCCTCCCCCTTAGTGCTCATGGATTTCAGGGCAGGCAATTCTGACAGTTTTGGTCACAGTGTATTTCTTGTCCCTGTACCTTTCTTCTTTGATCATTACAGCAGGCACTAGTGGAGTTGGGAACAGAGCAAAAGCAAGGCCGGGCAGGAGGTCACAGGACAGCCTGGGCCACCTTATGGGCAAGATGGGTGGGATGCACAGGTGGTGTGTTGGCCTAAGGGACCCATATGGGACAGCTGTCACCAGGGGTGACTGCTGACCGTGAGCTGACAAAGGCTAATCTGTGTTAATGTGTGAGGGTGATGGTAATGGAAAGAATGAGACAGGAGGGAATTGCAAGATAATTACTCCTTGACAACCAGAAGTAGCAACAGTGATGAGTGCTTAACAAGCCTTGGGGTTGAATTCTGCAACCCTGGACTAGCCTGCAGGCTTCCCAGGCAAGTACACTTTGGTTCAAACCAGCAGGGCATTATTGAGGGTCTTGGGAGTGTTTACCTTCTGAAGGAAAAGACCTGGGACTTCCCTGGAGGTCCACTGGTTAAGAAAGACTCCATGCTCCCAGTGCCAGGAGCCTGGACTTGGTCTCTGATCAGGAGGCCAGATCCCACATGCTACAACTAAGACCTGTCACAGCTAAATAATTTCTTTTTTTTTAAAGAAAGAATAGACCACTTTTGTTTAAAAAAAATAAAGGAGATCTATGGGAAAATGAGGAGTTGTTTTCAAATCTGGATAAGAAGGTCAGGACTACAGATGCATGAGAACGCCAGTGTGGTCTTTCTGATGGCGAGAACAGTCTGGCAATGGAAAGAGGTGGTATATTCCCTATCACTGGAGTTATCAGAGCAACAAGGCTGAAGAACCACTTACAATGAGGCACAGTGATTTCCTGGACTGAATGAGGGTGGTACTCAGTGACCTCTGGGGGGCACCAGGGCCAGGCCCTGTGCCCCGGGTGTCTTCTCCCGCACTGGCAGAGCAGGCACCATCCATGAAGACGAAGGCACAGGGGAGGCTGGAAGGGCAGACTTCTGGGGCTCCAGGCCCTCTCCTGGCTGCAGGTGCTGTCCTGCAGTTCACTTTGGGCCTCCCCCTTAGTGCTCATGGATTTCAGGGCAGGCAATTCTGACAGTTTTGGTCACAGTGTATTTCTTGTCCCTGTACCTTTCTTCTTTGATCATTACAGCAGGCACTAGTGGAGTTGGGAACAGAGCAAAAGCAAGGCCGGGCAGGAGGTCACAGGACAGCCTGGGCCACCTTATGGGCAAGATGGGTGGGATGCACAGGTGGTGTGTTGGCCTAAGGGACCCATATGGGACAGCTGTCACCAGGGGTGACTGCTGACCGTGAGCTGACAAAGGCTAATCTGTGTTAATGTGTGAGGGTGATGGTAATGGAAAGAATGAGACAGGAGGGAATTGCAAGATAATTACTCCTTGACAACCAGAAGTAGCAACAGTGATGAGTGCTCATGAACTTTAAAGGCAGAGAGCCTTGGGGTTGAATTCTGGCACTGCCACTAGTCAACCATGTGTCGCTGGGCTCCTTGCACCTCTCTTTCCTCTCTAGTCTGAAGGGCACAGTCATATGTTGTAGGGAGAGTAGTAGATTCTCAAGCCCTGTACCTGGCACAGACGGAGCCTTTTTTTCAGTCTTGTTTTGCTTTTTGGCCTTGCCCTGTAGCATGTGGGATTTTCATTCCCCAAACAGGGGTCAAACCTGTGTTTCCTGCAATGGAAGCATGGAAATCTTAACCACTGGACTGCCAGGGAAATCCACAGAGGGAATCTTGAAGTTCATCTGGGTTCTTCCATCCTTCCCTGGCTTCTTTGTTCTCTCTCTCTCTCTCTTTTTTTTCCATTTACTTTCTCAGCTATGTTAAGCTGACCAAGCCAGATGCAGTGCCCCATTTCTAAGCAGGATCGCAGCATATACTCCTGTAGGAAAACCTGACAAGGAGGGTGGGTGGGTCCAGGGTTGACAGCCCCATGGCTGGCGAGTCAAGACCAGCAGTTGTCTCTCCAGGACTGTTACTTCAGTAGAGTATCCCCTTGTGCAAGAGATGAAATACCATCTCCAGCAACGTGGAGGTTCTGCCTAACAAACCCCCTACCTTGCAAGGAAAGTACCTGCAGACCCAGGGGTGTTGGTTCAAATGAGACTGGTCTGTGTTTCCTATTTACATGGGCTTCCCAGGGGGCACAGTGGTAAAGAATCTGCCTGCCAGTACAGGAGACCTGGGATCAGTCCCTGGGTCAGAAAGATACCCTGGAGAAGAGAATGATTACCCACTCCAGTATTCTTGCCTGGAGAATCCCATGGACAGAGGAATCTGGTGAACTGCAGTCCACAGGGTCACAAAGAGGAGGGCATGACTGAGTGACTGGGCATCATCTGTTGACATGGCAAGTCGTGCTTAGACACCATCTTTCTTGTGGCAGCAACCATTTAGGCCAACTTTCTTGCCCTTCTCATGTCCCCTCTCTTCTCAGACTACCCATATCCCTTGCTCAGGAGAGGCAGACAACTACTCTGCTCTTCACCACTCAGGAACATTCTCCATGACAACCAGAAGTAGCAACAGTGATGGTCTAGAACAAGGAGAGCCTTGGGGTTGAATTCTGGCACTGCCACTAGTCAACCATGTCGCTGGGCTCCTTGCACCTCTCTTTCCTCTCTAGTCTGAAGGGCACAGTCATATGTTGTAGGGAGAGTAGTAGATTCTCAAGCCCTGTACCTGGCACAGACGGAGCCTTTTTTTCAGTCTTGTTTTGCTTTTTGGCCTTGCCCTGTAGCATGTGGGATTTTCATTCCCCAAACAGGGGTCAAACCTGTGTTTCCTGCAATGGAAGCATGGAAATCTTAACCACTGGACTGCCAGGGAAATCCACAGAGGGAATCTTGAAGTTCATCTGGGTTCTTCCATCCTTCCCTGGCTTCTTTGTTCTCTCTCTCTCTCTCTTTTTTTTCCATTTACTTTCTCAGCTATGTTAAGCTGACCAAGCCAGATGCAGTGCCCCATTTCTAAGCAGGATCGCAGCATATACTCCTGTAGGAAAACCTGACAAGGAGGGTGGGTGGGTCCAGGGTTGACAGCCCCATGGCTGGCGAGTCAAGACCAGCAGTTGTCTCTCCAGGACTGTTACTTCAGTAGAGTATCCCCTTGTGCAAGAGATGAAATACCATCTCCAGCAACGTGGAGGTTCTGCCTAACAAACCCCCTACCTTGCAAGGAAAGTACCTGCAGACCCAGGGGTGTTGGTTCAAATGAGACTGGTCTGTGTTTCCTATTTACATGGGCTTCCCAGGGGGCACAGTGGTAAAGAATCTGCCTGCCAGTACAGGAGACCTGGGATCAGTCCCTGGGTCAGAAAGATACCCTGGAGAAGAGAATGATTACCCACTCCAGTATTCTTGCCTGGAGAATCCCATGGACAGAGGAATCTGGTGAACTGCAGTCCACAGGGTCACAAAGAGGAGGGCATGACTGAGTGACTGGGCATCATCTGTTGACATGGCAAGTCGTGCTTAGACACCATCTTTCTTGTGGCAGCAACCATTTAGGCCAACTTTCTTGCCCTTCTCATGTCCCCTCTCTTCTCAGACTACCCATATCCCTTGCTCAGGAGAGAGGCAGACAACTACTCTGCTCTTCACCACTCAGGAACATTCTCCATGCATAGTGGGTTGGTCAAAAAGTTTGTTAGATAGGATGTTACGGAAGACCTGAACAAACCTTTAGGCCAATTAAATATTTTTAGGAGTGTCTTGGGAAAAAATCCACCCGTGTTTTGAAGAAACAAAACCTTAAATCCAAATGTATGCATGGGAGTCAAGCTTCCCATTGTGAGTGAACACATAATAGCACTGGTCTGTGCTGCAGTTAATGATGGAAAGCTTCCTTTTCATCCTATACAAGCCTTGTGTTTTTCATTTTGGGGGCAATCATAGAGCAAGACTACTAGTACATGAAGTCATAAAATAGCCCTACCCCACCCCAAAATAAGCAGGGTGTTGCAAGCTATTAAGAAATAATTGAGAAAAGCAAAGAGAGAAGCTCATCGGATTCTAGGCAGTTTGGAGGTTTCTATGGGCCAGAGCGTAGTCACAGTCTGGTCTTGGGGAGCACAAGTCAGCCTGACCCCGAGTGTCTGACGGTGAGCTTGGGTCCTGGCTGAGGGCATGCCTTGAAGTGCTGGTGGGTGGATGTACATGTGCCATGTTTGATCACCTCTACAATGCACAGATTTGACTATTAGCATGTCAGTTGCTAGATGGTTTTTATTGTTGGTCTTTTGGGGATTTTTTTAGCCCACATTTTTCCAGTGGACTTTTTTTTTCTTTAAAGGCATGGATTTTGAAGAGAAAAAAAAATGGGGGCAGAGATGTATAGAGTAGAAAATATTGATTAAATACAAATGTAAGCTGTCTTGCTAACTGCTTTATAAGTGCAATAAATGAGTACACAGAATTCATAAACAAAACAACACATGAAGTTTCAAAGAGTGAACCATTCTTTTAGGCAAAGCTGAAGATTTCAGTCTGCCTGGAGAATCCCATGGACAGAGGAATCTGGTGCACTGCAGTCCACAGGGTCACAAAGAGGAGGGCATGACTGAGTGACTGGGCATCATCTGTTGACATGGCAAGTCGTGCTTAGACACCATCTTTCTTGTGGCAGCAACCATTTAGGCCAACTTTCTTGCCCTTCTCATGTCCCCTCTCTTCTCAGACTACCCATATCCCTTGCTCAGGAGAGGGGCAGACAACTACTCTGCTCTTCACCACTCAGGAACATTCTCCATGCATAGTGGGTTGGTCAAAAAGTTTGTTAGATAGGATGTTACGGAAGACCTGAACAAACCTTTAGGCCAATTAAATATTTTTAGGAGTGTCTTGGGAAAAAATCCACCCGTGTTTTGAAGAAACAAAACCTTAAATCCAAATGTATGCATGGGAGTCAAGCTTCCCATTGTGAGTGAACACATAATAGCACTGGTCTGTGCTGCAGTTAATGATGGAAAGCTTCCTTTTCATCCTATACAAGCCTTGTGTTTTTCATTTTGGGGGCAATCATAGAGCAAGACTACTAGTACATGAAGTCATAAAATAGCCCTACCCCACCCCAAAATAAGCAGGGTGTTGCAAGCTATTAAGAAATAATTGAGAAAAGCAAAGAGAGAAGCTCATCGGATTCTAGGCAGTTTGGAGGTTTCTATGGGCCAGGCGTAGTCACAGTCTGGTCTTGGGGAGCACAAGTCAGCCTGACCCCGAGTGTCTGACGGTGAGCTTGGGTCCTGGCTGAGGGCATGCCTTGAAGTGCTGGTGGGTGGATGTACATGTGCCATGTTTGATCACCTCTACAATGCACAGATTTGACTATTAGCATGTCAGTTGCTAGATGGTTTTTATTGTTGGTCTTTTGGGGATTTTTTTAGCCCACATTTTTCCAGTGGACTTTTTTTTTCTTTAAAGGCATGGATTTTGAAGAGAAAAAAAAATGGGGGCAGAGATGTATAGAGTAGAAAATATTGATTAAATACAAATGTAAGCTGTCTTGCTAACTGCTTTATAAGTGCAATAAATGAGTACACAGAATTCATAAACAAAACAACACATGAAGTTTCAAAGAGTGAACCATTCTTTTAGGCAAAGCTGAAGATTTCAGTCTCCAGATATTTGGAATTTAGCCTTCGGTCCTTGTGTTTGGATGAATCATGGGGTGTGGAGGGCACAGTACATGCTCTCAACCAGATTTCAACAGAAGAATGGCCACTTAGTACAGGTAGAAGTAGATGAACTATTGGTTTCATGTTTTGTGTAATCACTGTAGTTCCTCCCCATGATGCAGTGTCAGGAGGGGCTATACTTAATGTGAAATTCCTAGACATCACACTTCTTCCTCTGACCTGCCAACAGGAGCGCAGTGACCCTCCTAGCCACTTGTCTCCTTTTTTAATTTTTTTTAAAGGTTTTTTTTTTTTTTGCCCACTTCTATTGATCTGTCATTCATTTATCTTTGTTCTTTGGCCCGTGTGGGCCTCCCATCACAGTGGCCTCTCTCGTTGTAGAGCACCAACTCTGGGCACATGTGCTCCAGAGCTCTGACTCTGTAGTTAGACACATCAGTCCAACCGCTCTGCGGCATGTGGGATCTTTTCAGGCCAGGGATCGAACTGGCTCCCTTTGCACTGCAAGGCGGACCCTCTACCAACTGGACCATCAGGGAAGCCCACATGTCTCCTTAAGTTGTTGAAAATGTACCTCTTTAGATAAGGAACTCTTGATCTCCCAGGTATGTCCTGTCTTTTCACGCACTCAGCTAACCGGGAGAAACCCCTTTCCTTCAGACACAGTCCCTGTTTGTTTGTTTGTTTTAAAAAATACTTAATATTTGGCTGTGCTAGGTCTTAGTTGCAGCATTCTAAACTTTCCGTTGCAATATATAGGATCTAGTTCTCCTGCCAGGGATCAAACCTGGGCCCCCTGTATTTGGGAGCACAGTCTTAGTCACCAAACCACCCAGGAAGTCCATAGGATTCCAGTCTTCTGTTGGACTAGTTGGAGAAGATTTTTGTTCTTTTTGCCTGAAGGGAGGAGAATCTGAACAAAGACGAAGATGCACAGTTACTTCCTGAGCCTGGGGCTGCCAGAAGATACCTGTGGGTAGGAGAGGGAAATTGACTTCACTGAGACAGCACTAGACAGAGGTAGAATTTATTTGTTAATTCCAAGTTTGACCATCGTTTATTTGCTCCATGACTAGAAAATGTAGGTTGACCCTTTAACCACAGGGGCTCCATAACCATTATTAGAAATGCTTTGCATGTTATTCTCCTGTTTACCACATCTCTGCTCAGCAGAGAGAAAACAGCCCATCGGTGACAGTAGTATTAACGTGGTCAAAGAGGTGAATAATGTTTGGCTCTAGGAGAATAGGTACGATAATAATGAGAGAGATGTGAGTAAATTGTTCTGACAGTGACTCAATCATTCCACTGCCCTACGTGAATCATTTGTAGAGGCCAAACAAGTCTTAACACAGAGATGTATCCCAAACAGAGGACAGATTTGACATTCTGTAATAGCTGTCTTTGTCATTTATGGTCCAAAACAGATGAGCTTTGGAACATGTAATTTTATTGCTGAAATCAGTCAAGGCTGGCCTCAGGCCAGGGCTTAAAATAGCTGTTGCTACTGTTTGGCAGATGGAGAGACTGTTGCCACAGGCCTCCTGGGCTTGCCTTTCTGTTGGCCCAGACTCAAACCCAGTCCCCAACCCCCATCTTCTGCCCCAGCCCACAGCAGCAGCATCCTCTCCCCACATTTATTGAGGGTCCTAGCTCAGACCCGGCATCACCACACCTTGGTGTGATGTTGCTGGCCCTCTCTCTTTCTCAAAGACTAAACTAAACTAAACCAAACTGACATTAGTTTTCCATGCTTCACAGCTCAGACTGAGTCATAAAGGCCACCAGTCATTTCAAGAATTTTCTCTCTCCTGTAGGAAAGGGTTTCAGGATTGGCTATGTGCGGATGTCTGCCGCTGCCCTTACTGTGGGGCACCAGGAGCCTCCTGGAACTCTGGTGTCGTGTTAAGAGTACTGACCAAAGAGGCCAAAGTTAAACGTTCTCATTGTAATGGTGCCACTAATAAATTGTGTGAGTGGGCAAGACCAACACTTCTCTGGGCCTCATTCCTCCAATGACATCAGGCTCAGCTTGGGCAGGGATTGGGGTCCTGCAGAGATGCTTTGGGGACTACAAATTCTTGAATTAAATTTCATTAAAAAATGAAAGTGGCTTTAAACAATAATAAAAGGCTGTAAGAATAATCAAAAATATCTATTGTAATTTTAACCGTAGAAAGTATGAGCACATGAATTTACATTTCCATGTGAACATTTTCTGTGGCCCTGGAAAAAATCTTGTTGGAACATCTCTGCTGTACATATGTTGAAATCTCTTGTAAATGTGTATTGACCTGGAAGGTTGCCACTCTTTGCTGGTCTTGTGTGAAAGCCAAGGCTATGCATGTGTCTTAGCACAGCCCTGTGGGCCACACTTGATTCAAGGCTGGGCCAAGTGCAGATGCATCATTACAGAGTAATTCTCACCTGTGTGATAACTAGTGAAGGACAAACATGTTGCAATGTGAAAATATTATGTTATGGATAATGTAAGCATTGATTGTGCTTTCTTGGTGTTTATGGCTCTAGAGGTATGTGTAGCTTCAAGGTTTAGGGATGGTTTGCTCAAAGTGTCTCCCAAGACTGACAGAAGAGCTGTTGAAAGACTGGGACCATTAGCAGCATGTGACCCAGTTTCCTGATCCTGAACAACCTAAACAACAAGTTATTAAAGACGGTAGAAAATGTAACTATCATCTAATGTCCTAATTTTAACACAGTCTTCTTGTTCTTTTAACATTTTGGGGTTATAATGAGCACAGTTTATATAACTGCACTGAAAATTTTTATATTGATGAAATAGGATATGTTCCTGCCTTATACATATCAGGATCCAGGGTAAGTTAGTTTTCCATGCTTCACAGCTCAGACTGAGTCATAAAGGCCACCAGTCATTTCAAGAATTTTCTCTCTCCTGTAGGAAAGGGTTTCAGGATTGGCTATGTGCGGATGTCTGCCGCTGCCCTTACTGTGGGGCACCAGGAGCCTCCTGGAACTCTGGTGTCGTGTTAAGAGTACTGACCAAAGAGGCCAAAGTTAAACGTTCTCATTGTAATGGTGCCACTAATAAATTGTGTGAGTGGGCAAGACCAACACTTCTCTGGGCCTCATTCCTCCAATGACATCAGGCTCAGCTTGGGCAGGGATTGGGGTCCTGCAGAGATGCTTTGGGGACTACAAATTCTTGAATTAAATTTCATTAAAAAATGAAAGTGGCTTTAAACAATAATAAAAGGCTGTAAGAATAATCAAAAATATCTATTGTAATTTTAACCGTAGAAAGTATGAGCACATGAATTTACATTTCCATGTGAACATTTTCTGTGGCCCTGGAAAAAATCTTGTTGGAACATCTCTGCTGTACATATGTTGAAATCTCTTGTAAATGTGTATTGACCTGGAAGGTTGCCACTCTTTGCTGGTCTTGTGTGAAAGCCAAGGCTATGCATGTGTCTTAGCACAGCCCTGTGGGCCACACTTGATTCAAGGCTGGGCCAAGTGCAGATGCATCATTACAGAGTAATTCTCACCTGTGTGATAACTAGTGAAGGACAAACATGTTGCAATGTGAAAATATTATGTTATGGATAATGTAAGCATTGATTGTGCTTTCTTGGTGTTTATGGCTCTAGAGGTATGTGTAGCTTCAAGGTTTAGGGATGGTTTGCTCAAAGTGTCTCCCAAGACTGACAGAAGAGCTGTTGAAAGACTGGGACCATTAGCAGCATGTGACCCAGTTTCCCTGATCCTGAACAACCTAAACAACAAGTTATTAAAGACGGTAGAAAATGTAACTATCATCTAATGTCCTAATTTTAACACAGTCTTCTTGTTCTTTTAACATTTTGGGGTTATAATGAGCACAGTTTATATAACTGCACTGAAAATTTTTATATTGATGAAATAGGATATGTTCCTGCCTTATACATATCAGGATCCAGGGTAAGATTTAGTTCTTAAGAAGAGAGAGATGGTTCCTCCTGGAAATGCCCACACTCTCCTGGGAGGATGATCCTTCCTACTTACACTACCTTTCCAACCAAGGCCACCCCATAAGAGGAGGACATCTGTTTGGTGTGATGGAGGCCACTGGAAAAGTCTTTGCTATTTTGTAGTTTTCTTTACCAAGAGGTGAAGCCTCTCTTTTTTCTGATGAGGCTGAATAGTTATCATGGCACACTTCTGGATGGAATGCTCAGAGAAGCAGAAATTCATATGAGATGGCACAGATTGGCATCAGAGCCTTTCCAGAGAGTAGGTTTCGGCTGCTGTGGCAGCTCCCAGGTACATAAAGGGAGTAGGGAGGGCGAATTTCGAGGAAAATGGAAACTGGAGTTTTGGGGTTTCCCTAAAGGTTTCAAGAAGAGAATTTGGGTGTTAACTCTAGAGAAAACCATTATATGATGATTGGGTTGGGAGGGCTCAGTATTTGTAAAGTACCAACTATGAACTCATTGTGGTAGGGGGCATTCTTACCTGTGTGATCTCTTAATCCTCACAACAACTTTGCAAGATAGTTACTATTACTTCCGAATGACAGGTAAGAAAATTGAGATGTTGAGCTGAAGTATTAGAGATTTGCTCCAAATGGTCCACTTGGTACAAAGCAAGGGAAGATTGAAAAGCCTGGTCTTTCCTTCACATCAGGGTAGAGGATTGAGCCTGTAGCCCCTCTTCCCTTTGCTGTAACTAGGAGGGGAATGAACGTCCTTGACATTGGATGTTTATGCACACAGTCGAGATGGTAGCCACCAGATGAAGTTGGAGGGCAGCTGAGGATGCACTGTAGGAATGAGTGCACTGGCACTGGCGTTTAGCCTTTGCAGGGAGTCACACGGCAGTCTGAGTTGAGTCAGTCCTCCTGGTTCCAGCTGGAAGAAGTGCACATGAAGCTCCTAGCAAGGAAGAACTGAGAGAAAAAGCACAATGAGTATGAACCTCTGAACCTATCCTCACTAGACTTTATATTTGTTACCGAGTTTTAACATTTTGGGGTTATAATGAGCACAGTTTATATAACTGCACTGAAAATTTTATATTGATGAAATAGGATATGTTCCTGCCTTATACATATCAGGATCCAGGGTAAGATTTAGTTCTTAAGAGAGAGATGGTTCCTCCTGGAAATGCCCACACTCTCCTGGGAGGATGATCCTTCCTACTTACACTACCTTTCCAACCAAGGCCACCCCATAAGAGGAGGACATCTGTTTGGTGTGATGGAGGCCACTGGAAAAGTCTTTGCTATTTTGTAGTTTTCTTTACCAAGAGGTGAAGCCTCTCTTTTTTCTGATGAGGCTGAATAGTTATCATGGCACACTTCTGGATGGAATGCTCAGAGAAGCAGAAATTCATATGAGATGGCACAGATTGGCATCAGAGCCTTTCCAGAGAGTAGGTTTCGGCTGCTGTGGCAGCTCCCAGGTACATAAAGGGAGTAGGGAGGGCGAATTTCGAGGAAAATGGAAACTGGAGTTTTGGGGTTTCCCTAAAGGTTTCAAGAAGAGAATTTGGGTGTTAACTCTAGAGAAAACCATTATATGATGATTGGGTTGGGAGGGCTCAGTATTTGTAAAGTACCAACTATGAACTCATTGTGGTAGGGGGCATTCTTACCTGTGTGATCTCTTAATCCTCACAACAACTTTGCAAGATAGTTACTATTACTTCCGAATGACAGGTAAGAAAATTGAGATGTTGAGCTGAAGTATTAGAGATTTGCTCCAAATGGTCCACTTGGTACAAAGCAAGGGAAGATTGAAAAGCCTGGTCTTTCCTTCACATCAGGGTAGAGGATTGAGCCTGTAGCCCCTCTTCCCTTTGCTGTAACTAGGAGGGGAATGAACGTCCTTGACATTGGATGTTTATGCACACAGTCGAGATGGTAGCCACCAGATGAAGTTGGAGGGCAGCTGAGGATGCACTGTAGGAATGAGTGCACTGGCACTGGCGTTTAGCCTTTGCAGGGAGTCACACGGCAGTCTGAGTTGAGTCAGTCCTCCTGGTTCCAGCTGGAAGAAGTGCACATGAAGCTCCTAGCAAGGAAGAACTGAGAGAAAAAGCACAATGAGTATGAACCTCTGAACCTATCCTCACTAGACTTTATATTTGTTACCGATTGACAACGGTCATAACAAGTCCTTCTTGCTTCCCAGCTGATTCTAGTTACTGATTTAACCAGGGCATGATAATGTGACCACTATTCTGTGCATGAAGCTTTTGAAGATGTTAGTTCTGTCCACTGGCCTGGAGGTCCTAGAGGGCAGAGACTGTCCCACTCAGCACCCTCCCCACCCCAGCACCTGGCACACCAGCTCTCCAGTGCAGTGACCCCCTGCAGAGATGGGACCCAGAAACATACCCTGGAAAACAAAATCTCTAACAGTAATTTTTTTGTCACATAATAAAGGCCGAGACTCACTCACCTAGTACTTAATAGGTGGTCCATTTATTTTCTTGAGCAATTTAGTTAATGAAGACTGAATGTCACAGTGACCATGGAAATGTGCCTCAGATCTCCTGCCAGCAGGGGGATGATTAACTAAGAGCCCCAGAAGCAACCTCTTTGAATCCACCACGGTGTTTGCACAAGGCCAAACAAGGCCAGCAGTGTTCTGTGGGCTGCTTCCGGTCAAGAACAGAACATGGTGGGAATACTGCCATTGCTGTGAGACATACAGCTCCTCTAATAGCCAACTTTAGCTCAAGGACAGCCTTCCTGCCTGGTACTGAGTGAATTGTGTCCCCCCAAATGCATATGTTGAAGTCCTAACCCCAGTACCTCAGAATGCAACTTTTAAGAGGTAATTAAGTTAAAACAATGCTGGGAAAGATGGAAGTCAGGAAGAGAAGAGGACAACCAGGGATGAGATGATTGGATGGCATCACTGACACAATGGACATGAGTTTGAGCAAACTCTAGGAGATGATGAAGGACAGGGAAGCCTGGCATGCTGAAGTCCATGAGGTTGCAGAGTCAGACACGACTGAGAGACTGAACAACAACAAGTTAAAATAGGGACTCCAAGGTGGCTCAGTGGTAAAGAATATACCTACGAAAGCAGAAAATGCAAGTTTAATCCCTGGATTGGGAAGATCTCCTAGAGAAGGAAGTGGCAACCCACTCCAGTGTTCTTGGCTGGGAAATCCCAAGGACAAAGAAGCCTGGTGGATTACAATTCATGGGGTCACAGAAAAGTCAGACATGACTTTGAGACTAGATGTCAACAAGTTGAAATGAGGTCATGACAGTGGACCCTAATCCAATATGACTGGTGTCCTTATCAGAAGAGGAGATTAGAGGAACTTCCCTGGTGGTCCAGTGACTAGGACTCTACTTTCCTGATGCAGGGGCTCTCGGTTAGATCCTTCGTCAGGGAACTAGATCTCACCTGCCACAACCAAGAGTTCATATGCTATAACTAAAAGATCCTGAATGCTGCAACTAAAGAACACACATGCCACAATGAAGATTAAAGATCTTGCATGAGATTGTGGGGAATGAATAGAGAGTGGAAGACATAGAGGGAGTAACATGGAAACCTATACTATCATATGTGAAAAAGATAGCTATTGTCATTGTGCTAAGGGAATAGGAGTTCCTACAAGGGCTTGGTGCGACAGCCTGGCGGGGTGAGATGGGGGGGGCTGGGAATGGGGCCAGGGATATGCATATGACTGATCTGGGAACTTACATGTCTGTGAACAACAAAACTCTGTAAAAACTTTAAAAATAAATAAAGAAAGAAAAGAAAAAATTAAAAAAAGATCTTGCAAACTGCAACATGCCGGCACAGTCAAACAAACAAATATTAAAAAAAAAAAAAAAAAAGAGGAGATTAGGACACAGATCTATACAGAGGGAAGATGGAATACAGACACAGGGAGAGGACAGCCATCTACAAGCCAGGAAGAAAGCCCTTGGAATAAAACCAATCCTGCCAACACCTTGATCTCAGATGTGTAACCTCCAGAACTTCCATTCTTCCAGCCAACCAGTTCTTGGTCCTTTGTTGTCACAGCCCTCGGAAACTGCTTTCAGTCTACCTGAAACATTCTTAGAGCACCTGCAGTCTTGAGACCCTTCCTCCCCAGCCTTCCTGTGTCCCCTCTCCCTTCACAGATGACAGATGTTCTTTGGGGTCTGGAGTCTCTCTCCATCTCTCCTGGCTCTCCCTGACCTTTTCCCTCATGAATATTTCCCTCAATAAAACTCCTGTATGTATAAGCCCCTCTTGGCATCTGCTTCTCAAAGGAATGGAGCTATCCAAATGTGATATGGAATATATTCCTGAGATTATTTTTAAACATTTAAAAATAATTTGCTTATTTATTTATTTTTGGCTGTTCTGGGTCTTCTTCTTTTTTTAATTAATTAATTTATTATTGTCTATTCTGGGTTTTCACTGCTGCCACAGGCTCTTCTCTAGTTGAAGGGAGTGGGGGCTACTCTCTCGTTGAGGTGAGCAGGCTTCTTGTTGTGGTGACTTCTCTTGCTGTGGAACTCTGACTCCAGGGCTCACAGGCTTCAGTGGTTGTGGCAGATGGGCTCCATAGTTGCAGCTCCAAGGCTCTCGAGCACAGGCTCCATAGTTGTGGCTCATGTACTTAGTTGCTCTTCAGCATGTGGGATCGGGGACTCTCTAATTATGATGCACGGACTTCTCATTGCAGTGGCTTCTTTTTTGCAGAGTATGGGCTCTAGAGGGTGGAGGCTTCAGTAGATGCACATTGGCTCAGTTGTGGCTCTTGGGTTTTAGAGCACATGCTCAATACTTGTGGCTTAGTTGCCCTGCAGCATGTAGGATCTTCCTGGATCAGGGATTAAACTCATGTCTTTTGAATTGGCAGGCAGATTCTTTACTACTGAGCTACCAAGGAAGTCTCTAAACTTTAAAAAATGTTTATTTTTATTTATTTGTTTAGCTGCACCAAGTCTTAGTTGCAGCAGGCAGGCTCTTTGATCTATGCAGCATTCATGCTCTTTAGTTGCTGCATATGAACCCTTAGTTCCAGCATGTGAGATCTAGTTCCCTGACCAGGAATTGAACCTAGGCCCCCTGCATTGAGAGTGCTGAGTCTTAACCATTGGATCACCAGGGAAGTCCTGAGAGTTTTACATTACCATATGTAAAATAGATAACCAGTGGGAATTTGCTGTAAGACCAGAACTCAAACAAGGGCTCTGAAACAACCTAGAGGCCTTCCTGTGCCCTCTCCCTTCACAGATGACAGATGTTCTTTGGGGTCTGGAGTCTCTCCATCTCTCCTGGCTCTCCCTGACCTTTTCCCTCATGAATATTTCCCTCAATAAAACTCCTGTATGTATAAGCCCCTCTTGGCATCTGCTTCTCAAAGGAATGGAGCTATCCAAATGTGATATGGAATATATTCCTGAGATTATTTTTAAACATTTAAAAATAATTTGCTTATTTATTTATTTTTGGCTGTTCTGGGTCTTCTTCTTTTTTTAATTAATTAATTTATTATTGTCTATTCTGGGTTTTCACTGCTGCCACAGGCTCTTCTCTAGTTGAAGGGAGTGGGGGCTACTCTCTCGTTGAGGTGAGCAGGCTTCTTGTTGTGGTGACTTCTCTTGCTGTGGAACTCTGACTCCAGGGCTCACAGGCTTCAGTGGTTGTGGCAGATGGGCTCCATAGTTGCAGCTCCAAGGCTCTCGAGCACAGGCTCCATAGTTGTGGCTCATGTACTTAGTTGCTCTTCAGCATGTGGGATCGGGGACTCTCTAATTATGATGCACGGACTTCTCATTGCAGTGGCTTCTTTTTGCAGAGTATGGGCTCTAGAGGGTGGAGGCTTCAGTAGATGCACATTGGCTCAGTTGTGGCTCTTGGGTTTTAGAGCACATGCTCAATACTTGTGGCTTAGTTGCCCTGCAGCATGTAGGATCTTCCTGGATCAGGGATTAAACTCATGTCTTTTGAATTGGCAGGCAGATTCTTTACTACTGAGCTACCAAGGAAGTCTCTAAACTTTAAAAAATGTTTATTTTTATTTATTTGTTTAGCTGCACCAAGTCTTAGTTGCAGCAGGCAGGCTCTTTGATCTATGCAGCATTCATGCTCTTTAGTTGCTGCATATGAACCCTTAGTTCCAGCATGTGAGATCTAGTTCCCTGACCAGGAATTGAACCTAGGCCCCCTGCATTGAGAGTGCTGAGTCTTAACCATTGGATCACCAGGGAAGTCCTGAGAGTTTTACATTACCATATGTAAAATAGATAACCAGTGGGAATTTGCTGTAAGACCAGAACTCAAACAAGGGCTCTGAAACAACCTAGAGGGTTGGGATGGGGAGGGAGATGGTAAGGAAGTTCAAGAGGGAGAGATTATATGTATACCTATGGCTGATTCATGTTGATGTTTGGAAGTAAACAACAAAACTCTGTAAAGCTATTATCCTTCAATTAAAAAAATAAAAAATAAGGGCTTTCCTGTTGGTCCAATGGGTAGGGACACCACCTTGCAGTGCAAGGTGCGCCAATTCGATCCCTGGCCTAGGAAGATCCCACGTGCTGCCAAGCAGTTGGACCGATGTGTCCAACTACAGAGCCAGAATGCTTGAGTGCGTGCGCCCGGAGCTGGTGCTCTGTGACAACAGAGGCCACTGCGACAGCAAGCCCACACAGGCCAAAAAACAAAGATAGATGAAAATAGGTAAATGAAAGACCAATAGAAGTGGCCAAAAAAAAAAAAAAGTAAAAAAAAAAGAAAATAAAAGCATAAAATAAGTTCTTTTTTTTTTTTTCCACACATCAGTCTCACTTGCCAGTATAAACAGGTTTTGATGCTCTGACCATGTTTCCTGCCCTGGTCCTCTGGGCAGCACAGCTGTCTTGGGGTTGCCTACCTTTAACCCAAACTATGTGAATGGATAAGCCTAACACTTCTCTGGGCCTCATTCCTCCAACTATATCAGGCTCAACTTGGGCACAGATTGGGGTCCTGCAGGAGTGCTTTGGGGACTGCAAACTCTTGTGTCAAATTTCATTAAAAAATGAAAGTGGCTTTAAACAATAATAAAATACAGTAAGAGTAATGAAAAAGATCTATTGGGAAAGGAGGCGAGGGAAGTGACCCCCATCTGGTAGGACTGTAGCTGCCACAGCTGGAAAGGACCTCAGAGATGATCAGCCACTTCCTGCCCTTCTACGTGGAAAGATCGAGCACCCACATGGTTAAATGTCCAGGTGACTCATCAGGGCACAGAGTTGACAAATGGCTCTTATTGACATTTCCAGGAATATGTTTCTTAGAAGTAAATAGAGACTATTATTTAAAATGAAATGTTTGGATCACCTATGAGTTACTAGTCACTCTTACTGGTTACCTGTGGTCCTATTGACGAAATACTGGCTCTCTAGTCACAAAGGCAATCAGAAGGAAAGGTGCCTTTTTCCCTTTCACCAACACCTGGGGCTGTTTCTAGGCACAAAGATTCTGACAGCATGAGAGGGGGTTTATTTTTTTATGAGCTGTAACAGAGGATTTATCCTAGCTCAGTAACTGAAGCCTCACATGAAATAACAAGGCTTTCCTTGGGCTAACGGCAAGCTGGCTAGGGTCTGCCTCTTCCTCCATCTGTCCCCAGCAGATCTCATGTGCCCTTGCCAGCAAGCTGGCTGAGCATGACCTCATCAGCTTGAGATGGAAGAGGGTGAGGGGAGGGCTAGAAATATTGGGTAGAGGCTCAGCTTGAGTCCAGGGCCTCCCACCATTCTTTTTTCTTCAGAATCAAGTGAATAGCTTATGCTGTGAATATGGAGGATGATCCAAATTGTTAGGGAAATGAAGCATCCTCTGCTTTCCTACTTCTCTCTGAATCAGGAGGCCAACTTAGAGCTGAGTTATAGGATAAGAAGAGAAGGAAATGGCAACCCCCTCCAGTATTTTTGCCTGGGAAATCCCATGGACAGAAGAGCCTGACGAGCGGCAGTCCATGGGGTCACACAGAGTCAGGCACCACTGAAGTGACTAAGCAGCCGTATATGGTAAGAAGGCCTGCCCTGGTGGCTCACAGTAAAGAACCTACCTGCCAGTGCAGGAGACTAAGGCTTGATTCCTGGGTTGGGACAATCTCTTGAGGAAGGAAGTGTCAACCTGCTCCAGTATTCTTGCCTGGGAAATCCCTTGGACGGAGGAACCTAGAGGGCTACAATCCATGGCAGTCACAAAAAATTGACACGATTTAGTGACTGAGCACATACATAGGATAAGAACATCTCATAATTCCTAGGTTCTGGAAGGCCCAGGGCCCAGAATGTTTCTTCTAGAACATCAACAATTTCTAAGGCTGTAGTGAGGCAGAGACTAACTCCCCAAGGAGGTAGCCCAGCCACTGTAATAAAATTTTAAGGAGGCTTCCAGGTGACTCATCAGGGCACAGAGTTGACAAATGGCTCTTATTGACATTTCCAGGAATATGTTTCTTAGAAGTAAATAGAGACTATTATTTAAAATGAAATGTTTGGATCACCTATGAGTTACTAGTCACTCTTACTGGTTACCTGTGGTCCTATTGACGAAATACTGGCTCTCTAGTCACAAAGGCAATCAGAAGGAAAGGTGCCTTTTTCCCTTTCACCAACACCTGGGGCTGTTTCTAGGCACAAAGATTCTGACAGCATGAGAGGGGGTTTATTTTTTTATGAGCTGTAACAGAGGATTTATCCTAGCTCAGTAACTGAAGCCTCACATGAAATAACAAGGCTTTCCTTGGGCTAACGGCAAGCTGGCTAGGGTCTGCCTCTTCCTCCATCTGTCCCCAGCAGATCTCATGTGCCCTTGCCAGCAAGCTGGCTGAGCATGACCTCATCAGCTTGAGATGGAAGAGGGTGAGGGGAGGGCTAGAAATATTGGGTAGAGGCTCAGCTTGAGTCCAGGGCCTCCCACCATTCTTTTTTCTTCAGAATCAAGTGAATAGCTTATGCTGTGAATATGGAGGATGATCCAAATTGTTAGGGAAATGAAGCATCCTCTGCTTTCCTACTTCTCTCTGAATCAGGAGGCCAACTTAGAGCTGAGTTATAGGATAAGAAGAGAAGGAAATGGCAACCCCCTCCAGTATTTTTGCCTGGGAAATCCCATGGACAGAAGAGCCTGACGAGCGGCAGTCCATGGGGTCACACAGAGTCAGGCACCACTGAAGTGACTAAGCAGCCGTATATGGTAAGAAGGCCTGCCCTGGTGGCTCACAGTAAAGAACCTACCTGCCAGTGCAGGAGACTAAGGCTTGATTCCTGGGTTGGGACAATCTCTTGAGGAAGGAAGTGTCAACCTGCTCCAGTATTCTTGCCTGGGAAATCCCTTGGACGGAGGAACCTAGAGGGCTACAATCCATGGCAGTCACAAAAAATTGACACGATTTAGTGACTGAGCACATACATAGGATAAGAACATCTCATAATTCCTAGGTTCTGGAAGGCCCAGGGCCCAGAATGTTTCTTCTAGAACATCAACAATTTCTAAGGCTGTAGTGAGGCAGAGACTAACTCCCCAAGGAGGTAGCCCAGCCACTGTAATAAAATGACTTATTTTTAAAAAGGAGGCTTCCCTGTTGGCTCAGTGGTGAAGAATCTGCCTGCCAGTGCAGGAGACATGAGTTCGGTCCCTAATCCGGGAAGATCCCACATGCTGCAGAGCTACTAAGCCAGTGTACAACAACTGTTGAGCCTGTGCTCTAGAGCATGGGAACCACAATTAAGAGAAGCTACTGTAACAAGAAACCCACATACTGCCAACTAGGAAGAAGCCTTTGCGGCAACAAAGACCCAGAAGAGCCAAAAGTAAAATAAGTAAAATTTATATGTAATATATATATAAAAGGCAGCCAAAAGGCACTTTGGCAGCACATACAGTAAGATTGGAATGATACAGAGATTAGTCTGGCCCCTGCAAGGATGACATAAAATTCCTAAAGCATGCCATTTGTTTTTTAAAAAGGCAGCCAGCCCTCAGGCTGTAGTTTGGTGATTCAGTTTTTTAAAAATGGTGGATTAGAATATGATTAAACTTGCTGAGTTTCTGGTTCTCTCTTAAATTTCACACCCAAGGCAAGTCTCAGCTCTGGGATATCTACTGCTTTCTGTCCAGCATCTCCTCCTCCTTGGTACCAGAACACCTAGTTTCTTTGGAAAATAACCCGTCTGTCTGTATTCTTATTTGCATGGTTTGGGTAGAATTGATCCCACCAACAACCCAGGAATGAATGGGCTGTGATTCGCTTAAATCAGTTAATATATCCCTTTCCCATAGGATGGTTGGTTCAAAGGGAGGGCAATTAAGCTTGTCCAGGGACCTTCCCAGTGGTCTAGTGGTCAAGTTTGATCCCTTATTGGGGAACAAAGATCCTGCATGCCACAGGGCCAAAAAATATAAATATATATATATTTTTCAATATTAACAAAAAAGACATGTCCAAGAAGAGAGACCCTGGGAATTAAGCTAGGAATGTAGGGCCACAGATCCCTTCTCCTCCTTAGGCTTGTGGTGGAAGGATTTCTGACCAGAGATTGCCGGGAAAGGGGCTTCCCTGGTGGCTCAGATGCTAAAGAATCTGCCTGCAATGCGGGTGACCTGGGATCCCTGGGTCAGGAAGATCCCCTGGAGAAGGGAATGGCTACCCACTCCAGTATTCTTTTTTTTTTTTTTTTTAAAGATTTATTTATTTATTTTGGGCGGGGGTCGGGTTGGGGAGGGAGGGGAACCGGCGGGCCACTTCCATTGGTCTTTCATTTCTCCATTTTCATCCGTCTTTGTTCTTTGGCTCCTGCGGGCCTCCCATTGCGGTGGCCTCTGTTGTCGCAGAGCGCCGGCTCTGGGCGCATGCGCCCCAGAGCTCCGGCTTGGTGATTGGACACATCAGTCCAGCCGCTCCGCGGCACGTGGGATCTTCCCAGGCCAGGGATCGAACCGGCGCCCCTTGCACTGCAAGGCGGTGTCTTTATCCACTGGACCACCAGGGGAAGCCCTCAAGTATTCTTGATTGGAGAATTCTATAGACAGAGAAGGCTGATGGTGTTGCAGAGTCGGACACGACTGAGTGACTAACACTGAAAGTAAACTCAACGCTCTGGGCCACCCTCTGGGTCCTTCCAAAAGGAGGAATCCAAGGATAAATGTAGGTTCTGGGAGGTCTGCTGCAGCTTATACAGTTTTGGTGCTCCCTTTAAGAAAATGAACAATAATTACAAATATGTAAGTACCTCTGTGAATATTTAATTAGAATAAGAAAAGAAGACAAATTACAAGCTGGAAAGACTTGACAAATACCACAAACATCACAACATCCTGGTAAACAGCATGACATTTTTATGAATGAATATTTAACATACCTCAAAAGTACTTTGACCAAGTTTTAGACTGCATACTATTTGATAACCTCTTTATATTATAATAACTTAATAATATCAACTTTATAGAGAGGAAAATAGCTAGTCTTCCCTTTAGTATGAATGACTTAGGTATTTTATTATTAATGGCTTAGAAAAGTTTATTTAAGCATTTATAATTAATTAATGGTATGGTCATGGAGCATTTTTAGGACTGTTGTTAAGTATGGAAAGCTTAAGCTTCATTAGCTTTATGGTAGAGCTACCTCTTTTTAAATTTATTTATGCTGCTCTGGATCTTAGTTGCAGTTCTCGGGATCTTTAGTGCAGCATGCAAACTCTTAGTTGGAACAAATGGCATCTAGTTTAGTCCCCTGATTGGAGATAGACCCCAGGTCCCCTGCTTTGGGAGCAGAGTCTTCTTAGTCACTAAAGCACCAGAGAAGTCCCTAGGTCTCCTCTTATCTTACTCTTTTCCCCAATACAAGCTTCATATTAGATGATGCTCTCCTGCCTCTTAACATCTCTTTAGCTCAAATTTTTATTCCAGATTTTGTTAAAAAATAAAATGCCCTTCCTAAGATCTTATAGACTAATCATAGCTGTTTTAGGCTGGACAACATCTATTTGCCCTATTTCTAGTGACAGTATATTTGGTCTTTTCTTCCCACGTATTAGTCTGTATAGTGAAATGGGTGGTTGTTAAGTGGCTAAGTTATGTCCAACTCTTTTGCAATACCTCGGACTGTAGCCTGCCAGGCTCCTCTGTTCATAGGTTTTTCCAGGCGAGAATATTGGAGTGGGTTGCCGTTTCCTTCTCCAGGGGATCTTCACCTACCTCCAAAATTCAGGGTTGGAGCACCTGTCCCATATCTAAGGCCTCCTGGCCACCTCCTTTTGCTCTGGGATGGGCATGAACTTCAGTCAGAATTTATGGTATTCAGTGAGGTTTTTGTTGACACTTTTGGCAAAGAGATGTTTGCTTCCTCCTAAGAAAGTGTTGGCTTCAAGTATTAAAAAAGTGTCCAAGCAATTGCAGGACTGTGTGAGCTAGTTTGGAGATAGTTTAGCCTTTTTTGCTCCTTTGTAACATTTGGGAAAATATTACAACATATCCCACTGTTAGATGGACAGATGTCAAGGTTACTATCAAAGGAAAGAAGACTCCAAAAAGGGAACTGCAGAGAAGGAACAAAAAACTGAAATTGATTCTCTTAAATAGAGGAAGACAACCAGATTTTTGACCTTTAAGAATAAATAATGGGCCCAGTAAAATTTTGGTACATGGAGCATTTTTAGGACTGTTGTTAAGTATGGAAAGCTTAAGCTTCATTAGCTTTATGGTAGAGCTACCTCTTTTTAAATTTATTTATGCTGCTCTGGATCTTAGTTGCAGTTCTCGGGATCTTTAGTGCAGCATGCAAACTCTTAGTTGGAACAAATGGCATCTAGTTTAGTCCCCTGATTGGAGATAGACCCCAGGTCCCCTGCTTTGGGAGCAGAGTCTTCTTAGTCACTAAAGCACCAGAGAAGTCCCTAGGTCTCCTCTTATCTTACTCTTTTCCCCAATACAAGCTTCATATTAGATGATGCTCTCCTGCCTCTTAACATCTCTTTAGCTCAAATTTTTATTCCAGATTTTGTTAAAAAATAAAATGCCCTTCCTAAGATCTTATAGACTAATCATAGCTGTTTTAGGCTGGACAACATCTATTTGCCCTATTTCTAGTGACAGTATATTTGGTCTTTTCTTCCCACGTATTAGTCTGTATAGTGAAATGGGTGGTTGTTAAGTGGCTAAGTTATGTCCAACTTTTTTGCAATACCTCGGACTGTAGCCTGCCAGGCTCCTCTGTTCATAGGTTTTTCCAGGCGAGAATATTGGAGTGGGTTGCCGTTTCCTTCTCCAGGGGATCTTCACCTACCTCCAAAATTCAGGGTTGGAGCACCTGTCCCATATCTAAGGCCTCCTGGCCACCTCCTTTTGCTCTGGGATGGGCATGAACTTCAGTCAGAATTTATGGTATTCAGTGAGGTTTTTGTTGACACTTTTGGCAAAGAGATGTTTGCTTCCTCCTAAGAAAGTGTTGGCTTCAAGTATTAAAAAAGTGTCCAAGCAATTGCAGGACTGTGTGAGCTAGTTTGGAGATAGTTTAGCCTTTTTTGCTCCTTTGTAACATTTGGGAAAATATTACAACATATCCCACTGTTAGATGGACAGATGTCAAGGTTACTATCAAAGGAAAGAAGACTCCAAAAAGGGAACTGCAGAGAAGGAACAAAAAACTGAAATTGATTCTCTTAAATAGAGGAAGACAACCAGATTTTTGACCTTTAAGAATAAATAATGGGCCCAGTCAAGGGCAGGACAGACCAATCTCTTTATTTTTTTTCAAACCAACCTCTTTATAGCCAAAAAGGTTCATAAACCTCAGCTGAGTGACCCATCCATTTTAAGTAAGTATTTAATACATAGAGTGTTTGAGTTGGGAGAACTCTTCTTAAAAAGCAGGACTTAGAACTATTACAATTTCCAATATTAGGATAAAAAATAAAGCTCATATCCAATGGGAATCTGGCTTGGTATTTTTTTGATGTTTTATTTATTTATTTATATTTTATTCTGGGTTTTCACTGCTGCTGCTGGCTCTTCTCTAGTTGCAGGGAGTAGGGGCTACTTTCTACTTGAGGTGAGTGGGTTTCTTGTTGTGGTGACTTCTCCCATTGTGGAACTCGGGCTCTAGGGCACATGGGCTTCAGTAGTTGCAGCACATATGCTCAGTAGTTGCAGCTCTGAGGCCCTAGAGCACAGGTTCAAGAGTTGTGGCTCACAGGCTTAGTTGCTCCGCAGCATGTGGGATCGTCCCAGCTCAGGGACTGAACCTGTGTCTACTGCATTGGCAGGCGAGCTCTTAACCACTGAGCTGTGAGGGAAGCCCCTGACTTGTTATTTTTTATTAATCTTGCTTCTAAAACATCCCTTGACACTAGAAATCCCCATATATGATAGAGAACTCATGACAGAGTTATTCGGCCTTTTGATCTCCCTTGCAACTTCTCTCCTTCCAATTGTGATAGTCCTTCTTTCAGTCTATGTCAGTGTGTTTATGGATCTCTCTCTTCAAGCTCCTTCGAAAGCTCTTTTTTATATTGCATTTTCCCCAACAATGGCCGGCCACATAATGGACACTCAAAATAAACAAGACAGACTTAGATTTGGAATCTCTCTTCTTTTCATTGGCTATCCGCGAACAAATTATTTTAACCTTTATGAAATGTCTTGGCACGTGCTTTGTGCAGAATATATGCTCTTCCCTCTGCATGAATGAAGCTGAGGGAAAAAATGATGACTCCCAGGGAACTATTAAGAATATGTGTGAAAGGAATCCATAGCTTTTGCACTCTTGGCCCAAGAGTCTTATTTGCAAATCTTTCTTCAGTTAGGAGGAAGCCATTGCTGGAACTCATTTCCCAAATCCAGCTTTTTCATGTTTGACAGGAGAGCAGTAACCCATAGCAGCTCTTTGCCATGGTGGATAGAATGCTATACTGAGAGAACCATGTGGTTGGGCTTTGTGCACAGCTGATTAAATATTTGAGGAACTCATTTTATGTGAGTTCACTGAGTGTGTACTTATTGCACAAAATCTATTGGCAATTAGAGGGCTCAGAAATCCCCTTGAATGCAAAGACACATCCTTCACTGCTTAAAATAGAAAAATCGCTAACTTTCTCCTAATGGACGCAAATAGACATGTTGGGACATATGCCATTTTTAATCACTCAGCCAGAGAAAAGTCCCTATCAATGGGACTCCTCCAAGGTTACCCAAATGTTACATGACAAGCAGCTATAAAGCATAATTTAGAAATTGTATACTGGTAGTAAAACCCAGGGACTGTGTAGGTAAGGTTGGGGTTTACATTCATGTTAAGTTACTGGAGAGCAGTAGCTTCCTTTTGAGTTGTTCATGGCCCCGCAGCATGTGGGATCGTCCCAGCTCAGGGACTGAACCTGTGTCTACTGCATTGGCAGGCGAGCTCTTAACCACTGAGCTGTGAGGGAAGCCCCTGACTTGTTATTTTTTATTAATCTTGCTTCTAAAACATCCCTTGACACTAGAAATCCCCATATATGATAGAGAACTCATGACAGAGTTATTCGGCCTTTTGATCTCCCTTGCAACTTCTCTCCTTCCAATTGTGATAGTCCTTCTTTCAGTCTATGTCAGTGTGTTTATGGATCTCTCTTCAAGCTCCTTCGAAAGCTCTTTTTTATATTGCATTTTCCCCAACAATGGCCGGCCACATAATGGACACTCAAAATAAACAAGACAGACTTAGATTTGGAATCTCTCTTCTTTTCATTGGCTATCCGCGAACAAATTATTTTAACCTTTATGAAATGTCTTGGCACGTGCTTTGTGCAGAATATATGCTCTTCCCTCTGCATGAATGAAGCTGAGGGAAAAAATGATGACTCCCAGGGAACTATTAAGAATATGTGTGAAAGGAATCCATAGCTTTTGCACTCTTGGCCCAAGAGTCTTATTTGCAAATCTTTCTTCAGTTAGGAGGAAGCCATTGCTGGAACTCATTTCCCAAATCCAGCTTTTTCATGTTTGACAGGAGAGCAGTAACCCATAGCAGCTCTTTGCCATGGTGGATAGAATGCTATACTGAGAGAACCATGTGGTTGGGCTTTGTGCACAGCTGATTAAATATTTGAGGAACTCATTTTATGTGAGTTCACTGAGTGTGTACTTATTGCACAAAATCTATTGGCAATTAGAGGGCTCAGAAATCCCCTTGAATGCAAAGACACATCCTTCACTGCTTAAAATAGAAAAATCGCTAACTTTCTCCTAATGGACGCAAATAGACATGTTGGGACATATGCCATTTTTAATCACTCAGCCAGAGAAAAGTCCCTATCAATGGGACTCCTCCAAGGTTACCCAAATGTTACATGACAAGCAGCTATAAAGCATAATTTAGAAATTGTATACTGGTAGTAAAACCCAGGGACTGTGTAGGTAAGGTTGGGGTTTACATTCATGTTAAGTTACTGGAGAGCAGTAGCTTCCTTTTGAGTTGTTCATGGCTGCTTCAATTCCTCTGACGTCAATGAATTAGGCAGACTTCCTTCTAAACACATTTTAAAAAAAGGATCTAATGACTTAGAATTTTCCATTCACGTGGAGCATATTGAGTCATGACCAGAACTTTTTTTTTTTAATAAGTAGAATGGAATGTCATAGATTAGAAAACCTCAGCATCTTTCACATGTAGTAAGAGTAGAAATGTTCTATGTAATATTTGTTTCAGTTTCATGCATGAAATGTATTATTATATAAATGTGTTATTTATTGTCAGTCATGATAAGAAAAAAATTGAAAGCCAACATGTTTGAGTTTGGAAGGTCTTAGTTCCCCAACCAGGGATCAAACTCAGGCCCCTTGCAGTAGAAGCATGGAATCTTCACCGCTGGACCAGCAGGGAAGTCCCAGGACTCTTCTGTTTTTTTCTTCAATATATATATATATTATATATATATATACTATTTATTTATTTATTTTTGGCTATTCTGAGTTTTCACTGCTGCTGCAGACTCTTCTCTAGTTGAAGAGGGTGGGAGCTACTCTTTAGTTGAGGTGAGCAGGCTTCTTGCTACGGTGACTTCTCTTGTTGTGGAACTCAGGCTCTAGAGCACACAGGCTTCAGTAGTTGCAGCACATGGGCTCAATGGTTGAGGCTCCGAGGCTCTGTTGCACAGGCTCAATAGTCATGGCTCCCAGGCTTAGTTGCTCTGCAGCATGTGGGATCTACCCAGATCAGGGATCGAACCCATGTCTCCTGCATTGGTAGACGGATTCTTTACCACTGAACTACCAGGAAAGCCCCACAGGATTCTTTTGTTTTAAAGATGACTTTACCAAATACTTGTTTTCATCTTTTGCCACAGATCTTTCAGTGAAAATTAAATACCATCACAGTTAATTTTGGTCATAACATCCACTTTTGTTGGATATCCACTGCATCCCTGACATTGTGAAATTTGCTTCCCATGACTTATTACTATTTGCAAGTTTGAATACTCCTGTTTTAGCACTGAAGAATCTAAGGTTTAAAGGTGATCATTGGGAACTTCCTTGATGGTCCAGTGGCTAAGACTTGCACTTCCAATGCAAGGGGCCCGGGTTTGGCTCCTGATCAGGGAACTAGATCCCCAGGTGGCACAGTGGTAAAGAATCTGCCTGTCAGTGCAGGAGCCACAGGAGATGTGAGTGTGATCCCTGGGTCAGGGAGATCCCCTGGAGAAGGATATGGTACCCCACTCCAGTATTCTTGCCTGGAAAATGCCATGGACAGAGAGGAGCCTGGTGGGCTACAGTCCATGGAGTTGCAAAGAGTTAGAGACGACTGAGCGAATGAACAACAACAGTGTTGCACCAAAGATGGAAGATCCAGCAGGCTGCAACTAAGATCAGGCACAGCCAAATAAAATAAATACGTAATTTTTAAAAATTAAAAAGTAGGGCTATTTATGGGTGTGCCCACCATCACACCAACTGCAAATATCTCACTTTAGGATTCACCTTCTTTTCCTTATGCATAGCATTTTAATGAAAAAATAATAAAGGATAACTGGGAATTTTCTTCTGTTTTTTTCTTCAATATATATATATATTATATATATATATACTATTTATTTATTTATTTTTGGCTATTCTGAGTTTTCACTGCTGCTGCAGACTCTTCTCTAGTTGAAGAGGGTGGGAGCTACTCTTTAGTTGAGGTGAGCAGGCTTCTTGCTACGGTGACTTCTCTTGTTGTGGAACTCAGGCTCTAGAGCACACAGGCTTCAGTAGTTGCAGCACATGGGCTCAATGGTTGAGGCTCCGAGGCTCTGTTGCACAGGCTCAATAGTCATGGCTCCCAGGCTTAGTTGCTCTGCAGCATGTGGGATCTACCCAGATCAGGGATCGAACCCATGTCTCCTGCATTGGTAGACGGATTCTTTACCACTGAACTACCAGGAAAGCCCCACAGGATTCTTTTGTTTTAAAGATGACTTTACCAAATACTTGTTTTCATCTTTTGCCACAGATCTTTCAGTGAAAATTAAATACCATCACAGTTAATTTTGGTCATAACATCCACTTTTGTTGGATATCCACTGCATCCCTGACATTGTGAAATTTGCTTCCCATGACTTATTACTATTTGCAAGTTTGAATACTCCTGTTTTAGCACTGAAGAATCTAAGGTTTAAAGGTGATCATTGGGAACTTCCTTGATGGTCCAGTGGCTAAGACTTGCACTTCCAATGCAAGGGGCCCGGGTTTGGCTCCTGATCAGGGAACTAGATCCCCAGGTGGCACAGTGGTAAAGAATCTGCCTGTCAGTGCAGGAGCCACAGGAGATGTGAGTGTGATCCCTGGGTCAGGGAGATCCCCTGGAGAAGGATATGGTACCCCACTCCAGTATTCTTGCCTGGAAAATGCCATGGACAGAGAGGAGCCTGGTGGGCTACAGTCCATGGAGTTGCAAAGAGTTAGAGACGACTGAGCGAATGAACAACAACAGTGTTGCACCAAAGATGGAAGATCCAGCAGGCTGCAACTAAGATCAGGCACAGCCAAATAAAATAAATACGTAATTTTTAAAAATTAAAAAGTAGGGCTATTTATGGGTGTGCCCACCATCACACCAACTGCAAATATCTCACTTTAGGATTCACCTTCTTTTCCTTATGCATAGCATTTTAATGAAAAAATAATAAAGGATAAGTTCTCTAAAAATCTGTTAATTTGAGTTTGGATGAGATTTGAAGTCTTAGGACATGGTTGTTGGAGAGTCTACCCTGCACACAAAAAGATCTGGATGTGCTGGGGCAACATTGAGCAAGATAGAGGCAAAAGAATGAATAGCCAACTGTCCATGCTTCCTTGAAACAGACTCAAATGAGCTAAGGAAGATAAAAATAGAAGCATCAACTCTGAAACCAGTGAAGGTTTCCTCTGTATGACCAGCTTGAAGGAATTTCTGTCACATGTAATCATCCAGGGTAGAATCACAGCTCTGTTTACTGAGAAAGTGGTACTAAGTCATGGAAAATCTTAATAGTCTCCTCAGTCCCTGGCTCAGACATCCTTAATTTGGAGGGCTGATAAACTGGCTCCCTCTAGCTCTAATCTCTTCTCTTCCTCCCAGATCTTCTTCTTATCAACACATACAAAGAGATCCCAGGGTGAGTTTGCCTCTCCTGGCTTGCTTGCTCTGAGAACACTTCCTTCTATAGCTCCTTATTTCCCAACAGCTGTGTAATATATTCCTTGCCTTAAAGTCCTGTGATTTGAAAGACTCAGGGTCATTTCAGTTTTCCTGGTTAGACCCTGACTGAGTCCATGGGGTGGGTGGGGCACTGATCCAGAAGCATTCTCTGAATCCTAGTTTGGTTCAGCTGGAACCCCTTGCTATGTGTTTACTTGAAGGTAAATAACTGTGGCCAAGTAAGTGGATCAACAGCAAGGTGTCTGAGAAACAACTGACATGCAGGTGGGATAGAGAATGTGGGCTCTGTATCTCAGATGACCTGTTTCTAAAGCAGCATTATGACGGTTCTCCAGGTCTGACTCTACATAGACTCCCACTGCTGCCTGGAGCACAGAGCTAGCTGGACCTAGCTAGCCAGGGGAGGGATGGAAGGAAGGGAGAGAGGGAGGGAGGGAAGAAGGGAAGGAGGGAGGGAGGGAGGGAGGGAGAGAGGGAGGGAGGGAGGAATTGTTCCCCCCGCCCCTCACACTTAATTCCCATTCAATGACTGTACACCCAATAAAGGTCTTGCCTGGTTATAAAAAGAATGAAAATTCAAGCTCATCAGGGATTTCCAGTTAAAGTATATTCTTCACCTGCCTAGGCAGTTTGTATCTCTAGATTTTATAGCAAATAAAATCAATCCTGAAATAAATTTCATAAATAATAAAACCTCCCTATACTTACAACTTTATTTTTATTTTTTGCCTGTACCATGTGAGATCTTAACTCCCAGACCAAGGATCAGACCTGCACCCCTTTGTTGGAAGTACAGAGTCTTAACCACTGGACCACCAGAGAAGTCCATAACTTTAGAAAGTAATATAATACCACAACTATAATGGAAAATAAAAGAAATATAATAATGATTAATTTTATTTCAACATTTAAATGGTAAGGAACGATTTCACTAAAAGATATAGTGAACTGATCAGATGGTTGCACCTGTGCCTAATAAATGAGTCAGGCTTTAAGAGAAGAAAACAGGTATCACCCAATATGTAATGTATAAGGGAGAATAAAAGAGCAATAGTAGTGCGGGAGAGGACGCTGAAGGAGGAACTTGTATGAGGGCACATATTAAGAGACAAGAGTCATTTATCTGTGATTGGAGAAAGTGGGAAGTAACCTTAATTGAAGCAGGGATAACATGCCAAGATAAACTACGTATGAGCATAGTGGAGGAAAAGAGGAAGTGGGACCCAGTCTGCCTAGTTTGGTTCAGCTGGAACCCCTTGCTATGTGTTTACTTGAAGGTAAATAACTGTGGCCAAGTAAGTGGATCAACAGCAAGGTGTCTGAGAAACAACTGACATGCAGGTGGGATAGAGAATGTGGGCTCTGTATCTCAGATGACCTGTTTCTAAAGCAGCATTATGACGGTTCTCCAGGTCTGACTCTACATAGACTCCCACTGCTGCCTGGAGCACAGAGCTAGCTGGACCTAGCTAGCCAGGGGAGGGATGGAAGGAAGGGAGAGAGGGAGGGAGGGAAGAAGGGAAGGAGGGAGGGAGGGAGGAGGGAGAGAGGGAGGGGGAGGAATTGTTCCCCGCCCCTCACACTTAATTCCAAGTCAATGACTGTACACCCAATAAAGGTCTTGCCTGGTTATAAAAAGAATGAAAATTCAAGCTCATCAGGGATTTCCAGTTAAAGTATATTCTTCACCTGCCTAGGCAGTTTGTATCTCTAGATTTTATAGCAAATAAAATCAATCCTGAAATAAATTTCATAAATAATAAAACCTCCCTATACTTACAACTTTATTTTTATTTTTTGCCTGTACCATGTGAGATCTTAACTCCCAGACCAAGGATCAGACCTGCACCCCTTTGTTGGAAGTACAGAGTCTTAACCACTGGACCACCAGAGAAGTCCATAACTTTAGAAAGTAATATAATACCACAACTATAATGGAAAATAAAAGAAATATAATAATGATTAATTTTATTTCAACATTTAAATGGTAAGGAACGATTTCACTAAAAGATATAGTGAACTGATCAGATGGTTGCACCTGTGCCTAATAAATGAGTCAGGCTTTAAGAGAAGAAAACAGGTATCACCCAATATGTAATGTATAAGGGAGAATAAAAGAGCAATAGTAGTGCGGGAGAGGACGCTGAAGGAGGAACTTGTATGAGGGCACATATTAAGAGACAAGAGTCATTTATCTGTGATTGGAGAAAGTGGGAAGTAACCTTAATTGAAGCAGGGATAACATGCCAAGATAAACTACGTATGAGCATAGTGGAGGAAAAGAGGAAGTGGGACCCAGTCTGCCTAGAAACCTGGATGCATGCTGTGTGCTCAGGGCTTCAGTCATGTCTGACCATGACTTCATGGGCTATAACCCTCCGGGCTCCTCTGTCCATGGGATTCTCCAAGCAGAAGTACGAAGTGGGTTGCCATGCCCTCCTCCAGGTTATCTTCCCGACCTAGGGATCAAACCTGTATCTCTTGAAAGTCCTGCGTTGCAGGCAAATTCTTAACCTCCTGAGCCACTTGGGAAGCCCCAAACTCATACAATGATAAGATGGTTTTCCACTACGTGAACACCTGCTGGAACATTCGAAGGTCATACCAGACCTGGGAAGATACTTCATTGTCTGGGACTGTCAGTTGCAGGTCACTTTGGACTCTCAGTTTCAGAACCACAGGTGGACCGTGTTCCTATGTCACTGTGCTGACCAAAAGCCCTTCTTCAAATGACCAAAATGTCTCCTGAGATATGACATCAGCCCATTAAGAACCACTGCTTTAAGCCATGATATGCTCTAATCTGAGTCTTTCCCAGTTGTTCTGTCAAAAGCCCATCTCATTCCCCCTCCAAGGTGGGTAGGAACCCAGGGGCTGAGCTGACACCTGTTGCCCAGCGCCCGGCTGTTGTGACTTTCTGGGGACGTGACCCAGCTGCTGCGTGTGGTACTGCACGTCGTTAACATCCCACTCTCTCGCCACTCCCTCCCTCTCAGGGCAAGCAGCACGTAGTCCACCAAGTGGGATGCAAGCCAGGGAGAGGGGGAGCAGAGGCTTCTATCAGGTACCCTGTAAGAAGATGCATATTGACTCCTAAGCTTTTTACCACAAATGTAACAACTGTTGCTTCAGCAGGCATCCTCCTGCTGCCCCTTCCACTTCCAGTGATTTCAAGATTCAAGATCTCTGGAAGGTTGAATGCCAATCCATCAATTCCTCTGTCCGGGCCTGAGCCAGCCCCTATGATGGTGATGATGGTGTCATTCTGTACATGACTAGAAGACACCCTCAAGACACTTCAGTGGGAAAATGTCATAAAATGCTGATTTTGTCATAATACATTCACAAATCTGTACCGTTTACGATGTGAATGTTCCCCCTGCCTCACCCCCAGGTCTCAAACCTAGAGGCAGCCCTGGATTTTTCATCTCTGTGATTCAGGCCATGGCTCCCTCCTGGTCACTGCTGATTGTAATCATTCTGACTCTGAATTAACTCAGAAAACGCCTATTAATCACCTACTATGTGTAAGGCTATGTACTCCCTAGAGAGAAACATAAAAGGGATTAAGATACGGTCCCTTGAGAAACTCGTAATTGAAGTTTGTGAAAAGAAAGCGTGCCGTGTATTTCCCTGGCTGCTGCTTTTGGGTTGGCTACTAGAGGTAGATAACTTGCTTAACTGTATTGCTGATGGTTTTCCAGGAGTGATTGAACCGGTCTCCTATCAATATCATAGTAACTGTGTGAGTTGTGAGGATATGGAGAAAGATGTACGCACCTTAGACATTTTAAAAGTGGGGGCTTACATGATTTTCTCCTACATAAACATAATTGCTTTGGAATCTGAATCTTGCTGGAAACTGTAACTCTTGCCTTGTAAGAGACTCAGTTTTATCCTGAGGCCAGTTGGAAGATATATCACTTTTTAGAGTCTGCTGAGCATTTTTTTGTCCTAGTGATTTCCTGGTGAGCTGCTTTTACTTTTCAGCTGACAATGCGCATAGGATGTGACCTTCCCAGGGCAAATTACAAACTAAAAAAAAATTATATGTCTTTCGTTAGTTCTTTAAGATAAATACAACACTCGTATTTTCCTTTAGGAGCCCTTCAGTACTATTTGCATTATCAAAGTGCACCAATACAGTCAAAGGATCACTCAGCAGGTCATAAGGGCTCAAGGGGTAGAACAGTACTTAATTGTTCACATTCCAGACTTGAAATGATGTCATTTAAATTGGTGAAAATAACATAGTAGAACTTCAAGAAAAGCATGTTGAATTAGACAGTACAAATTTGATGGGAGATACATTTCAAATAACCTGCACATCATTATTCATTTACTCAAGATCATCAAAAAGAGAAATTGAAATTTTCTGTAAATGTGCTTCTGTGGTATTACATACCATGAGATGAGGGGAAGGTTTTTCTGGAGTATATTCTTTGCAAGTTTTATTTTTGACAACTTGCATTACTAGCAAAATAGCTTCTCTCTTCCCAAATAAAAACTCTTTAAGGAACTCTGGAGGACAAGAAAATTTAACAAGTTACCACAACTTGAAATTAAAAGTGCTTCCTTGGTGGCTCAGTGGTAAAGAATCTGCCTGCTAATGCAGGAGATGCAGGTTCAATCCCTGAGTCAGGAAGATCCCCTGAAGAAGGAAATGGCAACCCACTCCAGTACCCTTGTCTGGAGAATTCCATGGACAGAGACGCCTGTCAGGCTGTAGTCTATGGGGTCACAGATGAGTCAGGCATGACTTAGCAACTGAACAACAACAAAGTAGAAAAAAAACTAAGTTATAAAGTTACCAGTGATATGATTCGTATTTTCAAGTTTGTTTTGTATTGACAGAGTATCTCCTTTACTATTTGTTGCTGTTGGTTTCAAGCTTCCAAGCTGAAAAACAGTAATTTTTTCTTCAGCACAAATAGTGGTATTTGGTTATTAATAAAGTTATGTTCCCATGCGTGGCAAAATAAGCCTATCTTTATGTACTAGGAGGTAGGTGTTGGAGGACTAACATCTGTTGTTTTTGTCTGGTATCCCTGTGCGCTCTTTCCTGGGATAGCACCCCCTTCCTTGGAGGAACTGGCCCTCCATCACTCCATGAGGTTCTTGGTCCCACTATCCACAGTGGTCCCCTTCCTTGGCCATGGTAATTGGCTCAGCAAGAGTCCCATGACTCTGCTGAGCCAACCAGAGGCTTCTCTGGGGGCTGTGTTGCTCTTCTTTCCTCTGAGGACATTAGGCTAGTTTCATATACCCTGAAAAGGTTGGCAGCCATGGCCGCCACCCATCCTTTTCTCCACTTCGTGGAAGTAACCTGGTCACTGTAAGAGAGCTGGAAATGGAGAGAGAGACAGAGAAAGCCATAGACTCTGGTTGCTGTAGCTAAATATCTTTTAATAATCCACGTTCCCATCCTGGTGGACAAGACCCTGTGCACCCTTACTGCCACCGTAAGGCAGCAGTTATCTTAGCCCTGGACCCAACTGTAAACAATAAGAGTCATTGCAGTAACAGTGAATACTCACTGGGCTTCTATGTTTAAGCTACCCTAAGTCTTATACTCCCAATGTCTTATTTTGCTCGTACAACCACTCCATAATTACCATAGCCTAATAGAAATACTACCCAACCTTATAGTTTAGGAAACAGACACAGAAGTTAATAAGTGTGTCCATGATCACAAAGCTAGAAAGAGAACTGGCATTCCAAGTTAGGAAGTTACACCCCAGAGCCCTAGTCAGGTTTCCAAGATTCCAGTACAGGAGAATAGGAATTCACACCTTTAAGATTCCAATACAAGAGAATAGGAATTCACACCTCCTCCTTGAAGCCCTCCTGCATTACACAGGTGACATTAAACTCCTTATCATATCAGCTTTGTTAACACTTATATCCACTTCACCAAGTGCTTAACATAAGAGCAACACAAAGTGTGGCTAAGAGTCTGGGTTCAAATTCTGGCTTGACTTCTTCCACCAGTGTGACCTCAGCTTTTCCCAGGGGTTCGTTGTGTTGGCAAGCTGAAAAACAGTAATTTTTTCTTCAGCACAAATAGTGGTATTTGGTTATTAATAAAGTTATGTTCCCATGCGTGGCAAAATAAGCCTATCTTTATGTACTAGGAGGTAGGTGTTGGAGGACTAACATCTGTTGTTTTTGTCTGGTATCCTGTGCGCTCTTTCCTGGGATAGCACCCCTTCCTTGGAGGAACTGGCCCTCCATCACTCCATGAGGTTCTTGGTCCCACTATCCACAGTGGTCCCCTTCCTTGGCCATGGTAATTGGCTCAGCAAGAGTCCCATGACTCTGCTGAGCCAACCAGAGGCTTCTCTGGGGGCTGTGTTGCTCTTCTTTCCTCTGAGGACATTAGGCTAGTTTCATATACCCTGAAAAGGTTGGCAGCCATGGCCGCCACCCATCCTTTCTCCACTTCGTGGAAGTAACCTGGTCACTGTAAGAGAGCTGGAAATGGAGAGAGAGACAGAGAAAGCCATAGACTCTGGTTGCTGTAGCTAAATATCTTTTAATAATCCACGTTCCCATCCTGGTGGACAAGACCCTGTGCACCCTTACTGCCACCGTAAGGCAGCAGTTATCTTAGCCCTGGACCCAACTGTAAACAATAAGAGTCATTGCAGTAACAGTGAATACTCACTGGGCTTCTATGTTTAAGCTACCCTAAGTCTTATACTCCCAATGTCTTATTTTGCTCGTACAACCACTCCATAATTACCATAGCCTAATAGAAATACTACCCAACCTTATAGTTTAGGAAACAGACACAGAAGTTAATAAGTGTGTCCATGATCACAAAGCTAGAAAGAGAACTGGCATTCCAAGTTAGGAAGTTACACCCCAGAGCCCTAGTCAGGTTTCCAAGATTCCAGTACAGGAGAATAGGAATTCACACCTTTAAGATTCCAATACAAGAGAATAGGAATTCACACCTCCTCCTTGAAGCCCTCCTGCATTACACAGGTGACATTAAACTCCTTATCATATCAGCTTTGTTAACACTTATATCCACTTCACCAAGTGCTTAACATAAGAGCAACACAAAGTGTGGCTAAGAGTCTGGGTTCAAATTCTGGCTTGACTTCTTCCACCAGTGTGACCTCAGCTTCAGTTTCCTCATTTATAAAATGGGGATAAAAACAGTACCCAGCTCTTAATGTTGCTGCATGCACTAACATGTTAATATATGTAAGACATTTAGAGAAGGGTGTGTCACTTATGATGTAAGTGTTAGTTATTATCATCCTGATATTCTCCAAATGCTTTTCTTTCCTTTTATTTTTTATTGAGATATAATTGCCATGTAACACTGAGTTTATGGCATATAGTATCTTGGTTTGGTACTTCATATATTGCATCATTCACATAATTATTGGGTATTTTTTGTGGTAAGAACATTTAGGATCTAGTCTTTTAGCGACTTTAAAGTACATAATACAGTATTGATTACAATCGCTATGCTGTATATTAAATCTGCAAGATATATATTTATCTACCAGTTGAATCAGTAGCAAAGAAAAAAAAGCTACTGAAGTAAATGCTAAGCAAATGAATGCATATTACAAGAGTATCCTTACTCTCTGGCTTTTTCCAGCCCTCTCCCTCTCTGCCAATGTTAGCAGAGCATGTCAGAATAACTATTTATCAAAAAGACATGTTATTAGGTTGAATAGATCCAGGGTACATGGAGATGACAGTTTCTTCTTATTCAACTCAATCTCCTGAGGCACAAGAAACAGTTCATTTTGTTAAGAGTGCCTTGAAAACAATCTTCAGTACTTTAACTAGGAAAAAAAAAGTACATAGTACATAATAGAATGGAAATAAATGTTAGGAAATTTTATGTATTTTTTGGTTGCTTATTTTACTCCATCTCCCTGGCAGCTCAACAGTAAAGAGTCTGCTTGCAACTTGGGAAATACAGGAGATGTGAGTTCAATCCCTGAGTCAGGAAGATCCCCTGGAGGAGGGCTTGGCAACCCACTCCAGTATTCTTGCCTGAGAATCCCAAGGACAGAGGAACCTGGCAGGCCATGAGAAGAGTGTCTGAATTTAAAATATTTGGGAGAATAAATAGGATATGCAGGGCTCAGCATCTCCTGGAATCTACAGAGGTTAACAAGCACAACTCTGACCTATACCATGTGGTAAGACACTTATGTCTTCCAGGGAGGCCTGAAGTCACCCAGCTCTCAGTGCCAGATGAACATCTTTACAACTGATTCTTTTCAAACATTAAATCCATAACGCTGCAGCGAATTGTGCGAACCTGGGACGACTTCGATGCTAACCACGTCACTGCTCAGACGCTCATCGGCCTAGGCCCTTCTCCAAATTTTTTTTTTTTCTGCCTCTAAGTCATCATTTGTTTTTCACTCATCTTTATTCTTTGGCCTGTGTGAGCCTCCCATTGCAGTGGCCTCTCTCATTGCAGAGCACTGGGTCTGGGCACATGCGTTCCAGAGTGCTGGCCCATAATTGGACACACGGGCCCAGCCGCTCCTTGGTGTGTCGGATCTTCCTGGGCCAGGGATTGAACCGGTGTCCCTTACGCTGTAAGGCAGACTCTTTACCCACTGGACCACCAGGGAAACCCTTTCCAAATGATTTTGATGTCCATGTGGCCTCTCTGCATAGAGATTAAAGTCTGTGAACCCTGAGTCCTTTGTCCCCCTTGCATCCTCTAAAAAGGCTGGTAATACATTACACAGTGTGAAGAGAGCACACAGTAGCCACTTATGGATTAAATGCCTGTGGATGAAGCCTGCTACGTTTTGACTCAGTGTCCCCTCTCGGAAGCATTATTAAAGATGCATAAGGCAAAAATGCTCATTTTTGTCATGCCCTAAATTTATATCATCTGTAATGGTGGAAATACGCAATTAAATGTTTCTACTGTATAAAATCAGAAGACCTGAAAATCAGGCACACTTTCTGGGAAGTTTCCCAGTTCTGGCTCAGCATTTGGAAGCCTGACCTTCTCCCCAGCAACCATCCAACAGGTGGTGGCTTGGGGAGGGCCAGGAAAGGGAGGGGACTGGAGAGGAAATATGAGCTCTGAGAAAACAGTAGTCTCTTTCAAAATACCACCAGCAGAATGAGACACATCCCGTCCAGCTGACATTTTCATTTTATTGAAGAGATGCAAACAAAGGATTGGGTAAGGGCTTCAGCATTTATTGAATCAGAGTTAATAGCCCTTGGGGGTTTATTTAGTGAAATCACGAAGATCACCGGACTTACATTACTAGAGTTGTCTTGGAGATGAACGGCTTCATCACTTGTCCACTGGCGACATCCATTACTAGGTAATTCATCTCTGCAAATTATGTGTATGAGCTTAAAGCACCAATTTCAAATTTGAAAGGAAGAGCAAAGCACGGAAGGTGGGTTCAGAACCTTGATCTGTCGGCTGTATCTGTGTGAGAGCCCAGAGCCGTCTACGTGAAACAGACACAAGGGGTGGGCAGTGGTGAGAACTTGAGATAACATATGGAAAGTACCTAAACTGTGCCTTGGAAGCACGAGGTGCTCAAAAATTAACTTTCATGAAAGAGGTGATGCCAAAAGGCAATCAACAGAACAGCTAGGTTGAATGCTACCAGACTTACATTAAACAATTATTTCCTAACCAAGCAGATTGGGCCAGGCTACATTCAATATGGCTTCCAGGCTCTTGTGTCCTTGGGATTCTCCAGGCAAGAATACTGGAGTGGGTTGCCCTGCCCTCCTCCAGGGGATCTTCCCTACCCAGGGAGCGAATCTGGATCTCTTAGGTCTTCTGCATTGCCAGACAAATTCTTTACCACTAGTAACACCAGATATATACCTTAGAATGAAGTTTATTCCCTTAAAATGTGCCTAACCTTTGAATGGATGTTTAACTGGCCTCATTATTGATACGATTTTCTGTTCATCTTTGTATTTTAACTGATACTTTTAAATATCATCTGTAAGTTCGCAATTAAATGTTTCTACTGTATAAAATCAGAAGACCTGAAAATCAGGCACACTTTCTGGGAAGTTTCCCAGTTCTGGCTCAGCATTTGGAAGCCTGACCTTCTCCCCAGCAACCATCCAACAGGTGGTGGCTTGGGGAGGCCAGGAAAGGAGGGACTGGAGAGGAAATATGAGCTCTGAGAAAACAGTAGTCTCTTTCAAAATACCACCAGCAGAATGAGACACATCCCGTCCAGCTGACATTTTCATTTTATTGAAGAGATGCAAACAAAGGATTGGGTAAGGGCTTCAGCATTTATTGAATCAGAGTTAATAGCCCTTGGGGGTTTATTTAGTGAAATCACGAAGATCACCGGACTTACATTACTAGAGTTGTCTTGGAGATGAACGGCTTCATCACTTGTCCACTGGCGACATCCATTACTAGGTAATTCATCTCTGCAAATTATGTGTATGAGCTTAAAGCACCAATTTCAAATTTGAAAGGAAGAGCAAAGCACGGAAGGTGGGTTCAGAACCTTGATCTGTCGGCTGTATCTGTGTGAGAGCCCAGAGCCGTCTACGTGAAACAGACACAAGGGGTGGGCAGTGGTGAGAACTTGAGATAACATATGGAAAGTACCTAAACTGTGCCTTGGAAGCACGAGGTGCTCAAAAATTAACTTTCATGAAAGAGGTGATGCCAAAAGGCAATCAACAGAACAGCTAGGTTGAATGCTACCAGACTTACATTAAACAATTATTTCCTAACCAAGCAGATTGGGCCAGGCTACATTCAATATGGCTTCCAGGCTCTTGTGTCCTTGGGATTCTCCAGGCAAGAATACTGGAGTGGGTTGCCCTGCCCTCCTCCAGGGGATCTTCCCTACCCAGGGAGCGAATCTGGATCTCTTAGGTCTTCTGCATTGCCAGACAAATTCTTTACCACTAGTAACACCAGATATATACCTTAGAATGAAGTTTATTCCCTTAAAATGTGCCTAACCTTTGAATGGATGTTTAACTGGCCTCATTATTGATACGATTTTCTGTTCATCTTTGTATTTTAACTGATACTTTTAAATATAGGGCTTTTGAAAGTAAGAAAAAGTCTTAAAATAGGAATAAAATGTGTCATAGTACCTTCTTACCGTGTTGATGGCAGTTATTATTAATCAACTACAGTTTTCCTTGTTTTTAAACCTAGATGTAACTTCTCTGTCCTTTCCAACACATTGCTCCAGACACCCTGTACTACTTGATCATGTTTGCTATTTGAGATAAAATCTATTTTTCATCCTGGCTTAAATTAGAATAATTGTAGAAATCATGGAAGCCTGTGGGATAAATAATTTAGCCTGGTATGCCCTTTGTGCCCCTCAGATCAAATCCCAAGCTGTCTATCAAGTTCAACTAACATGGACAAAAACAAAAATCCATCCTTCTTTATGACTGTGATTTTGCTGCTTATAATGTTGTGGGGTCTTTTTTTAAAGTATTTAATTAACATGTTTACTTGCTGCACCAGGGGTTTTTTTATATATAATTTTTTCCCCTCTAAGTCATTTATTTTTCATTCATCTTTATTCTTTGGTCTGTGTGGGCCTCCCATCAAGGCCTCTCTGTTTGCAGAGCACTGGCACTGGGACCATGTGCTCCAGAGCACTGGCTCATAATTGGACACACCAGCCCAGCCATTTCTCATCATGTGGGATATTCCCGGGTCAGGGATCAGCTGCACCAGGTTTTAGTTTTGACGTGCAGTCTCTTAACTGTGGCCATGCTGGATCTAGTTTCCTGACCAGAGATTGAACCTAAGCACCCTGCTTTGGGAGCACAGTCTCCGCCACTGGACTACCGGGGAAGTCCCATAATGCTGATTTTATGTGGAGCTACTGGTGTTGATTTGATCCACACAATCTATTTCCTTTGAGACTTGCTGTATGTAATACCTGGAGTTATCACCAATATGAAGAAAGTACAGAGGCAGTGTGGAGGGTTCTGGGGGTCAAGGTGCCAAGTGCATGCTGGTCCCTTCCTGTCATCAGAAGAGAAGAAGGAAGGACGGATCCTGCATATGAGAGCCCACTGCACACTGGAGGGTCACACTGGAGCTCTTGCCTGCAGCAAGGCACATGAGCTTATTCTCAAAGTCAGCCCTGCTGGTGTGGAGGCTGGAGGCAGACTTTGGTGATGACTGATAAGCCAAAGTATTTATTACCTAAAATTTCAATGGTTGGACTGGAGGAAAAGTTAGGTCCAGAGGATCATACCATCCCTTCATCATACCATCCCTTGAATGTCAGCGATCAGTGCTCTGGCTCTACTGGAGATGGGAACGAGAGCCAGTAGGGTAACTGGCAGGTCAGAAGGCCCATGGATTTGCAAACTGCACTCTATAGAAAGACCAAGGGATTCCAGGAAGACACTGGATGCAGCTATGGGAATGAGTAGGAGGCTGAAAGATGGGGTCTTGAATCTATGTCCAGGTCCTGAACAGAGTTCTCACCATCTCTAGTGCTTCTGACCTGAATTAATCTCTTTGCTTTCATCCTCATTGCCACCTAGTTTACTTTCAACACAGCAGCTACAGTGAGTCTGTTAAAACAGAAGTTAGGCAACTGTTTGGCTCAAAACCCTACAGTGCTTTCCCCATTTCACTTAACATATAGGCCAGATTCCTGGCCAGACTTTTCCAGACCTTGAGCAGTCTAGTCCCCTTTACCTCTCCAATCTCTTCTCCTGCTCCTCTACTCCTTGATCACTGCCTTCCTGCCACCCGGGTGTCCTGGCTGTTCCTCCACTGTGCAGGTGTGCATCCATGCACAGCCTCTGCTCAGGCTGCTCTCTCTCCTTGATGCTTTTCTCCCGGACATATGTTTGGTGGTTCCCTCACTACCTTCTCAAATCTTTGTTCAAACCTCACTTTGAGATCTTCCCTGACTTCCTTCTCTGTTGCAGTTTTCCCCACATCAGCTGGGCACTTTGGAATCCCTGTCCTCTGGTTTACTTTTCTGTTTCCTGTTATGTTTATCGCTTTCTAACGTATCATTGTTTCACTGTCATTTACCAACATATCATTCATACTTACTATATGTGGATTTACTCTGTTGTTTCTTCACCCCCTTGATAAAAAGGAAGCTTCTTAAGGGCAGGGATATGTATCTGTTTTGCTCACGGATGTTTTCCCGGCAGTTAGAACACTGCCTGACACAAGGCACATGAGCTTATTCTCAAAGTCAGCCCTGCTGGTGTGGAGGCTGGAGGCAGACTTTGGTGATGACTGATAAGCCAAAGTATTTATTACCTAAAATTTCAATGGTTGGACTGGAGGAAAAGTTAGGTCCAGAGGATCATACCATCCCTTCATCATACCATCCCTTGAATGTCAGCGATCAGTGCTCTGGCTCTACTGGAGATGGGAACGAGAGCCAGTAGGGTAACTGGCAGGTCAGAAGGCCCATGGATTTGCAAACTGCACTCTATAGAAAGACCAAGGGATTCCAGGAAGACACTGGATGCAGCTATGGGAATGAGTAGGAGGCTGAAAGATGGGGTCTTGAATCTATGTCCAGGTCCTGAACAGAGTTCTCACCATCTCTAGTGCTTCTGACCTGAATTAATCTCTTTGCTTTCATCCTCATTGCCACCTAGTTTACTTTCAACACAGCAGCTACAGTGAGTCTGTTAAAACAGAAGTTAGGCAACTGTTTGGCTCAAAACCCTACAGTGCTTTCCCCATTTCACTTAACATATAGGCCAGATTCCTGGCCAGACTTTTCCAGACCTTGAGCAGTCTAGTCCCCTTTACCTCTCCAATCTCTTCTCCTGCTCCTCTACTCCTTGATCACTGCCTTCCTGCCACCCGGGTGTCCTGGCTGTTCCTCCACTGTGCAGGTGTGCATCCATGCACAGCCTCTGCTCAGGCTGCTCTCTCTCCTTGATGCTTTTCTCCCGGACATATGTTTGGTGGTTCCCTCACTACCTTCTCAAATCTTTGTTCAAACCTCACTTTGAGATCTTCCCTGACTTCCTTCTCTGTTGCAGTTTTCCCCACATCAGCTGGGCACTTTGGAATCCCTGTCCTCTGGTTTACTTTTCTGTTTCCTGTTATGTTTATCGCTTTCTAACGTATCATTGTTTCACTGTCATTTACCAACATATCATTCATACTTACTATATGTGGATTTACTCTGTTGTTTCTTCACCCCCTTGATAAAAAGGAAGCTTCTTAAGGGCAGGGATATGTATCTGTTTTGCTCACGGATGTTTTCCCGGCAGTTAGAACACTGCCTGACACATAATAGGAGTTCAAAAAAAAAGTTGTTGCATTAGTGTATGAATAAATGAATGTGTTTCTGGGTCCATCAACTCTTCATCAACTTCATCTTTAAAGTTAGAATTGATGTTAGATTTCTCCATAAGATTCCACTTGAAGAAAAGATTCAAAAGGTCATTTAAAAATCATCATTCTGTTCCACTGTTCTATTTACATACAGGAAGGAACCTGGGCCCAGAAGAGTCACAGGTCTGGTTAGAGCAGAACCGGAAGAGGAGCCATCACTCTGATTTCTAATCTCAGCCTTTTTCAGCCTTTCACTCTCATCACGTCCACTTAATCCCTTCCCTACTTCTTCCTTATGTCTTTACACCTGCTTTGAAAGATGAAGCATCTCACAATTATTCCAATCAATAGTTTCACTGCTGAGAAGTAGTCACAGGAGCTGTTCTCTGAAAAGCCTTTTTCCCCTGGCTTATTTTTAAAGTTCTGGTTACCATCAGTGACAGGTTTATAAGTATATGATAAGCTGGGTGTTCTGTTTCTAGCCCAACCACCTCAGGTAAGAGGAGGCTTATCAATGCTGTTATTACCAGCAATTAGCCTATGTAAATAGATATATTCTTCTAGCAACGCCCAGTTCCTAGAAATTTCACAAGCATTTCTCACATATGCAAAAGTTAATGAAGTGATAAACATCACCATCTGTCCTGTGTTTTCCTCCCCAGGATTTTTTTTGGGGGGTGGGGGCGGTTGTGTTTTTTCCCTTCTCTTCTTTTTTATGGTATCTTATGGGAAAAACAGTTGGCTAATCAGCCAGCCAGAGTTGTAAACACTTCCTGAGGCTTTGTCCTGTTTCCAGCTTTAAATAAAAAGAAAAAAAAAATCCGCATTTGCTAACGCTTATTTCAATGAGATTTTGATGCTCTGTAGTAAACAATTTGACCAGAAAGACAAGATAGACAAGATTATGCTGCTGCTGACAGAGTGTTATAATGGCGACCCTCCTAGGATGGGTGGTGTTCCCTCAGCCTGAGATGCCTTGTCCCCAGGCCTACCAGGGTGGGCCTGAGCTGCCTCCGCCCCCGCATCGTCACCAGCACCTGAGCCAGGACTTCCCTGTCCCCAGTCTATCACATCACTCTTGTGCCACTTCATGTTACTTCTTGTCCGTTGTTTAGCTATTTTTAAAAGCTCATTTACGGGGGTCCAGTGGGTAAGGACACCGCCTTGCAGTGCAAGGCGCACCGGTTCGATCCCTGGCCTGGGAAGATCCCACGTGCAGCAGAGCGGCTGGACTAATGTGTCCAATTACCAAGCCGGAGCTCTGGGGCGCATGCGCCCAGAGCTGGCGCTCTGTGACGACTGAGGCCACCGCGATGGGAGGCCCACAGGAGCCAAAGAACAAAGACGGATGAAAATAGATAAGTGAAAGACCAATAGAAGTGGCCCGGCTGCTCCCCTCCCTCCCCACCCCACCCCCCATAAGATAAATAAATAAAATAAATGTTTAAAAAAAGAAAAAAAAGCTCATTTACGATTGTCTCCAATTCCATGGATCCAGGACACCCTTTCTCCTTCCTTTCTGTATTCCAGTGCCTGTAAGAAGGCTTGGCATGAGTTGCACACTTTCATGCAACAAACGTTTTAGAAGCTTGTACATCATTTAGAGTTCTCTGGGTCACCTGAACATTTTTTTTTTTTGGAAATCCTTCCCACCCTGTGGAAACAATTCGCTATACTTTCTTATCTTTGCTGAAAATACCCAAAGCAGTTTTGTTTTCACGAGTGGACCCGTCAACAAGTGATGAGACCACCACTCAATATATAAAATGAAAAACCAAACTGAGATAATTGCCTGTTATAGTAAAGGAGTGCTGCATTGGTCAGGCACATTTATTTTGAGCAGAGAAGGCTACTAGTATGTTTTACGGCTGTTGGGGAAAGCATGGAGGGCAGGAATTGGAGGATTAGAGGCAAAACTGAAGATGTTCTCTGCAGCCGTATTCCGTAATTCAGCTGAGACACTTGTTGATTGGCTGTCACTCAGAGGCAGGCTTGTTAAAGTGAATCCGTTTCTGATTGGCTAGCTTCCAGAAATGAGGGTTGACAGTGATTCATTGGCTTGCAATAGCATGTTCAGTACAACAAGTTGTTGATCAATTAAATAGGTTTAATAGGGCTTCCCTGGTGGTCCAATGGGTAAGGACATCACCTTGCAGTGCAAGGGGAACCGGGGGTTCGTGTTATAAACTAGACTCTGACATGGGGAAAAGGAGATTGAAGAGGAAGGAGATCCATGCTCAGAAGCTGTCTAGACCAGCACATCCTTCAAGAGAGAGGCCTTGGGCTTCCCTGGTGGTCCAGTGGGTAAGGACACCACCTTGCAGTGCAAGGGGCGTCGGTTCGATCCCTGGCCTGGGAAGATCCCATGTGCCATGGAGCGGCTGGACCGGTGTGTCCAACTACCGAGCAGGAACTCTGGAGCGCATGCACCCAGAGCCGATGCTCTGCAAGGAGAGAGGCCACTGTAAAGCCCACATAGGCCAAAGAACAAAGATGGATGGAAATAAATAAATGAAAGATCAATAGAAGTGGCCAAAAAAAAAAAAAAAAATACTGGTTTAAAAAGAAAAAGAGACAGAGGCCTTACTATCCATTAATATGTGACAGTAGTTTTACCTATCTCAGCAACCATGCCATACTCATTCCTTTTCACTTGCTATGTTATCTCTGGGAACACTGTGCCTTCTACAAACATGTTCAGTTTTTTAGTTACAAACCTATTGAATTTAGGGTTTTTCTCTTCCTCTCCTCACTGTACTTCTCTTCCCCATTTCACTTTGTAAAAGAAAATATAGCAAACTGGAAAAGACTGTTAAGGTGTATTGGGAGACACAACACTGTTCATAGCCTTTGATCTGGAAACCACATCACTTGGAATTTATTCAAGAATAAATCAAATGAAGAAATAATTTGGGAAGAGTGGGCAATGTTGAATGATAGGGACATAGTGATGTTAATTATTACATACATACCTGCTTTAGGGGCTATGACACCAAAGACCAACGGCTATATGAACAACTCACAGTATAATCATAAACAAAAAATAGGGACATCCCTAGTGATCCAGTGGCTAAGACTTCATGCTCCCAATGTAGGGGGCATGGGTTTGATCCCTGGTCAGGAAACTAAGATAAGATCCTGCATGCTGCAAAGCATGGCCAAAAAAGTAAATAAATTAAATGCAAAATAAAATAAAAACATAAAAATTATATGTATTTATATATATAAATATACACATAGAGTACAGTATTCTTGAAACTGTAAGTACTGGTATACTTACAAAGAATGGAAAGCAGTGAAAAAGACAAAGACTGGAAAGTTGTGAAAAAGACAGAAATAATTTAAATAGATCAGTGGCAGAAGAGTGATTGTATTTTGATGGTGATCATTTTTCAAAATGTTCTTTAATAATACAAAACTTTGATGATCTAAGAAGCACTATTTTCAGAACACAGTTTACTTACCTTGTACCTAAAACTTAGTTCCTTTTCTAAGGCTGCCCTCTTTTTCTGTTTAAACCAAAATCCAGCCTCCCTCTTGTATACCCCAAATCTAGTAAAGGGCGTGTGGCCACCTGTTGTTCAGTAACTCAGTTGTGTCTGACCCTTTGGGACCCCTTGGAGTGGTTGTATGTGCTCAGTTCCAAATCAATGTCTTTCCTTTCACCAGCCATATGAAATGAGCCTTCTCTGGGCATCAGAATTTACTAAAAAAAGAGAAGGGGGTATAATCGTTTTGCAATGTTGTGTTAGTTTCTGTTGTCCAACAACATGAATCAGCTGTAAGTATACACATATTCCCTCCCTCCCAGCCTCCTACTTTCTACCTCTCTAGGTTGTCACAGAGCACTGAGCTGAGTAGCTTCCCACGAGCTATTTACTTTACAATAAATAGTAAATGTATTTAGTGTATATATGTCAGTGCTCCTCTCTCATTCATCCCCCCTCCCCTCTGCCTGGTGTCCACAAGTCTGTTCTCTACATCTGCATATCTATTCCTCCCTTGTAAATTGGTTTATCAGTAGCATTTTTTCTAGATTTCACATATATATGTTAATATATTCGTCTCTTTCTGACTTACTTCACTCTGTATAACAGTCTAGTTCATCCACTACACTACAAATGACCTCATTTCATTCCTTTTTGTGTCTGAGTAATATTCCATTGTATATAAGCACCACATCTTTTTGTTGTTGTTGTTTATGTTTCATTTTAATTGAACTTTTCTTAAGCTGACTACATTTTATTTTATTTTATTCTTTATTTTAAAGGTTTTACAGAGTTTTGTTGTTCACAGACATGTAGGTTCCCAGATCAGTCATATGCATATCCCTGGTCCCCACCCGCTCAGTTCCCCCAATCCCACCCCTCCGGACCATCGCCCCATGCCATTGTGAGCACTCCTATTCCCTTAGCACAATGACAATAGCTATCTTTTCCACACATGCCAGTATAGATTTCCATGTTACTCCTTCCATGCCTCTCCCTCCCTATTTCTTCCCCACAATGTCCATATGTCTATCCCCTGTCTGTTTTTCCATGAGTTCCCTGCATGTGTTATCAAGATCGTCCTACTAGATTCCATATATGTGTGTTAGTATACTGCATTTGTCTTTCTACCCTATATGGCCCCCTGAAACCAAAATCCAGCCTCCCTCTTGTATACCCCAAATCTAGTAAAGGGCGTGTGGCCACCTGTTGTTCAGTAACTCAGTTGTGTCTGACCCTTTGGGACCCCTTGGAGTGGTTGTATGTGCTCAGTTCCAAATCAATGTCTTTCCTTTCACCAGCCATATGAAATGAGCCTTCTCTGGGCATCAGAATTTACTAAAAAAAGAGAAGGGGGTATAATCGTTTTGCAATGTTGTGTTAGTTTCTGTTGTCCAACAACATGAATCAGCTGTAAGTATACACATATTCCCTCCCTCCCAGCCTCCTACTTTCTACCTCTCTAGGTTGTCACAGAGCACTGAGCTGAGTAGCTTCCCACGAGCTATTTACTTTACAATAAATAGTAAATGTATTTAGTGTATATATGTCAGTGCTCCTCTCTCATTCATCCCCCCTCCCCTCTGCCTGGTGTCCACAAGTCTGTTCTCTACATCTGCATATCTATTCCTCCCTTGTAAATTGGTTTATCAGTAGCATTTTTTCTAGATTTCACATATATATGTTAATATATTCGTCTCTTTCTGACTTACTTCACTCTGTATAACAGTCTAGTTCATCCACTACACTACAAATGACCTCATTTCATTCCTTTTTGTGTCTGAGTAATATTCCATTGTATATAAGCACCACATCTTTTTGTTGTTGTTGTTTATGTTTCATTTTAATTGAACTTTTCTTAAGCTGACTACATTTTATTTTATTTTATTCTTTATTTTAAAGGTTTTACAGAGTTTTGTTGTTCACAGACATGTAGGTTCCCAGATCAGTCATATGCATATCCCTGGTCCCCACCCGCTCAGTTCCCCCAATCCCACCCCTCCGGACCATCGCCCCATGCCATTGTGAGCACTCCTATTCCCTTAGCACAATGACAATAGCTATCTTTTCCACACATGCCAGTATAGATTTCCATGTTACTCCCTCCATGCCTCTCCCTCCCTATTTCTTCCCCACAATGTCCATATGTCTATCCCCTGTCTGTTTTTCCATGAGTTCCCTGCATGTGTTATCAAGATCGTCCTACTAGATTCCATATATGTGTGTTAGTATACTGCATTTGTCTTTCTCTTTTTGACTTACTTCACTTTTTATGATAGGTTCTAGAGCCAGCCACTTCATTAGGACTGAGTCTTCTGCATTTCTTTTAACAGCTGAATAGCATTCCATTGTATATATGTACCAGAGCTTCTGGATCCATTCATTCGTCAATGGACATCTAGGATGCTTCCATGTTCTGGCTATTGTATAGAGAGCTGCAATGAACATTGGGGTACAGATACTTCTTTCAGTTTTGATTTTATCAGGATATAAGCCTAATAGTGGGTTGCTGGGTCATAGGGTGCTTCTATTCTTAGTTTTTTTAAGGAATCTCCATACTGTCTTCCATAGTAGCTTTATCAATTGACATTCCCACCAGCAATGCAAGAGGGTTCCCTTTTCTCCGCACCCTCTCCAGCATTTATTGTCTGCAGATTTTTGAAGATGGCCATTCTGACGGGTGTGAGGTGATATCTCATTGTAGTTTTAATTTGCATTTCTCTAATAATAAGCGAGGTTGAGCATCGTTTCATGTGCTTTTGGGCCATCTGTATGTCCCCTTTGGAGAGGCATCTCTTTAGATCTTTTCCCCATTTTTTGATTGGGTTGTTTGTTTTTCCTGTGCAGAGTTGTCTGAGTTACTTGTAGATTTTGGAGATTAATTCTTTGTCTGTTGTTTCATTTGCTATGATTTTCTCCCACTCTGTGGGGTGTCTGTTCAGCTTTTTTGTAATTTCTTTTGCTGTACAAAAGCTTTTAAGTTGGGCTTCCCTGATGGCCCAGAGGGTGAGGAGTCCACAGAGTTTTGTTGTTCACAGACATGTAGGTTCCCAGATCAGTCATATGCATATCCCTGGTCCCCACCCGCTCAGTTCCCCCAATCCCACCCCTCCGGACCATCGCCCCATGCCATTGTGAGCACTCCTATTCCCTTAGCACAATGACAATAGCTATCTTTTCCACACATGCCAGTATAGATTTCCATGTTACTCCCTCCATGCCTCTCCCTCCCTATTTCTTCCCCACAATGTCCATATGTCTATCCACTGTCTGTTTTTCCATGAGTTCCCTGCATGTGTTATCAAGATCGTCCTACTAGATTCCATATATGTGTGTTAGTATACTGCATTTGTCTTTCTCTTTTTGACTTACTTCACTTTTTATGATAGGTTCTAGAGCCAGCCACTTCATTAGGACTGAGTCTTCTGCATTTCTTTTAACAGCTGAATAGCATTCCATTGTATATATGTACCAGAGCTTCTGGATCCATTCATTCGTCAATGGACATCTAGGATGCTTCCATGTTCTGGCTATTGTATAGAGAGCTGCAATGAACATTGGGGTACAGATACTTCTTTCAGTTTTGATTTTATCAGGATATAAGCCTAATAGTGGGTTGCTGGGTCATAGGGTGCTTCTATTCTTAGTTTTTTTAAGGAATCTCCATACTGTCTTCCATAGTAGCTTTATCAATTGACATTCCCACCAGCAATGCAAGAGGGTTCCCTTTTCTCCGCACCCTCTCCAGCATTTATTGTCTGCAGATTTTTTGAAGATGGCCATTCTGACGGGTGTGAGGTGATATCTCATTGTAGTTTTAATTTGCATTTCTCTAATAATAAGCGAGGTTGAGCATCGTTTCATGTGCTTTTGGGCCATCTGTATGTCCCCTTTGGAGAGGCATCTCTTTAGATCTTTTCCCCATTTTTTGATTGGGTTGTTTGTTTTTCCTGTGCAGAGTTGTCTGAGTTACTTGTAGATTTTGGAGATTAATTCTTTGTCTGTTGTTTCATTTGCTATGATTTTCTCCCACTCTGTGGGGTGTCTGTTCAGCTTTTTTGTAATTTCTTTTGCTGTACAAAAGCTTTTAAGTTGGGCTTCCCTGATGGCCCAGAGGGTGAGGAGTCCTCCTTGCAGCGTAGGGGGCACTGGTTCGATCCCTGGCCCAGGAGGATCCCACGTACCGCGGAGCAGCTGGACCGGTGTGTCCAATTGCAAGTCGGCACTCTGGAGTGCATGTGCCTGGAGTTCGTGCTCTGCTGTGAGAGGGGCCATTGCAATGGGAGGTCCACACAGAACAAAGATGGATGCAAATAAATAAAGAACCAATAAAAGAGGCCAACATTAAAAAAAAAAAAAAAGCTATTTTAGTAGGTGGGTCAGAGAAGATCCTGCTTTGATTTATGTCCTTGAGGGTTTTGCCTATATTCTCCTCTAAGAGTTTGATGGTTTCTGGTCTTACATTTAGGTCTTTAATCCATTTTGAGTTGATCTTAGTGTATGGTGTCAGGGAATGTTCCAACTTCATTTTTTCGCAATTAGCTGTCCAATTTTCCCAGCACCACTTGTTGAAGAGACTGTCTTTGTCCTATTTTATACTTTCGCCTCCTTTGTTAAAAATAAGGTACCCATAGGTGCGTGGGTTTATCTCTGGGTTCTCAATCTTGTTCCATTGGTCTATAGTTCTGTTGCTTTGTAGTAGAGTCTGAAGTTAGGGAGGCTGATTCCTCCTGCTCCGTTTTTCTTTCTCAGGATTGCTTTGGCTATTCGAGGTCTTTTGTGTTTCCATATGAACTGTGTGATTCTTTGGTCTAGTTCTGTAAGCACCACATCTTAATCCATTTGTCTATCGATAAACATCTACGTTACTTTCATGTCCTGGCTATTGTAAAGTCCTTTCTCTCTTGGCAGTAACACAGAGATATCTAACACTGAACGTGTCTCTAGTGTAATGTCTGGAACATCAGCATTAAGTAAATGTCAGAGCCTTTCTTATTTCCTGATTTCCTATTTTAAGAATCCTCATCTGGAGCACAATAGTTTGTAACACTTGCTTTGGCAATTTGTATTGTTGCAGAGTTGTCTGAGTTACTTGTAGATTTTGGAGATTAATTCTTTGTCTGTTGTTTCATTTGCTATGATTTTCTCCCACTCTGTGGGGTGTCTGTTCAGCTTTTTTGTAATTTCTTTTGCTGTACAAAAGCTTTTAAGTTGGGCTTCCCTGATGGCCCAGAGGGTGAGGAGTCCTCCTTGCAGCGTAGGGGGCACTGGTTCGATCCCTGGCCCAGGAGGATCCCACGTACCGCGGAGCAGCTGGACCGGTGTGTCCAATTGCAAGTCGGCACTCTGGAGTGCATGTGCCTGGAGTTCGTGCTCTGCTGTGAGAGGGGCCATTGCAATGGGAGGTCCACACAGAACAAAGATGGATGCAAATAAATAAAGAACCAATAAAAGAGGCCAACATTAAAAAAAAAAAAAAGCTATTTTAGTAGGTGGGTCAGAGAAGATCCTGCTTTGATTTATGTCCTTGAGGGTTTTGCCTATATTCTCCTCTAAGAGTTTGATGGTTTCTGGTCTTACATTTAGGTCTTTAATCCATTTTGAGTTGATCTTAGTGTATGGTGTCAGGGAATGTTCCAACTTCATTTTTTCGCAATTAGCTGTCCAATTTTCCCAGCACCACTTGTTGAAGAGACTGTCTTTGTCCTATTTTATACTTTCGCCTCCTTTGTTAAAAATAAGGTACCCATAGGTGCGTGGGTTTATCTCTGGGTTCTCAATCTTGTTCCATTGGTCTATAGTTCTGTTGCTTTGTAGTAGAGTCTGAAGTTAGGGAGGCTGATTCCTCCTGCTCCGTTTTTCTTTCTCAGGATTGCTTTGGCTATTCGAGGTCTTTTGTGTTTCCATATGAACTGTGTGATTCTTTGGTCTAGTTCTGTAAGCACCACATCTTAATCCATTTGTCTATCGATAAACATCTACGTTACTTTCATGTCCTGGCTATTGTAAAGTCCTTTCTCTCTTGGCAGTAACACAGAGATATCTAACACTGAACGTGTCTCTAGTGTAATGTCTGGAACATCAGCATTAAGTAAATGTCAGAGCCTTTCTTATTTCCTGATTTCCTATTTTAAGAATCCTCATCTGGAGCACAATAGTTTGTAACACTTGCTTTGGCAATTTGTATTGTTCCTCAAATGACTCATAGGAATATAACTTATCTACTAAATCCTTTAGGTATCGGGATCCAGATACAGGATAAGTGCCTATTGAACATGCTAGAAGCTTGGGGCAGAAAGTCCAGAAACGTCATCCATGATGAAGAAGCAAAAGATAGAACTGTTATTTATTGAGTGGTTCTACAGACCAGACCCTGTGTCAAGGACATTGAATTCATTATCTACTTTAATCTTTACACAAATCTCATGTGGTAGGTAACATTGCTACGTCTCTACTAACAAAGAGATGACATTTAGTAAAGCTAATTGACGTGACCAAGAGACATGGATAGTAAACAGTACCTGAGCTCTGGAACCCACATCCCTCTGACTGTGAATATAAGCTCCTCTTTTATTTTTATTTTATTTTTTATTTAAAGATTTATTTTTATTTATTTATTTTGGGCGGGGGTTGGGTTGTGGAGGGAGGGGAGCGGGCAGGCCACTTCTATTGGTCTTTCATTTCTCTATTTTCATCCGTCTTTGTTCTTTGGCTCCTGTGGGCCTCCCATCGCGGTGGCGTCTGTCGTCGTAGAGCACCGGCTCTGGGCGCATGCGCTCCAGAGCTCCGGCTCAGTGATTGGACACATCGGTCCAGCCACTCCGCGGCACGTGGGATCTTCCCAGGCCAGGGATCGAACCGGCGCCCCTTGCACTGCAAGGCGGTGTCTTTACCCACTGGACCACCAGGGGAAGCCCATGCTCCTCTTTTAAAAAAATGAATTTACTGTCAGCAACTGACACTTGGAGAGTTCCTGCAGAGTCTCTGGGCCCAGAATCACATGTGGAGAGGCACCTTGGACTAATGTTCCTCAGAAACTGGCCCCATAGCAGTGTTCTAGCTCTGATGGTACCAGATAGCTCGTATTTCTGTTCCCCCAGCTTCAGGGTGATACAGAAAGGAAAGAAGAGATTGTTGATCCCTTGACAAAGGTGATTTCCATAAACATACATACAGGATAAGTGAGAGTGTCTCTAAGACACATCTATTCAGACTCTTCTCTAGTGATATAATTATTTCCTTTAAGTGATTCTCACAAAATTTGATCCTGATCTATGATAAATCTCTTTTATCTGAATTTTTTCTTTTTGGTGGGGGGAGCACCACTTCTATTGGTCTTTCATTTATCTGTATTCATCCATCTTTGTTCTTCGGTCTATGTGGGCCTCCCATCGCAGTGGCCTCTCTCGTTGTAGAGTACCGGCTCTCGCATGTGCTCCAGAGCTCTGGCTCAGTAGTTGGACACATCGGTCCAGCCGCTCCATGGCACATGGGATCTTCTCGGGCCAGGGATTGAACCAGTGCCCCTTGCACTGCGAGGTGGTGTCCTTACCTACTGGACCACCAGGGAAGTCCTGAATTTTTTTTAAAGGGCAGCTCTTTTTTTATTTTTTTGCCTGTAAGTCATCATTTTTATTTTTCATCCATCTTTATTCTTTAGCATGTGTGGGCCTCCCATCGCAGTGGCCTCTTTCCTTACAGAGCACTGGCTCTGCTCGCATGCGCTCCAGAGTGCTGGCTCGTAATTCGGCATACCAGATCAGCAGTTCCCCGGCATGTGAGATCTTCCCAGGCCAGGAATCGAACTGGTGCCCCTTGCACTGCAAGGCAGACTCTTAAGTAATTGACGTTGAGTGTTTTAAAAATTCTGATGTTCTTGGACTGTTTTTTTTTTAATGAACCCAGATATTTTATAGGTATGTTGTACCAAGATAACAGTGGTTACATACTTAGAAATTCTGCCCTAAATGAGACCTCTTCCAAATTACTATTTCTACATATTAATTATTAATGTAAAACTGTCATCAAAATTCTTGAGGGGACTGAGGTACATGGTCATAAGAATACATAGGCAACAGAATAGAAGCTTTGTAAAATGTAAATATATGTATATGTATATGTATATATATATAGAGAGAGAGAGAGAGAAACTTTTGAGTATGTGTTTCCTTTAAAGGTCTTATATATGCAAGCTTTGGTGAGGATGTAGGGCAAATAGAACTCTCAAATGTTGTGCTGGGAAAGTTAAATGGTATAACCATTTTTTCAGTTTCTTTAAAAAACAAAAAAAAACTCTATTACCTGATGATCCATCCATGCGCTATAGGTATTTACCCAAAAGAAATCAAAGCATGTGCTCTGAGAAAATCTTGTACCTGAATAGTCACAGCAGCTTTATTCAGAATAGTGAAAAACTTGTGACAATCTAATCTCCCTTACTAGGTGACTGTTGATTCTGGAAGTCTAGCTTCCTAAATGGGATCAGATTTTCCTTTTTAAAAATGCTATTTTATTGAAATATAGTTGATTTACAATGTTGTGATAAATTGTGGTATACAGTAAAGTGATTCTATACACACACATGCATATGTGTATATATATACATATTCTTTTCTATATTCTTTTCCTTTATGGTTTTTCAAAGGATATTGAATATAGTTCCCTGTGCTATACAGTAAGGTCTTGCTGTTTATCCATTTGGGGGGCAGCTTTTCTTTAGCCACTTCTCTGACAGTAAAGAATCTGCCTGCAGTGCAGGAGACCTGTATTCAATCTCTGGGTTGGGATGATCTCCTAGAGAAGTGAATGGCAACTGACGCTATTATTCTTTCCTAGGAAATCTTATGGACAGAGGAGCCTGGCAGGCTATAGTCCATGGGGTTGCAAAGAGTCAGACACGACTGAATGGTTAACACTTTGTTTTCTTTAGTTTGGAGTGATCTCCAGTATATAAAGAGCATGGAAGTTGCCATTCCCTTCTCACAACAAGAAAAAGGCGAACTGAAAATTCATGACTTAATGACTTTTTCATCAAAGATTTGAAGTAGCAGAACAAACCACTACTCAGAAATCTAGAGGAGAGTGTGAACAATCATGCCCAAGATCAGACTGAGTGAAACAGAAGCAACTGAAGTCATAAACTGACAGGTATATGTATGTGGTAATTTTGACAAATTGCTGGAGCCTGAGTGTGAACTAATGTGGGCCTCAGGTACTCCTGGAATCCATAGTCTTGAAGGAGAGGAGCTTGTGACTTGATTTGCTTTCATGAGTTTTATGTCTGAGAACCCCATCAATTCAGTTTGTATGGTGAAGAGTTAAGTAAAAACCTGAGAAGTAAAGCTTTTGAAACACTCTCAGCACATTGTCCATGACAGAGGCCTACCCTACAGGAAAAAAGACTTGACAAGAACCTATTGACTTAGGGTAAAGCGTAGTTAGCTAACTCCAATCTTTCCTTGCTTCTCATCTCACCTGGGAAAGAAAACAAGGAAACAATACAAAACAATAAAATATCTCAAAGTTCACATCTTGAGTACAAAAGCCCACAAAATGACTGAAATTTAATCATAGGATTATAGACTGCTTCCCCTTTCTAGTTTTTACCACCATATCCAAGCAGGGCCCCAACATAATAATAGTACATAATAGCTGGGAAATTCCTGGGTGGCTCAGTGATTAGGAATCTGACTGCCAAGGCAGGAGACACAAGTTCGATCCCTGGTCCAGGAAGATCCCACATGCCATGGAGCAGCTAAGCCTGTGCACCACAACTCCTGAGCCCACACTGCACACCCAGAGCTCTGCAACAAGAAAAGTCACCTCAACTGGAACAAAATTTCGCATGTAGCAATGCAGATCCAGCAAAGAAATAAGTAAATTAATTAATTAAAAGACCTCATTAAAAAACAAAGTGGGTAACACCTGAAAGAGTCACAAGAATAGGAGAGTAGGAGAGTAGCAGGGCTCCTGGCTCAGTGGGCCATAGCTAATCATCTTCACCAGCCTCTTGCGGTCGAGACACTTAAAGCCAACACCCAGTTCCTCAGGGGCTCCTGCCCTCTTCTGGACTCTCAGAATCCTGCCTCGGATCTCCCAGGTGACAGTGGTGGACCTGGCTGTTGTCTATGCCCGGACGCATCTCTCCCTGCGACTCGAGACACCCAAGGTCTGTAGCTCCTCCAGGGGCCTAATGGGGCCCCTACTTCCCTGGGCAGGTTCTGTCGATCAGAAGCATATAGGAGTGAGGCTCCTCACACTAATTATTCTTTCATTGATTTCTTTACTTACTTTTGGAAAGCTGAAATCTCAGAGTCTCTTTTCTGGTGGCCATTTGTGAACTCGTCTGTGTATGTTCATTTGGCCTGGACATACAGTGCACACCAGCAGCTTCCTCCTGTTGACTGACTTCTCTTTGTGGAGGTGGGACTGCAGTAGACTATATATGGGATTAGGGTTCAGGAGTCTTGAGCCCTGGGCCAGTGCCAGGAATGGTGGGTTCCATACCACTTTAAATGGAAGATCCCTACCGAGAGCTAGAAGGAAAGGAGCAGGCAAGGGCTGTCAGGACGCTGGGTAGAGTAGTGGTTAGGGAGTAGCTTCCCCAAAGCCTAGGGTCATAGGTTTGATTCTTGTTTGAGGTGGTAGGGAGAGGTCGAGCATTAATTTATTGATTTATTTCCTTTTGGAAACCATTTGTTTGAAACCTCAAGGCCCTCATCGGGTTGTCATTTGATGACTTATACATGTATATGCAGTTGGCATGGATATACAGTGCAAACCATAAGCTTCTTACTGGTGGAGGCCTTCTGTTTATATGTCACTACGTCATCATATGACTCTACAGTATCAGTCAAGGAGATCCTGGAGACTAGGGACACACGACTGTATCCAGGCAGGATGAGACACTGCTGCACAAGGCGAGACGCTAGGCACTGAGGAGCCTGGGTATAGAATCTTGATGAGAGGAGGAGAGAGCCAGGCTCCCAGGTAACCTCTAGGACTCCTATGCTCCTAGGTTTCCTACCCTCACCTGCCTCTCCTTTCCTCTCCTCTCCTAGGTATTGCCCATACTGACTGGCATCTCGTTTAGCTGAGGTCCGAGTAGAGATGTAGGCAAAGCTTGGAAAGGCAGGAGAGATAAGAGTTACCAGACTGAATGATGTGTGTTGAGGGATGGAAAGTGCAGAGACTGTGGGGGAGCAGAGATGCAGTACTAGCGCTGTGGGATTCGTGCGGAGGAGTCCTGAGCACTGGACCAGAGTCAGGAAGGGTAGGATCTATACTTCTTTCCAAGGAGGATCCCTTCTGAGAGCTAAGGGGAAAGTAGAGGCAAGGATTGTCAGTCAGTTAGGTAGAGTAGAGGTTAGGGAGTAGGGTTGAAGAGCCTAGAGTCATGAGTTCGATTCAGGAAGAAGAGGAGCAAGAGGAGGGAGAGCATAACAGCATAACTCCACTAGGCAAACTTAATCCTTACACTAAAGGCCCGTTTACCTCATCTCCTACTGTTTAATATATTATACCTAGCTTTTAATTGAAAAGCTACAAGGCAGGCTAAAATGTAAGAAAAAAACAAACCAGAGAAAATGAAGAAGCAAAACCTTCAGAACCAGATTCAGACATAACACAGATTTTGGATGATCTGGGAATTTAAAGTAACTATGGTTACTCTGTTAAGGGCTCTAATAGAAAAAAGTAGATAACACACAACAACCAATGGGTAATGTAAGCAAAGATCTGGGACAAAAATCAAAAGGAAATCTTAGAAATGGACCCCTACGGCAAAAGTGGAGTCAGCCTTTCAGGGTCCATCTCTAGAATGAATACCTGCATGCTAAGTCGTTTCAGTCATGTTCAACTCTTTGTAACCCTGTAGACTGTAACCCGTCAGTCTCCTCTGTCATTGGGATTTTCCAGGTAAGAATACTGGAGTGGGTAGAATGAGTACAGGCAGGGAAAAATCAGTGAGCTTTTATGATATGTCTGCATAAAATTCCCAAACTGAAAAGCAAGGAGAAGAAATAACGAAGGAAAAAAAAAAACCAAAACAGAATACCCAAGAAGTATGAGATAATTTCAGAAGGTATAACCTATAAGTAACTGGAACACCAGGAAGAGAAGAGAGAGCACAGTAAATTAAGTATCTGAAGTAAAGATGAATGAGAATTTTCCACATGAATGACCAATACCAAAGAACAGATCTAAAGAAACTTAAAGAACACCAAGCAGGATAAATATTTTAAAAATCCACACCCAGGAATATCACATTCAAACTGCAGAAAACCAAAAGCAAAGAGAAAATCTTGAAAAAAGTCAAAGATGGGGGAATACCTTACCTACTGGACCAGAGTCAGGAAGGGTAGGATCTATACTTCTTTCCAAGGAGGATCCCTTCTGAGAGCTAAGGGGAAAGTAGAGGCAAGGATTGTCAGTCAGTTAGGTAGAGTAGAGGTTAGGGAGTAGGGTTGAAGAGCCTAGAGTCATGAGTTCGATTCAGGAAGAAGAGGAGCAAGAGGAGGGAGAGCATAACAGCATAACTCCACTAGGCAAACTTAATCCTTACACTAAAGGCCCGTTTACCTCATCTCCTACTGTTTAATATATTATACCTAGCTTTTAATTGAAAAGCTACAAGGCAGGCTAAAATGTAAGAAAAAAACAAACCAGAGAAAATGAAGAAGCAAAACCTTCAGAACCAGATTCAGACATAACACAGATTTTGGATGATCTGGGAATTTAAAGTAACTATGGTTACTCTGTTAAGGGCTCTAATAGAAAAAAGTAGATAACACACAACAACCAATGGGTAATGTAAGCAAAGATCTGGGACAAAAATCAAAAGGAAATCTTAGAAATGGACCCCTACGGCAAAAGTGGAGTCAGCCTTTCAGGGTCCATCTCTAGAATGAATACCTGCATGCTAAGTCGTTTCAGTCATGTTCAACTCTTTGTAACCCTGTAGACTGTAACCCGTCAGTCTCCTCTGTCATTGGGATTTTCCAGGTAAGAATACTGGAGTGGGTAGAATGAGTACAGGCAGGGAAAAATCAGTGAGCTTTTATGATATGTCTGCATAAAATTCCCAAACTGAAAAGCAAGGAGAAGAAATAACGAAGGAAAAAAAAAAACCAAAACAGAATACCCAAGAAGTATGAGATAATTTCAGAAGGTATAACCTATAAGTAACTGGAACACCAGGAAGAGAAGAGAGAGCACAGTAAATTAAGTATCTGAAGTAAAGATGAATGAGAATTTTCCACATGAATGACCAATACCAAAGAACAGATCTAAAGAAACTTAAAGAACACCAAGCAGGATAAATATTTTAAAAATCCACACCCAGGAATATCACATTCAAACTGCAGAAAACCAAAAGCAAAGAGAAAATCTTGAAAAAAGTCAAAGATGGGGGAATACCTTACCTAGAGAGTAAGAAGGACAAGAATGGCATCTCATTTCTTGTCAGGAATCATGCAAGCAAGAAGAAAGTGAAATCAAATATTTCAAGTAATTAAAAGAAAAAAAAGTAGAGTTCAATATCCAGTGAAGTTATCCTTCAAAAGTGAAGAAGGAAAAAAAAGTGAAGAAATAGAAGTAAACAAAAGTTAAGGGAATTCATTGCTAATCTGTCGTCCAAAAAAAAAAAAATGTCGTAAGAAGTTGTTCAAGAAGTAGAAAAATTGTATGTGAAACTCAGACAGCTTTGTTCAGAGTTAACAACAGGAATAGCTTTGGGGATGGTTAAAGTATATAGAGGAAGGAAATAAATGACGGTAATGTTATCAGGGATGAGAGAGAGGTTTTGGGAATGATCTCTTCTAACACATCTTTACTACCCACGAAACAGGACAGTGTTATTTGAAACTGGATTTAGAGGACGTAGAGTTGGAAATGTATACTGTGAGCAGTAGGGGAACCACTAAAGAAATTAAAGAAATATATATATATATGCATGCATATATATACATATGTATTTATGATTGATATGCTGAGAGAGAAGAGAAAATGGAATCCTATAAAATGCTCAATTGAAACCACACAGCTGGGGCTTCCCTGGTGGTCCAGTGGGTAAGGTCCACCACCTTGCAGTGCAAGGGGCGCCAGTTCAATCCCTGGCCTGGGAAGATCCCACGTGCTGCAGAGCAGCTGGACCGATGTGTCCAATTACTGAGCAACACTCTGGAGCGCATGCGTCCAGAGCCAGAGCTCTGCAGCAAAAGAGGCCACTGTGATGGAAGGCCCACACAGACCAAATATGAGATAATTTCAGAAGGTATAACCTATAAGTAACTGAACACCAGGAAGAGAAGAGCACAGTAAATTAAGTATCTGAAGTAAAGATGAATGAGAATTTTCCACATGAATGACCAATACCAAAGAACAGATCTAAAGAAACTTAAAGAACACCAAGCAGGATAAATATTTTAAAAATCCACACCCAGGAATATCACATTCAAACTGCAGAAAACCAAAAGCAAAGAGAAAATCTTGAAAAAAGTCAAAGATGGGGGAATACCTTACCTAGAGAGTAAGAAGGACAAGAATGGCATCTCATTTCTTGTCAGGAATCATGCAAGCAAGAAGAAAGTGAAATCAAATATTTCAAGTAATTAAAAGAAAAAAAAGTAGAGTTCAATATCCAGTGAAGTTATCCTTCAAAAGTGAAGAAGGAAAAAAAAGTGAAGAAATAGAAGTAAACAAAAGTTAAGGGAATTCATTGCTAATCTGTCGTCCAAAAAAAAAAAAAAATGTCGTAAGAAGTTGTTCAAGAAGTAGAAAAATTGTATGTGAAACTCAGACAGCTTTGTTCAGAGTTAACAACAGGAATAGCTTTGGGGATGGTTAAAGTATATAGAGGAAGGAAATAAATGACGGTAATGTTATCAGGGATGAGAGAGAGGTTTTGGGAATGATCTCTTCTAACACATCTTTACTACCCACGAAACAGGACAGTGTTATTTGAAACTGGATTTAGAGGACGTAGAGTTGGAAATGTATACTGTGAGCAGTAGGGGAACCACTAAAGAAATTAAAGAAATATATATATATATGCATGCATATATATACATATGTATTTATGATTGATATGCTGAGAGAGAAGAGAAAATGGAATCCTATAAAATGCTCAATTGAAACCACACAGCTGGGGCTTCCCTGGTGGTCCAGTGGGTAAGGTCCACCACCTTGCAGTGCAAGGGGCGCCAGTTCAATCCCTGGCCTGGGAAGATCCCACGTGCTGCAGAGCAGCTGGACCGATGTGTCCAATTACTGAGCAACACTCTGGAGCGCATGCGTCCAGAGCCAGAGCTCTGCAGCAAAAGAGGCCACTGTGATGGAAGGCCCACACAGACCAAATAACAAAGATAAATAGATGAAGGATCAATAGAAGTGGCCAAAAAAAAAAAGAAATTAAAAATAACAAAACCCACACAGCCAGAAGAAGGGAAAGGTAAAAAAACGAAATAACAAGCTTGAGGAATAGAAAACAGTTACACACACACGCGCAAAAGAAAACAGTTACAAACAGGTGAATGAGTATTGCTGAATCATTTATCCATTCAATAGCCCTTCATTCAACAATATAGAGGAACATGCTACTGATATGGGAAAAATATGAATACATCTCAGAGTACGAATGCTAAGTGAAGTCATCTCCCCCACGTATATACCTTTTCCATTTACAGAAAACTCGATAAACTGGAAACTAATCAGTAGTGAAAGAAGCAGATGATTCTCTGGGTACCAGAGAGGGCAGGTAAAGGGGGCAGGAGAGAGGGATGACAATGGAGCATGAAGAATCTGGTAGAGACCAGGAACATGTTCATCATCTTGACTGAGGTGTTGGTTTCAGGGGTGGCTGTGTTATGTCAAAACTCATGAAATTAAACAAGTGCCATTTATTGTATGTCAATTGTACTTCAGAAAATTTTTTTTTTATAATAGCTTGCATGAGGAAAGATGGTGAGATGTGATGAAAGCAGTGAGTGTAGAGGTCTGAGAGGTCTACAATTAAATTTATGATTTGCTTGCTGCAAGGTCTCCGAAAACTTCTTTAATTCTTCTGAATAAAAATGTCCTTTTCTGTAAAATGAGTTACAGTCTGTTTCAGTTAGGATTGTGTTCATAAAGATCTGAACACTTGACAGTGGCTGAAACAGGTAAAGGATGTATTTGTCTCATGAACAGGAGCTTTGGGGATGGTCTGTCCAGAACTGGCATGGAGGACCAGTGATGTTATTGGGGAACCAAGATCATTTTATTGTCCTTTGGGATGGCTTCCATCCTTTGGGCAACTGACACATAACAGCGAAGAAAGGGAAGGAGCAGACACACCATTCACTGACTTCTCCCCATCTTTCATTGGCCACGGTGAGTTGCTTGGCTGTCCTTAGCTGAAAAGGGGCTTGGGAAGACCACTTTTTGTTCTATAGCACAGAAATGAAAACAGCAAGGGGCTGGATTGTGTGTTGAAGTTGCTGGCCAACAACATCTGCCCCAGGTACAATAAGAGTAACTAGCCCAAACTGTCCATGTTTTTTAGAGCTGCTATAAGCTTTTGGGTGCAAAAAAAAAAAAAAAAAAAAAAAGTAAAGTGAAAGTATTAGTCGTTCAGTTGTGCCCGATTCCTTACAACCCCACGTACTGTAGCCCGCCAGGCTCCTCTGTCCATGGAATTCTCCAGGCAAGCATACTGGAGTGGGTTGCCATTTCCTCCTCCAGGGGATCTTCCCAACCCAGGGAAACTGGGTTTGTAAACCCTGTGGGCTGCCTGGAGTCAGTTTGATGTACTGAGCTAGTAAGCTTGGAGGCAGATCTCCTACATAGCTGGGATAAACCCCACAGGAGGTATTTCTCACTAGTGCTAATGCACAGGCAGAATGGTTCCCCTGGGTACCAGAGAGGGCAGGTAAAGGGGCAGGAGAGGATGACAATGGAGCATGAAGAATCTGGTAGAGACCAGGAACATGTTCATCATCTTGACTGAGGTGTTGGTTTCAGGGGTGGCTGTGTTATGTCAAAACTCATGAAATTAAACAAGTGCCATTTATTGTATGTCAATTGTACTTCAGAAAATTTTTTTTTTATAATAGCTTGCATGAGGAAAGATGGTGAGATGTGATGAAAGCAGTGAGTGTAGAGGTCTGAGAGGTCTACAATTAAATTTATGATTTGCTTGCTGCAAGGTCTCCGAAAACTTCTTTAATTCTTCTGAATAAAAATGTCCTTTTCTGTAAAATGAGTTACAGTCTGTTTCAGTTAGGATTGTGTTCATAAAGATCTGAACACTTGACAGTGGCTGAAACAGGTAAAGGATGTATTTGTCTCATGAACAGGAGCTTTGGGGATGGTCTGTCCAGAACTGGCATGGAGGACCAGTGATGTTATTGGGGAACCAAGATCATTTTATTGTCCTTTGGGATGGCTTCCATCCTTTGGGCAACTGACACATAACAGCGAAGAAAGGGAAGGAGCAGACACACCATTCACTGACTTCTCCCCATCTTTCATTGGCCACGGTGAGTTGCTTGGCTGTCCTTAGCTGAAAAGGGGCTTGGGAAGACCACTTTTTGTTCTATAGCACAGAAATGAAAACAGCAAGGGGCTGGATTGTGTGTTGAAGTTGCTGGCCAACAACATCTGCCCCAGGTACAATAAGAGTAACTAGCCCAAACTGTCCATGTTTTTTAGAGCTGCTATAAGCTTTTGGGTGCAAAAAAAAAAAAAAAAAAAAAAAAAGTAAAGTGAAAGTATTAGTCGTTCAGTTGTGCCCGATTCCTTACAACCCCACGTACTGTAGCCCGCCAGGCTCCTCTGTCCATGGAATTCTCCAGGCAAGCATACTGGAGTGGGTTGCCATTTCCTCCTCCAGGGGATCTTCCCAACCCAGGGAAACTGGGTTTGTAAACCCTGTGGGCTGCCTGGAGTCAGTTTGATGTACTGAGCTAGTAAGCTTGGAGGCAGATCTCCTACATAGCTGGGATAAACCCCACAGGAGGTATTTCTCACTAGTGCTAATGCACAGGCAGAATGGTTCCCCTGGGAGGTCAGGGGTCCTCAGATCAGCACACGGGATTAAAATATGATAGTAATATGTATGTGACCATAGAGGCTCAGTGTCAGCATACAGGCCTTTCTTATCCATCCAGTCTAAAGTGCCCCTTAACCCTAGTCACACTCTTCACCATTAGCACATGTAACTCTACTAAAATTGTTTATTTATTGCCTCTTTCTTCTTCTTGCTTTGAAAACTTAATTCTCTATGAGCAAGAACCTTTTGTGTCTTTATTTACAGCTATATAGAATCTTGAACATGATAGATACTCCAAATGAATCTCTTAAATGCCTTTTTATCCACTTACATATTTTTATTACTTTAATGTCATAGCGATCACATAGTACCCACTTCTTGCTCTGTCTTTCAAATATTTTGGACTAGAAGAATATTTTTTTACCCAAGTCCTGGGGATGGATATGGGGAAAATTGTTGAAGTCTGAGTAAAAGAAAATTAGATTCTAAAGAAATGATCTTCTAGGCACATTTCAGTCATATTAAAGCTAGTATTTTGGGGGGCTTCCCTGGTGGTCCAGTGGTTAAGACTCCAGCTTCCAATGCAAGGGGCCTGGGTTCAATCCCTGATCAGGGAACTAGATCCCACATGCCGCAACTAACAGTTCCCATGCTGCAACTATGACCCAGTTCAGCCAAATACATAAGTAAAATAAAAAATGTTTTTTAAAAAAGCTAATATTTTAGGTATAGAATGCATTATTTTTATAAGGTTAAGTGACCAAGATGTTGAATTGATTTTAAATTTGCATTTAATTCTATTTAAATGAACATAGTTCCCATTGTTATGTAGGCTTTTAAATATATATATATATATATATACATACATACATATATATATATATATATATATATTCAGATATTAAACCACAAAGGGACAAGAATGTGCTGTTATTTGTTGGAAAGATATGGGTACCTAAAACACAATGGGAACCATGAGAACTGCTAAAACAGTTTCCTGCAACCAACAAGCTGTTGCTATACACACCCAGCTTCATTATTACTGGGAAAGGGCTTTTTTTAATCTAAAATATTTTGGCACCTTCTATGCTCAGATAGCTATATTAGTTATTTGTAATGTGACTCTTCCAGTCATCTGATATTAGCACACATCTTCAAGGTCATTGTGTTCTGGCACTGGATTGGTTGAGATGGCCTAATAGGAACAAGATAGACCCACTGCTAAAGCACTCGAGGTATCCACTAGAGGGCAGCAAAATGCAAATCAAATTTGCCCCCAAAGGACTGAAGTCCTTATCACAAAAATTTGTACTGTAAATAAGATTTTTTTTAATGCAAAATATTCACATTAGGTCAGTGAGGCAAAATAATTTACACATAAATATTTTTTTCTTTGAAACACTGTTCCAAGAACAAAATGAAGACGAAATATACTGAATAGTCCTTTTACTAATTGTGTGACATGGAGCAATTAACAATTTGCCTCTCTGGTTCCCTTCTACGATACATGGATTTGTACAAAATGATTCTCAACATTCTTTTCAACTCTAAAATTCCATGGTTTTGTGATTAATGATTCTATTTAAGTCATTTAAAATCTTGTTGATTAGGTTATTATACTATTCAATCAACTGTAACTTAACATTAGTGGAGATTCTGTTTGGAAATACCCTCCTGTTATTTCATGGAAAATTTAGGGTCCCTGGTATGCATTGATTTACCTTCTTAATAAAATGACACTTCTGCCCTGAAAATTGTTAGTGTTTTCTGGAAGAGATTTTGTGCTAGGACCCAGTTCCAATACAATAAGGGATAACCCACATGCCGCAACTAACAGTTCCCATGCTGCAACTATGACCCAGTTCAGCCAAATACATAAGTAAAATAAAAAATGTTTTTTAAAAAAGCTAATATTTTAGGTATAGAATGCATTATTTTTATAAGGTTAAGTGACCAAGATGTTGAATTGATTTTAAATTTGCATTTAATTCTATTTAAATGAACATAGTTCCCATTGTTATGTAGGCTTTTCAATATATATATATATATATATACATATTTATAATATATATATATATTCAGATATTAAACCACAAAGGGGACAAGAATGTGCTGTTATTTGTTGGAAAGATATGGGTACCTAAAACACAATGGGAACCATGAGAACTGCTAAAACAGTTTCCTGCAACCAACAAGCTGTTGCTATACACACCCAGCTTCATTATTACTGGGAAAGGGCTTTTTTTAATCTAAAATATTTTGGCACCTTCTATGCTCAGATAGCTATATTAGTTATTTGTAATGTGACTCTTCCAGTCATCTGATATTAGCACACATCTTCAAGGTCATTGTGTTCTGGCACTGGATTGGTTGAGATGGCCTAATAGGAACAAGATAGACCCACTGCTAAAGCACTCGAGGTATCCACTAGAGGGCAGCAAAATGCAAATCAAATTTGCCCCAAAGGACTGAAGTCCTTATCACAAAAATTTGTACTGTAAATAAGATTTTTTTTAATGCAAAATATTCACATTAGGTCAGTGAGGCAAAATAATTTACACATAAATATTTTTTTCTTTGAAACACTGTTCCAAGAACAAAATGAAGACGAAATATACTGAATAGTCCTTTTACTAATTGTGTGACATGGAGCAATTAACAATTTGCCTCTCTGGTTCCCTTCTACGATACATGGATTTGTACAAAATGATTCTCAACATTCTTTTCAACTCTAAAATTCCATGGTTTTGTGATTAATGATTCTATTTAAGTCATTTAAAATCTTGTTGATTAGGTTATTATACTATTCAATCAACTGTAACTTAACATTAGTGGAGATTCTGTTTGGAAATACCCTCCTGTTATTTCATGGAAAATTTAGGGTCCCTGGTATGCATTGATTTACCTTCTTAATAAAATGACACTTCTGCCCCCGAATTGTTACTTGTATATAAACTAGTGATAACAGTGATTGTAGTGTTTTCTGGAAGAGATTTTGTGATTTAAGCCAACAATGCAAACTATTTTTATTTAAAAACAGAAAATAAAAGCACATTGGTCTTATAATTACCTGGGTTGTTCTCACTTTCCATTTATTAATATTTTCCTTTTAAAGTACTGCATATGTAAGCTCAGTATTAGTCACTGTACCAAAACTCTAAAATTATTAAGGTTTTATATATACTATATACCTTACCATCTGAGCCACCAAGGAAGCCATATATATATATATATATGGATATATATATCCTTTAAAGTGTTGACTTGAAGACCAAGCAAATAAGGACTGGAGTAGATAATACAGCATGTTAAAGATATGAACTGTGGTGATGTCAACAATCACTTAATCACTTTGAGCTTCCAGATGTGACTGATTTTGACAGTCACTTAATTCACACACTTCATATTTGTTCAGTGAATGTCATAAATAGCTACCATAATAATCCATTTTCGGTTTATGCCTGAGCTATTAGTAAAACTGAAACTCTTTTCTAAATAGCATTTTTCATGAGCACCAATGGATAGAACTGTCAACAGCTTAGTAAAAGTCGAAATCATTTCTGAACCGAGACTGATAATGTAGTCATATTTAGCAGTACACCACATATTTAAATATTTTTTCTTTGAAACACTGTTCCAAGAACAAAATGAAGACGAAATATACTGAATAGTCCTTTTACTAATTGTGTGACATGGAGCAATTAACAATTTGCCTCTCTGGTTCCCTTCTACGATACATGGATTTGTACAAAATGATTCTCAACATTCTTTTCAACTCTAAAATTCCATGGTTTTGTGATTAATGATTCTATTTAAGTCATTTAAAATCTTGTTGATTAGGTTATTATACTATTCAATCAACTGTAACTTAACATTAGTGGAGATTCTGTTTGGAAATACCCTCCTGTTATTTCATGGAAAATTTAGGGTCCCTGGTATGCATTGATTTACCTTCTTAATAAAATGACACTTCTGCCCCCGAATTGTTACTTGTATATAAACTAGTGATAACAGTGATTGTAGTGTTTTCTGGAAGAGATTTTGTGATTTAAGCCAACAATGCAAACTATTTTTATTTAAAAACAGAAAATAAAAGCACATTGGTCTTATAATTACCTGGGTTGTTCTCACTTTCCATTTATTAATATTTTCCTTTTAAAGTACTGCATATGTAAGCTCAGTATTAGTCACTGTACCAAAACTCTAAAATTATTAAGGTTTTATATATACTATATACCTTACCATCTGAGCCACCAAGGAAGCCATATATATATATATTTTGGATATATATATCCTTTAAAGTGTTGACTTGAAGACCAAGCAAATAAGGACTGGAGTAGATAATACAGCATGTTAAAGATATGAACTGTGGTGATGTCAACAATCACTTAATCACTTTGAGCTTCCAGATGTGACTGATTTTGACAGTCACTTAATTCACACACTTCATATTTGTTCAGTGAATGTCATAAATAGCTACCATAATAATCCATTTTCGGTTTATGCCTGAGCTATTAGTAAAACTGAAACTCTTTTCTAAATAGCATTTTTCATGAGCACCAATGGATAGAACTGTCAACAGCTTAGTAAAAGTCGAAATCATTTCTGAACCGAGACTGATAATGTAGTCATATTTAGCAGTACACCACATATTTAAATATTTTCAATCCTCATTTGGGATACATTTATCCTCCTATGTAAGATAAGAAAGGAAGTAATATGCCTGGCTGGCAATGAATTTGAGGAAAGAAGAACATTCATCCTTTAAAACATAGTAAACCTATTATTGGGTGTCCCTGGTGGGTCAGTGGTAAAGAATCCACCTGTGATGCAAGAGATGTGGGTTCGATTCCTGGGTCCGCAAGATCCCCTGGAGAAGGAAATGGCAAACCACTCCAGTGTTCTTTCCTGGAGAATCTCATGGGTAGAGGAGCCCTGCGGGCTACAGTTCATGGGGTCACAAGAGTTGGAGATGACTTAGCGACTCAACCACCACCACAACCTGTTATCACTATCAGAAGCCAGAGAATGTAGAATAACCTTACAGGTACTCTGGACTCTGCCCTGGCACATTGACTCACTTGGTGCCAGTGAGGCTGTTACTCCCTTTTTTCTATGACTCTGAGATCCTTAGCTTCCAGCCCTGTCAGTTGTAGACCCAGCTCATCTCAATGCCTGATGTCAGCAGCCTTAGATGATAAATCACTGGTTTTAATCTATTTGCTTTTCTACTAGAGGGTGAGGAATGTGAGGAGATCTCAACCTCAGAGTCAATAGTTTCAGATATAAGATGCAATTTCACAACACTAGTGAGATGAGCCTTTCAGACAATGTAGTAAGACTTATACAGCTTAATGAGTAAAATGCTGATAATTTAGGTGCAAATTCTGCTTGTCATAATTCTGTGCCTCCCCACTCTCATCTATAAAATGGGGACAGCCATACCAATTTTTAGGGTTGTTTCAGGAATTAAACAAGTTGATTATTTGTAAAACAAATATAATTCTTCTTCCAGCTCAGAATATTAAAATGGTTTCAAGGCTTCCCTGGTGGTCCAGTGAGTAAGGACACAGCCTTGCAGTGCAAGGGACGCCCGTTCGATCCCTGGCCTGGGAAGATCCCACGTGCCACGGAACGGCTGGACCGATGTGTCCATTACCGAGCCAGAGTTCTGGAGCGCATGTGCCCAGAGCCGGTATTCTGCAACAACAGAGGCCACTGCGGTGGGAGGCCCAAACGGGCCAAAGAACAAAGATGGATGAAAAATAGATAAATGAAAGACCAAAGAAGTGGCCCGTCTGCCCTCCTCCCTCCCCAACCCGCCCCTCCACGAAAAAAAAATGGTTTCACTTCTTCCTATGCTTTTCCAACAGGATGTAGCCGGGACTACCAGAATGGAGTTGCTACTGACAATTCACTGTGGACCTTGAACAAGTCACTTTTTCTCTCTCCATCTCACTTTCTTCATCAGGGTCTAAAACAATGTTTCAAAAGTAATACATGTTCTAACGTCATCTCAATGGATCTTGTGGAATGAACATACTTCAAAATGAGGAGCAAACAGACTGCCACGAAACTAATTTTAACACTTCATGTGATTCATTCTCTCTCGATAAGACCGTGGCGAACAGCATGAAATGCCATTGGTTACCTACACTGGGAAACACTACTGCAAAACTCCATACTATTTACTGAAAAAGAATGTTGACAGTATCTACACAAAATATCCACATAGTCAATGCTATGTTTTTTCCAATAGTCCTGTGCAGATGGGAGGGCTGAACCTTAAAGAAGGCAGAGCACCGAAGAATTGATGCTAGAGAAGACTCTAGAGAGTCCCTTGGACAGGCAAGGAGAACAAACCAGTCAGTCCTAAAGGAAATCAACCCTGAATACTCATTTACACTAGTGAGATGAGCCTTTCAGACAATGTAGTAAGACTTATACAGCTTAATGAGTAAAATGCTGATAATTTAGGTGCAAATTCTGCTTGTCATAATTCTGTGCCTCCCCACTCTCATCTATAAAATGGGGACAGCCATACCAATTTTTAGGGTTGTTTCAGGAATTAAACAAGTTGATTATTTGTAAAACAAATATAATTCTTCTTCCAGCTCAGAATATTAAAATGGTTTCAAGGCTTCCCTGGTGGTCCAGTGAGTAAGGACACAGCCTTGCAGTGCAAGGGACGCCCGTTCGATCCCTGGCCTGGGAAGATCCCACGTGCCACGGAACGGCTGGACCGATGTGTCCATTACCGAGCCAGAGTTCTGGAGCGCATGTGCCCAGAGCCGGTATTCTGCAACAACAGAGGCCACTGCGGTGGGAGGCCCAAACGGGCCAAAGAACAAAGATGGATGAAAAATAGATAAATGAAAGACCAAAGAAGTGGCCCGTCTGCCCTCCTCCCTCCCCAACCCGCCCCTCCACGAAAAAAAAAATGGTTTCACTTCTTCCTATGCTTTTCCAACAGGATGTAGCCGGGACTACCAGAATGGAGTTGCTACTGACAATTCACTGTGGACCTTGAACAAGTCACTTTTTCTCTCTCCATCTCACTTTCTTCATCAGGGTCTAAAACAATGTTTCAAAAGTAATACATGTTCTAACGTCATCTCAATGGATCTTGTGGAATGAACATACTTCAAAATGAGGAGCAAACAGACTGCCACGAAACTAATTTTAACACTTCATGTGATTCATTCTCTCTCGATAAGACCGTGGCGAACAGCATGAAATGCCATTGGTTACCTACACTGGGAAACACTACTGCAAAACTCCATACTATTTACTGAAAAAGAATGTTGACAGTATCTACACAAAATATCCACATAGTCAATGCTATGTTTTTTCCAATAGTCCTGTGCAGATGGGAGGGCTGAACCTTAAAGAAGGCAGAGCACCGAAGAATTGATGCTAGAGAAGACTCTAGAGAGTCCCTTGGACAGGCAAGGAGAACAAACCAGTCAGTCCTAAAGGAAATCAACCCTGAATACTCATTTGAAAGGACTGATGCTAAAGCGGTAATACTTTGGCCATCTATTGTAAAGAGCCGACTCAATGGAAAGACCCTGATGCTGAGAATCATTGAGGGCAGGAGGAGAAGGGGGCAACAGAGGATGAGATCGTTGGATGGTATCATCGACCCAACGGACAAGAGTCTGAGCAAACTCCAGGAGAGAGTGAAGGACAGAGAAGCCTGGGGTGCTGCAGTCCACGGGGTCGCCAAGAGGCCAGGATTCAGCGACTGAATAACAACACAAAATATAACATCTTTAATTGTGCTAATTAATCCAGTGTCAACTCCGCCGATAATGGACCGAAAGAAAAGGCCTGATGGAAGAATAAAAACACGTTTATTTTGTCAGTGTCCAAGAGGCCCGGGGCAGAGCGCGGCCTCAGAGGAGCAGGAGGGGGCCCAGCAGCAGCTCCCCCTGGCCCAGCAGGCGGCCCCGCTCCAGCCCGCGGCCCCGGTTCTCGGCCTTGACCCGCACGGCCAGGCGGCGCACCTCGTCCTCCGAGAGCCCGTCCAAGCACAAGTCCTGCTCCAAGACCGCCCTGCGGCTCCTCCGGACCACGGCGCCCCGTGGCTGCAGGATGAAGCTGACCCGGCAACCGACGGGGGCGCGGGGCTCGGCGACCCCTCCGGCCGGGCCCTCGGCGTGGAGCAGCCGGACACGGAGGTGCCCGCTGGCCCGGCTGTACTCGGCGGCCAGGCGTACGGCGCCCCCGGTGCGGCCCAGAGGCAGGGTGCCCTCGGCCTCTAGGCGTTCAGGCCGCAGGTTGGGAGTTGGTGAGGGGGACGTGGCGAGGGCCTGGGCCGCGGATCCGGAGTTGGCGCGGCGCTCGTCCTGGTCATCATCTTCCCCATCCCCGCTGGGGACAGAGCTGGTGCGGGCCAGGTTGCAGCCCCTCTGAACGCGCAGTGCGCGGCGCAGCAGCCCCTCGGAAGAACGCAGGAGGGTGCGGCAGCGGGGCTTAGGCTTGAGTGCGCCCAACAGTGGGCGGGGGCCACCGCGGGCCGAGGGTGGTGCAGTGGGGGCTCTCGCCCTGGGCGCAAGCCGGGCGTCGCCGCCGCTGTAGGTGTGGGCTCGCGGTCGGGGAGTGGGCAGGAGCGCGGTGGCTCCTAGACCCCCGAGGAAGAGCGACTCTCTGCGGCGGGTGTGCGGGCTCTCGAGCAGAGCGCAGAAGCCGTAGGCGGTGCGCGCCCGAGGCAGGTGCGGCAGCGAGAGTGCGGCCTGGGAGCGCGGGTCCGAGTCCGTGCGCCCGGCGCCGTCGTCTGTCCGTACTTGCTCGCCCCGGGTGTCTCGGATCGTAGCCAGGGACGCACAGGGTGCGAGTCGAGGAGGGATGCAGAATTCAGGGATGCGGTCCGGAGTGAGCACGTTTGCGCACCCGGCGGACCTGGGTACGGTGGCTCGGCTGGCATGATCCTGGAAAAGCTGGTTTCTGCCCCGCAGGAGGCACTTGGGTCCCAAGCCGAGCCGCTCCAGACACCACATCAGGGAGGAAGTGCCGGTTCCTGAGGTACCTCTGCTGGAGTTGGTCAGCCTGCAACGCACAAGCACACAGGGATAGTGAGTGAGCCAGCAGGGTGCAGCAATTCCCATCTCCTCTACTTGGGACCGGCTCGGGGGTCTCGGCGCACCCCTCGTCCTCCGAGAGCCCGTCCAAGCACAAGTCCTGCTCCAAGACCGCCCTGCGGCTCCTCCGGACCACGGCGCCCCGTGGCTGCAGGATGAAGCTGACCCGGCAACCGACGGGGCGCGGGGCTCGGCGACCTCCGGCCGGGCCCTCGGCGTGGAGCAGCCGGACACGGAGGTGCCCGCTGGCCCGGCTGTACTCGGCGGCCAGGCGTACGGCGCCCCCGGTGCGGCCCAGAGGCAGGGTGCCCTCGGCCTCTAGGCGTTCAGGCCGCAGGTTGGGAGTTGGTGAGGGGGACGTGGCGAGGGCCTGGGCCGCGGATCCGGAGTTGGCGCGGCGCTCGTCCTGGTCATCATCTTCCCCATCCCCGCTGGGGACAGAGCTGGTGCGGGCCAGGTTGCAGCCCCTCTGAACGCGCAGTGCGCGGCGCAGCCCCTCGGAAGAACGCAGGAGGGTGCGGCAGCGGGGCTTAGGCTTGAGTGCGCCCAACAGTGGGCGGGGGCCACCGCGGGCCGAGGGTGGTGCAGTGGGGGCTCTCGCCCTGGGCGCAAGCCGGGCGTCGCCGCCGCTGTAGGTGTGGGCTCGCGGTCGGGGAGTGGGCAGGAGCGCGGTGGCTCCTAGACCCCCGAGGAAGAGCGACTCTCTGCGGCGGGTGTGCGGGCTCTCGAGCAGAGCGCAGAAGCCGTAGGCGGTGCGCGCCCGAGGCAGGTGCGGCAGCGAGAGTGCGGCCTGGGAGCGCGGGTCCGAGTCCGTGCGCCCGGCGCCGTCGTCTGTCCGTACTTGCTCGCCCCGGGTGTCTCGGATCGTAGCCAGGGACGCACAGGGTGCGAGTCGAGGAGGGATGCAGAATTCAGGGATGCGGTCCGGAGTGAGCACGTTTGCGCACCCGGCGGACCTGGGTACGGTGGCTCGGCTGGCATGATCCTGGAAAAGCTGGTTTCTGCCCCGCAGGAGGCACTTGGGTCCCAAGCCGAGCCGCTCCAGACACCACATCAGGGAGGAAGTGCCGGTTCCTGAGGTACCTCTGCTGGAGTTGGTCAGCCTGCAACGCACAAGCACACAGGGATAGTGAGTGAGCCAGCAGGGTGCAGCAATTCCCATCTCCTCTACTTAAGAGGAAGCCTCCTTCCAGCTTCCCCTGGAACCAGACAAACTGCCCCTCACGTTGCAATTGCAAATGTTTCAGCGTTTCACTAATGGTAAAATTCGTTCTTCTCTATTCCTCAGTAGTGTATACTTCGGGTTTGTTGCCTTAATCTAGACCCACTCTGGTTGTCCTAAAGCCGAGATTTTCAAAATGTTTGCCTCGCGCTGTCCTCGGTACATAGTAGCCCTAGGGTTGTGCAATAGTTTCCTGAATCCCTGGATTATTATACTCTAATCTTCAGAGAGAATTAAAGTAATTATTATCCTTTCCAAGATATTCGGCTTGCTCTCCCCTTTTAAGCGAAAAGAGCCTCAGACGAGTCCCTGGGCGGGGGGTGTTAAGGCTGTGGTCTCTCCTAATATACCTGGAGTCCAGCGTCATACAGATCTCCTCCCCGTTCCGCCTGGGGCACCAAACTGTCGAGGCGTACAAGCCTCTGCGAAGAGCCAAACTCTTGCGACGGAGTTCAGTCTGGTTTAAAGGGCAATCGGCCAAAACCTTTATACCTGGAGCCTGGGACGCCGGCCAATGGGCGGGCCGTATGGCACCGCTAGGTAACCTGACACCAAGCCTTCCAACTTTCCCTGCGCCACGTGGCTGGATCCGCAGTTCGAATTCTAGACCTCCAGTTCTAGATGGGGCTGTGTCTATTCACACATGTGCAGAAGAGGGCTCAGTCGTTGCTATATGGCAGAGCCACTATGAGGATCAATGGGCACACTGAATTAAATCACAGAAGCTCTCTACACTCACCATGAAGAGGAGATAGAAGTCGATTCGGTCTGATTTTTACCTAATATCCTCCCCATAATCCAGCTTTTAGTTTGGCCAGCTTTCAAAGTTCCCTACCTGCCTTCTGATTTTCTGCTTTGATTTTAAATCGTTTTCGTTTGTTGATTACATGCCACTCTGTGTACAGGGAACCTTATGGGGTGCTGGAAATAGTTGGCATCTTGATCTGGGTGGGGTTACCAGGGTGTATTCATATGTAAAAAAAATTATCTAGCATACATTTAAGATTAGATAAGGACTTCCCTGGTGGTCCAGCGGTTAAGACTCTGTGTTCCCAATGCAGGGGGCCTGGGTTTGATCCCTGGTCAGGGAACTAGATCCCACATGCTGCAACTAAGACCCAGTGGAGCCAAATAAATAAACAAAAATAAATTTTAAAAAAGAATAGATATAAGATTATATGTATCTTATACTTCAATTTTAAAAAAAATAACAACCCACTTCTTAAACCATGGGTGCTGATTTTTTAATTGGGAAATTATACTCCTATATGCAGTTGGGCTCTTGGAACCGTTCTTTGAAAGAACCCTAACCACATCTGGCCTTTCTAGGCTGTGCCTGTCTGAGAGATCTTTTTCCTACCTTTTGAAAACTGACCTGTGCTCGCTTTTTAAGAAACTTGCTTCCACCTAGCTTTAGGCTGAAAGAGATCAGAGGCATTTTGTTTGGGTGTATGCTATTTCTGGGTTTCCCTGGTGGTTCAGTGGTAAAGTATCTGCCGGTGAAGCAGGAGACAAGGGTTTGATCCCTAAGTCAGAAAGATACCCTGGAGAAGGAAATGGCGACCCACTCCAGTATTCTTGCCTGGAGAATCCCATGGACACAAGAATCTGGTGGGCAACAGTCCATGGGGTCGTAAAAGAGTTAGACACAACTTAGAGACTAACCAACAAGAACGTATTATTTCTGCCTAAGATACTGCCTTGCAAATTAATTGCTTATCTAAATAATATTCAATAAATTAAATTAAATTCATGCAAAAGTGACTTCAGGATGGGTCATGTGCATTTTGTTTTCAGGATATATACATATACAGCCACTGTACCTGATGATTTACATAGTCTCTATACTATATGCAAAGTATAATTACTCCAGGTAACATATCCAAGTTCACATACGATGGGAAATGGATAAAAAATACATTCTGAGTGACATAAATAAGTTTTGGAGATTAAACAACTCTAGTAGGATAAAATACTTGTTGCCATGCTTGGAACATAAGTGCTAAACATTAATACATAGAAGCCATGATTATGTGACCCAGTGGAAGCTGGAAATAGTTGGCATCTTGATCTGGGTGGGGTTACCAGGGTGTATTCATATGTAAAAAAAATTATCTAGCATACATTTAAGATTAGATAAGGACTTCCCTGGTGGTCCAGCGGTTAAGACTCTGTGTTCCCAATGCAGGGGGCCTGGGTTTGATCCCTGGTCAGGGAACTAGATCCCACATGCTGCAACTAAGACCCAGTGGAGCCAAATAAATAAACAAAAATAAATTTTAAAAAAGAATAGATATAAGATTATATGTATCTTATACTTCAATTTTAAAAAAAATAACAACCCACTTCTTAAACCATGGGTGCTGATTTTTTAATTGGGAAATTATACTCCTATATGCAGTTGGGCTCTTGGAACCGTTCTTTGAAAGAACCCTAACCACATCTGGCCTTTCTAGGCTGTGCCTGTCTGAGAGATCTTTTTCCTACCTTTTGAAAACTGACCTGTGCTCGCTTTTTAAGAAACTTGCTTCCACCTAGCTTTAGGCTGAAAGAGATCAGAGGCATTTTGTTTGGGTGTATGCTATTTCTGGGTTTCCCTGGTGGTTCAGTGGTAAAGTATCTGCCGGTGAAGCAGGAGACAAGGGTTTGATCCCTAAGTCAGAAAGATACCCTGGAGAAGGAAATGGCGACCCACTCCAGTATTCTTGCCTGGAGAATCCCATGGACACAAGAATCTGGTGGGCAACAGTCCATGGGGTCGTAAAAGAGTTAGACACAACTTAGAGACTAACCAACAAGAACGTATTATTTCTGCCTAAGATACTGCCTTGCAAATTAATTGCTTATCTAAATAATATTCAATAAATTAAATTAAATTCATGCAAAAGTGACTTCAGGATGGGTCATGTGCATTTTGTTTTCAGGATATATACATATACAGCCACTGTACCTGATGATTTACATAGTCTCTATACTATATGCAAAGTATAATTACTCCAGGTAACATATCCAAGTTCACATACGATGGGAAATGGATAAAAAATACATTCTGAGTGACATAAATAAGTTTTGGAGATTAAACAACTCTAGTAGGATAAAATACTTGTTGCCATGCTTGGAACATAAGTGCTAAACATTAATACATAGAAGCCATGATTATTACTATCATTAATAAAAATAGAAGGGAGGCAGTAGAATATAGCAACTGAGAAAACTGGGTCTGAAATCAGTGGTTTTGATTCTAAAATGGGCCCTCTGACCCCGAGCAAGTTACTTAACTTTTCCAAGCCACAATATCAAACATAGAGTTAGGAGGTGGGACCTTTGGAAGGTAATGGGATTAGTAACCTTATAAAAGAGACCTGGGAGAATTCCCTTGCCCCTTCTGATAGCAATAGTACCTATATATCTATTGTTATTGTTATTGTTCAGTCTGTAAGACATGTCCAACTCTCTGTGACCTCATGGACTATAGCCCCCGGACTCCTCTGTCCATGGGATTTTCCAGGCAAGAATCTTGGAGTGGGTTGCCATTTCGTCTCCAGGGGATCTTCCTGACGCAGGGATTGAACTCTAAATTCCTGTGTCTCCTGCATTGCAGGAGCTTTCTTAACCACTGAGCAACAAGGGAAGCCTATACAATAAAGTAATGCAGATGAAAAGTTTATCATAGAGCCTACTATACACAATGTCAGATATTTATTGTTACTACAGAGGAGAATAAATGTTCATTAGTCCATTTGTTCATTCAAAGCAGTATTTATTGAATGTGTCCTGGGTTCCGGCCCCAATGCTAGGCAGGTCGATAAAGCTGCACAGGGTCATATCAGCTATGTACATGTCAGAAGAGGAATGAAATGATGAGGGTGGCAAATTGGAACTCTGTCTGGGAAAATGAACTTAGAGACTAACCAACAAGAACGTATTATTTCTGCCTAAGATACTGCCTTGCAAATTAATTGCTTATCTAAATAATATTCAATAAATTAAATTAAATTCATGCAAAAGTGACTTCAGGATGGGTCATGTGCATTTTGTTTTCAGGATATATACATATACAGCCACTGTACCTGATGATTTACATAGTCTCTATACTATATGCAAAGTATAATTACTCCAGGTAACATATCCAAGTTCACATACGATGGGAAATGGATAAAAAATACATTCTGAGTGACATAAATAAGTTTTGGAGATTAAACAACTCTAGTAGGATAAAATACTTGTTGCCATGCTTGGAACATAAGTGCTAAACATTAATACATAGAAGCCATGATTATTACTATCATTAATAAAAATAGAAGGGAGGCAGTAGAATATAGCAACTGAGAAAACTGGGTCTGAAATCAGTGGTTTTGATTCTAAAATGGGCCCTCTGACCCCGAGCAAGTTACTTAACTTTTCCAAGCCACAATATCAAACATAGAGTTAGGAGGTGGGACCTTTGGAAGGTAATGGGATTAGTAACCTTATAAAAGAGACCTGGGAGAATTCCCTTGCCCCTTCTGATAGCAATAGTACCTATATATCTATTGTTATTGTTATTGTTCAGTCTGTAAGACATGTCCAACTCTCTGTGACCTCATGGACTATAGCCCCCGGACTCCTCTGTCCATGGGATTTTCCAGGCAAGAATCTTGGAGTGGGTTGCCATTTCGTCTCCAGGGGATCTTCCTGACGCAGGGATTGAACTCTAAATTCCTGTGTCTCCTGCATTGCAGGAGCTTTCTTAACCACTGAGCAACAAGGGAAGCCTATACAATAAAGTAATGCAGATGAAAAGTTTATCATAGAGCCTACTATACACAATGTCAGATATTTATTGTTACTACAGAGGAGAATAAATGTTCATTAGTCCATTTGTTCATTCAAAGCAGTATTTATTGAATGTGTCCTGGGTTCCAGCCACTATGCTAGGCAGGTAGATCCAGCTGTACAAGGTCATATCAGCTATGTACATCTGTCAGAAGAGGAATGAAATGATGAGGGTGGCAAATTGGAACTCTGTCTGGATGAGGCAAAAATGATATATACACATTGTTTATATATCTAACCTGGGGGCAGGGTTGGTGTGCCTTTGGGTTTGCCATGCCCTTGACTACCTACTTCTTTGTCTTTATATGAGCTCCACTCCTGGAATGTTTGTTGTTATTTTTGTTCAGTTGCTAAGTCGTGTCCAACTCTTTGCAGCTCCATAGACTGCAGCATGCCAGGCTTCCCTGTCCTTCACCATATCCCGGAGCTGGCTCAAACTCGTATTCCACTGAGTCAGTCATGCCATCCAACCATTTCACCCTCTGTCATCCCCTTCTCCTCCTGCCTTCAGTCTTTCCTAGCATCAGGATCTTTTCCAATGAGTCGGCTCTTCATGTTAGATGGCCAAAGTATTGGAACTTCAGTTTCAGCATCAGTCCTTCCATTGAATATTCAGGGTTGATTTCCTTTAGGATTGACTGGTTTGATCTCCTTCCAGTTCAAGGGACTCTGAAAACTTTTCTCCAGCACCACAGTTTGAAAGCATCAGTTCTTCAGTTCTCAGCCTTCTTTAAGGTCCAACTCTCACATCCATGCATGACTACTGGAAAAACCATAACTTTGACCATACAGCCTTTTGTCGGCAAAGTGATGTCTCTGCTTTTTTTCTTTTTTTAATGTAACCAAAAATGTTATTTTCACACAAAAAGCTAGTTTAAGCCTCAGGCTACTTTTCACAACAACAGATTCTTTTTTTTTTTTTTTTTTGTAAGCCTTCATGTTATCTTTCTATACATCTCACTTTTTAATATGTCTCTGATTTTTAATATGCTGTTTAGGTTTGTCATTGCTTTTCTTACAAGAAGCATAGATTTGAATAACTGTGGTGTTGAATGGTTTTCCTTGGAAATGAACCAAGATCATTCTGTCATTTTTGAGATTTTACCCAAGCACTGCATTTCAGACTTTTTGGTTTACTATGAGGGCTCCTCCATACCTTCTAAGGGATTCTTGCCCACAGCAATAGATACAATAGTCATCTGAATTAAAGTTGCCCATTCCCATCCATTTTAGTTCACTGATTCCTAAAATGTCCTAAGATGTTCACTCTTGCCATCTCTTGTTTGATCACATCCAATTTCCCTTGATCATTGGATCTAATATTCTAGGTTCCTATGCAATATTGTTCTTTATAGCTTCATACTTTACTTTCACCACAAGACACATCCATAACTGGGCATCGTTTCTGCTTTGGCTCAGCCTCTTCCTTCTTTCTGGAGCTATTTCTCTCTGCTCTTCCCTAGTAGCATATTGGACACCTACTAACCTGAGTCCAATTTCATATCTTTTTGCCTTTTCATACAGTTCATGGGGTTCTCAAGGCAAGAATACGGAAATGGTCTGCCATTTCCTTCTCCGGTGGATCATGTTTTGTTAGAACTCTCCACCATGACCCATCCATCTTGGGTGGGCCCGCATGGTCCGGCTCATAGCTTCATTGGGTTGCACAAGGCTGTGGTTCATATAATTATTTTGGTTCGTTTTCTGTAAGTGTGGTTTTCATTCTGGAGGTCATGGGATTGTAGTTCTCTCTTCCTCTGTCTGCCGTCTGATGGATGAGCATAAGAGGCTTGTGCAAGCTTCCTGATGGGAGGAACTGGCTGTGGGGAATAACTGGATCTTGCTTTGGTGGGCAGGGCTGTGCTCAGTAAAGCTTTAGTCCATTTGTGTGCTAATGAGTGGGGCTCTGTTCCCTCTCTATAGTTTCGTCTGAGACAGCCCAGTCTGCAGTCTCTATGGTAGGGCTAATGGAGACCTCCTCCAAGAAGAGTTGTGCCAATATGCTGTGCCTTCCAGGACTGCTGCTGCCAGTACCCTTGCCCCCACGGCAGGCCGCTGCTGACCCACACCTCCAAAGGAGACTCCCAAACACTCACAGGCAAGTCTGGCTCAGTCTCTTCTGGAGTCACTTCTTCTTTTGCCTGGACCCTGTGTGCACAAGATTTTCTTTGTGCCCTTCAGGAGTCTCTGTTTTCCCCAGTCTTTTTGAAGTTCTGTGAGAAAATCCTGCTGACCTTCAAACCTGGGGATTCCCAGTCCCTTTGCTGGATCTCCGGCCTGGCAAGTCTGACGGGATGCCTAGAACCTTCACAACAGTGCAAGAACTTCTTTAGTATAATTGTTATCCCGTTTGTGGGTCACCCATTCAGTGGCTCTGTGGTAAGGCTCCAGGCTCTGTGGTAGGGCTAATGGCAACCTCCTCCAAGAGGACTTATGCCAACATTGCTGCACCTCCCAAGACTGCTTGCTGCTGCCAGTGCCCCTGACCCCGCGGCTGGCTGCTATCAACTCACACTCAAAGGCAGGTCTGACTCAGTCCCTTGTGGAGGTTGCTGGTCCTTTCTCCTGGGTCCTGGTGAGGACAGGTTTTGTTTGTGTCCTCCAGGAGTCTCTGGTGGGTATGGGGTTTGATTTTAACGTGATTGTACCTCTCCTACTATCTCGTTGTGGCTTTTCCTTTGTCCTTGGAAATGGGATATCTTATTTTTTTGCCCTTGGGCCAGTGCTAAAACTATGGGAGAATGCTTATCAGTTATACATTCAAGGGTCATGTGATTGCGTTTTGACTCATCTTTTCTTAGGAGACAAGATGCTGTTACCTCTGCAGATGAAAGTGCAAAGAATCCTGGATTAAAAGAGTGAGGCTCACAATCTGAGAAATTGTCTGAGACATTGTTAAGCAAAGCTGTGTTTTCTGGAGGTCATGGGATTGTGGTCTGCCGTCTGATGGATGAGCATAAGAGGCTTGTGCAAGCTTCCTGATGGGAGGAACTGGCTGTGGGGAATAACTGGATCTTGCTTTGGTGGGCAGGGCTGTGCTCAGTAAAGCTTTAGTCCATTTGTGTGCTAATGAGTGGGGCTCTGTTCCCTCTCTATAGTTTCGTCTGAGACAGCCCAGTCTGCAGTCTCTATGGTAGGGCTAATGGAGACCTCCTCCAAGAAGAGTTGTGCCAATATGCTGTGCCTTCCAGGACTGCTGCTGCCAGTACCCTTGCCCCCACGGCAGGCCGCTGCTGACCCACACCTCCAAAGGAGACTCCCAAACACTCACAGGCAAGTCTGGCTCAGTCTCTTCTGGAGTCACTTCTTCTTTTGCCTGGACCCTGTGTGCACAAGATTTTCTTTGTGCCCTTCAGGAGTCTCTGTTTTCCCCAGTCTTTTTGAAGTTCTGTGAGAAAATCCTGCTGACCTTCAAACCTGGGGATTCCCAGTCCCTTTGCTGGATCTCCGGCCTGGCAAGTCTGACGGGATGCCTAGAACCTTCACAACAGTGCAAGAACTTCTTTAGTATAATTGTTATCCCGTTTGTGGGTCACCCATTCAGTGGCTCTGTGGTAAGGCTCCAGGCTCTGTGGTAGGGCTAATGGCAACCTCCTCCAAGAGGACTTATGCCAACATTGCTGCACCTCCCAAGACTGCTTGCTGCTGCCAGTGCCCCTGACCCCGCGGCTGGCTGCTATCAACTCACACTCAAAGGCAGGTCTGACTCAGTCCCTTGTGGAGGTTGCTGGTCCTTTCTCCTGGGTCCTGGTGAGGACAGGTTTTGTTTGTGTCCTCCAGGAGTCTCTGGTGGGTATGGGGTTTGATTTTAACGTGATTGTACCTCTCCTACTATCTCGTTGTGGCTTTTCCTTTGTCCTTGGAAATGGGATATCTTATTTTTTTGCCCTTGGGCCAGTGCTAAAACTATGGGAGAATGCTTATCAGTTATACATTCAAGGGTCATGTGATTGCGTTTTGACTCATCTTTTCTTAGGAGACAAGATGCTGTTACCTCTGCAGATGAAAGTGCAAAGAATCCTGGATTAAAAGAGTGAGGCTCACAATCTGAGAAATTGTCTGAGACATTGTTAAGCAAAGCTGTGTTGTGAAGGGAGAGATGATTTCAGGGTAAAGAAACATAGACTTTAGAGTTCATCTGTCCTCAAATGTTGTGCAGCTTTTTAACTGTGGAACTGCGGGCAAGTTAACTTCTTTGAGTCGAAGTTGTATAATGGGGGTTATAGTAGTCACCACACAAGATCACGGGGAGGATTAAACATGCATGAAGTGCCTGGGACACAGTAAGCACTGGCTGTTACTTAACTGCTATTATTATCTGAGTCTGCTTGGTTAGGGATTAGGTGATTCACACATGGATTCACTTCAAAACATTGCTCTTTCTGGCCAAGCGAAGTAGATTCGTTTTGTTTTTATTAACAATTAACCTTCTTCAACAACACTTTAGAGGCATTTCCAGTATACGATGTCTTGAAAACAGCAGAGACGTGCCTTCACATGGCTGATCCCCTGTGACCACATTAAGCCTAATATTTTCCTTACTTCGGAAGCATGAGCCATGCAGTACTTGGGAGGGTGGTATAACAGGATGAGGCTTTGCATGTGGAACATCTAGATCTATTCAGAGAAAGACTGTCATCATTCCAAGCTCACAGCAATGGGGACATTCAATGATGGACCTGGAAAACAATTCTGCAAAGTAAGCCTAAATAGATCACTCACCATCAAGGTCAGAGGTGCTCTTGGAGTGGAAGGAAACAGACCATGCAAAGCAGACCTGGCACTTCCCTGTGATCCAGTGGCTAAAACTCTGTGCTCCCAATGCAAGGGGCCCCGGGTTCCATCCCTGGTCAGGGAACTAGATTCCGCCTACCACAACTAAAGGATACTGCATGCCCCAGGTAAAGATCCGCATGCTGCCATGAAGATTGATTTAGCCTCTTTTGTTGTGGCTTTTCCTTTGTCCTTGGAAATGGGATATCTTATTTTTTTGCCCTTGGGCCAGTGCTAAAACTATGGGAGAATGCTTATCAGTTATACATTCAAGGGTCATGTGATTGCGTTTTGACTCATCTTTTCTTAGGAGACAAGATGCTGTTACCTCTGCAGATGAAAGTGCAAAGAATCCTGGATTAAAAGAGTGAGGCTCACAATCTGAGAAATTGTCTGAGACATTGTTAAGCAAAGCTGTGTTGTGAAGGGAGAGATGATTTCAGGGTAAAGAAACATAGACTTTAGAGTTCATCTGTCCTCAAATGTTGTGCAGCTTTTTAACTGTGGAACTGCGGGCAAGTTAACTTCTTTGAGTCGAAGTTGTATAATGGGGGTTATAGTAGTCACCACACAAGATCACGGGGAGGATTAAACATGCATGAAGTGCCTGGGACACAGTAAGCACTGGCTGTTACTTAACTGCTATTATTATCTGAGTCTGCTTGGTTAGGGATTAGGTGATTCACACATGGATTCACTTCAAAACATTGCTCTTTCTGGCCAAGCGAAGTAGATTCGTTTTGTTTTTATTAACAATTAACCTTCTTCAACAACACTTTAGAGGCATTTCCAGTATACGATGTCTTGAAAACAGCAGAGACGTGCCTTCACATGGCTGATCCCCTGTGACCACATTAAGCCTAATATTTTCCTTACTTCGGAAGCATGAGCCATGCAGTACTTGGGAGGGTGGTATAACAGGATGAGGCTTTGCATGTGGAACATCTAGATCTATTCAGAGAAAGACTGTCATCATTCCAAGCTCACAGCAATGGGGACATTCAATGATGGACCTGGAAAACAATTCTGCAAAGTAAGCCTAAATAGATCACTCACCATCAAGGTCAGAGGTGCTCTTGGAGTGGAAGGAAACAGACCATGCAAAGCAGACCTGGCACTTCCCTGTGATCCAGTGGCTAAAACTCTGTGCTCCCAATGCAAGGGGCCCCGGGTTCCATCCCTGGTCAGGGAACTAGATTCCGCCTACCACAACTAAAGGATACTGCATGCCCCAGGTAAAAATCCGCATGCTGCCATGAAGATTGATGATTCTGTATGCCACAATTAAGACCCAGCTCAGTCAAATAAATAAATAACTACTAAAAAGTAAAGCAGACCTGAAAAATAATATGTAGGTGCCAAGGAAAGCAAGACGAGAGTTAATAACCAAATAAAATACTGGTGTTCTGACTTACCCGTCTCATTCAGCAGAACTGGAATGTGGAGTAATGGAGAACATACAGACCAGGGAGTTGGAACACTTGGATTTTAGCTCGGATAGTCACTAACTTCTTGAGGGACTTTGGCAAGTTCCTTAATTCTCTCTCACACTCAGTGTCTCCATCTGCCAAAGGAGGAGGTTGCATTCACCAGATAGTATTTGACCTCCTCTGTCTCTGACATTCTGCAGTCCTACATGTGCCAGGTAAACTTCCAAACTTTCCTGAACATCCATGGTGTCAGGCTTCTTCTCTAGCTTTCTCCTCCATTGCCCACCCCAAACAAATGAGGACTGGGGGGATTAGGGTGTGGGTAGGAAGTAGTAGTGTGACATTGGAATTTCTTATTTTTCAATCTTTAAGGAAAAGTCATCAATTTTTAAAGTGTCCCTCATTCTGACTTTTTTTAAAAAACAGAGGTAGTATTTTGCTAATCAGTGTTTATTGCTCAATCCCTCCTTGCAGTGTAGCTTTGCAATTGCCTTTGAAAAACTTCTCATTGTTCTGAAGCCAGAATGTATGTAAGAGCTATAATGAATAGAATGCCCATTTTCTTTAGTTAACCTTTGTGTCCAAGTTTCTTTTGGTACAGTGTGTTAAGAGATAGACATGAGCCATGCAGTACTTGGGAGGGTGGTATAACAGGATGAGGCTTTGCATGTGGAACATCTAGATCTATTCAGAGAAAGACTGTCATCATTCCAAGCTCACAGCAATGGGGACATTCAATGATGGACCTGGAAAACAATTCTGCAAAGTAAGCCTAAATAGATCACTCACCATCAAGGTCAGAGGTGCTCTTGGAGTGGAAGGAAACAGACCATGCAAAGCAGACCTGGCACTTCCCTGTGATCCAGTGGCTAAAACTCTGTGCTCCCAATGCAAGGGGCCCCGGGTTCCATCCCTGGTCAGGGAACTAGATTCCGCCTACCACAACTAAAGGATACTGCATGCCCCAGGTAAAAATCCCGCATGCTGCCATGAAGATTGATGATTCTGTATGCCACAATTAAGACCCAGCTCAGTCAAATAAATAAATAACTACTAAAAAGTAAAGCAGACCTGAAAAATAATATGTAGGTGCCAAGGAAAGCAAGACGAGAGTTAATAACCAAATAAAATACTGGTGTTCTGACTTACCCGTCTCATTCAGCAGAACTGGAATGTGGAGTAATGGAGAACATACAGACCAGGGAGTTGGAACACTTGGATTTTAGCTCGGATAGTCACTAACTTCTTGAGGGACTTTGGCAAGTTCCTTAATTCTCTCTCACACTCAGTGTCTCCATCTGCCAAAGGAGGAGGTTGCATTCACCAGATAGTATTTGACCTCCTCTGTCTCTGACATTCTGCAGTCCTACATGTGCCAGGTAAACTTCCAAACTTTCCTGAACATCCATGGTGTCAGGCTTCTTCTCTAGCTTTCTCCTCCATTGCCCACCCCAAACAAATGAGGACTGGGGGGATTAGGGTGTGGGTAGGAAGTAGTAGTGTGACATTGGAATTTCTTATTTTTCAATCTTTAAGGAAAAGTCATCAATTTTTAAAGTGTCCCTCATTCTGACTTTTTTTAAAAAACAGAGGTAGTATTTTGCTAATCAGTTTTTATTGCTCAATCCCTCCTTGCAGTGTAGCTTTGCAATTGCCTTTGAAAAACTTCTCATTGTTCTGAAGCCAGAATGTATGTAAGAGCTATAATGAATAGAATGCCCATTTTCTTTAGTTAACCTTTGTGTCCAAGTTTCTTTTGGTACAGTGTGTTAAGAGTACTAATGGTGCTTCCTACAATAGTTAGGTTTGTTTGGGATTGGAACTTTTTCAAGAAGCATGTGAAATTTGGAGCATGACTCTGTGCACATAATAATCAATCCCTCAAAACATATTTGAAAAGTAAAATAGTAAGACTTAAATGCTTTTATCCTATATGGTAATAGCATTATTTGTACTGACAATTTTGAGTTGAATTTTTCCACTGGGAGATTTTCCATTCTGTCATTACTCTTTCAAAGCAAGATCTCTGAGAATTATTACTAATCTGGTGGTGAGTTCACTCTACTTCTTAAAAGAGAGTAAGTGGCAGTGCTCAGGGAGCTAAGGGAAAGAAATACCAGTTGTGCAGTTTTACGTAAATCATTTAACTTTATGTAAATCACTGACTTTAATTTTCCTATAAATGAAGACAGTACTACTACCTGCATTAACTCATCTCACAGATCTTTTGTGAGGATTACTCGAAAATATATTTGGTTGTTCAGTTGCTCAGTCGGGTCCGACTCTTTGCAACCCCATAGACTACAGCAGGCCAGGCATCCCTGTCCTTCACCATCTCCTGGCGTTTGCTCAAACTCATGTCCATTGAGTCGGTGTTGCTGCCCAACCCTCTCACCCTCTGGCATCCCCTTCTCCTCCTGCCTTCAATCTTTCCCTGCATCAGGGTCTTTTCCAATGAGGGTCTTCGTGTGCAGGATCAGAGGATGGATAGTTAGCATCAGTACTGCTTAGTGTTGATTCTTTAACATCCATTTCACAGAACACCAGTTCCAGATATTTTGACTTTTTTTCTTCTCAAATGGATTTTGTACTTAAGGAATGATTTTTCTGTTTGATCCTCTCAGTCTCTTTAAGGAAAAGTCATCAATTTTAAAGTGTCCCTCATTCTGACTTTTTTAAAAACAGAGGTAGTATTGTGCTAATCAGTTGTTATTGCTCAACCCCTCCTCGCAGTGTAGCTTTGCGATTGCCTTTGAAAAACTTCTCATTGTTCTGAAGCCAGAATGTATGTAAGAGCTATAATGAATAGAATGCCCATTTTCTTTAGTTAACCTTTGTGTCCAAGTTTCTTTTGGTACAGTGTGTTAAGAGTACTAATGGTGCTTCCTACAATAGTTAGGTTTGTTTGGGATTGGAACTTTTTCAAGAAGCATGTGAAATTTGGAGCATGACTCTGTGCACATAATAATCAATCCCTCAAAACATATTTGAAAAGTAAAATAGTAAGACTTAAATGCTTTTATCCTATATGGTAATAGCATTATTTGTACTGACAATTTTGAGTTGAATTTTTCCACTGGGAGATTTTCCATTCTGTCATTACTCTTTCAAAGCAAGATCTCTGAGAATTATTACTAATCTGGTGGTGAGTTCACTCTACTTCTTAAAAGAGAGTAAGTGGCAGTGCTCAGGGAGCTAAGGGAAAGAAATACCAGTTGTGCAGTTTTACGTAAATCATTTAACTTTATGTAAATCACTGACTTTAATTTTCCTATAAATGAAGACAGTACTACTACCTGCATTAACTCATCTCACAGATCTTTTGTGAGGATTACTCGAAAATATATTTGGTTGTTCAGTTGCTCAGTCGGGTCCGACTCTTTGCAACCCCATAGACTACAGCAGGCCAGGCATCCCTGTCCTTCACCATCTCCTGGCGTTTGCTCAAACTCATGTCCATTGAGTCGGTGTTGCTGCCCAACCCTCTCACCCTCTGGCATCCCCTTCTCCTCCTGCCTTCAATCTTTCCCTGCATCAGGGTCTTTTCCAATGAGGGTCTTCGTGTGCAGGATCAGAGGATGGATAGTTAGCATCAGTACTGCTTAGTGTTGATTCTTTAACATCCATTTCACAGAACACCAGTTCCAGATATTTTGACTTTTTTTCTTCTCAAATGGATTTTGTACTTAAGGAATGATTTTTCTGTTTGATCCTCTCAGTCTCTTTGGGTTGCGATTATGAAATAGAATAGACTGGGTGGGTTTAAAAATAGTACACTTTTATTTATTTATTTTCAATTTTATTTTTCACAATTCTGGAAGTCAAGAAGTTCAAGATCAAGGTGCCAGTTGATTCAGTATAGTCAGGGCCCAATTCCTGGTTCATAGATACCTGTCTTGCTGTGTCTTCACATAGCAGAAGGGGTGAAGGAGCTCTCTGAGGTCTCTTTCATAATGGCATGAATTCCATCCATGAGGGCTCTGCTTAATTATGTAATGACCTATTATCTCCCCAAAGCCCCATTTTCTAATACCAGGGCAGTAGGGGTTAGAATGTCAATATTTGAATTTTGGGGTTACAGAGTATTCATAGAAGTTAACAGCAATTCACACATGGTTTTTCAGACATTACGTGTAGCAAAGCATTTAATAAACGTGTGACTACAAATAGTCTCATTATTTCTTAAGTTTATGTTTACAGTATCTCAACAATTTTTTGAAACAAAATCTAGAAAAAAATTACCTGTTCTCTAAAGAGAATTGACTTGTCAATGAGTGGCTAAATTTTACTAGGTCAAAGTCTGCGCAGTATAAAAGCCCCACTTTCAAAGTCTTGCCACACCAGAAACACTTAAATGATCATATGAAAGAGATGAAGTAAAGGTTAACCTACACTTAAAGGGGGGAAAAAAAAAAGCCAAAGAAGGAAGTACTACATCGTTTTATTTTCTTAACGAGGTTTATAATTAAGAACTGGCTCCTGAATTTACGAAGAGCCAATCAGGCAAGATTCTTTTGAATGAATTAACAAAATGTACACTCAGTTCCCATTCTGCCATCTTTTATGCAGGGCTGTCCCTCCAACTTCCACTTGTAAATTATTTAAGTGTTTTTCTGGAAGCAAAAGTGCCAGGTGGAGCTAACGTGTAGCAGGGTGAGGGTGCAGGGTCTCCTATTTTCCCCTCCTGAAGGGGTGGCTACTTTAGGAGACGCTCAGGGTGTACTGGAAGCCAGGAAGTGCTGAGGGCCCCCATCCGGTCGGCTCTGGCGCCGCAGAGCTGCTTCCCCACCGGACAACTGAGCCCTGCAGTCCCCAGGTCAACAGAAGGCGACTCCGGGGAAGCAGAGCAGCCACAAAGATGTCCTCCTGCTCAATTACTCCTGCCCTCCCTTTTCCTCTGGTGCTGGCCGGTGAGGCAAGCCCCAAACCAGCTCCTCCGCCGCTCCACCCACTGTCAGGTGGGGCCAGTTTGCGGCGCCCCGGCCCCTGTTGCTGTGTCTTCACATAGCAGAAGGGGTGAAGGAGCTCTCTGAGGTCTCTTTCATAATGGCATGAATTCCATCCATGAGGGCTCTGCTTAATTATGTAATGACCTATTATCTCCCCAAAGCCCCATTTTCTAATACCAGGGCAGTAGGGGTTAGAATGTCAATATTTGAATTTTGGGGTTACAGAGTATTCATAGAAGTTAACAGCAATTCACACATGGTTTTTCAGACATTACGTGTAGCAAAGCATTTAATAAACGTGTGACTACAAATAGTCTCATTATTTCTTAAGTTTATGTTTACAGTATCTCAACAATTTTTTGAAACAAAATCTAGAAAAAAATTACCTGTTCTCTAAAGAGAATTGACTTGTCAATGAGTGGCTAAATTTTACTAGGTCAAAGTCTGCGCAGTATAAAAGCCCCACTTTCAAAGTCTTGCCACACCAGAAACACTTAAATGATCATATGAAAGAGATGAAGTAAAGGTTAACCTACACTTAAAGGGGGGAAAAAAAAAAGCCAAAGAAGGAAGTACTACATCGTTTTATTTTCTTAACGAGGTTTATAATTAAGAACTGGCTCCTGAATTTACGAAGAGCCAATCAGGCAAGATTCTTTTGAATGAATTAACAAAATGTACACTCAGTTCCCATTCTGCCATCTTTTATGCAGGGCTGTCCCTCCAACTTCCACTTGTAAATTATTTAAGTGTTTTTCTGGAAGCAAAAGTGCCAGGTGGAGCTAACGTGTAGCAGGGTGAGGGTGCAGGGTCTCCTATTTTCCCCTCCTGAAGGGGTGGCTACTTTAGGAGACGCTCAGGGTGTACTGGAAGCCAGGAAGTGCTGAGGGCCCCCATCCGGTCGGCTCTGGCGCCGCAGAGCTGCTTCCCCACCGGACAACTGAGCCCTGCAGTCCCCAGGTCAACAGAAGGCGACTCCGGGGAAGCAGAGCAGCCACAAAGATGTCCTCCTGCTCAATTACTCCTGCCCTCCCTTTTCCTCTGGTGCTGGCCGGTGAGGCAAGCCCCAAACCAGCTCCTCCGCCGCTCCACCCACTGTCAGGTGCCCAGGCGGCCTGCGGCCACCGGGCCACGAGTTTGCGGCGCGCCCCCGAAGCCCCAGCTCCCGGCGGCGGCAGCAGGAGAGACCGTGGCGCGCCTGCGCACAGGCCGAGTCACGCGCGGTGCAGCTCGGCGTCTGGGCGGGTCGGCGCCGAGGGGCTGTCATTCGCGGCGCGGGTCGCCGCCCTCTACCGCGCCGGTTTCGGCTCCTCCCTCTCCAGTGCCTGGGCCCCGCCATGGTGCTGGAGTCGGTGGTCGCGGACCTGCTTAACCGCTTTTTGGGGGACTACGTGGAGAACCTGAACAAGTCTCAGCTGAAGCTGGGGATCTGGGGCGGTAAGCCACAGGGCGCGGCCGCGGGTTGCCGGGCGTTGCAGACGCTGGCCGAGGGGCTTCCGCTGTAGGCTGCTCCCGTCCAGGCTCCAGCCCGGGCCCTGCTCCTTTCGCCGCCTGAGGCTCCGCCTCCGGGGAGGGCGCTCGGCTGGGCCCGCTCCCTGGGCCGCAGGTGCGGGGCGTGGGGAGGCCTGTGCCCGCCTCCTCTGCCACGGGGTCCCGGGTGCCCGCCCGGGCTGGGGAGGCGACATTGGGTCGCGCCCTCCCCGCAGAGGTTACCTGCTTTTAAGTCCCTGAGGCCAAAGTCCCTTCCCGGCCCCACCTGCCACCTTGGGAACCTCTGCGTGCCCTAGGCCTGGCCCCTTTCCATTCCACAGCATGAAGAAGCCCCTCCGTGTTCTTGCACCAGGTGGAGCTAACGTGTAGCAGGGTGAGGGTGCAGGGTCTCCTATTTTCCCCTCCTGAAGGGGTGGCTACTTTAGGAGACGCTCAGGGTGTACTGGAAGCCAGGAAGTGCTGAGGGCCCCCATCCGGTCGGCTCTGGCGCCGCAGAGCTGCTTCCCCACCGGACAACTGAGCCCTGCAGTCCCCAGGTCAACAGAAGGCGACTCCGGGGAAGCAGAGCAGCCACAAAGATGTCCTCCTGCTCAATTACTCCTGCCCTCCCTTTTCCTCTGGTGCTGGCCGGTGAGGCAAGCCCCAAACCAGCTCCTCCGCCGCTCCACCCACTGTCAGGTGCCCAGGCGGCCTGCGGCCACCGGGCCACGAGTTTGCGGCGCGCCCCCGAAGCCCCAGCTCCCGGCGGCGGCAGCAGGAGAGACCGTGGCGCGCCTGCGCACAGGCCGAGTCACGCGCGGTGCAGCTCGGCGTCTGGGCGGGTCGGCGCCGAGGGGCTGTCATTCGCGGCGCGGGTCGCCGCCCTCTACCGCGCCGGTTTCGGCTCCTCCCTCTCCAGTGCCTGGGCCCCGCCATGGTGCTGGAGTCGGTGGTCGCGGACCTGCTTAACCGCTTTTTGGGGGACTACGTGGAGAACCTGAACAAGTCTCAGCTGAAGCTGGGGATCTGGGGCGGTAAGCCACAGGGCGCGGCCGCGGGTTGCCGGGCGTTGCAGACGCTGGCCGAGGGGCTTCCGCTGTAGGCTGCTCCCGTCCAGGCTCCAGCCCGGGCCCTGCTCCTTTCGCCGCCTGAGGCTCCGCCTCCGGGGAGGGCGCTCGGCTGGGCCCGCTCCCTGGGCCGCAGGTGCGGGGCGTGGGGAGGCCTGTGCCCGCCTCCTCTGCCACGGGGTCCCGGGTGCCCGCCCGGGCTGGGGAGGCGACATTGGGTCGCGCCCTCCCCGCAGAGGTTACCTGCTTTTAAGTCCCTGAGGCCAAAGTCCCTTCCCGGCCCCACCTGCCACCTTGGGAACCTCTGCGTGCCCTAGGCCTGGCCCCTTTTCCATTCCACAGCATGAAGAAGCCCCTCCGTGTTCTTGCACCAGGTGGAGCGAAGCTGGCTGGGTGTTACACACGCGCACAGCTGCATCAACGAAAGAGAAAGGGGAAATTGTGTTTCGCAGTTATCTGGGAGTTGATAGCTACTTCTCTCTAAGATTGCACGGTTTGGGAAATTGTCAGGAAGAGAAAGATCGTTAGAAAAGGCTCGTCGGTAGGAATTCTTATAATGTCAGCTTCCGAGAAAGTGATTGCTTCCCTTAATATTGGTTTTCCTCTCACTAAGAAGAGAAGAATCAGTTTTGCTTTGGAGTAATAGAAATTCAAGCCATGAGCCGCATCATCGTTAATTGCATCATCATTAATTAGGTGCTGCTTGGTTGCACGCAGAAGAATGTACAGCAAAGCTTCTGTCCTAGAGGTTGTCTATATAAGTAGACTGTAGTGCTTCTCCACTCTTCAGAAAGCTTATATGCACTGTTTAATAATAAGCTTTGGGGACACTGGGGATATTTTCTCATTTTACAAAAGATTTTTGGTAGTTTTGTCAGCCTTGGAGGTAAATCTGCAGTACTCACATGGACGTAACTGCTTTTAATTCAACCAGCAAATAGTTATAGCTGTCCCATAGTATAGCCATTATAAGAATACTTGCACCGTAGTTAGTGAAATATACGGCATACCAGACATATAAAGTACACACCGAGTTTTGAAAATACTCAGTAGGAGAAAGAATGTAATATCTCAACAGTTTTTTTATGTTGATCACATGGTGAAATACTATTTGAATATATTGGGTTAAATGAAATAAGCCATTAACTTCCCTCATTTCTTTTTGGGCTTCTCTGATGGCTCAGCTGGTTAAGAGTCTGCCTGCAATACGGGAGACCCAGGATCAATCCCTGGGTAGGGAAGATCACTAGGAGAAAGGAATGGTAACCCACTCTGGTATTCTTGCCTGAGAATCCCATGGATAGAGTAGCCTAGCAGGCTACAGTCCACCGGATGGCAAAGGGTTGGACTTGACTGAGCGAATAACACTAACGTAGCCACTTCTTTTTACTTTTTTGTTTTAAAATCTGACTCTTAAAGTCTAATTACATATATGGACCGTATATTTCTACTGAACAATTGCACAGTTGTGCTGCCATAAATTGGGAAGGGGCCTGCTGCTGGTAGATTACCGATCTTTTTATTGGTTCATCTTGGTTTGCCCAGCAATACATACTTTGCTTATATGCCCTCCTATCATGCTTAGTGCAAGAGAAAGAAAAGTAAAGGAGACATTTAAAGAGTTAAATGGCCAGTGTTTTCTGCATGGATCAAGTGCTTCTTTAGACTCCTATCTAATAATACAAGTTATTGCTTGTAGTTTGTAAACATTTGAAAGCTGAAAAGGCTCTGGACTAGTACTTAGGAAATCTAGGTTTGAAGTTGTTGTGTTCGACAAGGTAATTACCTCACTGGATCTTAATTTCATCTTTAATGGAAAAAAAATCATACTGGAGAATATAATACTCCTATGGAATCACTACTTAGAATTGCTTACCCAACTTAAAATGTTTTGCCTTATTTACCTCAGATTTTTTTTCTTTTTTAAATTGAAGGTTACCTCAGATTTTTAAAAATTAAAGTTTGTGGATACAGTTGAAGTTTCCTTTCCTACAAAATCTTACTTTCCCTTTGCTTTTTCTTTAGACTTAAGGGCTGGTCTTGGTAACATCAAAGCGTCCTTCCAGTGCCAATATTCTGTGATTCTAACTGCAAATATTCTGTGAAATTGTGAAATATACTGCCTGAGGATTTTGAATTTTTTCATGACAGCATATATAATGTCATAATAATTTTACACCATTCTCCCTTACTTTTTCTGGTGAAATGTAGGAAGAAAACTTCCTTTTTTTCATTTTCTTTTTTTTTAGAGTCAGGTATTACGCTCATGGCCAACATCAACTTTATAATAGGGCCTGAGCAAGTAAATCCAGTTCTTTTAGGAAATGCCCCCAGTGGAAGTCCATTCAGGCTTATCAGACCACAGCTGTGCTTCTCTAAAGTTTTGCTGCCTTTTATGTCTGTGATAGTCATAAAGGTAGCAATAAGCTTCCTTGAACATGAACTTTTACAGCTGATGCTCAAATATTTTGTTTATAACACTAATTCCCTTATTAAAATAGGCAAGAAATGTGAGTTGCTTATTTCTGTCCTTTGAAGAAATTTATCTTACACTTTTTGTAGTTAACAAGTGGGATTATTATTAAATTATTTAAGAAAACAGCAGATATTTATGATATCTTTGACACTGACAAGTTTTATAAAGAATTTAAAGTTTCATGTAATCTTACTTGAAAACTGTATGCTTTAGCAGATGAGGTTTATGAGTCATAGAGTTTGACTTTTTTAGTTTTTTTTTTTCTTGTTAAAATTTTAACATGTTGAGAAAGGGAAAAATTCTCCCTGCAAACATTTCACAGGGCTGATCTTACTATTCTTTCCAAACTAGGGATAAATTGATACTCCTTACTTATCTATGGCACTGGTTTTCAATCAGGAATGACTTGGCTTCCAGGAGGCTATTTGGCATGTCTGACATACTACTGATTGTCACATATGGAGAGACGTGTGCTTTTGGTATCTACTGGGTGAATCCCTGAGTACTATTACGTTCTGCAATGCTCAGGACAGCTTCCCACAGCAAAGAGTTGTTGTTATTTTGTTGCTAAGTCATGTCTTTTTGTGACCCCATGGACTATAGTAATCAGCAAAATACTTGTTGAGAAACCCTAGTCTAAGAAGAATACTGAGATGTATTCTGAATTTATAGGAGACATTCTGGTGCTGAGCAGGTTGTAGTAGGAAGTAAAAAGGGACTTAGAGGAATTATATGCTTCATGAAATTTTTATCTTAAGAAAGAAAAAGAAGTTTTAAGAAGTCAGTAAAACTGCCTAGTCTTTGCTTGGATGGTAATCAGGAAGGAGTTTTAGACATCAAAATGGTATGTTGATATAATTTGAAAAATGTGCTGTGCATATATTCATACACATATAGGCATTGTCAATAAGATCCAAAATCAACAAAATTTTCCAAGTGAGAAGGATGGGGAGAATGATTGGAAGGTCTAGAATCAGGAAGTATATTCTGGATATTACCTTAAATTGGAGAAGCAAAAAGAAAAAAAACCAAACAAACTGTCATTTTCTTCTGCTTCTATTCTTTTAAATATTTTTTAAAATACTAAGTAGTTCCTATGTATTAAAATGGATTTACACAAAATGATTTAAGAAAACCTCTTGCTGTGGTAGAGAAATGAAAAATTATTTAGTAACTGTGGGATACAGAAGAAGCATTTTAGTTCATTAAGCCTCAGTTTTCTTATCCCCCTTTTAAAATGGGGAAATAACACTGTGTGTTTATAGGGTAAATCATGTGAAAACTCTTTGTAATTATATAATTGTTAAATTATTAATACTTACAGATGAGGTTTATGAGTCATAGAGTTTGACTTTTTTAGTTTTTTTTTTTCTTGTTAAAATTTTAACATGTTGAGAAAGGGAAAAATTCTCCCTGCAAACATTTCACAGGGCTGATCTTACTATTCTTTCCAAACTAGGGATAAATTGATACTCCTTACTTATCTATGGCACTGGTTTTCAATCAGGAATGACTTGGCTTCCAGGAGGCTATTTGGCATGTCTGACATACTACTGATTGTCACATATGGAGAGACGTGTGCTTTTGGTATCTACTGGGTGAATCCCTGAGTACTATTACGTTCTGCAATGCTCAGGACAGCTTCCCACAGCAAAGAGTTGTTGTTATTTTGTTGCTAAGTCATGTCTTTTTGTGACCCCATGGACTATAGTAATCAGCAAAATACTTGTTGAGAAACCCTAGTCTAAGAAGAATACTGAGATGTATTCTGAATTTATAGGAGACATTCTGGTGCTGAGCAGGTTGTAGTAGGAAGTAAAAAGGGACTTAGAGGAATTATATGCTTCATGAAATTTTTATCTTAAGAAAGAAAAAGAAGTTTTAAGAAGTCAGTAAAACTGCCTAGTCTTTGCTTGGATGGTAATCAGGAAGGAGTTTTAGACATCAAAATGGTATGTTGATATAATTTGAAAAATGTGCTGTGCATATATTCATACACATATAGGCATTGTCAATAAGATCCAAAATCAACAAAATTTTCCAAGTGAGAAGGATGGGGAGAATGATTGGAAGGTCTAGAATCAGGAAGTATATTCTGGATATTACCTTAAATTGGAGAAGCAAAAAGAAAAAAACCAAACAAACTGTCATTTTCTTCTGCTTCTATTCTTTTAAATATTTTTTAAAATACTAAGTAGTTCCTATGTATTAAAATGGATTTACACAAAATGATTTAAGAAAACCTCTTGCTGTGGTAGAGAAATGAAAAATTATTTAGTAACTGTGGGATACAGAAGAAGCATTTTAGTTCATTAAGCCTCAGTTTTCTTATCCCCCTTTTAAAATGGGGAAATAACACTGTGTGTTTATAGGGTAAATCATGTGAAAACTCTTTGTAATTATATAATTGTTAAATTATTAATACTTACAGTAATGGTGATGATCCACAAACCTAGTCAAGTGATGGTAACTGGCATGCTTGTTTTATTTTATAGGAATACGTTGAGAGATACTAAGGGTTTGGTTCAGACCACTGCAGTAAAGTGAATATCAAAATAAAGCAAGTCACATGAACTTTCTGGTTTTCTAGTGCTTATTAACATTAATGTTTAGACTACACTGTTGTCTCTTAAGTGTACAATAGCATTATGTCAAAAAAATGTCCATACCTGATTTAAAAATACTTTATTGCTAAAAAATGCTAACTATTATCTGAGCCTTTCATGAGTCCTAATCATTTTGTGGTAGGTGCATCACAGATCAGTGATCACTGTAACAAATATAGTAAGAATGGAAAAGTTTGATATATTGCAAGAATTACCAAAACGTGACCCAGAGACATGAAGTGAGTAAATACCGTTGGAAAAATGGCACCAATAGACTTGCTTGACAGGTTGCCAAAGACCTTCAGTTTATAAAAAAACAGAATCTGTGAAGCTCAGTAAAGTGAAGTACAATAAAATGAGGAAAAATGCTATGTCTGCATAAGTATGTTACCTCCAAGGTTTTCACCATCTGCAGTGTAATAATTTTGTGTAGAGCTAACAGCGTATTTCCACAAATTGATCTTAAAAGAAAAAAAAAACCACCTATTTGCATTTGAGTTTACTTAACAGTTCTTATCCTACCTGCCAGTTCTTTTGTAAGTCAGATTTTCAAAGCTTCAGAAAAGTGCCTGGTGGGCATGTTGCTGCCTTTGCAGGTGGGATGGTTTATCTAGGTTTTTGTTCCCCACAAACTGGTACCCGGAGATAAATTGCATAGCCGTTAGCTGTTTGAGGTGTGTCCAGGATTTAATTGTTTTAAGAGTAGCATATTTGAAAAGATATGTTGAAAGACCAGATCTTTTGCAATTTGGTTAGGATTGTGGCAGTGTAGCGCCTTTGTCAGTTTGATTTCTCAAGGTGATTTACAACAAGAAGTCTTCAGAAAATGTCCAGTCAGAATTCTGCTGCTCCTGCTTCCGTCTGATAGGTAGAATGTACAGACTAGCTGTGAAATGTTAAGACTTTCCTTGTAGCTTAGCCGGCAAAGAACCTGCTGGCAATGCAGGAGACCGTGGTTTGATTACTGGGTCAGGAAGATCCTCTGGAGAATGGATAGGCCTCCCACTCCAGTATTCTTGGACTTCCCTGGTGGCTTAGATGGGAAAGAATCCACCTGCGGTGCGGGAGACCTGGGTTTGATCCCTAGGTTGGGAAGATCCCCTGGAGAAGGGAAAGGCTACCCGCTCCAGTATTCTTGCCTGGAGAATTTCATGGCTCTTCCATGGGCTGCAAAGAGTCAGATATGACTGAGCAAGTTTCACTGTGAAGTGTTGGATACAAGAGGTTGCTGTGGAGACCTGCGGGTCACCAGTAGGAGTAGGAGCCAGATGGAGTGCCCTCAGAGGTTGTATCTCTGCAAACCAGGCCCAGCCTGTGCTGATTACTCCTTTGTCCTTCACTCCACCCTTGACACTTTTGCATCAGCTACCATATGTTATTGGAGCTGAGTAGCATAAGGAAGAAGGAAACATGGGATCTAATTACACATTTAATACTTCCTGCTTCATTGGGTTTTGGCAAGTTACTGACCAGGGACTACTGGCTTCTTATCTGTAAAGAAGGGGAGGCAAGGTCATTTCTTCTGACTTTGAACTCTGTGACTTGCACCAGGCCAGAGTTATGTGTCCTCCTTCGTTATGTAGTACAGCCAGTTGCTCTGCTTTCATGGTGAGAAATGCTAGTAAACATGGTAGTCCAATCATGGTTACCCTTCTGTTCTTCACTCACTACTGCTGAGCAGAGAGTCACGGTCATGAAATATGACAAGAAATATGAAGTTCCAGCCTCATGCTGATACTTGCAAATCCAAATTGTCTTAACAGGTGGCTGAAGAATAGCTTGAAAAAACAGGCCTATTTTCTTCTTTTAACCTTGATTGATAAAATATAGCCATATCTAAGTATTTCTAACCCTGCTGGGGAATTTTTTTTATTCCTTTTTTTAAATTCCTTTCTTACTCCTGGCCAACACTTGGCATAGTGAAAGTTACACTTCTCATTAGCTTGTCCTATAGCATGTAAACAAGAAAAAAGTTCAATATTGTAATATATTTAGGCATTTAAATACATTATTTAAAACAGTGCTTTAAAATTTTATTGAAAACAACTTTCCACATAGTTGGGTAGTATCATAAATTAAAACTTCACCCCTTTTCTACAAATAGAGCTGGAAGTTGGTGCTTGGGTAACCATTCTGCTAGGAGGCTCTGCCATAGTACTTCCTCTTATGAGCACCCTGAAATGTACTTGAAAAGGAGAAAGTTCAGTTCAGAAAGTTCAGACATGGCAGCTTTCCACCTTTCTTTACCAAGACTTCCTGTTTCAGCAGGGAAATGGATGAGTAAGAGTCAGCAGTTTCTTCTCTTTTCCCCAACTTCCCCTCCCAAGACAAAGTTACTATGACCTATTAAAAGGAGTCTAGATGAGGTCACTTGGGTTAAATAGCTAGATTCAGCTGAAATAAGTTGATACCATGTTTTTTCAGTATTCTTTACTAAGTCAATAATTATCAAAATCACTTGATTTATGCTTTAAAAATGTTTATTCATTTTTTTTAGCCCACATCCTTGGAAAATGAATGTGCCTAACTATATATACTTTCAAATAAATAATGAGTGTTTATGTTACAGATAAAAGAAATCTTAAGTTAACAATACATAGGACCACATTTTTTTTTTTTTAAAGATTTATTTATTTATTTATTTTGGGCGGGTGTCGGGTTGGGGAGGGAGGGGAGCGGGCGGGCCACTTCTATTGGTCTTTCATTTCTCTATTTTCATCCATCTTTGTTCTTTGGCTCCTGTGGGCCTCCCATTGCGGCGCCCTCTGTCATCGCAGAGCGCCGCTCTGGGCGCATGCGCCCCAGAGCTCCGGCTCAGTAATTGGACACATCAGTCCAGCCGCTCCGCGGCACGTGGGATCTTCCCAGGCCAGGGATCGAACCGGCGGCCCTTGTACTGCAAGGCGGTGTCCTTACCCACTGGACTACACATTCTTTTTTCAATATTTTACAGTGTGCAAAACTAGTTTCATGGATGAGGGAGTGGCATTTTTGTTCCTTGGCTATATTTTTTGTTTTTAATCACAGTTTTGGATTCATCTCTATGTTTCACATTATGAACATTGACCAGGTGGTCGGGAGACCTAGATTCCATTCTGAGCATTGCTGCTGTTGCTGTTTAGTTGTTCAGTCATGTCTGACTCTTTTGCAACCCCATGGTTGGGTAGTATCATAAATTAAAACTTCCCCCCTTTTCTACAAATAGAGCTGGAAGTTGGTGCTTGGGTAACCATTCTGCTAGGAGGCTCTGCCATAGTACTTCCTCTTATGAGCACCCTGAAATGTACTTGAAAAGGAGAAAGTTCAGTTCAGAAAGTTCAGACATGGCAGCTTTCCACCTTTCTTTACCAAGACTTCCTGTTTCAGCAGGGAAATGGATGAGTAAGAGTCAGCAGTTTCTTCTCTTTTCCCCAACTTCCCCTCCCAAGACAAAGTTACTATGACCTATTAAAAGGAGTCTAGATGAGGTCACTTGGGTTAAATAGCTAGATTCAGCTGAAATAAGTTGATACCATGTTTTTTCAGTATTCTTTACTAAGTCAATAATTATCAAAATCACTTGATTTATGCTTTAAAAATGTTTATTCATTTTTTTTAGCCCACATCCTTGGAAAATGAATGTGCCTAACTATATATACTTTCAAATAAATAATGAGTGTTTATGTTACAGATAAAAGAAATCTTAAGTTAACAATACATAGGACCACATTTTTTTTTTTTTAAAGATTTATTTATTTATTTATTTTGGGCGGGTGTCGGGTTGGGGAGGGAGGGGAGCGGGCGGGCCACTTCTATTGGTCTTTCATTTCTCTATTTTCATCCATCTTTGTTCTTTGGCTCCTGTGGGCCTCCCATTGCGGCGCCCTCTGTCATCGCAGAGCGCCGCTCTGGGCGCATGCGCCCCAGAGCTCCGGCTCAGTAATTGGACACATCAGTCCAGCCGCTCCGCGGCACGTGGGATCTTCCCAGGCCAGGGATCGAACCGGCGGCCCTTGTACTGCAAGGCGGTGTCCTTACCCACTGGACTACACATTCTTTTTTCAATATTTTACAGTGTGCAAAACTAGTTTCATGGATGAGGGAGTGGCATTTTTGTTCCTTGGCTATATTTTTTGTTTTTAATCACAGTTTTGGATTCATCTCTATGTTTCACATTATGAACATTGACCAGGTGGTCGGGAGACCTAGATTCCATTCTGAGCATTGCTGCTGTTGCTGTTTAGTTGTTCAGTCATGTCTGACTCTTTTGCAACCCCATGGATTGTAGCCCATCCGTTTCCTCTGTTCCTGGGATTTCCTAGGCAGGACTGTTGGAGTGGGTAGCTTTTTCCTTCTCCAGGGAATCCTCCCAACCCGGGGATCACACCTACATCTCCTCCTTGGCAGTCATCTCCTGCATTGGTGGCCGGATTCTTTACCACTGAGTCACCTGGGAAACCATTACATATTAATTGTATAACCTTGGATAAACCACCTGATCTCTGTAGGTTTTAGGGTCTTCATGTATAAAGTGAGAGCAGATTAGGTTTTAAGATCTTCATGGTCCTGAAAAGTTCTAAATCACAACTTATGTTTGTTTTTTGGAATGATGTAGATTTTTAAAAAAGTACTAAAATGACCCTTTTACAGTGCTCTCTCTTGCTTCACCATTTTCCACTGTGACACACAATCGTTTTTCCTAACGTAAACCTTGACTTGTCTTTACTTTCCGGTTATGCCCTTGCTAGTTGTGCTGATTTTATTTACCCTTTTGGTTTTGGGTTTCTAAAGAAACTTTTAAGAACGTAAAGACCAAAAATGGCCCTCCAGTGACCCAGGCCTCTCAGTGCTGAGTCCAGTTCTTGTATGGCATTTGTTTTTTTCAAGGAAAAAACAATTTGTTTTTTCAGCTTCTCTACCCTATCTCTGCTCTTTGGGAGATAGTGTAATGTTCTTTTTTTTTTTTTCTTTTTTATTATTGTGATTTTTTTGGCGTGCATCAACATAAATCAGTCACAGGTATGCATGTGTCCCCCTATCCTGAGCCCTCCTCTCACCTCCCTCCCCACCCTACCCCTCTGTGTTGTTCCAGAGCACTGGCTTTCATGCACTGAACTTGCACTGATTATCTGTTTCACATATGCTCATGTACATGTTTCAGCGCTATTTTCTCCAGTCACTCCACCCTCGCCTTCTCCCACTGAGTCCAAAAGACTGTTCTTTACATCTGTGTCTCCTTTTGCTGCCCTGCATGTAGGATTGTCAGTACTGTCTTTCTAAATTCCATGTATATGTATTAATATACAGAATTTGTCTTTCTGACCTGCATTTCTTTTTATAGTTGAATAATATCCCATTGTGTGTATGTACCACACCGTCCTTCTCGATTCATCTGTCGATTTTCCATCTAGGTTGCTTCCATGTCCTAGCTATTGTAAGTAGTGCTGCAGGGAACATTGGGGTACGTGTGTCTCTTGCAGTTCTGGTTTCCTTGGAGTGTGTGTATGCCCAGCCTTGGGATTGCTGGGTCATATGGTAGTTCTATTCCCAGTCTGCTTTTTGGGAGATAGCGTAATGTTCTGAATACAGCATGGGGCATCAGGAGATTTGAGCCCTGGCGCCACCACTTACTAGGTTGACACAATATTCTTAGACCAGTCACTTAGCCTCTAAGGCCCAGTGTGTTTTCTACATCCTGCCTTCTTCACCAGGAGACTGTGTGGATCAAGTTATGTGATAGATCGCAGAGTGCTTTTTATCTCTAAAATAGAAAGTTTTATGTTCTTATTGTCGTTATTTCTATTTCAGTACAATATGCATTCTAATTAACTGAGTCAGTCTTGACTGAGTGCCTACTATGAGGAGAATCAATGAGTTTATCATCAGATTGGGGATTTGTATACCTGAGTGTTAAGTACCATAAGAAAGGTGTAGCTAAACTTCTGTGAAAGTTCAGATTATTTCTGACTGGAGATATTTAACATCAACCCTGTATTTCTTACATTTATTTTGTAGGACATCATGTGTTTTAAAAGCCATTGGATCGAGGCGGCCTGTTTCAGATTATACCAGTACTGTTTGATTATTTTCTGTAATTTAGCAGTCATTTCTTTGTTGAAATTTTTCTGAGCTGGCACCAACTCTGCCTGCCTTAGTTACATTTGCTAATAGATTTTCTTTAATTTCCCGCCTCTGGTTCATTCACCTCAAAGATAATTAGATTAAATTTTGATCCAGGATTTGCCCTTTTTAAGATGCTTCTTTAAAATATCCTCAAGATTTGCTTTGAAACTTTATATGTGACTCTCCAGTCCATTGTGCTCATCCAAAATGTTTCTGTTTATTCATGAGTATTATACAGGATCAAAATCAGAAGCCTTGTCTTCTGAAGCCAGACTACACTTCCTGCTCGCTCTCATCCTCCAGGCTTGGCCGTCCATCGCAGAAGGAAATCATTTCACAGACGCTCTTTACTGTCTCTCACCTTGGTCTCTTTAGAAATTCATGGATTAGAGGCACTTGACTGTGGGATTGGCCCTACTGCCTTCCTCGCTGGCAGAGTTAAATCTATCCATCTCCAATTATTAGTCATTTCTTCCCTTCTTCTTTTTTAACTTCATGCTATGAGCTCTTTCTTAGTGATTTATTATTTTTCGTCCATATTTACTCTTTGGCATGAGCGGGCCTTCCATTGCAGTGGCCTCTCTCGTTGCAGAGCACCGGCTCTGGGCACATGCACTTCAGAGCACTGGCTCATAGTTGGACACCCTGGTCAGGCCGTTCTGCTGCACATGGGATCTTCCCGGGCCAGGGATGGAACTGCAAGGCGTACTCTTTACCCACTGGACCACCAGGGAAGCCCCCTTTTTGTTTTTCTTTTGATCAAGGTTAGACATAAATATTTACCCTTCCTCTGTGTTTTTTAGAAACTTCCTTTGACCTCTCTGTGTTATTAACCTTGGGTTATCTGTTCATAGCTGTTAAAGTTCCTTGCATATGTATAGATTTATGCTATCTTGAATAGAAATGGAAAACTAAATTTTACCCTTTTCCTCACTAGGAGGGGTCTGCTTTCTCTATCTGAAGAAAAGCATGCATTTTAGTGGAAGACTACTTAACCCAGTGCCTTACATAGATAAGGCACTCATATTTTAGTTGAAATTTTTCTGAGCTGGCNCCAACTCTGCCTGCCTTAGTTACATTTGCTAATAGATTTTCTTTAATTTCCCGCCTCTGGTTCATTCACCTCAAAGATAATTAGATTAAATTTTGATCCAGGATTTGCCCTTTTTAAGATGCTTCTTTAAAATATCCTCAAGATTTGCTTTGAAACTTTATATGTGACTCTCCAGTCCATTGTGCTCATCCAAAATGTTTCTGTTTATTCATGAGTATTATACAGGATCAAAATCAGAAGCCTTGTCTTCTGAAGCCAGACTACACTTCCTGCTCGCTCTCATCCTCCAGGCTTGGCCGTCCATCGCAGAAGGAAATCATTTCACAGACGCTCTTTACTGTCTCTCACCTTGGTCTCTTTAGAAATTCATGGATTAGAGGCACTTGACTGTGGGATTGGCCCTACTGCCTTCCTCGCTGGCAGAGTTAAATCTATCCATCTCCAATTATTAGTCATTTCTTCCCTTTTTTCTTTTTTTAACTTCATGCTATGAGCTCTTTCTTAGTGATTTATTATTTTTCGTCCATATTTACTCTTTGGCATGAGCGGGCCTTCCATTGCAGTGGCCTCTCTCGTTGCAGAGCACCGGCTCTGGGCACATGCACTTCAGAGCACTGGCTCATAGTTGGACACCCTGGTCAGGCCGTTCTGCTGCACATGGGATCTTCCCGGGCCAGGGATGGAACTGCAAGGCGTACTCTTTACCCACTGGACCACCAGGGAAGCCCCCTTTTTGTTTTTCTTTTGATCAAGGTTAGACATAAATATTTACCCTTCCTCTGTGTTTTTTAGAAACTTCCTTTGACCTCTCTGTGTTATTAACCTTGGGTTATCTGTTCATAGCTGTTAAAGTTCCTTGCATATGTATAGATTTATGCTATCTTGAATAGAAATGGAAAACTAAATTTTACCCTTTTCCTCACTAGGGAGGGAGTCTGCTTTCTCTATCTGAAGAAAAGCATGCATTTTAGTGGAAGACTACTTAACCCAGTGCCTTACATAGATAAGGCACTCATATTTTAGTTGAATGGATGAATGGACTTTCACCCTGGTGATAATCAAAAATATACAGCAGCACTTCCCCTTTTCTTTGTGTTAAGATGTAACTCCTCCTTCAGTGCAAATAATTTATAGAATGTATCATTCTTATTTCATTCTTCTATTTACTATTTGTTAGATAGCATTCACATTTTTTTTTCAGAGAGGAAGTATGCATTTGATTGAAATAGATCTTTTAAAAATGTTTCGTAGAAAGGTAAATAGTAAATATAGGAGAAATTTGTATAAAATATATTAAGGTCACATTGACATTAGAATTTGCCTTGTTTCCCCATTTCATATGATAATTTGTTTAGCAGTTTTAACATAAAAGTAATATTGTAAAAGCTAGAAAATACCGAAGAACATTAAATAAAAATTCCTTAATTCTCCCTCCTAGCAATACTCACTATTACCTTTTTTCAATCGGTCTTTCTAAATGTACTCTCAGCTCTGTTAGCCATTTGATAGTTTCAGTATTTCGCATCTGTTTTTTTTTTTTTAACTTTTTGTATTTTACATTTGGCACTTGTATTTATAATTAAATCCTGGTTACCATTAGGAAATTACTTGATTTTTTTTTTTTTAATTGGGGCTTGGCTGTTTTATAGTGTTGTATTAGTTTCAGGTGTACAGTGAAGTTATTGTTATACGTCTTGTACAGAGTTTTGTTGTTTACAGGTATACATAATCCCAAAACAGTTATAGGTATATCCCCGACCCCTCCCACCCGAGACCCCATCCCTTTTCCCTGTCTCTTCCTCCACCCCTGTCCCACCCCCAGGTTGATGTGTAGCCCCCATGTAAGTTCCCTTAGTCTTACAGCTTAATCACAATTTTTTCTTGATCAAGGTTAGACATAAATATTTACCCTTCCTCTGTGTTTTTTAGAAACTTCCTTTGACCTCTCTGTGTTATTAACCTTGGGTTATCTGTTCATAGCTGTTAAAGTTCCTTGCATATGTATAGATTTATGCTATCTTGAATAGAAATGGAAAACTAAATTTTACCCTTTTCCTCACTAGGGAGGGAGTCTGCTTTCTCTATCTGAAGAAAAGCATGCATTTTAGTGGAAGACTACTTAACCCAGTGCCTTACATAGATAAGGCACTCATATTTTAGTTGAATGGATGAATGGACTTTCACCCTGGTGATAATCAAAAATATACAGCAGCACTTCCCCTTTTCTTTGTGTTAAGATGTAACTCCTCCTTCAGTGCAAATAATTTATAGAATGTATCATTCTTATTTCATTCTTCTATTTACTATTTGTTAGATAGCATTCACATTTTTTTTTCAGAGAGGAAGTATGCATTTGATTGAAATAGATCTTTTAAAAATGTTTCGTAGAAAGGTAAATAGTAAATATAGGAGAAATTTGTATAAAATATATTAAGGTCACATTGACATTAGAATTTGCCTTTTTTCCCCCATTTCATATGATAATTTGTTTAGCAGTTTTAACATAAAAGTAATATTGTAAAAGCTAGAAAATACCGAAGAACATTAAATAAAAATTCCTTAATTCTCCCTCCTAGCAATACTCACTATTACCTTTTTTCAATCGGTCTTTCTAAATGTACTCTCAGCTCTGTTAGCCATTTGATAGTTTCAGTATTTCGCATCTGTTTTTTTTTTTTTAACTTTTTGTATTTTACATTTGGCACTTGTATTTATAATTAAATCCTGGTTACCATTAGGAAATTACTTGATTTTTTTTTTTTTAATTGGGGCTTGGCTGTTTTATAGTGTTGTATTAGTTTCAGGTGTACAGTGAAGTTATTGTTATACGTCTTGTACAGAGTTTTGTTGTTTACAGGTATACATAATCCCAAAACAGTTATAGGTATATCCCCGACCCCTCCCACCCGAGACCCCATCCCTTTTCCCTGTCTCTTCCTCCACCCCTGTCCCACCCCCAGGTTGATGTGTAGCCCCCATGTAAGTTCCCTTAGTCTTACAGCTTAATCACAATGGTTATCTCTTTTACATAGGTTTTCATGTTACTCTTTCCATACCTCTTGCCTGATCTTCCCTCCCCTAGTATTTCACGTCTGAAATATCATCTGTCGCTTCCTTAAAGAACCACGGTGCTACTGTGGTAGAAAGTGTGCTGTTTATGAGGGCGCTTAAATTTTTATATGCATTGTGTTAGTGCCTTAACAGTTGTTAGAAAATGCATCATACCTACTGCAGGTTACTCGAGATCACTCCTGGTGACTCTTGACCCTCGAGTTGAAAGTCAATGGGAAGAACAAGCAAAATTCATGAGCAAGTTTGCAAGTTTCCCTGTAGGTCTTAGGTCTTGTTGGACTGGTTTGGACTGCTTCACACATACACGGCTTCTGTGCAGATCACTTCTTTTGACTCGAATAGAATTCCCAATTGTAACTTTCTGTAATTCATCATCAGACAGAATTAAGTCCAGGAATATTCTCCCACTTTATGTAATTTTTATACATATACTTTTAAAAGTTTTTTTTTCCCTTTTTTACAATTCTCAAACACACGTCAAGTTTTCCATACTACCGTATATTTCTGTGTCTGGTCAGTGATGACATCTTGTCAGTTCTATCCCCAAAATAACTTTTTCATCAGTCTCTTCGATCCTGAAGTTACTTCCTACTTCAGGTTTTAATTCCTCTTCAGTATATTGTAGAAGCTTTTCTCCTGTTGTTATGCTGTGGTCTTTTCTTCTCATTTGTGAGGCTTCTACCTCCTACGTTCCTCTTCTTGCAAGCTTTTAATTTTATTTTAGAAAATTTGCCTTATGCATATATAAAGAAAATGAACTTTATTTTATGGCAGTAACAGTTGTGATTATTATGGTATCTAGTATTACAATGGCTTGTTATCTCTGTAATATGCATATATGTGATTTTAAGTATATAGATCAGTTTTGGGCATTCTTCAACCTTATTTTGAACCTTACTATTTTATGAGCATGTTCCCACGTCTGTCTACATTTTATTGCTCTTTATTATATGTTATTATGATTTATGCCATCTTCCTGGAAATGTGGTTCTTTAGGTCCTCCTCCTACCTCCCCTCCCTCCCTTCAATCCTTCGTGCTCTTACAGCCAGTATTGCAGTACCTTTGTAGTTGAATTATTTGGACAGATCCGTTTCTTAGGACAATAGAACAGTGGTTCTAGCTCAGATTTTGTCATCCCTGTTGTTCATATCTGTCTGTCGTAACCAGGCTGACCTTCGCATCCTAAGGAAATTGGCTAGTCTAGCCCCTGCCAGCCTTTCTGGCCATATCTCCTACCCTTCCCTCACATCCTCCAGCTGCAGCAAACCACATGTGCTCACTAAAATATCTGTTACTCAGAGGTGTCTGTATAGCTTTTCTTGGTGATGGCGGTTTAGTCGCTCAGTTTGTGTTTGACTCTCTGCGACCCCATGAAATGTAGCCCACCAGGCTTGTGGGTCCATGGGATTTCCCAGGCAAGAATGCTAGAGTGGATTGCCATGTCCCGCTTCACAGGATCTTCCCAGTTCAGGGATCAAACCCTCATCTCCTGAATTGGCTGGCAGATTCTTTACCACTGAGCCTTCAGGGAGGCCCTTTGCCCTCTTTTCTTATCTACCCAGTAAATATTTTTTCAGTCTTCTAGCCTAAACTTTTGTGTGGTGTTCTTACTCTCCTTCAGGAGAATTAGATGGTTCCTCCCTTGTATCTCATACCCTGTTCTGTTGGAACGCCAGTAGAGTATTTCCCAAATTTTAGAAATTTACTCTCCTCTACTAGGCTGTGAGCTTGTTACCAGAAGGGATGTTGTTCTTTCTCTTTCCAGCATCTTACTCAAGAGTAGGTGCTTAATAGATGTTTGCTTGAATAAATTTTGAGATCTGGGGAAAAGCCAGTTTCTAACCATAGCATAAGAGAATTGAATATACTTTTTTTTTTTTTTTTAAGATTTATTTATTTATTTATTTTGGGTGGGTGTCGGGTTGGGGAGGGAGGGGAGCGGGCGGGCCACTTCTGTTGGTCTTTCATTTGTCCATTTTCATCCATCTTTGTTCTTTGGCCCATGTGGGCCTCCCATCGCGGTGGACTCTGTTGTCGCAGAGCACCGGCACTGGGCGCATGCGCTCCAGAGCTCCGGTTTGGTAGTTGGACACATCGGTCCAGCCGCTCCGCGGCACGTGGGATCTTCCCAGGCCAGGGATTGAACCGGCGCCCCTTGCACTGCAAGGCGGTGTCCTTACCCACTGGACCACCAGGGGAAGCCCCTGAATATACTTTTTAATTCACTTTGGAGTACTGTGAGGAAAACACTACTTAATTTAAAAACGTTTGGGAGAGTATAGGAAGCACAGTATTTTTTAAAAAAATAAATGTGTCATGAGTGATTAAGAAAATGCATGATTAAATACTTGTATTTAATATTGAGACTTTCATTTTAGTAACCTTTAAAGAAATTGAATGTAGTGAAAACTTCCTTTTTGCTTACATTTTTATGAAAGCACAAATATTTACTTACTGTGTTACCAACCTAAAGGTGCAGTGTTTAAAATTTGAGTCATCTAATAGTGTCATTATGATTTTAGTTTTTATAACTTAGTATCTAAATGGATTTTTTGAAAGTTGCACAGTGAATATTAGAACCATAAGCAGTGACTGGCAAAGTAGGATGTTTGATGTTTTAAAAGACCAGCAGGCTCTTCTCAGAGCAATTACTCACTGATACTATGATTAAAGAAAGAATCCTGGGTTGCAGGATAGTTGGTCTGTTATAATGGGCACCTCTTAATTTCCTTCTTTCGAGATTTTGGCTTAATCATTCAAATGATGGATTTTTTTCTTTTTTTTTTCAATTTTTAAGTTCTTCAGTCTGAAAGGCTTCAGTTTCATTCTCATTGTCTACTTAAATGTTAGCCAGTTTAAATGCCTTATAATTTCTTATACGTTGGGCTAACTTAAAGTATGCTAATATTTCTTGTCTCTAAGTTTGCTTTGCTTAGTCTTCTTAGCATTTACAGATGTGTTTGATATTGCAAAAGACAGAGTATACTAACTAGTATATTAACTTTATATTTTTTGTCTTTTTCTCTTTTAAAGGTAATGTGGCCTTAGATAATCTACAGATAAAAGAAAATGCTCTGGTAAGGTTTTTTTTGTTGTTGTTACTATGTTGAAAATGAAAGTGTTAGTCACTCAGTTATGTCTGACTGTTTGCAACCCCATGGACTGTAGTCTGTCAGGCTGCTCTGTCCATGGAATTCTCCAGGCAAGAATACTGGAGTGGGTTGCCATTTCCTTCTCCAGAGGATCTTCCTGACCCAGGGATTAAACCCGGTGTCCTGCATTGTAGGCAGATTCTTTTTTTTTTTTTAAATTGCTGTTTGTTAACAGTATAGCTTTTTTTTTTTTAACATTTATTTATTATTTATTTTGGCGGGGGTGGGGAGGGAGGGGGGTGGGCAGGCCACTTCCACTGGTCTTTCATTTTGTCTAGTTTCATCCATCTTTGTTCTTTGGCCCGCGTGGGCCTCCCATCGCGGTGGCATCTGTTGTCGCAAAGCACTGGCTTGGGGTGCATGCGCTCCAGAGCTCCGGCTCAGTAACTGGACACATCAGTCCAGCCACTCCGCGGCACGTGGGATCCTCCCAGGCCAGGGATCGAACCGGCAGCCCTTGCACTGCAAGGCGGTGTCCTTACCCACTGGACCACCAGGGAAAACCCTATAGGCAGATTCTTTACTATGTTGACTACTGAGGTAAATTGGTAAGCTCTTGGAAAGCCTGGTTACTAGGTATCTGGTACCAGGTACCAGATGAAGTGATTATTTATTTAATGATTTGTTCTAGGAAAATCTGAGATTAAAGATTTAGAAAAAAAAACCATTTTCTTTATGATTGAAATAGTATTTATTGGAAAATGAAGTATTTTTCTTTGATCTATAGAGATGATTGTATACTTAAATAATTATTACAAAGATGATTTGGGGGCACTTAATAATTTAAGATGTTCTTTTTTCTCTTCCTTCTGAAGAGTGAATTGGATGTTCCTTTTAAAGTTAAGGCTGGCCAAATTGGTAAGTATGTCACTCTTCATTTGAATTATTCTTCGTCCTTTTAGTTTTTTATTTTTCCTGTAATTTAATCTGAGACATCTTTTTTAGCTTGAACAAAACTGAGAAGTTTTTGGCTTAATGTTGATAAGAACTTTCCAAGTTCTGAGCCTAATGTATACCATCAGTTCAGTTGCTCACTCGTGTCCCAACTCATTGTGACCCCATGGACTGCAGCATGCCAGGCTTCCCTGTTCTTCACCATCTCCCAGAGCTTGCTCAAATTATGTCCATTTTGTTGGTGATGCTGTCTAACCATCTCATCCTCTACTGCCCCCTTCTCCTTTTTTTTTTTAGATTTTATTTATTTATTTATTTATTGGAGGGGGTCGGTTTGGGGGGGGAGGGAAGCGGGCGGGCCACTTCTCTTGGTCTTTCATTTGTCTAGTTTTCACCGATCTTTGTTCTTTGGCCCGTGTGGGCCTCCCATCACGGTGGCATCTGTTGTCGCAGAGCACCGGCTCTGGGCCCCGGCTCGGTAATTGGACACATCAGTCCAGCCGCTCCGCGGCACGTGGGATCTTCCCAGGCCAGGGATCGAACTGGCGCCCCTTGCACTGCAAGGCGGTGTCCTTACCCACTGGACCACCAGGGAAGCCCGTATTATAAGAATTTAATGGCTTTCTTCAAGGTTACTCACAGTTTTGAGAGACACTTTGCATGTAAGGATGCAAAGCATATTTTCTTTATATTTAGCCCTTTTTGGGGGGTTTATGGGGCACTTATATTGCTGTTAGCTTAAATTAGCGGTTATTAAATTACTGTTAGTTTAAAATAGAACACTGAACGTGTAGAGGCAGTGTGGCTAAGTACACTCAAGGGTGCTTTGGTTTTCTAAGAGGTAGATGTATTTGTGGATATTCCTTTTACTTAAAAATTAAAAAAACAATTCCTCATCTATAAAAGGATGGCAGTAAAGTAACTAACCTAATTTCAGTGGAATAAAGAATATTTAAGGATGGGAGGATAAGGGGCATTTCCCACATTTCCCACTTTTCAAATTAATTTTGATGAGATAATTACAAATAAAACACTGTCTGTTATAAATATAGATGGTGGTCGTTATAAAATCAACAGACTTAGAAATGACCCAGAAGTGTACTGCCCTTATCTCTAGGCTCCTCGGAAGTGGGAACCATTTAAGAGACTCATTAGGGTTATAAGCTGGAGAAAAGTAAAAATCTAGATGGAGAAATAATTCTAGATTTTTACCCTTGGTAAGAGATTCGCAGCCAAAACTGACTTGCCTCCATAGCCATCCAGGTGAATCAAGATATCCTCCTCCCTTACAAGATATCCCCCCTTTACATTCTTTTATTTCCTCTTCGGTCTCTCATCCTGTTCAATAATTCTTTGAGCTTTCAACGTCTTCATTTAAAAGTGCCCATGATTCTGCTAGTAAGAAGGTACCGATAAATGCACACGCAGAATGGCAGTGGAGAAACAGACTTAGTGAACAGACCTATGGTCATTGAGGGGAGGGAAGCTCGGATAAGAGTTATGGAAAGAGCAACAAGGAAACCTACACTATTGTATGTAATCGAGATTACCACTGTGATTAAACTGTAAGACTAAGGTAACCTACGTGGAGACTAAGCATCAACCTGCATTGTGCGCAGAGCCCGCTCCCGGCTGAATTGGACACTCAGTCCAGCCGCTCCGCGCACGTGGGATCTTCCCAGGCCAGGGATCGAACTGGCGCCCCTTGCACTGCAAGGCGGTGTCCTTACCCACTGGACCACCAGGGAAGCCCGTATTATAAGAATTTAATGGCTTTCTTCAAGGTTACTCACAGTTTTGAGAGACACTTTGCATGTAAGGATGCAAAGCATATTTTCTTTATATTTAGCCCTGTTTGGGGGTTTATGGGGCACTTATATTGCTGTTAGCTTAAATTAGCGGTTATTAAATTACTGTTAGTTTAAAATAGAACACTGAACGTGTAGAGGCAGTGTGGCTAAGTACACTCAAGGGTGCTTTGGTTTTCTAAGAGGTAGATGTATTTGTGGATATTCCTTTTACTTAAAAATTAAAAAAACAATTCCTCATCTATAAAAGGATGGCAGTAAAGTAACTAACCTAATTTCAGTGGAATAAAGAATATTTAAGGATGGGAGGATAAGGGGCATTTCCCACATTTCCCACTTTTCAAATTAATTTTGATGAGATAATTACAAATAAAACACTGTCTGTTATAAATATAGATGGTGGTCGTTATAAAATCAACAGACTTAGAAATGACCCAGAAGTGTACTGCCCTTATCTCTAGGCTCCTCGGAAGTGGGAACCATTTAAGAGACTCATTAGGGTTATAAGCTGGAGAAAAGTAAAAATCTAGATGGAGAAATAATTCTAGATTTTTACCCTTGGTAAGAGATTCGCAGCCAAAACTGACTTGCCTCCATAGCCATCCAGGTGAATCAAGATATCCTCCTCCCTTACAAGATATCCCCCCTTTACATTCTTTTATTTCCTCTTCGGTCTCTCATCCTGTTCAATAATTCTTTGAGCTTTCAACGTCTTCATTTAAAAGTGCCCATGATTCTGCTAGTAAGAAGGTACCGATAAATGCACACGCAGAATGGCAGTGGAGAAACAGACTTAGTGAACAGACCTATGGTCATTGAGGGGAGGGAAGCTCGGATAAGAGTTATGGAAAGAGCAACAAGGAAACCTACACTATTGTATGTAATCGAGATTACCACTGTGATTAAACTGTAAGACTAAGGTAACCTACGTGGAGACTAAGCATCAACCTGGGGGGTGAGAAGGGGGAAAAGGAAGGGAGGGCTCAGGGGAGAGGGGTCAGGGATATACCTATGACTGTTTGGGGATTATGTATACCTGTAAACAAGAAAGCTTGGTAAGAATGTGTAACAATAACTTTGCTGTACACCTAAAGCAAATGCAACATTGTAAAACAAATATACCCCCAAAAGAAAAAAGTGCCCATGATTCTGGTTGTATAAGTAGCTTAGTCGTTCACTTATTCGCATGATTTAGTTGAATCAGATTCTTTTGTCTTCGAGTCTGCTCAGCAGCATTGAGAGAACTAGAGCTTTTATAGGGTCATTATTTGTTAAATTGTGACGAGAGAAGGTATTTAATTTTGGAACATAGAAAACCATAGGGGTAGAAAAGGTTTGGATAGAATTGCTCTGATACAGTTGAGGGCAGAATGCAACACTGACTGCCTGGAGACTGAAAGAGAAGGCATACTAGAGATTGGGAAAAGAGTAAAGAAATAATATGGAAAGATACCAAAGACAGATTTTGCTGCCCCTTTTGAAATTTAGCTGAGAATACGTCCTTTTTGTCTTCTCTTTCCTGCTATGCATAGCTTTTTCCCGTAAAACTCCAAACTTGGCTTAGTGACAGGGTCATAGTTCATTTGTATTATAGGTAAGAAAGTTTCTGTAGGCCCATCTCTGAAGGACCTGATGTTAAGACCATCGTTTCTAAGAGGGAAGATGTGTTCTGTCTTTCATGTGATTGATAAGTAGGTATTTGGAATATAACTAGTTTGAACTGCCTGTAACTTAACAACACTAGTAATCACAGAGCAGTATATCTTGCCTTAGGGTTGGCCTCTTTGTCAAAGTTCTCTTCCTTTGGTGCTATAATCTGTTGCTGGTTCGATCCTGGGATCTTGAAAAAGATCTTTTAAAAAGATCTTGGAAAAAGATCTTTTAAACTGTGTTTGTTTTTTTTCTGAGTGATGTTCATACTATATGTGAGAAAGGTTTTGTATACCTTTTCTTTTAATGGAAAGTGAGAAATGTATAACTTCTTGAGCTCCCAACCTTATGGACTGTGGCCCACTAGGCTCCTCTGTCCATGGGATTTCCTGAGCAAGAATACTGGAGTGGGTTGCCAGCCGGGAAACCATCTAATAATTGATATGGAAAAGATCTTTTAAACTGTACGTTTTTTTTCTTCTGAGTGATGCTCATAGTATATGTGTGAAGGGTTTTGTATACTTTTTCTCTTAATGGAAAATGAGAACTATATATCTTCTTGAGCACCCAAATAAGAAGGTTGAAATTATGTTTCTTAGATAAATTAACTTTGAAGATTCCTTGGAAGAACCTGTATGGAGAAGCTGTTGTTGCAACTCTAGAGGGATTATACCTGCTTGTTGTCCCAGGAGCAAGTAAGTTATTTTAGCCTATAACCATTCAGTAATGTCATTATAAAATTAACTTGTTACCTTGGTTAAGTATTTTTATGTTTGGTAAAATATAAAATCATTTAAATAAACTAATTACATTCATATATGTATATATATACATACATTTTAGACACATATATATTGCCATATTTTATATCAAATATCTTTATACTATTGTTAAAGAATAATTTCAACCATTTGTGAAATTCATTCTATTCTCTATGAATAACTATTTTGCAACTAAGGCTTCCTATTGCTGCCCTTTTGAAATTTAGCTGAGAATACGTCCTTTTTGTCTTCTCTTTCCTGCTATGCATAGCTTTTTCCCGTAAAACTCCAAACTTGGCTTAGTGACAGGGTCATAGTTCATTTGTATTATAGGTAAGAAAGTTTCTGTAGGCCCATCTCTGAAGGACCTGATGTTAAGACCATCGTTTCTAAGAGGGAAGATGTGTTCTGTCTTTCATGTGATTGATAAGTAGGTATTTGGAATATAACTAGTTTGAACTGCCTGTAACTTAACAACACTAGTAATCACAGAGCAGTATATCTTGCCTTAGGGTTGGCCTCTTTGTCAAAGTTCTCTTCCTTTGGTGCTATAATCTGTTGCTGGTTCGATCCTGGGATCTTGAAAAAGATCTTTTAAAAAGATCTTGGAAAAAGATCTTTTAAACTGTGTTTGTTTTTTTTCTGAGTGATGTTCATACTATATGTGAGAAAGGTTTTGTATACCTTTTCTTTTAATGGAAAGTGAGAAATGTATAACTTCTTGAGCTCCCAACCTTATGGACTGTGGCCCACTAGGCTCCTCTGTCCATGGGATTTCCTGAGCAAGAATACTGGAGTGGGTTGCCAGCCGGGAAACCATCTAATAATTGATATGGAAAAGATCTTTTAAACTGTATGCTTTTTTTCTTCTGAGTGATGCTCATAGTATATGTGTGAAGGGTTTTGTATACTTTTTCTCTTAATGGAAAATGAGAACTATATATCTTCTTGAGCACCCAAATAAGAAGGTTGAAATTATGTTTCTTAGATAAATTAACTTTGAAGATTCCTTGGAAGAACCTGTATGGAGAAGCTGTTGTTGCAACTCTAGAGGGATTATACCTGCTTGTTGTCCCAGGAGCAAGTAAGTTATTTTAGCCTATAACCATTCAGTAATGTCATTATAAAATTAACTTGTTACCTTGGTTAAGTATTTTTATGTTTGGTAAAATATAAAATCATTTAAATAAACTAATTACATTCATATATGTATATATATACATACATTTTAGACACATATATATTGCCATATTTTATATCAAATATCTTTATACTATTGTTAAAGAATAATTTCAACCATTTGTGAAATTCATTCTATTCTCTATGAATAACTATTTTGCAACTAAGGCTTCCTATTAGGTTGAGGTGCATTAGACAGATTTATTTTGGGGAATGAAAAAAAATAAGTTTTTAAAAATGTACTGTCATGTTAATATACAGATTGGAAACGTTCTTTTTCCCATTTTTGTTACTTCTGACTTTGAGTGAATGTTCTTTAAAAAATGTGTGTAAAGTAGGTGATTTTTTTCATTGTAGATTATAATATTTTAATTTTCAATGAATGTTTTAAAGTAGTGATTTTTTAAAGTAATGTCTTTCGTTAGTAATTTTTTCTCAATTTGAGAACAAAATAACACTAACAAAAGTTTGCATATTTTAGGGAAAAATTACTTGCATTTTCTCAATCATAATGGAAAGACAGCTTTTATTTTCACACTTTGTTTTCTAGTCTTTATACATACTTGATTTAATGTAGCATTTATCACATTATGTATTTAACATGGATCTGATTTTTTTGCTTAATATGTGTATATATATATATATATATATATATATATATTAATATTATTTATTTTTGGCTGTGCTGGGTCTTCGTTGATGTGTGGGTTTAGCTGCTCTGTGGTATATGGTATCTTCCTGGTTCAGGGATCGAACCTGTGTCTCCTGCATTGGCAGACAGGTTCTTATCCACTGAGCCACAAGGGAAGCCCAATATATTTTTGATGAAATATGAAAACCACAGTTTTCGTGGTTATAGTCACAATTTTGAAAGGCTATATAATATTCCATCATGGGCTACCAACTGGGTTTTGCTATTACGGTGAGCATTATAAATAGATATGCTTCTCATTTTGTGTTATCTCCTTAGGGTATGTTATCAGAGATGAGATTACTAGATTGAGAGGATATGATTCTATGTATTTTATGATTGTTGATACGTGTTCTTGAATTTCTTATCAGTGTTACATTGCTACCAGCTGGTATTGGATATTGCGGGGGGGGGGAGGGGTTTGTAGTTACTCAAAATTTTACCACTCAGATATGATAATTGGGCATTTTTTGACTGGGTATTTTCTGCTTCCTCTTTGTTCTTCCCTTTTGCCTTTGTACTCACCCTTTTCTCCGATTACCTTTTTCCTCTATTCTTTCCGCCTTTAATTCCTTCCTTTTCCTTTTGATGTGAGCTTTGCAAATAGATAGGAATCATTCCTGTTTAAGCTTTTTTAAAGCCAATCTAAAGAATATAGATGTTTTTGACTTACAAAAAATTACATACTACACATGCACACACAATATTATAAAGAGGCTGAACTTTTCTTATTTATTTATTGTTGCCTTTCTTGATGTGTGAATTAACTGTGTATTTTTAGGTATTAAATATGATGCTGAAAAGGAAGAAAGATCCTTGCAAGATATTAAACAGAGAGAGTTATCCCGAATTGAAGAAGCCCTTCAAAAAGCAGCAGAGAAAGGTACCAAAAGGTTATGCTTTAGATAAATGTACATATACTTATATTTCAGATCCATTTATTTCTCTGTAAAGAGGATTCTTTTATAGGCCTTAATAAGCTGCAGTTCCAAAGAAGGAATCTTCTTTTAAAATCATATCTCACAATATTGATTGAAAGGATTTTAATGACTCACCCTTACGAATCATTGCCTTTGTGATTATTTTATCTCACCCGCCTGTTTACATTTTTTTTCTTTGTTCACTAGTTCAGGATCGAACCTGTGTCTCCTGCATTGGCAGACAGGTTCTTATCCACTGAGCCACAAGGGAAGCCCAATATATTTTTGATGAAATATGAAAACCACAGTTTTCGTGGTTATAGTCACAATTTTGAAAGGCTATATAATATTCCATCATGGGCTACCAACTGGGTTTTGCTATTACGGTGAGCATTATAAATAGATATGCTTCTCATTTTGTGTTATCTCCTTAGGGTATGTTATCAGAGATGAGATTACTAGATTGAGAGGATATGATTCTATGTATTTTATGATTGTTGATACGTGTTCTTGAATTTCTTATCAGTGTTACATTGCTACCAGCTGGTATTGGATATTGCGGGGGGGGGGAGGGGTTTGTAGTTACTCAAAATTTTACCACTCAGATATGATAATTGGGCATTTTTTGACTGGGTATTTTCTGCTTCCTCTTTGTTCTTCCCTTTTGCCTTTGTACTCACCCTTTTCTCCGATTACCTTTTTCCTCTATTCTTTCCGCCTTTAATTCCTTCCTTTTCCTTTTGATGTGAGCTTTGCAAATAGATAGGAATCATTCCTGTTTAAGCTTTTTTAAAGCCAATCTAAAGAATATAGATGTTTTTGACTTACAAAAAATTACATACTACACATGCACACACAATATTATAAAGAGGCTGAACTTTTCTTATTTATTTATTGTTGCCTTTCTTGATGTGTGAATTAACTGTGTATTTTTAGGTATTAAATATGATGCTGAAAAGGAAGAAAGATCCTTGCAAGATATTAAACAGAGAGAGTTATCCCGAATTGAAGAAGCCCTTCAAAAAGCAGCAGAGAAAGGTACCAAAAGGTTATGCTTTAGATAAATGTACATATACTTATATTTCAGATCCATTTATTTCTCTGTAAAGAGGATTCTTTTATAGGCCTTAATAAGCTGCAGTTCCAAAGAAGGAATCTTCTTTTAAAATCATATCTCACAATATTGATTGAAAGGATTTTAATGACTCACCCTTACGAATCATTGCCTTTGTGATTATTTTATCTCACTGCCTGTTAATTCTTTTTACTTTTCCTAAGCAGTCATTTCTACTATGCTACTTTATGGAGATTTCCCAAATTCTTTGAGTTCTTGCAGGCCCCTTAGTTTTTGCCAAAGCTTAATGGTTTCTTTGTCTGCCTTTTCACCTGTGTTGTTGAAAGATAATAAGGTTCAGTTTATTTATATAGTGAATAATGTTTAGAGGAAATGGTGCTCCAATTCTTTTCTTAGCTAAATCTTTTTTTTTTTTTTTTTAGCTGTATCTTTTTGTATTATGTAGCATATTTTTTAAAGCTTGGTTTTTCAGATTTCAGCATTTTAACATCTTATCTTAAGTTTTACCATTTGGTTTTATCTAAGAATAAAACTGGTGACTAATTTGGTTTATGGAGCAAGAATAAGGATAGGATGAAGCAGAGTAGTCTGTAGGATGATGAGTTGAAGGCCTTTCCAAGTCTGTTTTTCTCTTTCAAGTCAAATCATAGTCTGCTTGCTGATTGGAGTGTGAGAATGAATAGCATGTTGCATCATTTTTACATTATTTGGTAGCATGTTTGTGCATTTCTGTGGTGAAAGAAGGTGGTACTAGAAATGTCTAAGGCATTTCTCTCTGGTCCTTCTTAAAAGATATGGCAAATGTTGAGTTAGAAATGATGGAAATTATATTTAGATATTATAATAAGAAATCTTTTCCTAGCTTAAGCTGCTGATATTTAGTTAAACCAAGAAAGAATCTCTCTTAAAAATAGCTTGCTTATTAAAATTCTTTATCAGTGATTCTAATTTCTTTCCCTGAATGTTTTTCTTTTTATTTAGAATTATCAATTCTTTTACAAAAAAGTACTAAAATAGTTCAAATACAGAGGCTGTTTTAACATTGGAAAATTTTAAAAGCTTAAACTTTTTTTTCCCTTTCTCTTTTCATATTTAACCATGTCTTATGTTTCTGCTGAAACTTAAGTATCTATAGGTCCATGAAAACAGTTTTCTTAGTTTTTATAACTTTTATGTGCCAGATAAAGCAAAGTGGTAGTGGTTTTGTTTTACTACAATTCAGTGTGAGTCTTTCTTTCTATTCAATATTGATTGATTAGAAATAGTTTTATAAAAATGAGGAAAAAGGCTTGGAGAGCACTAGAATTTAATTTCTTTCTTAAATTCAGATTAAATATGTTTTATTAACACACATGCTATGATGTTATAGTCATCAATAGGTATATTTATATATGCTTGGATATATCGCTGTAACATGTAATTACACAGTTTTAATTTATAATAAATAATTAAGTTACATTTTCCTTCTTGAGAAATAAACCCCAAACTCATTTTTTTTTTTTTTTTTTATGCAGGAGTGTTCCCTTTTCTGCACACCCTCTCCAGCATTTATTTATTTATTTATTTATTTTTTTAAAAGATTTATTTATTTATTTATTTTGGGCGGGGGTCGGGCTGGGCAGGGAGAGGAGCAGGCGGGCCACCTCCACTGGTCTTCCGTTTCTTTGTGTTCATCCGTGTCTTTGTTCTTTGGCTCCTGTGGGCCTCCCATCGCGGTGGCGTCTCTCGTTGCAGAGCGCTGGCTCTGGGCGCATGCGCTCCAGAGCTCTGGCTCGGTAATTGGACACATCAGTCCAGCTGCTCCGCAGCACGTGGGATCTTCCCAGGCCAGGGCTCGAACTGGCGCCCCTTGCACTGCAAGGCGGTGTCCTTACCCGCTGGACCACCGGGGGAAGCCCCCATTTATTTTTTTTTTTTTTAATGGAAGTAGCTGTGATTGCTTTAAAAATATTTCACTGTTCCCAGTGTATTCTTAGGAAAAGCATAATATGTACTTTCTCCTGCTTTAGTAGTTGACAGCTTATTCAGCAAAATGATAACCTGTTACACATTTTAAGTGCTTATGAAATAGTGAGTACTGGGTTGTCAATACTTGGGAAACTCATAGTTTAGTTCTGGCAGACAGGCTGTTAAGGATGATTTGATAAATATTGAGGGAGTGAACATCTGTAAGTACTAAACTTGTGTAAATGGGGTAGTTATACTTCTAAATAATCATTATATTATAGCTTCTTGGATGATAAATTTGCCTTTTGTTGAGCTAGAGCTATGACTGAGAAGGTAAAACTCCATTTTAACATTATTGCATTAGATTTTGCCAGAAAAATGCTCTTAGTATGAAAGAGAGACATTCAGAAATTGGGAAATACATTGATAAAGATTTTTTTCCTTAACTGTTAGGAAGTACTTTTAATTATTTTAGACTGCATGTAAGTACTTTCTCTAGTTTGTGTGAATACGGATCCTGCTTTCATATAATGTTATTCACGTGAATGATTAAAGATAGCCCTGGCCTTTCTGTGCATTTCACCTGGCATTTCACCATTATTAATTAACAGTTTTGACTTGATTACTGTATTTTTTAATACTTATTATTTTCCCACTTATTTCTTAATTTTAAAAGCACAAAAGCACTCTCACATATGTATGGAGACTCAGAGGTAAGGAGAGGAAGTGATTTGACTATAAGCAGCAGTTGATAACAATGAAAATAGTCCTCAGGCTGATCTGCTTTAAAGAAGTGTTTTTACTGTTTTATTTGTTAAAATAGATTGCTGCCCATTATTATGTGGGAAAAAGAATAAAATTAAAATAGAACTAGAAGTTCATTTTTTAAAGAGCTTGCTTAATTGTGAAAATAAACTTGTTGATATTTTTCTTCTATTATTTCATTGTAGTGAGTTTATTTTCCTGGAAAGGTTATATTAAATTCATAGTGAAATCAAAAGATTTTCAAATGCTATATAGATTCTGTATTTTAAAATGTTAATTTTATAAAAAATCTCCAAGATTTTAGAGTGGAAGTAGCTGTGATTGCTTTAAAAATATTTCACTGTTCCCAGTGTATTCTTAGGAAAAGCATAATATGTACTTTCTCCTGCTTTAGTAGTTGACAGCTTATTCAGCAAAATGATAACCTGTTACACATTTTAAGTGCTTATGAAATAGTGAGTACTGGGTTGTCAATACTTGGGAAACTCATAGTTTAGTTCTGGCAGACAGGCTGTTAAGGATGATTTGATAAATATTGAGGGAGTGAACATCTGTAAGTACTAAACTTGTGTAAATGGGGTAGTTATACTTCTAAATAATCATTATATTATAGCTTCTTGGATGATAAATTTGCCTTTTGTTGAGCTAGAGCTATGACTGAGAAGGTAAAACTCCATTTTAACATTATTGCATTAGATTTTGCCAGAAAAATGCTCTTAGTATGAAAGAGAGACATTCAGAAATTGGGAAATACATTGATAAAGATTTTTTTCCTTAACTGTTAGGAAGTACTTTTAATTATTTTAGACTGCATGTAAGTACTTTCTCTAGTTTGTGTGAATACGGATCCTGCTTTCATATAATGTTATTCACGTGAATGATTAAAGATAGCCCTGGCCTTTCTGTGCATTTCACCTGGCATTTCACCATTATTAATTAACAGTTTTGACTTGATTACTGTATTTTTTAATACTTATTATTTTCCCACTTATTTCTTAATTTTAAAAGCACAAAAGCACTCTCACATATGTATGGAGACTCAGAGGTAAGGAGAGGAAGTGATTTGACTATAAGCAGCAGTTGATAACAATGAAAATAGTCCTCAGGCTGATCTGCTTTAAAGAAGTGTTTTTACTGTTTTATTTGTTAAAATAGATTGCTGCCCATTATTATGTGGGAAAAAGAATAAAATTAAAATAGAACTAGAAGTTCATTTTTTAAAGAGCTTGCTTAATTGTGAAAATAAACTTGTTGATATTTTTCTTCTATTATTTCATTGTAGTGAGTTTATTTTCCTGGAAAGGTTATATTAAATTCATAGTGAAATCAAAAGATTTTCAAATGCTATATAGATTCTGTATTTTAAAATGTTAATTTTATAAAAAATCTCCAAGATTTTAGAGTTAACCTTAACTCTAAAAAGACTTATGAAAAATGTCAGTTTCTTGTTTTAGCCTTCTCTATCCTTTGGACTCACTTCTGGGAGGGAGCCATCATTTTAGAATTATGTGGCTGTCTAATTTATTAATGTAATGCACTATCTTGGATTTCCTGTTATAGCAGTTCACGAGTTTACCTCTCTAATCATCTCTTTTTACCCTTAATTCCCCTTTCTGTCTTCTCATAATATGGCTGTATCGTAATTTCTGGCCACTTAATGAGTCAAAATTTACATTACTATGACAAAACAATTATTGTTCATTGCATGGGTCAAATAATATCCTGTGATTATATTTCCTTTTCACCAGCCTTTTGTTTTTCTAAAGTTTGTAGATGCTTCTTTCCTATTTGCCTGGTCTTCTATTTAAATTTACCTTAAATTCTTTTTCTGTACTACATGAAATCTATTAATCATACAGCTATCTGCCAGTGTTATTTTCCAGTTGTCCAGACCCATCTATATCTTGGTCCTCTCCCTGTCCCCATTTCCTTCTTGGAAAAACAGAGATATACATAGAGTGTTATGGAAGTTCATAAGGGGTAGATCGTGTTCAGCCAACGATGGGGGGACAGTGGGAAGGTCTGTATTTCAGCTGAGTGTGCAGAAAGGAGAGAGGGCATTCTAGGTTAAGGGGACAGTGAACTGAAAAAATATAAAGCATGTATGGGGAGCCGCTAAGAATTTGGGACTTTGATAGTGTAGCTGGACATAAGTTGGAACACTAACTTTAGAACAGTTTTGAGGGATTTGAATACCATGATGATGATAATGATAGCAGCTAACATGTATTGAGAATTTACTGTTTGCAAGTCACTCTTGAACATGCTCAATACCAACTGACTCATTTAATAGTCATAATTCTATGATAAAAAGGTTTTTATTGTTGCCATCTTATCATTGAGAAACTGTAAGTTAAATAGCTTGTTCTAGATTATGCTGCTAGAAAATGATAGAGCTAGAAAATGATAGAGCTCAGTCTGGCTCTTGACTCTACATTATTATGGACTTTAAGTGCTAGTCAGTGAGAAGGTAAGCTTTTCTTCAAAAATCTGGAGAGTGACGTGATCACAGCTGTGTTTTAGATGGTATCTAGGCTGAATTTGGGGAGGGAAATGAAAGACGGTGCTATCTAGCCATCACTAACAAGAATAGATAGAAAGGATTCAGACAGTATGTCTTGAAGGGAATATCACACTAAAGTAAGATGAATTCATTTCCATTGACTCTAAAATTAGCACAAATATCACAGCAATATTTCATTCTGAAAATGAGCAAATGGTGGGCAGAAATGGAACCAAAAATGGCAGAACCAAAAATTTGGTAAATCAGTGAGACAGTAGTCATAGGTGATATTTGTCTGTTGTGCTTTACTTGATTATTACAATTTTAATTATTAAGAATTTTTGTTTTAATGTATAAAAGCAATGCTTGTATGTTGAAAGAATGAAGATGGTGTCTCTTGAGAATATTTCCATAGAAGTAAGTTGTCTTCGTGTCACTAGGTTTTTCTTGTTCTGTTACATAATACCTGATTCTTTGAACTAAGTTCAGACATGTTTTATATGTGAAATTAAAGATATCTTTAAAATGCTTTGCATTTTGGTTATTGCTGCCATGCGGACGAGGCGCACATTCAGGGGAGTTCATATATGGCTTGGAAAACTTTGTTTACAAGGACGTCAAGCCTGGTGGGTATGCATGGTTAATCATATTGAACTACTTACAGAACTACATTCTGATCCATGCTTGTGCTCTTAATGAAGTTCATGTGACCTGTCATACTTTTAGAAAATATGGAAATGTAATTCATGTTTTTTCCTCTTGACTGTCATTTCCTTTCCTCCACCTTCTGCAATCATTGATTCATTTGCCAAATACTTTATGTCTTCTAGTAGCAAGACTCTGCTGGATGCTGAGCATTCATAGGGTGAAACAGACACAATTCACTGCCCTTATGAAGCTCACAGTTTGATCTATAGATAACTTTCAAATCTGGACTGCCTTTTGTAAAAAGCAATAAAATGGGACCTTTTTTTTGAATGAGACTTTATTTAGGATCATGGTAAAAGATGTTGCCTTTTCCTCCCTGATTTGCTTCACCTGTGTAATAGCTTTAGCAGTACCTGTAGACTGCTGTCCTAGACAGCCTCTCAAAAGGCAAACTTGAAAGCTGACTGCTTTAGGATTTATGATAGAGTTCTTTTGTGTCCTAGGAAATTTACCAAGCACATTAGAGTGATAATAATTTTGAATATTACAGACAGTAATTTTATATATTTATATTTTTAAATTTTCAGGAACTTGTGATATTATTTTGACTCTAAAATTAGCACAAATATCACAGCAATATTTCATTCTGAAAATGAGCAAATGGTGGGCAGAAATGGAACCAAAAATGGCAGAACCAAAAATTTGGTAAATCAGTGAGACAGTAGTCATAGGTGATATTTGTCTGTTGTGCTTTACTTGATTATTACAATTTTAATTATTAAGAATTTTTGTTTTAATGTATAAAAGCAATGCTTGTATGTTGAAAGAATGAAGATGGTGTCTCTTGAGAATATTTCCATAGAAGTAAGTTGTCTTCGTGTCACTAGGTTTTTCTTGTTCTGTTACATAATACCTGATTCTTTGAACTAAGTTCAGACATGTTTTATATGTGAAATTAAAGATATCTTTAAAATGCTTTGCATTTTGGTTATTGCTGCCATGCGGACGCAGGCGCACATTCAGGGGAGTTCATATATGGCTTGGAAAACTTTGTTTACAAGGACGTCAAGCCTGGTGGGTATGCATGGTTAATCATATTGAACTACTTACAGAACTACATTCTGATCCATGCTTGTGCTCTTAATGAAGTTCATGTGACCTGTCATACTTTTAGAAAATATGGAAATGTAATTCATGTTTTTCCTCTTGACTGTCATTTCCTTTCCTCCACCTTCTGCAATCATTGATTCATTTGCCAAATACTTTATGTCTTCTAGTAGCAAGACTCTGCTGGATGCTGAGCATTCATAGGGTGAAACAGACACAATTCACTGCCCTTATGAAGCTCACAGTTTGATCTATAGATAACTTTCAAATCTGGACTGCCTTTTGTAAAAAGCAATAAAATGGGACCTTTTTTTTGAATGAGACTTTATTTAGGATCATGGTAAAAGATGTTGCCTTTTCCTCCCTGATTTGCTTCACCTGTGTAATAGCTTTAGCAGTACCTGTAGACTGCTGTCCTAGACAGCCTCTCAAAAGGCAAACTTGAAAGCTGACTGCTTTAGGATTTATGATAGAGTTCTTTTGTGTCCTAGGAAATTTACCAAGCACATTAGAGTGATAATAATTTTGAATATTACAGACAGTAATTTTATATATTTATATTTTTTATAACTTTTCAGGAACTTGTGATATTAGCTCAGTCACACTTAAAATTTGTTTTGGTTAAATGGCAATTCGGGTATCTATCTCAAGTTGTAAATAATAATAAGCATTATGGTAGAATTACTTTTGCTGCTAGAAACTTCCTGAATATTTAGGTTTGTTATGACCGATGGAAGAATAATTTGCATGGCAAATTTCGCAGCATTGAATGAAATGACCCTAAAAAGGGTTTCTCTCTGAACAGATCTGCCCTTTGAGTAAGTGTGGCTAACTATGTTCATTTGTCTTAGAGTCACTTTGTTTAATATAAATATACCATGGAACTCATGGTTCACTGTCCAGTTTTGTAGGTAGTCTCTGTAGTCTGCCAGTGGCAGTGTTTTCTGATCTTACTAGGAGCAGCCTGCCTCCAGGATACAAATGAATTCCACTGACCTATTTACGTATGTAACAAAAATCACTGGGCAGCAGAGCTTAAAAAACCAGACAGACAGAGGTCACTACAAAGTAAAACTTCCATGATTCAGAGTTTCCTTTTATTCAAAAAAGGGATATTAGCCTGGATGGAAAAAAAAAAAAAAAAAACTCAGCCTAGAATTTGATGATTCTGAAATGAGAAGAATTAACTTTGTTGATGATGTCTGTTGTTTAGTCTTCCAAGACTTTTTGTGTACTTTATAATACGTTTGTTTTTTCAGTTTCTGAGTGCATATTTATTCCTCATTAAAAACCTTTGTTTCTGGAGTGGTGGTTTTCAAAAAGTCAGAAGTATTTTCATAATAATGCTAAGTCATTGTTTGTTTTTTGTATTGACATTGGTGCTGATAGTGCAGGAGCAGTGTTGTGTAACATTGCTGGCTGCCTAAGCATGAATCCAGACAGTGGCAGCCAACTACCCCCAGTAGCTGGTGGACTGTCTCCTGCCAGTCACTCACAGTGGAAAACAAAATAGAATGGAAGGAGCACCAATTTTACTTAAGAAGGTCATTGATGAAATAGAGTTCTTTTGTGTCCTAGGAAATTTACCAAGCACATTAGAGTGATAATAATTTTGAATATTACAGACAGTAATTTTATATATTTATATTTTTTATAACTTTTCAGGAACTTGTGATATTAGCTCAGTCACACTTAAAATTTGTTTTGGTTAAATGGCAATTCGGGTATCTATCTCAAGTTGTAAATAATAATAAGCATTATGGTAGAATTACTTTTGCTGCTAGAAACTTCCTGAATATTTAGGTTTGTTATGACCGATGGAAGAATAATTTGCATGGCAAATTTCGCAGCATTGAATGAAATGACCCTAAAAAGGGTTTCTCTCTGAACAGATCTGCCCTTTGAGTAAGTGTGGCTAACTATGTTCATTTGTCTTAGAGTCACTTTGTTTAATATAAATATACCATGGAACTCATGGTTCACTGTCCAGTTTTGTAGGTAGTCTCTGTAGTCTGCCAGTGGCAGTGTTTTCTGATCTTACTAGGAGCAGCCTGCCTCCAGGATACAAATGAATTCCACTGACCTATTTACGTATGTAACAAAAATCACTGGGCAGCAGAGCTTAAAAAACCAGACAGACAGAGGTCACTACAAAGTAAAACTTCCATGATTCAGAGTTTCCTTTTATTCAAAAAAGGGATATTAGCCTGGATGGAAAAAAAAAAAAAAAAAACTCAGCCTAGAATTTGATGATTCTGAAATGAGAAGAATTAACTTTGTTGATGATGTCTGTTGTTTAGTCTTCCAAGACTTTTTGTGTACTTTATAATACGTTTGTTTTTTCAGTTTCTGAGTGCATATTTATTCCTCATTAAAAACCTTTGTTTCTGGAGTGGTGGTTTTCAAAAAGTCAGAAGTATTTTCATAATAATGCTAAGTCATTGTTTGTTTTTTGTATTGACATTGGTGCTGATAGTGCAGGAGCAGTGTTGTGTAACATTGCTGGCTGCCTAAGCATGAATCCAGACAGTGGCAGCCAACTACCCCCAGTAGCTGGTGGACTGTCTCCTGCCAGTCACTCACAGTGGAAAACAAAATAGAATGGAAGGAGCACCAATTTTACTTAAGAAGGTCATTGATGAAATAGAAAACATTTAATTTTAGTAAGTTACAGCTCTTGAGCATATGTGCCTTTGTTGTTTTGTGACAAAAGAGGAAGCATACATATTGCACTTTTGTGGTCTGATGTAGGATAATTGTCTCCAGGGAAAATCCTCTTGCAGTTGTTTGGGTCGTCAAGTGCAACCAGCTGCTTTTCTCACTGGAAGCCATTTTACTTGGAAGAATGACTGACGGACTGTTGTTACTCAGATTTGGGTGTTTGGTAGACATTTCAACAACACAGCTTTAAAAAAAACCTGACCGTGTTTGTCGCCAGCAATAAGATTGGAACTTTTGAACAACAATTAGAATTTTGGGGAATTTGTGTTTGCCACCTTGAGCTTGGCAGCTTCCCTTCCTTAAAGGCTTTTCTGATTAGATTTTTAGTGGTATTAACAGTGAGATTTTTTTTGTATTAATAGAGGGGCTCCACATTTGCACCATCTGTATAATTCAATGAAGCAGTATTTTCATATTATCAAAGGATGGTAATAAAAACTATGAGTGTATTCAGGTGCCCAATAGACTGGTTTTAACTTAGACAAAAAAATCACTGCGAGGTTCAGATTCCAAGATGCACCTTTAAGAAACTGTCACTAGTTCGGTTGTAGTATCCATAATTACCTGAGAAGATGTTCATATGTAAAATATGAAGATGTTCTTCCTGTTTCCTGTTACATATCTGCAGTTAGGTCAGATTTTCCTCACATACCTCAGTCTAAACAATAGATTCCCCAAAGAGTAAAGGCAGAAGCAGGTGTTTGTATCCAGCAGTCTTCTACTAAACCAGACATTAAAGAGATTTGGAAGGTTGTAAAACCATAAAAGTCTTCTCATTACAGGCTTTTGTTCAAAAAATATAGTTGTTTTTCATAAATACATGTTGCCTGTACACAATTGGTTACTTAATGTGTTAATAAATGTTGAAAAGCTTTTCAGTGTTGATTTCCAGTATGGTAAATATCAATAGCTGTAACTATAATTAGCTGTAACTAATGAAAAGCTGTTTAAGGTTCTTAAATTTTAAGTGTGTTAAGGGGACCCTAAGACCCTGCTCCAAGAGCCTGGACTAGAGCTGATGTGTAGATGGCAGTTGAATGTAAAGATTTATAAGTTGGGTTAGGTAGGTTTGGGTTAATGCCATGAAGCGAGACAATGCCAGATAAAAGTAGATGAGATGTTAAAAGAGTTATTAAGCTAAATGTAAATTTCTGTGTACATTTTTTTTTTTTTTTTTGCCTTTTTTGTATTCATTATATCCTCAAGTCATTAAAGAATTCTTCTGAGGTGTATCATCCAGAGGAAGTCATCCATCAGCAGCCTAGCCTTCATTTCATTTGTGTCCCTGTGTTCCTACCTCACATTTACCATACCTTCTCTGAAAGTCTTATAGTCTGTCATTATTACATTTTCAATATTTTGGCAATGTTGAAATTAAAAATTAAAGTTTATATTGTAGACAGTCATATATATTCTCATGGGCATTGTGTATGGATATTTACCCAATTTTTGTATAATTGCACCTGCCCAGTAATTTTCTCGATTAACGAAGGTTATTCTAGAGTAAAAAAGGTTGGATTTCTGCTTGTATTGAGGTAACAGGTCAATTTAGACTAACGGTGAATTATGCCAAAATTTGCTGTCAGGAAGAAGTCTCTTGTTTTCTTTTCTGTCCTCTAGTCTGCTAACTTGAATTTTATCCTTTTCTTACTAAAATGCTTCCACTGAGAAGGACGAAACGTAAAAGCACAAAAACATTTTAAGAAACCTTTTAAAGGTCTTGATCGCTCAAAAGGTAGGTAAAGGTAGTTTTATGCCATGTGTTATTTATACACAGACATTAGGATTTGGAAGGTTGTAAAACCAGTAAACAGTCTTCTCACTAAACCAGACATTAAAGAGATTTGGAAGGTTGTAAAACCATAAAAGTCTTCTCATTACAGGCTTTTGTTCAAAAAATATAGTTGTTTTTCATAAATACATGTTGCCTGTACACAATTGGTTACTTAATGTGTTAATAAATGTTGAAAAGCTTTTCAGTGTTGATTTCCAGTATGGTAAATATCAATAGCTGTAACTATAATTAGCTGTAACTAATGAAAAGCTGTTTAAGGTTCTTAAATTTTAAGTGTGTTAAGGGGACCCTAAGACCCTGCTCCAAGAGCCTGGACTAGAGCTGATGTGTAGATGGCAGTTGAATGTAAAGATTTATAAGTTGGGTTAGGTAGGTTTGGGTTAATGCCATGAAGCGAGACAATGCCAGATAAAAGTAGATGAGATGTTAAAAGAGTTATTAAGCTAAATGTAAATTTCTGTGTACATTTTTTTTTTTTTTTTTGCCTTTTTTGTATTCATTATATCCTCAAGTCATTAAAGAATTCTTCTGAGGTGTATCATCCAGAGGAAGTCATCCATCAGCAGCCTAGCCTTCATTTCATTTGTGTCCCTGTGTTCCTACCTCACATTTACCATACCTTCTCTGAAAGTCTTATAGTCTGTCATTATTACATTTTCAATATTTTGGCAATGTTGAAATTAAAAATTAAAGTTTATATTGTAGACAGTCATATATATTCTCATGGGCATTGTGTATGGATATTTACCCAATTTTTGTATAATTGCACCTGCCCAGTAATTTTCTCGATTAACGAAGGTTATTCTAGAGTAAAAAAGGTTGGATTTCTGCTTGTATTGAGGTAACAGGTCAATTTAGACTAACGGTGAATTATGCCAAAATTTGCTGTCAGGAAGAAGTCTCTTGTTTTCTTTTCTGTCCTCTAGTCTGCTAACTTGAATTTTATCCTTTTCTTACTAAAATGCTTCCACTGAGAAGGACGTAAACGTAAAAAGCACAAAAAACATTTTAAGAAACCTTTTAAAGGTCTTGATCGCTCAAAAGGTAGGTAAAGGTAGTTTTTATGCCATGTGTTATTTATACACATTGCCACTTGATTTCTGTCTTCAAAGATAAAATGAATGTTAGATTACAGTATAACTTCAAAAGTAAATTTTAAGTTGGAAATACATACTAAAATTTAAAATAAAATAAGAAATAGGTTGTAATTCCCATTGAGTAGTGCCTTTGTTATCCTTTGGTCATTGAATATGAATTATCTGATAATTTCAACTCTTGAACTTGTGTTTTTCTATTTTTTTGTATAGATAAACCAAAAGAAGCCAAAAAGGATACGTTTTTGGAAAAACTGGCAACTCAAGTAATTAAAAATGTACAAGTAAAAATCACAGACATCCACATTAAATATGAAGATGATGTAAGTAGTTTATTTGGTTTAAGTTAGTAATTGTGTATTTTATGACATTAATTCTTCACTTGCCCATACATGGCAGGTCTAAATCCAAGATTGGTCTTTTCTTGATTAGTATGCTATCATATCTCCTTAGTTTCTTTAGGGGCATTTTTCATTAAATGTGTATAAATATATCATAAGCCACCACGTATTTCTTTCTAAAATTAATTTAAGAGAGTTTTGGATTTTCCTCTATTGTTTATTTCGAATTTTGTTTAAAGACTTAGACTAATAAAACTTTAAGGAACTAACTGTTTTTTTATAAGGACAAAAAAAAAATTGGTTCCCAGAGGTGATGAAGTGATCAGTTTCAGTGGTGGTTGGTAGAAAGGTAACTAAAACCCAGGTCACTTGGCTGCTAGTCTCATTCACTTTACATTCTGCCACGCTGCATTTTAATACGCACAACTACTCACACACACAAGGAGCAGTGGTTAGAAACGATACTTCATTAGTTGATTAAGAACTAATTGATTGGCATTAGTCAATTAAGAACTAATCCATTAATATTAGTTAAAGTATAATCAATATTTTGAACAAAGTAATGTGCATTGCTTTGTCACAGAGTTTGAAACATAAGTGAAAAGTCTTGAATTTTTTCCCTTACCTAACAAATTGGAAATGCTTTTTCATCTTTTCAAAAAATGAGTTTGCTTTCTTTGTTGATTTTAGTTTGCTTTAAGTTAGACCAAATTTTGCTAACAAATAAATGTCTAAAAAACCTAACTCATCATTAGACTGAATTTTTGTGTTTTGGCTGTGCTGGGTTTTCATTGTTCTGCAGGCATTTCTCTAGTTGTGATGAGCAGGGGCTACTCTCTAGTTGTGGTGCTTGAACTTTCTAATTGTGGCGGCTTCTCTTGTTGCAGAGCATGAGCTCTGGGGTGTGTGGGCTTCAGTAGTTGGCAGCATGTGGGCTCAGTAGTTGTGGCTCCTGGGCTCTAAAGCACAGACTCAGTAGTTGTGGTGCATGGGCTTAGTTGCTTTGTGGCATGTGATGTCTTTCCGGACAGGGATCAAACTCATGTCTCCTGTGTTGGCAGGTGGATTCTTTACCACTGAACCACCTTGGAAGTCCATCAGACTGAATTTTACAAACAAATAAATGTCTAAAAAACCCAACTTATAAATTGTCTTGTTTTAAAACAAACTTAGGAAAATAAAATCGACACAACCTGTCATGGAAGTAAAAGAATTGTTCTTAAAGTCAGTGGCATGTTGATGAATACTAATCTCAGCTTGAACTAGCTTTTCTAGAGCAAGTACAATTTGGAAGATACATTATTTCTTTCTCTTTAATGAAAAAAATACAGAGATGCACTGGAGTGGGCCAAGTAATATCGATTACAATTACATTGGTGTCAATGACAAAATATATTAAAACCATCTACATAAAAATATTAAAAGTACAAAGAGGTCTTCCTTTTATCGTGCCTCTTTCAGTGTGATTACCTTAATTATTGTGTCTGGAAGGATAGTGAAAAATATAGAAATGGGCGTGGGCAAAGTATAATTTATCATAATGTTGCTCATTATACGAGAGCAATAATTTATGGGTAGTGTATTAGTAGCTGAGGATTTATGTTTTATTAAGGTTCCTTCTGAAATAACTGCAAGTCATTTTGAGCTAAGTATAAAAAGATCAGTTGAAGGAAATATATTTTCCTGCAAATCATAATGTAAGCAAAGCTCATAAAGCTCTTTGTGCTTTATAGCTATACCAGAGCATGTGCTTTTCCTGTTTGAGAAGGTCGTATGTGACTAGAAAGAATCTTGAGCATCTTCTAACAAACCGTTTTTTAAAGTATCATTAGAAATTAAAGATTTAGAGAGTTCATATTTCTAAATGTGGAAGTCCTTTAAAAATATTTAGTGGCACTGTTTTATCTTCAACTCCTTGCCTTTACTTTTTTTTAAATCTGTGGAGAACATCTTTAGTGGTATGCATAAAGAGACTGTGTCTTATAAACTATCTAGACAAGAATCTGTTTAGTCCTAGTTAGTGAGTCTTCCCACTTGTAGTAAGAAAATAGTTCCACTGAAGAAGAATCCTGTCAGTGTCATTCCTACAAAATATGGAAAATCCCAGCCATGTTCCTGTTCTCTTTCCCTTTCTCTTCCACAGATCCATTTGGGTTGTGTAACTTACCTGTAAACTCATTGTCCTCTGTTGCCTCTTGTAGAGTGGAAAATGGGTTTACCCTCACCATGAGTATATTTTAATGTCAGCCTTTTCTCTTTGACAGATAACAGATCCACAGCGGCCTCTTTCATTTGGTGTCACACTGGGAGAGCTTAGTCTGTTGGTAAGTTGACCTTTAAAATTTCTATGGAGCCTGTAAAATAATCTTCTCAGGGTGAACTAGCTTTTCTAGAGCAAGTACAATTTGGAAGATACATTATTTCTTTCTCTTTAATGAAAAAATACAGAGATGCACTGGAGTGGGCCAAGTAATATCGATTACAATTACATTGGTGTCAATGACAAAATATATTAAAACCATCTACATAAAAATATTAAAAGTACAAAGAGGTCTTCCTTTTATCGTGCCTCTTTCAGTGTGATTACCTTAATTATTGTGTCTGGAAGGATAGTGAAAAATATAGAAATGGGCGTGGGCAAAGTATAATTTATCATAATGTTGCTCATTATACGAGAGCAATAATTTATGGGTAGTGTATTAGTAGCTGAGGATTTATGTTTTATTAAGGTTCCTTCTGAAATAACTGCAAGTCATTTTGAGCTAAGTATAAAAAGATCAGTTGAAGGAAATATATTTTCCTGCAAATCATAATGTAAGCAAAGCTCATAAAGCTCTTTGTGCTTTATAGCTATACCAGAGCATGTGCTTTTCCTGTTTGAGAAGGTCGTATGTGACTAGAAAGAATCTTGAGCATCTTCTAACAAACCGTTTTTTAAAGTATCATTAGAAATTAAAGATTTAGAGAGTTCATATTTCTAAATGTGGAAGTCCTTTAAAAATATTTAGTGGCACTGTTTTATCTTCAACTCCTTGCCTTTACTTTTTTTTAAATCTGTGGAGAACATCTTTAGTGGTATGCATAAAGAGACTGTGTCTTATAAACTATCTAGACAAGAATCTGTTTAGTCCTAGTTAGTGAGTCTTCCCACTTGTAGTAAGAAAATAGTTCCACTGAAAAAGAATCCTGTCAGTGTCATTCCTACAAAATATGGAAAATCCCAGCCATGTTCCTGTTCTCTTTCCCTTTCTCTTCCACAGATCCATTTGGGTTGTGTAACTTACCTGTAAACTCATTGTCCTCTGTTGCCTCTTGTAGAGTGGAAAATGGGTTTACCCTCACCATGAGTATATTTTAATGTCAGCCTTTTCTCTTTGACAGATAACAGATCCACAGCGGCCTCTTTCATTTGGTGTCACACTGGGAGAGCTTAGTCTGTTGGTAAGTTGACCTTTAAAATTTCTATGGAGCCTGTAAAATAATCTTCTCAGGGTGAATTTCCTAAAATCAGCTATTGCTGCAAATAGCTGTATTTTTCTTTAATTTTCTTTATTTGTTTATTTAATTTTGGCTATTCTGAGTTTTCAGTGCTGCTACAGGCTCTTCTCTAGTTGCAAGGAGTGGGGGCCACTTTCCAGTTGAGGTGAGCAGACCCCCTGTTGTGGTGACTTACCTCTTTGTGGAGCTCAGGCTCCAGGGCACATGGGCATCAGGAGTTGTGGCTCAGAGGCTCTAGAGCACAGGCTCAACAGTTGTGGCTCACGGGCCCAGCTGCTCTGCAGCATGTGGGATCTTCTCTAAGCAGGGATCAAACCCGTGCCCCCTGCATTGGCAGGTGAACTCTTCACCATTGAGCTACCAGGGGAGCCCTAGCTGTTTTATTTTTATGTGTAATTGTTCTACAGCTTTTCTAGAAATTTACAGTTTTTAGTAATACTTTTATTATATTCACTAATTATTTTGACTTATCTTTGAATTTAACAAATACCAAAATATCAAGAGCAAGTGTTTTGAAAGGCTTAAAAGCTGTATCTTAAATAAGGAGTAAACTATGAGCAGATAGATTTTCATAGATGGATTCCATTGAGTCAAGTTCTTATCCAGAGTATAATTTCTGAATATCTTGTACATGTGTGTCTATTTATATGTATATATATGTGTATGCCTTTTATATTGAAGTGTGCATAAGATAACTTATTTTGAGTAAGTATTTTATAATGTAGTTTATTTTTTCTTTTAAAGGTCTCTAGTATATAGGGTTGGTTTATCCAGGTTTCACATTTTTTCTGTTATGAAAACTAAGAGGTAGGAAACATGTTTTAAAGGACAATTAGCAGTAAATCATACTAGGTACATTTTTGCCTTTTGATTAATTACATGAAGATGGCCTTAAGTGAGAAAGAAGATGAAGGAAAAATGAAAGTGAAGTAGACTATTAAATAGGAAACATGATTGTTCCATGGATGCCTTGAAAATGATCTATGCATACAGAGAAGTAGAGAGATGCATCAGTTGAAGATCAAAGCAAAAAAAAAAAATTAAAGGAAAGGTATTGAAGAAACAAAGGAAAGGAAGTCAAGGAAGCTCATGTTTAATACACTGTTTAACCTCTTCTTGTCTCCAAAATAAATTTCAAGTAGCTTTCAGTAAAAAAGAAATAATACCCTAATACTTTTAAAGAACCAGAATCTGGGGCTTCCCTGGTGGTCCAGTGGGTAAGGACACCACCTTGCAGTACAAGGGGCGCCAGTTCCGTCCCTGGCCTGGGAAGATCCCACGTGCTGTGGAGCGGCTGGACCCATGTGTCCAACTACTGAGCCAGAGTTCTGGAGTGCATCTGCCCAGAGCCGGTGCTCTGCGATGGGAGAGGCCACTGCAATGGGAGGCCCACATAGGCCAAAGAATAAAGATAAATAAATGAAAGGTCAATAGAAGTGGCCAAAAAAAATAAGAGCCAGAATCTGTGTTTTGAAAGGTAGAGTGATAATCATTCCAGAAAAATGACACTAATAGTATTAGTCATAAGTGAACTCAGTATTTTTTTTTTTTTTAATTTATCTTTTGGGGAGTGGGGTGGGGAGGGAGGGGGATGGGCGGGCCACTTCTATTGGGCTTTCATTTCTCTGTTTTCATCCATCTTTGTTCTTTGGCTCCTGTGGGCCTCCCATCGCGGTGGCCTCTGTTGTCGCAGAGCACCGGCTCTGGGCGCATGCGCTCCAGAGCTCCGGCTTGGTAATTGGACACATCAGTCCAGCCGCTCTGGGGCACGTGGGATCTTCCCAGGCCAGGGATGGAACCGGCACCCCCTGCACTGCAAGGCGGTGTCCTTACCCACTGGACCACCAGGGGAAGCCCTGAGCTCAGTATTTAATGTTGAGCTTCTAGCAGACCAAATGGAAACACAAAACAGTCATGTATCATACTTCCCATTGACTGCTAACAGATGTGCCAGGGCATAAGGATGATGTGCCGTTTCCTTAGTGTGTGCTGCGGTTGGATCCTCCGCGTCTTTGCTCAGATTCTTCATATGGTTTTCTTTGCCTGTGTTATTCTTTCCCCTTAAACTGGCTGGTGATTCTATTCAGGTTTTAATATTTCCTTGAGATATTACTGTTTTCTCTTTCTCTCTCTTTTTTTTTACTTCACTCTTAGAATTTACTGTTCTTTTTTTTAATGTTCCTGTTTATATTTTATCAAAGCACCTGTGACACCTAATGGTACTGGTTACCATGTTGGTTTTCTTCTATCAAACCTTCATTCACTGATACAATAGTACCTGTATTTTTTGTTTTGTTTTGTTTTGGATCATTTAATTAGTTTGTGTAAAGTATTTGGGACCTTGGCTCAGTTTCCGCTTCAGCTACGACATTGACTGTCATAACAACAGTAATAGCAAACTCACTCTTTTTGTATCTATATCCTTATTTTTTTCCATCTTTTCAACTGCAAACTAACTCTTAAATCTAAGATAATCTTCCCACCTCTGATCTAAATCCTATCATCCCCCATGTCCTCAGGAGTCTTTCCCCCACTTTTCTCTCCTTATTTTTATCAGTTTCCTTCCCTTTCCTTAATCAGCTCTTCTTTCCACTTCTTCCCTGTCCACCTCTGTCTTCTAACATTTAAACACAGTCGAGTCTCTCCTTTAAAGTTAAAAAACCATCTCCTTAACTTTCTCTCCGCTACTCAGCCCCATTTAACTAGGCCTTCTCCTTCTCTTCTTTCTAACTAAATTTTCTACAGAAATCTCTACTTTGGCTGTCTTTATTTCCCTGCCTCCTAATGGCTCTCTACGCACTGTACTCTGATTCTAATGCTCCATTGAAACTGTTTTGAACAAGTTTATGGGTAATCCCCTGGCCACTTGAGTATGTTTATTTTAGTTTTTCTCACAGAAGATTTTGGCCTTGCTGACCATGCTTACTTTGTAGAGACATGATCATGCCCTGATCTCCATATTCTCCTGGTTATTCATTCCCCCCATCTCCAGGAATGCAGACACAGAGTCACTCAGTAATTATTTTCTGGATGAATGAACTCAGTTAAATTAGAACCTCTTCAGTTCTCTTTTCATGGTTCCCTTGGTTTTGTAATATAAGTATGTGAAAAAAACAGGTAATTAACATTAGCCGGTATTAGCTAGATGTCTTATTATTCCTAAATTATTTTGTTATGGTTATTAGAGCACTATTTTGTGATATATATTTTTATTTCATTTCACTGTCATTCTCTATTTTTTTTCTTTTAGACTGCAAATGAACACTGGACACCATGCATATTAAATGAAGCAGAAAAAATTATATACAAGGTATTAGACTAGACTTTTTAATGTACTTGTGTTCTGAAGTACAAACATTCAATGTATTTTCTTCAAGAAACCTTGATGGAGCAGAATGTACCATTGGAATATGAGTTAAAAGTTTAGGGTCCAGTTTTGGCTCAACTCCTTATTATGTTTGGAGAAGGAAATATTTTTCCAGTAATAGCAAACTCACTCTTTTTGTATCTATATCCTTATTTTTTTCCATCTTTTCAACTGCAAACTAACTCTTAAATCTAAGATAATCTTCCCACCTCTGATCTAAATCCTATCATCCCCCATGTCCTCAGGAGTCTTTCCCCCACTTTTCTCTCCTTATTTTTATCAGTTTCCTTCCCTTTCCTTAATCAGCTCTTCTTTCCACTTCTTCCCTGTCCACCTCTGTCTTCTAACATTTAAACACAGTCGAGTCTCTCCTTTAAAGTTAAAAAACCATCTCCTTAACTTTCTCTCCGCTACTCAGCCCCATTTAACTAGGCCTTCTCCTTCTCTTCTTTCTAACTAAATTTTCTACAGAAATCTCTACTTTGGCTGTCTTTATTTCCCTGCCTCCTAATGGCTCTCTACGCACTGTACTCTGATTCTAATGCTCCATTGAAACTGTTTTGAACAAGTTTATGGGTAATCCCCTGGCCACTTGAGTATGTTTATTTTAGTTTTTCTCACAGAAGATTTTGGCCTTGCTGACCATGCTTACTTTGTAGAGACATGATCATGCCCTGATCTCCATATTCTCCTGGTTATTCATTCCCCCCATCTCCAGGAATGCAGACACAGAGTCACTCAGTAATTATTTTCTGGATGAATGAACTCAGTTAAATTAGAACCTCTTCAGTTCTCTTTTCATGGTTCCCTTGGTTTTGTAATATAAGTATGTGAAAAAAACAGGTAATTAACATTAGCCGGTATTAGCTAGATGTCTTATTATTCCTAAATTATTTTGTTATGGTTATTAGAGCACTATTTTGTGATATATATTTTTATTTCATTTCACTGTCATTCTCTATTTTTTTTCTTTTAGACTGCAAATGAACACTGGACACCATGCATATTAAATGAAGCAGAAAAAATTATATACAAGGTATTAGACTAGACTTTTTAATGTACTTGTGTTCTGAAGTACAAACATTCAATGTATTTTCTTCAAGAAACCTTGATGGAGCAGAATGTACCATTGGAATATGAGTTAAAAGTTTAGGGTCCAGTTTTGGCTCAACTCCTTATTATGTTTGGAGAAGGAAATGGCAGTACACACCAGTATTCTTGCCTGGAAAATTCCATGGGGACAAAGGAACCTGGTGGGTTACAGTCTGTGGGGTCTCAAATATACATATATATATATATATATATAGGGTTTCCCTAATGACTCAGTAGTGAGGTATCTTCCTGCAGTGTAGGAGACCCAGGTTCCATCCCTGGGTTGGGAAGAACCCCTGGAGGTGGGCATAGCAACCCACTCCAGTCTTCTCCCCTGGAGAATTCCATGGATGGAGGACCCTGGCGGGTTGCAGTCCACGGGGGTCTCACAGAGTCAGACATGACTGAAGGGACTAAGGAGCAGCAATCTTACTATGTTAGCTTCTGTAATCACTTACCTCTTCTGAGGTTTAGATTCTTCACCTAGAATATAAGGAAACTGGATAAACTTAGTGTTTCCCACATTGTATTTTATGAAGCATTAAGTAATTGAGATACTAGATTTTGTTAAAAATATTCTCTGGTCAAGTTAAGATTACTGACTAAAACAGAGAGCTGATGATAGTTAAACAGGTTATGTTTTATTTTGTTTGAAACTCAAGGATTTCACAATGCTTTAAATGTGCTAATAAACCCTGTGAATCTGCAAGAAGGCTATTTAGTATGTAGCTTTCCCTGCAAATGTTGATCATTGAATCCTCTTCCATTACCCTTCCCTTAAAATAGCCATTTGTATTCATTGGAGGAATCGTGTCTTTCTTATTCAGTGAAATATTTACAGAGTCGTTAAATACTAAATTCTCAATAAATATTTGATTACTGACTACGTGAATCCCCTTGGGAAGAGTGTTCCTGCGAGCACAATATAGCAAGTGCTAGATTAGTAAGTGTTAGTCACTCAGTCATTTCCAACTATTTGGGGGGCTCCACTGTCCAAGGGATTCTCCAGGCAGGAATACTGGAGTGGGTAGTTATTCCTTTCTTCAAGAGATCTTACCGATCCAAGGATTGAACCTGGGTCTCGTGCATTGCAGGCAGTTTCTTTACCATCTGAGCCACCAGGGAAAGTCCATATTAGTAATAAAGTCTCTGCATAGCATACATATATTTTCCTCCATTTTTGCATTATCATATTTTCTTTAAAAGTTCAAAACAACAATTGGATGACTTTGGGGTAGTGAGCATGAGAATAATATTTTAATATTGATTCATGATTTCATTATGTTAGTTGCCTGACCTTTTCCAATTTTTTTTTTGTAGCTGGTACGACTTGATAGTCTGAGTGCCTACTGGAATGTTAACTGCAGCATGTCCTACCAGAGGTCAAGGGAACAGATCTTGGTAATTTCAGTTTGTCCCCTGAAGAGCTAACTATACTCCCTAAATTTGTTTTCTGCATGATGTCTTTAGTGAGGACAGGATATTGGTCTCTTGCTTAAGTTGGATGTAACTTAAGTCAGAAGTGTGCAGCACCATTTTTGGAATCCACTTTATCTTAAAAAAAGCACTTTAGTTTTTGAAGAGTTTTGTGAAATCATTCACTTGACAGTGAGATAAGGGCCTATCCTATCAAATTAAAAGTGTGTTTTAATAGGTTTTTCACACTCGTTTGATGGCATTCTGGCTGTATTGTGCAGTTTTCATATGAGAATGGTTCCTTGAAGAGCATTGTAAAGAAAGGTGATACCTTTCAGATTTGAAAAATGTGTTCTTAGCAAATGTTTCAAGCATTTGGGATGATGCAGTGTAGTGGATGACTTGATTCAAAACTAAGGTAAGCCCATCTTGGTTGTGTTCATCTACTTAAAGGACGAAGGAAGGAGAGTTGAATTTTCTGAAGTGAATTGATTCCAAGATTGTATCTTATATTTCTCAGAAAAATACTATACTGATTAATTTGATTTTGTCTAGAAAGTGTTTGAGATCCTAATTCATGAACGTGTGTGTGTATATTCACATATGCATATTTTAAATTAGAACGGTCTTACAATGCTTTTTCTAGATACTTATCTATAAAAATCTACTAAAGTAGTATATTCTACATATGACAATAAGATTTGAAGGTCTCATTTACCGATCCAAGGATTGAACCTGGGTCTCGTGCATTGCAGGCAGTTTCTTTACCATCTGAGCCACCAGGGAAAGTCCATATTAGTAATAAAGTCTCTGCATAGCATACATATATTTTCCTCCATTTTTGCATTATCATATTTTCTTTAAAAGTTCAAAACAACAATTGGATGACTTTGGGGTAGTGAGCATGAGAATAATATTTTAATATTGATTCATGATTTCATTATGTTAGTTGCCTGACCTTTTCCAATTTTTTTTTTGTAGCTGGTACGACTTGATAGTCTGAGTGCCTACTGGAATGTTAACTGCAGCATGTCCTACCAGAGGTCAAGGGAACAGATCTTGGTAATTTCAGTTTGTCCCCTGAAGAGCTAACTATACTCCCTAAATTTGTTTTCTGCATGATGTCTTTAGTGAGGACAGGATATTGGTCTCTTGCTTAAGTTGGATGTAACTTAAGTCAGAAGTGTGCAGCACCATTTTTGGAATCCACTTTATCTTAAAAAAAGCACTTTAGTTTTTGAAGAGTTTTGTGAAATCATTCACTTGACAGTGAGATAAGGGCCTATCCTATCAAATTAAAAGTGTGTTTTAATAGGTTTTTCACACTCGTTTTGATGGCATTCTGGCTGTATTGTGCAGTTTTCATATGAGAATGGTTCCTTGAAGAGCATTGTAAAGAAAGGTGATACCTTTCAGATTTGAAAAATGTGTTCTTAGCAAATGTTTCAAGCATTTGGGATGATGCAGTGTAGTGGATGACTTGATTCAAAACTAAGGTAAGCCCATCTTGGTTGTGTTCATCTACTTAAAGGACGAAGGAAGGAGAGTTGAATTTTCTGAAGTGAATTGATTCCAAGATTGTATCTTATATTTCTCAGAAAAATACTATACTGATTAATTTGATTTTGTCTAGAAAGTGTTTGAGATCCTAATTCATGAACGTGTGTGTGTATATTCACATATGCATATTTTAAATTAGAACGGTCTTACAATGCTTTTTCTAGATACTTATCTATAAAAATCTACTAAAGTAGTATTCTAAAGAAATAAGATTTGTCAGTGATGCTCAGTGTGTTTCTCTTATGGACTAGTGACTTCAGAGCTGGGAATAAAGATACTGATTTAGAACCAAATTTTGTGTTCATATGTTTGTTTGGGTATGTTTGTGTGGCTGCATATGTATTCTTTTTCTTTTTCATTCTCATATTTTTTTTTAATTTAGGATCAGCTGAAAAGTGAAATTCTTACAAGTAGCAATAAACTCCCAAACCATCAGTACAGTAAGTAATGGTAAAAGTTTATTTTATGCTATAGGAAGCATGAAATTACTTCATTTTGACATGCTTTTTCCAATCAAGTTATTTTGAGAAAGCAAAAGGGTCAATTTTATATGTTAAGGTTACAGTACAGCATGTTTGGTATAAATTTTAGTATTTAGAAATAGATTATAACACATCACTGGAGAGAGAGAGAGAAGGGCACTGGGGCTGTAGTTCATTCTCAGCAGCTGCCCCCTTGACCTTCATGTCTTCTTCCTACCTTGTTATTATCTACTTTGTTTAAGCTTTTCTTTTCCTTGCTTTGCTTCGTAATGAAACCTCTGAGATCCTGAGCATGTTGTTATTGCAGTGTTGAGATAAGCCAACTACTTCAGAGTTTGTTTAAATACAGTTGGTTATAGTATAGGCTCCCAGGTGGCACAGTGGTAAAGAATCCACCTGCCATGCCGGAGACACTGGAGTTGCAGTCTGATCCCTGGGTTGAGAAGATCCCCTGAAGGAGGAAATGGCAGCCCACTTCAGTATTCTTGCCTGGAAATCCCATGGACAGAAGAGCCTTGTGGGCCATAGTCCATGAGGTCATAAAGAATCAGACATGACTGAGCATGCATGCACACACATAGTTGATTTACAGTATTATGTTAGTTTCCAGTGTACAGCATAGAGATTCTGTGCTTTTATAGATTATAGATTTTAATCCATTATGGATTATTGTACGATGTTGGGTATAATTTCTTATGCTGTACAGTAAATTCTATTGCTTATCTATTTTATGTGTAGTAGGTTGTATCTGTTAATCTTATACTCCTAGTTTGTCCCTTCTCCTTCCCTCTCCTCTTTGGTAGCTACTAATTGTTTTTTCTGTCTGTGGGTCTTTTTCTGTTTTGCATATACAGTCATTTGTGTTACTTTTTAGATTCCACATATAAACGATATCGTATAATATTTGTCTTTCTCTGTCTCATCTCACTAAGCATAATATTCTCTAGATTCATCCACATCGCTGCATACAACATTATTTCATTCTTTCTTATGACTGAGTAATATTCCATTGTATATATGTACCACATCTTACTCCATTTGTCTGTTGTTGGGCAGTTGGGTTGTTTTGATGTCTTGTCTCTTGTAAATAGTGCTGCGATGAACATTGGGGTTGCATGTGTCTTTTCAAGTTAGTGTTTCTATTTTTTCAGAATATATACCGAGGAGTGTAATTACTTCTGAATAGTTCCATTTTTAGTTTTTTCAGGGACCTCTCTAGTGTTTTCCATATTGGCTGCACCAGTTTACATTTTCCATTGAGCATGCATAAGGGTTCCCTTTTCTTCACATCCTCTCTAGTGTTTGTTTTATGTAGACTTTTGATGGTATTCATTCTAAAAGTTATGAGGGGTATCCTGCGGTTATTTTGATTTGAATTACCCTAGAGATCTTTGTTAAGTAAGATTTTTATTTCTTGGCAGTTTCACCTTTACTTATTTTAAAATAGCACTCTAACATAGCTTTCTCTGTATTATTTATCTCATTCATTTTCTCCATTTCCATTTTGTTCTAAAGATGCTGTTCTTTTTGTTTAGTGTACCTCTTTATGTTTTTTCTCTGTTTTTATACGCATGTTCTTCTATATTCCATACTATTCTGTTTCAATATTGTTTTCTTCTTATTATTATTTTATAGCCATTGTCTTTATGTGAGTGCTTGCACTTTCTTTTTATGTCCACAAGCCTCTCTATATAATGATGATAACGTTTTCAGATCCTGTTAGTTTGTGAGAGCATTTAGTTTCATTCATGAAAGAACGTATTCAGAAAAATCTACAGCTTTATTCCTGGGCATATTTCATTTATAAATACCCTCTAAGTATGATCAAACTTTTATACAGTTGTATGTATATTATAAATACTATAAGATGATCACAATTTATATACTTGTGATACTGTTCACAATTAGAATTGATTACATGACTTTGCTCTGTCATCTTCTCTGAAACTCTTTGCTTACACTGCTTGTCTTTTTTGTTGTTTGTTTTCTTTTTCTTCACCTTCAGGAATACTGTCTTTGAGTCTAAGATTGTATATGTAATGATCATTTAGAAAAATATAGAGTAGTAGGCAATTTTTTTTCTGGGTAATATGAATTTCATTCATGATTCTGTTCCTAAATTCTAACTGATTAAATAAGATGGAAGTTAATCCAATTTTATTTCCTATCTTGTATTAGTGTTTTTTACAGGGGGCATCTCAGGCAATACTTTCTTCTTCTTTTAGTTGATGTACAGTGTTTTGTTAGTTTCAGGTGTATAGCAAAGTGAATCGATTATACATATATGTATGTCCACTTGCTTTCTTTTTAGATTCTTTCCCATATAGGCCATTCCAAGTATTGAATAGAGTTCCCCGTGCTCTACAGTAGAGCCTTATTAGTTATCTGTTTTCTGCAGTGATGTGTATATGTCAGTCTCAAACTCCCAATTTATCCATCTCCCCATATTAATATTTTTAATGAATAATAAAATCATTACATGTCTTATAGCAAGGAAGAGAAATATAATTTTAAACAGATGGTAAATAACCAAGATTAGATGGTCTATATATTGTACATTACTTACTTAGAAGCACAAAACACCATTTTCCTCCTTGGAGATTCTACTTTTTACCATTGCCTTTGAGGATTCATATTATGTAGATAAGTAGATGCTTAAATAATTATGGTGGTGAATTTTTTTAAAATGTATTTTTGATCATTTTTCTTTACTTTCAGGGTGACTGTGCTCACATAATTATTATTATTATTTTTAATTTTTTGGCCTCTTTTATTGGTTTTTTATTTATTTATTTTCATCCATCTTTATTCTTTGGCTTGCATGGGCCTCCTACTGCAGTGGCCTCTCTCGTTGCAGAGCACTGGCTCTGGGCGCCTGTGCTCCAGAGCATTGGCTTGTAATTGGACACACCAGCCCAGCTGCTCTGTGGCACGTGGGATCTTCCCAGGCCAGGGATCGAACCCGTGCCCCTTGCACTGCAAGGCGAACTCTACCCACTGGGCCACCAGGGAAGCCCCACATAATTATTTGTAATTGCTCATAATAAGGGCATGTAAACATATCTAATGTCTTCCCATGTTATATAAGTTTTCCAGCCGATATCAGCCTCTGCAAAACTCTACATGAATCCTTATGCAGAAACAGAGCTCAAAACACCTAAACTTGATTGGAGCATCGAAGTACAGAATATTGCCATTGAACTGACCAAACCTCAGGTAAGATTCACTTAATTGCTTACAGTTTTGGTCAACCTTGAGTCTCAACAACTTTTGTCCTCAGTGATTATTCCTTCTTCAAGGCTCTGAGATTTCTTTTGGTTTTTATTGTTGAGGTTTAACTCCTAAAAATAGATTATGTATATATTTTTTAAAAGAAAATAAATTTACCAAATTTAAGAAATAGTTTATTTTCATTTTATCTGATTTCCCCCTCATTGGTGGAGAATCCTACCTAATTATAGTGAATGACATGGTTTCCTTTAATTCCCAGATCTTGATGGGGGGTTTTAATGGTTTTATTTTTCTTCCTCAGACTTTAATAGCAGACACTCTTACATTAAATATTGTTTACTTAATTTTTAGAACAGCTGTGTTGGTAGTTTTTTTTCCTTCACTTGTTTCTCAAGTTTGATTGTGTGCCTAAGGAGTTTCGGTACCTAGTCGGGAGAGCTGGAAGTGAAAGGAGGATGAGGGGTTTGGTTAATTGAACGTCTAGCCCAGGGCAGTCCAGTACAAATATAATGCAAGTCATATGTGTAATTTAAAAATTTCCAGTAGCTACATGAGCAAAGTCAGAAGAAAAGGGGAAATTAATTACTAAAGTTATTAATGTTTGATTTAACTTAGCATACCCAAAATGTTATCATTTCACCATGTAGTGAAAATTAAAGATTGTTACAATGTTTTGTATCTTTTTACTTTTTTCTTAAGCCTTCAAAATCTTGGGTACATTTTACAAGTACATTTAAGTTTAGACTATCCATGTGTTAAGTACTGGTAATGCTTACATAGAATTGCATTAAGATAAATATAGAGGAGGCTAGACTTCTTTCGTTATCTTACTGCTCATTGCGTGTGTGCGTGTGCGTATGTGTGTTTCCCTCCATTTGAGCTGTTTACAAGATACAGAGTTTTTGTATTAGTGGCTAAATAATTTTATCTTGCTTTAGTTGTGCGATCATTTCCTGGAACAATTTGAAGCTTAGCTTATAGATAACCACTGCTTGAAATGATGGTCCAGAGAAAAATATGGGTTTTTTTTTTAAAACTTTTAAAAAGCTTTTATTTATTTATTTTCATCCATCCTTATTCTTTGGCATGTTCAGGCCTCCCATTGCAGCGGCCTCTCTCTTTGCAGAGCACTGACTCTGGGCACATGTGCTCCAGAGCACTGGCTCGTAATTGGACCCACCAGTCCAGCCACTCCGCGGCACGTGGGATCTTCCAGGGCCATAATCGAACCGGTGCCCCTTGCGTTGCAAGGCTGACCCTTTACCCACTGGACCACCAGGAAGCCCCCGAAAAATATGTTTAGTTTTAGCACTAGGCTTGTTTCATGTCAGTAGTTATAGATACCGCATTTCATTGGTGGTATGACAGTTTAATCGGCAGTACTTAATATTACCTAATAAGTGGTTGTTTCTTAAATTTGATGAAATCTATTATTGAATTACCAAGCAACTATAGATCTTGATTTAACTCAATTGTTTTTGTTTTTTTTGTGGGGGCCTAAGGAGTTTTCGGTACCTAGTCGGGAGAGCTGGAAGTGAAAGGAGGATGAGGGGTTTGGTTAATTGAACGTCTAGCCCAGGGCAGTCCAGTACAAATATAATGCAAGTCATATGTGTAATTTAAAAATTTCCAGTAGCTACATGAGCAAAGTCAGAAGAAAAGGGGAAATTAATTACTAAAGTTATTAATGTTTGATTTAACTTAGCATACCCAAAATGTTATCATTTCACCATGTAGTGAAAATTAAAGATTGTTACAATGTTTTGTATCTTTTTACTTTTTTCTTAAGCCTTCAAAATCTTGGGTACATTTTACAAGTACATTTAAGTTTAGACTATCCATGTGTTAAGTACTGGTAATGCTTACATAGAATTGCATTAAGATAAATATAGAGGAGGCTAGACTTCTTTCGTTATCTTACTGCTCATTGCGTGTGTGCGTGTGCGTATGTGTGTTTCCCTCCATTTGAGCTGTTTACAAGATACAGAGTTTTTGTATTAGTGGCTAAATAATTTTATCTTGCTTTAGTTGTGCGATCATTTCCTGGAACAATTTGAAGCTTAGCTTATAGATAACCACTGCTTGAAATGATGGTCCAGAGAAAAATATGGGTTTTTTTTTTAAAACTTTTAAAAAGCTTTTATTTATTTATTTTCATCCATCCTTATTCTTTGGCATGTTCAGGCCTCCCATTGCAGCGGCCTCTCTCTTTGCAGAGCACTGACTCTGGGCACATGTGCTCCAGAGCACTGGCTCGTAATTGGACCCACCAGTCCAGCCACTCCGCGGCACGTGGGATCTTCCAGGGCCATAATCGAACCGGTGCCCCTTGCGTTGCAAGGCTGACCCTTTACCCACTGGACCACCAGGAAGCCCCCGAAAAATATGTTTAGTTTTAGCACTAGGCTTGTTTCATGTCAGTAGTTATAGATACCGCATTTCATTGGTGGTATGACAGTTTAATCGGCAGTACTTAATATTACCTAATAAGTGGTTGTTTCTTAAATTTGATGAAATATATTATTGAATTACCAAGCAACTATGATAGTCATTGTTTAGAGAATTTGAAGTCTCACTAGACAGAAACTATAATAAAATTTGGTGTTTATCCTTGTGTGTACTATAACAGATGTCACTTTTTTTTTTTCATAGTACTTAAGTATGATTGACTTTTTGGAGTCAGTGGATTATATGGTTAGAAATGTTCCTTACAGGAAATATAAGCCTTATTTACCACTTCATACCAATGGTCGACAATGGTAAGTTAAAATTTAAAAAAAATATATTTTATGAGAACCAGGTAATCATATAATATGAAATTCTAAAAGCTAAGAGCCTTTTAAAGACATGTAGTGAATCCACTTTTCTTCTTTATAAACATGAGAGGGATGTTGTTATATTGTATCCTTGTTAACTTTTTTTTATAAACACATTCTCTTGGACTCTTGCTCCTAGATTGAATTCTTAACTTTACATTCAAGACTCAACATTTTTTTGATCTTAATGCTCTTCAGTTATGCACATGAACTCATTGTTGCAACCATATTGGGATACTGTTTCACACAACATGCTATTTTGTTGTCTTTATGATTTTGCTTTGGCATACCTTCTTCCTGGAGTGGTTTGTTTATTTCATAATCTATTTTCATAGAATTGAAGTACTGGGGAATTGAAACGTTATAGCTGAACTTTTATAGAATACAGTTAATAAGAACAAAAAAAGTAATAGTGTAGCTCTGAAATGTTAACACTATTTTCCTGCCTTTTTAAACCTTTGTATTTAAATGTGCACCAATATGTTGCTTGCAGGTGGAAATATGCAATCAGTTCTGTTCTCGAAGTTCATATAAGAAGGTATACACGTATGTGGTCATGGAGTAACATAAAAAAACATAGGCAGTTGCTCAAGAGTTACAAAAGTGCCTATAAAAATAAGCTAATCCAGACTAAAGTCCCAGAAGAAATACAGAAACAAATTCAGGTATATCTTGCATGTATTGGTGAAAGCTGTCACTTGTTAAATCATCCTTTTAATGTTAGCTTTTGTAAATTTAAATTATAATTTTAGAAAGAACTGAGCTTCTTAAGAGAACTGTGTGGAAAAATGCAGAGTATTTTTTCCTTGTTTTTTATCCTTTAAAAAACCTTCCTAATATCAGGCTACTCTAAATTATTTGGAGAAATGTGTTTAATTTTTATAACAATAATATTTAGAAAATTAGTATCAGAGCTTTTCAAATAAGTGTTTATTTTTAGCCATATATGTATTATTAGTGGCTTTTTCATAAGTGTTCAAAGTGTTTGTAAAAAATAGTTCTTATTCCTCAAGAAAGGAGTCTTGTTTACCCTTTTCTGAAATAGAGAGAAATACTATATTGAATATATAATATCTGATCTGGATTTTATCACAATTTTTGCCACAAATTCATAATGTAAATAATTAGGTAAATTGCTATTCTGAAATATATGACAGTCACTAGTATTATATATTAGAAAAAGAGTCAAGTTTCTCAGTGTCTTAGATCTGGTATTCTTATGTACAAAATGGAAATAATATCTGTCTTACACAGTTGTGGGAGTTACATGAAATAGCCCATTGAGCATCTGACACACAGGTCACCTGGTACATGTTAGATTCTTCTTATATACATTCCCCAAATCAGTGTCTGCTTTAGCCTGCTTGATTTGAAAAGTTTTGCATTCTTAAATTTTGTATTTTATTAAGGTACCTTTAGTACAATGGTTATAAAATAACAGAAAAGAGGGAGTCAGAAGTAACAACCATAAGGGTAATACCTAAAACAGGTCCCCCTCTTAAACATTTTTGTTTCCGTTTCTATGTATGGCTCTCTCTTTATTATAGTGGTTTCATGAAACTTCTTACCTTCATATTGTATTCAGTGAGGATTTACTCTTTTGCAAAATCCTTTCTCATGTTGCAGAAAGTGAAAATGTGAAAGCCACATGTCTGTTCAAACTTATATTTTCATTAGGTCACAAATACTGTTTGTTCATGGACTAGAATAAGCCTAGAAATAAGGAAGAAAAAAATTTGTTTAATGTAATGACCATTTTGTTTGTTTACACATGTCTCTTTGTTTTGTAGGACTTGGAGAAGACACTAGATGTCTTTAACATAATTTTAGCAAGGCAACAAGCACAAGTTGAGGTAATAATTTTTATTAGCTGATTTTATGTTTTCAACAGGTTAATACTACTCCTTTAAACCCAGGATCAAGAATTAAGTTCCATAGGAAGTTGTTTAGATTTACTCAAATGAGAATAAAGGTTGAATTTTTATGATTTAATTTAGTTTCAGGAGGAAATAAAGTCTGAATATTGGAGGGAAAACCTACTAATATGAAGGGGGAAAATTTCTAATTTTATAACAAAACATTTTGCTAATCCCCCTTTGTTTCGCCCTCTCTTCCTTCCTTTTCTTTTCTTAAATTGGACTCAATCTGTTTATAATGTTTCATAATTATTGACTCATCTCATTGGTAACTTGTCCTCATTGTTCCATGTAATTTCTGTTATTCTGTAACATGAATTTTTTGGTAATTAAGGGTAGTGAGTGATATTGGGATGGACCTGTACACACTACTGTATTTAAAATGGATCACCAGCAGATACCTACTGTATAGCACATGGAACTCTGCTCAGTGTTATGTGGCAGCCTGGATAGGAGGGCCGTTTAGGGGAGAATGGATACATGTATGTGTATATATATATCCCTTCATCGTTCACCTAGAACTATCACAACAGTGTTAAGCAGCTATACTGCAATACAAAATGTAAAAAACTAAAAAAACAAAACAAAAAATAAATTTTAAGCATGATCCATTCATTATAGAAAAGTTAGAAAATAAAGATCTACAAAAAAGAAAACAAGTATCTATTATTAATATCTCACGCACTAAAGATAACTGGTGTTAATACCTTTCTGTATATTCTTTAGTCTTTTTTCATAGTCATAGATCTTTATACACATACACATATTTTTAAATGGGATTAAAGTGTGTGTACTTGTTCATTCGTATACTTAGCGAACTCATTTAATGACTGTTGTACTGGTATAATAGTTAAGAGTATGGACTTGCAAAATCCTTTCTCATGAAAATAAAAACCTTTAAAAGAATAAGCCTAGAAATAAGGAAGAAAATTTGTTTAGTGTAGTGTCCATTTTGTTTGTTTACAGATGTCTCTTTGTTTTGTAGGACTTGGAGAAGACACTAGATGTCTTTAACATAATTTTAGCAAGGCAACAAGCACAAGTTGAGGTAATAATTTTATTAGCTGATTTTATGTTTTCAACAGGTTAATACTACTCCTTTAAACCCAGGATCAAGAATTAAGTTCCATAGGAAGTTGTTTAGATTTACTCAAATGAGAATAAAGGTTGAATTTTTATGATTTAATTTAGTTTCAGGAGGAAATAAAGTCTGAATATTGGAGGGAAAACCTACTAATATGAAGGGGGAAAATTTCTAATTTTATAACAAAACATTTTGCTAATCCCCCTTTGTTTCGCCCTCTCTTCCTTCCTTTTCTTTTCTTAAATTGGACTCAATCTGTTTATAATGTTTCATAATTATTGACTCATCTCATTGGTAACTTGTCCTCATTGTTCCATGTAATTTCTGTTATTCTGTAACATGAATTTTTTGGTAATTAAGGGGTAGTTAGGGATATTGGGATGGACCTGTACACACTACTGTATTTAAAATGGATCACCAGCAGATACCTACTGTATAGCACATGGAACTCTGCTCAGTGTTATGTGGCAGCCTGGATAGGAGGGCCGTTTAGGGGAGAATGGATACATGTATGTGTATATATATATCCCTTCATCGTTCACCTAGAACTATCACAACAGTGTTAAGCAGCTATACTGCAATACAAAATGTAAAAAACTAAAAAAACAAAACAAAAAATAAATTTTAAGCATGATCCATTCATTATAGAAAAGTTAGAAAATAAAGATCTACAAAAAAGAAAACAAGTATCTATTATTAATATCTCACGCACTAAAGATAACTGGTGTTAATACCTTTCTGTATATTCTTTAGTCTTTTTTCATAGTCATAGATCTTTATACACATACACATATTTTTAAATGGGATTAAAGTGTGTGTACTTGTTCATTCGTATACTTAGCGAACTCATTTAATGACTGTTGTACTGGTATAATAGTTAAGAGTATGGACTTGGGAGTTAGGTGGTCTGGATTCTTTTTTTTTTTTAAGATTTATTTATTTATTTATTTTTGGCGGGGGTCGGGTTGGGGAGGGAGGGAGGGGAGCGGGAGGGCCACTTCTATTGGTCTTTTTTTTTTTTTTTAAACATTTATTTATTTATTTATTTATTTTGGGCGGGGTCGGGTTGGGGAGGGAGGGGAGCGGGCGGGTCACTTCTATTGGTCTTTCATTTCTCCATTTTTATCCATCTTTGTTCTCTGGCTCCTGTGGGCCTCCCATTGCGGTGGCGTCTGTCGTCGCAGAGAGCCAGCTCTGGGGCGCATGCTCCGGCTCGGTGATTGGACACATCGGTCCAGCCGCTCCGCGGCACATGGGATCTTCCCAGGCCAGGGATCGAAGCAGCGCCCCTTGCACTGCAAGGCGGTGTCCTTAGCCACTGGACCACTAGGGAAGCCCTCTATTGGTCTTTCATTTCTCTATTTTCATCCGTCTTTGTTCTTTGGCTCCTGCGGGCCTCCTATCGCGGTGGAGTCTGTTGTCGCAGAGCGCCGGCTCTGGGTGCATGCGCTCCAGAGCTCCGGCTCAGTGATTGGACACATCCGTCCAGCCGCTCCGCGGCACGTGGGATCTTCCCAGGCCAGGGCTCGAACCGGCGCCCCTTGCACTGCAAGGCGGTGTCCTTATCCACTGGACCACCAGGGGAAGCCCGGTGGTCTGGATTCTAATCCCACCTTTGCCATCTGCTACCTGTGTGACCTCGTGTTGACTATTTAACCTGCCTGTGCCTCAGTGTTTTCATTTGTAAAACAGGATTAATTCATAGTACCTACATCGTGGGATTGTTAGGTGGAGTGCATGATAAACCATGTAAACCCCTTATGTGTCTGGCATACAGAAATGACTAAATAGGTGACTGTTTTTGTCATCATCATTGTCATTATCATTTGCATTAGCTTACAGAAATGAACAAAACAGATGAAAATCCCTCACATTCTAGTAGGAAAAAGACGATAAAAACATAAATACAAATAAAGTAGAGAGGAGTATAGACATTACTGGAACTAGCCAGTGATGATGATGGGAGCTCCAGTTTTAAATGAGGTGATCAGGGAATGCCTGAACTGAACGTTTATCATTCGATTTAGCCATAAAAAAATGATTTAGGGGGCTTCCCCTGGTGGTCCAGTGGATAAGGACACCGCCTTGCAGTGCAAGGGGCCCTGGTTCAATCCCTGGCCTGGGAAGATCCCACGTGCCGTGGAGCGGCTGGACTGATGTGTCCAATTGCCCAGCCAGAGCTCTGGAGCGCATGCGCCCAGAGCTGGCTCTCTGCGACGACAGATGCCACCGCGATGGGAGGCCCACAGGAGCCAGAGAACAAAGATGGATAAAAATGGAGAAATGAAAGACCAATAGAAGTGACCCGCCCGCTCCCCTCCCTCCCCAACCCGACCCCGCCCAAAATAAATAAATAAATAAATAAATCTTAAAAAAAAAAAAAAAAAAAGAAAGAAATGATTTAGGGCTTCCCTGGCGGTTCAGTGAGTGGGGAGTCCGTCTTGCAGCTCAGGGGGCACTGGTTCGATCCCTGGCCCGGGAAGACCCCACGTGCCATGGAACAGGTGGACTGGTGTGTCCAATTACAAGCCAGCGCTCTGGAGCGCTTGTGCCCAGAGCTGGTGCTCTGCTGTGAGAGAGGCCACTGTAATGGGAGGCCCACTCAGGCCAAAGAATAAAGATGGATGAAAATAAATAATGACTTAGAGGCCGAAAAAAAATGAGATGGTTTAAAGAGCAAATTTGATAGACTAGTGTAGGTAGAAATTGGATAGGAATGAGAGAGAGTGGAAGATGGGGAGTGGAGAGACTCAGTGCATACAGTCCTGATACTTGATGATAAGTGGAAAACAAGATGAAAGGGTGGCACCCAGTGGGGATGGTGGAGTCAAGGGAAGGTTTCCTATGTTGCTTTTCTTTTTAAAAACCTTACTCTGTTTAACATAGTATTCCATAGAATTGTTTATCCAATGTAAGTATAAATAACTGACTAGTAGTACATTCTGTTTGTATACGAGAATTGGCTCCACAGTTTCCTTCTGGTTATATTTCATTATAAATGACATTACAGTGAGTAGCCTTGTTGTTACATTTTCTCAAGCAAGCTCTTTATTTTCTTAAGGACAAATTCTGCAAGGTGGGTCAGAGAGTGTGAACATTTTAAAGGGTATTTGCTACTGCTGTGGCTAGTTCCTGTGAACTGAAGGAATAGTTCACCAGAAGAAACAGATAACCATGATCCTCCCTAAATTAAGTGGCTTCTGCTTACTTGGGTGTCCTTAATACCACTTACCAGTTGCTTGAAAATTGAAGGAAGAAGAAAACTTAGCAGTTGTTATGGCTCAAGAAGGATGGGATGTAGGTGAAGATACAGCAGTTAGAGTCATCCAAGATTGATGTTTTTTTTTCATTTTAACAGAAAATCTGCAGGCCCAGAGAGTTTAAACTGTAGGCAGAGGATTGACTGAAGTTATTCATCCCCTTTAGCTGGACAGGGAAGGAAAGTGAGGACAATAGAGGTGATTTAGGAAAATCTTCATACTAGGTTTTATATACTTTATAAAAGTTTGTTTTTGGTCTCAATAAGATATGTTTTACTATGAAAAATAAAAATGCATACTAATCTATCCTAGGAGAAGAAAGAGGTTAACTGTTATTTCATATAGAATATAAACCAATCAGCTGTATTTTTTTTACCCATTACGTTTATGACTGCTAAAGATAGATTAAGCTTGACAAAAGACAGTTACAGCTGAGATATAACTGGGACCGTCAGTGATTTTGTGGGCAGATGCAGACCTATTGCCATATTATTTGGTTAATGTCTGCTTGTCAAAGATAGTTTAAACTGAGTTGTTAAAGTTTTCTCTTTATAAAGAGAAGTTTAAGAAAAAAGAGTTGAATTCTTTGATTCATGCAGTAAATTATATGACTTGGATCTTACTTTCAGGAATCAAAGATTCTTGATCTTTTTTCTTAGATTCCTTCTTACCCCCAAACCAATTGTAAAAGTGGTCTTTGATTCCTGAAAGTAAGTCCCAACTCATATAGTTTATTGCACGAGTCAGAGAATTCAACTCTTTTCTTTAACTTCTCTTTTAAATGGTTTCACTTTTTGGTATACGCTGAAGTTTGCAATATGTTATTAATTCACTGCCAATTTAAAATATTTTAAATTTAAAGTGGGAGAATTATTTACTTACTCAGGAATGAGAAGACAGAGTCTAAATTACTTAACCCCTTTATTCTTTTTATCCTTTCATTTTTTACTCTTGAGTTACTCATCTGTATTTTACTACAAAGCGGTAAAGACCAGGAGTAGCACATAAGCTGTGATTTGTTAGCAAGAGGATGAAATGAGATGTGAGACTTTCTGGTTTTGTTTATGTTTTGGCCCGAACTATGTTCATAGTTAGCAAGTTGACAGTGTATGAATTACAAAGTAGAACTGTTAAGTTTTATTTTTGAGAGTGGCAGTATCTTCCTTTCAGTTGCTTGAAAATTGAAGGAAGAAGAAAACTTAGCAGTTGTTATGGCTCAAGAAGGATGGGATGTAGGTGAAGATACAGCAGTTAGAGTCATCCAAGATTGATGTTTTTTTTTCATTTTAACAGAAAATCTGCAGGCCCAGAGAGTTTAAACTGTAGGCAGAGGATTGACTGAAGTTATTCATCCCCTTTAGCTGGACAGGGAAGGAAAGTGAGGACAATAGAGGTGATTTAGGAAAATCTTCATACTAGGTTTTATATACTTTATAAAAGTTTGTTTTTGGTCTCAATAAGATATGTTTTACTATGAAAAATAAAAATGCATACTAATCTATCCTAGGAGAAGAAAGAGGTTAACTGTTATTTCATATAGAATATAAACCAATCAGCTGTATTTTTTTTACCCATTACGTTTATGACTGCTAAAGATAGATTAAGCTTGACAAAAGACAGTTACAGCTGAGATATAACTGGGACCGTCAGTGATTTTGTGGGCAGATGCAGACCTATTGCCATATTATTTGGTTAATGTCTGCTTGTCAAAGATAGTTTAAACTGAGTTGTTAAAGTTTTCTCTTTATAAAGAGAAGTTTAAGAAAAAAGAGTTGAATTCTTTGATTCATGCAGTAAATTATATGACTTGGATCTTACTTTCAGGAATCAAAGATTCTTGATCTTTTTTCTTAGATTCCTTCTTACCCCCAAACCAATTGTAAAAGTGGTCTTTGATTCCTGAAAGTAAGTCCCAACTCATATAGTTTATTGCACGAGTCAGAGAATTCAACTCTTTTCTTTAACTTCTCTTTTAAATGGTTTCACTTTTTGGTATACGCTGAAGTTTGCAATATGTTATTAATTCACTGCCAATTTAAAATATTTTAAATTTAAAGTGGGAGAATTATTTACTTACTCAGGAATGAGAAGACAGAGTCTAAATTACTTAACCCCTTTATTCTTTTTATCCTTTCATTTTTTACTCTTGAGTTACTCATCTGTATTTTACTACAAAGCGGTAAAGACCAGGAGTAGCACATAAGCTGTGATTTGTTAGCAAGAGGATGAAATGAGATGTGAGACTTTCTGGTTTTGTTTATGTTTTGGCCCCGAACTATGTTCATAGTTAGCAAGTTGACAGTGTGTATGAATTACAAAGTAGAACTGTTAAGTTTTATTTTTGAGAGTGGCAGTATCTTCCTTTCAGGAAACTTTCCATTTTAAAAATCTGCTATCCTCATGGTTTCTTACCTTGTAAATTTAGAAGACACATTGTTCAGAAGAATTTTACTTGAACCTTTACCTGAATCACTCACAAAATGCAGCTTCGTCAGACAGCTGTTGGTAGGTGTCAAAAGTAAATTAACAGTGAGACTGTATTAACCAAATAATGCTGAGAATCAGTTCAGAGGGAAATAGCTGTATTGACTGATATATATATATATATATACCCATATATATATATATGTATTTTTAAATTTTGACCTCTTTTATAGGTTTTTAATTTATTTATTTCCATCCATCTTTATTCTTTGGCCTGTGTGGGCCTCCCATTGCAGTGGCCTCTCTCACTGCAGCGCAGTGCCTGTGGGCGCATGTGCTCCAGAGCACTGGCTGGTAATTGGACACACCGGCCCAGCCACTCCGCGGCACGTGGAATCTTCCCAAGCCAGGGATCGAATGGGTGCCCCTTGCACTGCAAGGTGGACTCTTTACCCACTGCATCATCATGGGAGCCAATAACTTAATGTAGCATTAGAAAGAATTAACCACTGTTCTTACCTGCCTGTACCTGAAAGTGAAGAGGGCCTTTATTCTTTAATTAAATTTTTTGAATTTTATTTTTTAGGTGATTCGATCAGGGCAAAAATTAAAGAAAAAGTCTACTGACACAGCTGAGAAACGTGGAGGCTGGTTTAGTGGGTTTTGGGGTAAGAAGGAATCTAAGAAAAAAGATGAAGAATCTTTGATTCCTGAAAGTAAGTTCCATGTCATATAATTCATTGCATTCTGGTAAGGAAAAATATTTCAGTTATGTTTTAATCAGTTGGCTGAATTTTATTTCATAATATTTTTGAAGTAAAAGTAACTCAGTATAGTAAACATATAAACAAATATATCAGGGTGAAACATTTCTGTGTTTATTTAGAAGGAAACTTTGAATTTTTGAGAAAAGTCATTCGTGTGAAATTTTGGAAGTTGAAATTCAGAAATTTCACATGTAGCAGTCCTTATTGTTACTTTTTAGATGGATGTTTAATTAGAAGTATTAAGGGGATTATAACATTGCTGTGTGACACCTGAATTCCCTTAATGTTATCTCTGAATTCTCTTGACCTAAATAAGCAAAACACATGATGCTAACAAGTCAGCATAGTCTGTTAGAGGAAATTACTTTGCTGTTTTTGCTTTAGCATTTGTGTCTGTTGATTTTAGGCCACCTGTTAGTTTGGTTTGATTTTATTCATTGTCTCTGCAAACCTGAAGCAGTTGATTTCTTAAACTATTGTCTTTTTGTAGCTATTGATGACCTTATGACACCAGAGGAAAAAGATAAGCTCTTCACAGCTATTGGTTATAGTGAGAGCACCTACAACTTAACTTTACCCAAGCAGGTAATTATTTAGGTGGTAATTATTCACGTGATTTCATTTTTCTGTATTATCTTTGAATTGGAATAGACAAGTTACTGACTTTTTAAGTAACTCATAAAAATATGTTACAGTTTGTTTCTACTTTGTTGTTGTTGTTGGTCAGTCGCTAAGTTGTGTCTGACTCTTTGCCCTTCATGGACTGCAGCAGATGCTCCCAAGCCAGGGATCAATGGGCTAAAGGGGACACCACTGCATCATCATGGGAGCCAATAACTTAATGTAGCATTAGAAAGAATTAACCACTGTTCTTACCTGCCTGTACCTGAAAGTGAAGAGGGCCTTTATTCTTTAATTAAATTTTTTGAATTTTATTTTTTAGGTGATTCGATCAGGGCAAAAATTAAAGAAAAAGTCTACTGACACAGCTGAGAAACGTGGAGGCTGGTTTAGTGGGTTTTGGGGTAAGAAGGAATCTAAGAAAAAAGATGAAGAATCTTTGATTCCTGAAAGTAAGTTCCATGTCATATAATTCATTGCATTCTGGTAAGGAAAAATATTTCAGTTATGTTTTAATCAGTTGGCTGAATTTTATTTCATAATATTTTTGAAGTAAAAGTAACTCAGTATAGTAAACATATAAACAAATATATCAGGGTGAAACATTTCTGTGTTTATTTAGAAGGAAACTTTGAATTTTGAGAAAAGTCATTCGTGTGAAATTTTGGAAGTTGAAATTCAGAAATTTCACATGTAGCAGTCCTTATTGTTACTTTTTAGATGGATGTTTAATTAGAAGTATTAAGGGGATTATAACATTGCTGTGTGACACCTGAATTCCCTTAATGTTATCTCTGAATTCTCTTGACCTAAATAAGCAAAACACATGATGCTAACAAGTCAGCATAGTCTGTTAGAGGAAATTACTTTGCTGTTTTTGCTTTAGCATTTGTGTCTGTTGATTTTAGGCCACCTGTTAGTTTGGTTTGATTTTATTCATTGTCTCTGCAAACCTGAAGCAGTTGATTTCTTAAACTATTGTCTTTTTGTAGCTATTGATGACCTTATGACACCAGAGGAAAAAGATAAGCTCTTCACAGCTATTGGTTATAGTGAGAGCACCTACAACTTAACTTTACCCAAGCAGGTAATTATTTAGGTGGTAATTATTCACGTGATTTCATTTTTCTGTATTATCTTTGAATTGGAATAGACAAGTTACTGACTTTTTAAGTAACTCATAAAAATATGTTACAGTTTGTTTCTACTTTGTTGTTGTTGTTGGTCAGTCGCTAAGTTGTGTCTGACTCTTTGCCCTTCATGGACTGCAGCAGATGCTCCTGCCCTCCACTACTTCCTCCACTACTTGCTCAAATTCATGTCCATTGAGTCGGTGGTGCTATTGCAGCCCTACAGTGTGAACGTTTTGCTGAACTGTGTGTTAAATGTTTCTGTCAGCCCTTACCATTTGAACCTGTCTCCAGCTTTAGATTTAGTTGCATTATGTGTGTGAGAATAACCTGATGAAAAGGTACTGAGGTAAATTAGGTCTTTTAAAATTTTATTTAAAAAATTTTTTGTATGTGTGAAATGTATGAAAGAGTGAGCAAAACCAAAATGTATTGCTCATTGAATTTGTTATGAAGAAGGACTGTATAATTACTGTCAAGGTAAAGTTATGGGCCTTGTATTAGCTAGGACATTGTGAGATCTGTGTTCTTTGACTAGTTGTATTTTGCTCATATGCATTGCTGTGTAGGTATTTCCATTTGGAAACATCACTTTCTTCATACTTTTGTTGATAAGTATCTAGGCTGTTCTTGTTTTTTGTTTCTTATGCTGTTAGCTTCTTGTGAACATCTTTTAGTGATCATATGAGCCTTTCTGCTCAGTATTTGGAATGGAATTGCTTTATCATAGGATATAAGTGTGTTTAGTAGATTCTGCTGAATACTTTTCTAGTGTGGAAAACATTTCTGCCCGTAGTGTAAGAGGATTCTCATTATTTTACATCTTTACCAATTCTTACCATTATTAGTCCTTAAACTTTATCCATTCTAAATAGTGACTGTGTAGTGTTTCCTTGTGGTTTTAGTTTGCATTTGTTTCCTTGTGGTTTTAACTTGTTTCTTGGATAACTGAAGCGATTTTTCACTTTTTTGTATATACTCTTTTGTGAAGTGTCTTTTGAGTTGCTTCTTCACCTATTGGGTTGCTTTTTCCTTACTGATTTGTTGGAGCCTTTTTTTTCCCCTTTGAATCACCATTTATTTATTTGTGAATTAAGAATCCTGTTGGGGTTTTTTTGTTTTTTTTGGGAGCCTTTTATGTGTTTGGTAAATTACATCATATCTCTAGAAATTATTCATCTTGTAACTAGAAGTTTGTAGCTTTTACTGCCTTCGTGTATTTCGCACACACCCTGCTCCCTGTTCCTGGTAACTACCAATCTATTCTCTGTTTTTATGAGTCGTGTCTTTTTAGATTCCATGTATAAGTGAGACCATACAGTATTTGTCTTTCTCTGACTCATTTCATTTAGCACAATGTCCTCAAACTATGTCCATTTTGTTGCAAGATTTCCTTCCTTTTTATAGTTAAATAATATTTCACCAAGAGTATCGTGTAGAAGGAAATGGCAGCCAACTTGCGTCTTCTTGTCTAGTAAATACCATGGACAGAGGAGCCTGGCGGGTTACAGTCTGTGGAGTCACGAAAGAGTCAGACACGACTTAGTGACTAAACAACAACAGCAACACAGTTTACATTCCCAACCACAGTGTACAGAGGTGGGAATGTAAATTGGCATAGATTAATAGCCATTCTAACAGGTATAAGGAAATACTTCACTGTGTTTTTTTTTTCCTAAAGAACATTAACAGTGTATTTCCCTCCATATGAAGTAACCACTTCATCTTTTTAAATTAAAGTATAGGTGATTTAAAATATTAGTTTCAAGTGTACAGTATAGTGATTTAATATTTTTATAGATTTGCCTCCATTTAAAGTTCTTACAAAATTATGACTATATTTTACTGTGACATACAGGAATTGGTGCTTATTATTGTATATATAGTAGATTATCCCTTTAATTGGATTATTTGCTCTTTTTGCTATTGAGTCATATAAGTTCCTTTTATATCTTTCTTATTAACCCCTTATCAGATATTTGGTATGAAAATGTTTTCTCCCATTCTGTTGATTTCCTTTTCATTCTCTTGTTGTTGTTGTTTTAATGCAGAAGCTTTTTAGTTTGATATTGTTCTACTTGTTTATTTTTGCTTCTCTTGCTTCTGCTTGGTGTCATATCCATTAAATCATTGCCAAGACTGCTGTCAAGGAGCTTTTTCCTATGTTTCCTTCTAGGAATTATGGTCTTAGTCTTACATTTAGGTCTTTAATTCATTTCTAGTGAATTTTTGTGAGTGATGTAAGATAGGAAACCGGTGTCTTTCTTTTGCATGTGAATATCCAGTTTTTCTGGCACCATTTCGCACACACCCTGCTCCCTGTTCCTGGTAACTACCAATCTATTCTCTGTTTTTATGAGTCGTGTCTTTTTAGATTCCATGTATAAGTGAGACCATACAGTATTTGTCTTTCTCTGACTCATTTCATTTAGCACAATGTCCTCAAACTATGTCCATTTTGTTGCAAGATTTCCTTCCTTTTTATAGTTAAATAATATTTCACCAAGAGTATCGTGTAGAAGGAAATGGCAGCCAACTTGCCTTCTTGTCTAGTAAATACCATGGACAGAGGAGCCTGGCGGGTTACAGTCTGTGGAGTCACGAAAGAGTCAGACACGACTTAGTGACTAAACAACAACAGCAACACAGTTTACATTCCCAACCACAGTGTACAGAGGTGGGAATGTAAATTGGCATAGATTAATAGCCATTCTAACAGGTATAAGGAAATACTTCACTGTGTTTTTTTTTTCCTAAAGAACATTAACAGTGTATTTCCCTCCATATGAAGTAACCACTTCATCTTTTTAAATTAAAGTATAGGTGATTTAAAATATTAGTTTCAAGTGTACAGTATAGTGATTTAATATTTTTATAGATTTGCCTCCATTTAAAGTTCTTACAAAATTATGACTATATTTTACTGTGACATACAGGAATTGGTGCTTATTATTGTATATATAGTAGATTATCCCTTTAATTGGATTATTTGCTCTTTTTGCTATTGAGTCATATAAGTTCCTTTTATATCTTTCTTATTAACCCCTTATCAGATATTTGGTATGAAAATGTTTTCTCCCATTCTGTTGATTTCCTTTTCATTCTCTTGTTGTTGTTGTTTTAATGCAGAAGCTTTTTAGTTTGATATTGTTCTACTTGTTTATTTTTGCTTCTCTTGCTTCTGCTTGGTGTCATATCCATTAAATCATTGCCAAGACTGCTGTCAAGGAGCTTTTTTCCTATGTTTCCTTCTAGGAATTATGGTCTTAGTCTTACATTTAGGTCTTTAATTCATTTCTAGTGAATTTTTGTGAGTGATGTAAGATAGGAAACCGGTGTCTTTCTTTTGCATGTGAATATCCAGTTTTTCTGGCACCATTTAATAAAAAGACTTTTTTCTCCATTGAGTATTCTTGATTCTTTTATTAAATATTAATGGACCATATGTGCATGGATTTATGTCTGTGCTCCTGATTATGTTCTGTTGGTCTGTGTATCTTTTGTAATGCTAATACAATAGTGTTTTGATTTCTGTATCTTTGTAATATAGTTTGAAATTATGAAGTGTCATTGCTTCTAACTTTGTTTGTTTTTCCCTCAAGGTTGCTTTTACTATTCAAGATCTTTTGTGGTTCCATGCAAAATGCTTGGAGTTTTGTAGGGATTGAATCTATAGATTACTGTGGGTAGTATATACATTTTAAGAATATTAATTTTTTCAGTCCATAAATAAGACATAGCTTTTCTTTCTATATTTTCTTTAGTTTCTTTCGTGACTGTCATATAGTTTTCAGGGTAGATAATCTTTTGCCTCTTCTGTTAAATTTATTTCTAAGTCTTATTGTTTTTCTTGATGTTGTAATTGGGATCACAGAAACATTTTTTCAGATGACTCATCATTAGGAACACAGCTGATTTTCCCATTAATTTTGTATCCTTCAACTTTACATTAGTTCTTTTTTTGAAGGAGTCTTTAGGATTTCCTCTATATAAGATCATACCATGTGCAAAGAGAGGAATTTTTTCTTTCTCCTTTCCAGTTTGGATACATTTTGTTTCTTTCTCGTGCCTATTGGTCTGGTTAAGACCAGATACTGTGTTTAATAGTAGTGGTGAGCATGGGCACTTTTGTCTTGTTGATAATCTTAGAGGAAGAACTTTTTACCTTTCAGCACTGAGTATAATGTTAGCTCTGGGCTTGTCATGCTGAGGTACATTGTTTAAATACCTGACTTCTTGAGAGTTCTTATTGTGAATGGGTGTAGAATTTTGTCAAATGCCTTTTTTAAAAAGTCTGTTGAGACAGTCATGTGATTTTTGTCCTTTTAGTTATGTGATGTGTTACTTTACCTTATTTTCATTTGTTAAACCAACCTGACATCCAGAGATGAATCCTAATTGATTATGGACGTAAATTTTGTGAAATCCGTGTCTTTCTTTTGCATGTGAATATCCAGTTTTCTGGCACCATTTAATAAAAGACTTTTTTCTCCATTGAGTATTCTTGATTCTTTTATTAAATATTAATGGACCATATGTGCATGGATTTATGTCTGTGCTCCTGATTATGTTCTGTTGGTCTGTGTATCTTTTGTAATGCTAATACAATAGTGTTTTGATTTCTGTATCTTTGTAATATAGTTTGAAATTATGAAGTGTCATTGCTTCTAACTTTGTTTGTTTTTCCCTCAAGGTTGCTTTTACTATTCAAGATCTTTTGTGGTTCCATGCAAAATGCTTGGAGTTTTGTAGGGATTGAATCTATAGATTACTGTGGGTAGTATATACATTTTAAGAATATTAATTTTTTCAGTCCATAAATAAGACATAGCTTTTCTTTCTATATTTTCTTTAGTTTCTTTCGTGACTGTCATATAGTTTTCAGGGTAGATAATCTTTTGCCTCTTCTGTTAAATTTATTTCTAAGTCTTATTGTTTTTCTTGATGTTGTAATTGGGATCACAGAAACATTTTTTCAGATGACTCATCATTAGGAACACAGCTGATTTTCCCATTAATTTTGTATCCTTCAACTTTACATTAGTTCTTTTTTTGAAGGAGTCTTTAGGATTTCCTCTATATAAGATCATACCATGTGCAAAGAGAGGAATTTTTTCTTTCTCCTTTCCAGTTTGGATACATTTTGTTTCTTTCTCGTGCCTATTGGTCTGGTTAAGACCAGATACTGTGTTTAATAGTAGTGGTGAGCATGGGCACTTTTGTCTTGTTGATAATCTTAGAGGAAGAACTTTTTACCTTTCAGCACTGAGTATAATGTTAGCTCTGGGCTTGTCATGCTGAGGTACATTGTTTAAATACCTGACTTCTTGAGAGTTCTTATTGTGAATGGGTGTAGAATTTTGTCAAATGCCTTTTTTAAAAAGTCTGTTGAGACAGTCATGTGATTTTTGTCCTTTTAGTTATGTGATGTGTTACTTTACCTTATTTTCATTTGTTAAACCAACCTGACATCCAGAGATGAATCCTAATTGATTATGGTGTATGATTTTCTTTTTACTGTGCTTATGAATTTGGTTTGATAGTGTATTTTTAAGAATTTTTTGCATCTGTGTTTATTAGTGATACTGGTTCATAGTTTTCTTTTCTCATAGTGTCCTTTTTCTCTTTGGTCTAAGGGTAATGTTAGCCTTGTGAAATGAGTCTGGTTGGGTTTTTTTTTTTTTTTTTGAGGCGTTCAGGACATGTGGAATAGATTCTTTAAATATTTTATGGATGTTACCAGTGAAAATAATTGGTTCTGGACTTTTTGGGGTTATTTTGATTATTCATTTCATCTTCTTCATTATTGGTTTATTCAGATTTTGTTTATTCATGATTTATTCTTGGTAGATGATATGTTTCTCAGTATTCATCAATTTGTCCTAGGTTTTCAAATTTGTTGGATAGGGATAGCTGTTCATAAGAATAACTCTTATGATCTTTGGTATTTTTGTGATATCAGTTGTTATCTCTTCTTTAATTTATTATTTTATTTATGTGTTTTCCTTTTTATTGTTCATTTCTCTAAAGTTGATCAGTTCTGCTTTTCTTTTCAAAGGGCCAATTCTTATTTTTGTTGATCTCCATTGTTTTTTATTTTTCTATTGTATTCTCTATTTCATTTACTTCTGCTGTAATCTTGATTATTTTCTTTCTTCTTTTAATGTTGGACCTAGTTTGTTTTTTTGTAATTCTTTAAGGTGTGAAGTTAGGTTGTTTACTTGAAATCTTTCTTTTTTCTTGATTTAGGCATTCATCACTCTAAACTTTCCTTTTAAAACTGCTTTTGCTGCATTCAGTAAGTTTGATACGTTGTAGTCCCATTTTTGTTCGTCTCATGATATCTTTTATTTTCTGCTTTGATTTCTTCCTTGATCCAGGAGTGCATTCAGTTGTGTAATTTCCATTTATTTGTAACTTTTATAGTCATCTTATTATTGATTTCTAGTTTCATTTCACTCTTGATGAGAAAGATTCTTGATTTCATGTATATCCTCTTGAATATTTTGAGATATTTTTGTTGTAGAATATATGTTCTATGGTAGAAAATATTCCATGTATTCCAGAAGAATATTCTTTTGTTATTTGGTGGAATGTGTTATGTATGTCTGATATGTTCATGTGGCCTGGAGTGTTAGGCATATCTGCTGTTTCCTCATTGTTTCTGTTTGGATGATCTCTCTCTTGTTGAGAATGGAATATTGAAGCCCCAGCTAATATTATACTGCTGTCTGTTTCTTTTGGTTCTATTTCTACTTGATTTATATATTTAGGTGCCCCAGTGGGTACATAATATATTTACATTTGTTACTTCTTCTTAATAGATTGACCCCTTTATCATTATATAATGATATTCTTTGTCTCTTCTGATCATTTTTTACTTAAAGTCTATTTTTTTTCTGATTTAGGTATAGCTGTCTCATTTTTTTGGTTAATGTTTGCTTGAAATATCTTTTTTTTTATCCCTTCACTGTCAATCTATATGTGACCTTAAAGGTAAAATGAGTCTCTTATAGGCAGCATATTATTGTATCTTTTTAAAATCCAATCTGTCAGTCTCTGTCTTTTGATTGGAAATTTTAATTCATTTACTTTTTTTTTTCCCCTTCATTTACTTTTTTTTTTTTTTAAAGATTTATTTATTTATTTTGGGCGGGGGTCGGGTTGGGGAGGGAGGGGAGCGGGTGGGCCACTTCTGTCATTCTTTTCATTTCTCTATTTGCATCCATCTTTGTTCTTTGGCTCCTGTGGGCCTCCCATCGCAGAGCACTGGCTCTGGGTGCACGCGCTCCAGAGCTCCGACTCAGTAATTGGACACATTGGTCCAACCGCTCCACGGCACGTGGGATCTTCCCAGGCCAGGGATCGAACCGGCGCCCCTTGCACTGCAAGGCGGCGTCCTTACCCACTGGACCACCAGGGGAAGCCCCCCCTTCATTTACTTTTAAAGTAACTACTAATAGATAAGGATTTGCTGTTTACATTTTGTCAGTTGTTTTCAGACTTCTTTACAGATTCTGTGTTCCTTACTTCTTCTCTTCTTGTGTGGTTTGAGGAGAATCATCTCTCAGGTTATCTCTCCTACCTTTAATCTTGACTTGTCAATTTAGGGAGCAGGATTTATTTTTCTTTAGTGTCTTACTAACTTTCCGAAGTTATCAAGTAGATGTTCTTTGAGTTTTGTTCAGTGTTTGAGCTAGAGGATTCCAGCTCAAATTCTAGAGGATTGGTCTGAATTAATTTGCTTTAGTGAAAGCTGCTGAATTGACTATTTAGGCCACAAAATATTTTATCAAGTTTTATTCTTTATTACCTTTAAAACTAAGAGAAATTAATCTTAAATCTTTTGTAAACATCTTATTTGAGCAAGCAATTAGAACTCAGTTTGTAGTTAGTTTTCTAATGTTCTTTTTTTTAATTTACAGTGAGCATATTTACAGTGATACAAAAACCAACTATGTTGTTTTTTAGATTTTATAATTTAACAATTTTAAATATGAAGAAATTCTTAAAGAAAGCAATTTGTTAAAATTTAACCATTTTCATTCATGTTTTTTCATTTAGTATGTTGCTTATATTGTGGCACTGAAATTAATAAGCACCTCGATTACACTAAGAGAAAATAGAAATATTCCAGAAATATTGAACATTCAGATAATTGGTCTTGGCACTCAACTATCTCAGCGACCAGGAGCACAAGCAGTTAAGTAAGTTATTAAAGGTTGTTATTTAAAGTTTTATTTCTAGGTATGACTTCAGGTTGAAAAAATACAGTGTAGTTAGCACAAAAATTTATAAATAGTAGTTCCTCTCTAATTTCTTTTCCTTTAGTGTGTAAATATAGTTATTTTATATTTGAGTTTGTTTTGTTATGAAAGTATATGAAGAGGTCACCATTTGTTCTTTCTTTCCTTCAAAAATATTTCCTGGATGCTGTTTAATTTGTTAGATTTGTTACTGTGAAGGCTATGTGTAAGAACAGTAGCTTTTTGCTTTCAAGGTGTTTATGCTATAGTTAAGAGAACAAACACAAAAAGTTAATATAAGATCTGTGTTGATCAAAAAATGTGTTTGGGTTTTTCCTTAAGATACTTTGGGCTTCCCAGGTGGTGCTGGGAAAGTGACAAAGAACCCGCCTGCCAATTCAGGAAACATAAGAGACGTGGGTTCAGTACCTGGGTGGGGAAGATCCACTGGAGGAGGGCACAGCCACCTACCCTAGTATTCTTTCCTGGAGAATCCCATGGATATAGGGGCCTAGCAGACTACAGTCCATAGGGTCGCATAGAGTCAGACATGACTGAAGCAAGTTAGAACATATGCATTATGGAAAACTCCTAAGTGAACTTTTTGGCCAATCAGGTATTTCAGAGCTCATAAGTAATAAGGTGTTGTAATGTTAAATACAGTTTAACATAAATGCCATGTAACCTCTGTTGTGGAAAGGAATAACTTGGGGTTGAGAGAACTGGAGAATTGACTATTTAGGCCACAAAATATTTTATCAAGTTTTATTCTTTATTACCTTTAAAACTAAGAGAAATTAATCTTAAATCTTTTGTAAACATCTTATTTGAGCAAGCAATTAGAACTCAGTTTGTAGTTAGTTTTCTAATGTTCTTTTTTAATTTACAGTGAGCATATTTACAGTGATACAAAAACCAACTATGTTGTTTTTTAGATTTTATAATTTAACAATTTTAAATATGAAGAAATTCTTAAAGAAAGCAATTTGTTAAAATTTAACCATTTTCATTCATGTTTTTTCATTTAGTATGTTGCTTATATTGTGGCACTGAAATTAATAAGCACCTCGATTACACTAAGAGAAAATAGAAATATTCCAGAAATATTGAACATTCAGATAATTGGTCTTGGCACTCAACTATCTCAGCGACCAGGAGCACAAGCAGTTAAGTAAGTTATTAAAGGTTGTTATTTAAAGTTTTATTTCTAGGTATGACTTCAGGTTGAAAAAATACAGTGTAGTTAGCACAAAAATTTATAAATAGTAGTTCCTCTCTAATTTCTTTTCCTTTAGTGTGTAAATATAGTTATTTTATATTTGAGTTTGTTTTGTTATGAAAGTATATGAAGAGGTCACCATTTGTTCTTTCTTTCCTTCAAAAATATTTCCTGGATGCTGTTTAATTTGTTAGATTTGTTACTGTGAAGGCTATGTGTAAGAACAGTAGCTTTTTGCTTTCAAGGTGTTTATGCTATAGTTAAGAGAACAAACACAAAAAGTTAATATAAGATCTGTGTTGATCAAAAAATGTGTTTGGGTTTTTCCTTAAGATACTTTGGGCTTCCCAGGTGGTGCTGGGAAAGTGACAAAGAACCCGCCTGCCAATTCAGGAAACATAAGAGACGTGGGTTCAGTACCTGGGTGGGGAAGATCCACTGGAGGAGGGCACAGCCACCTACCCTAGTATTCTTTCCTGGAGAATCCCATGGATATAGGGGCCTAGCAGACTACAGTCCATAGGGTCGCATAGAGTCAGACATGACTGAAGCAAGTTAGAACATATGCATTATGGAAAACTCCTAAGTGAACTTTTTGGCCAATCAGGTATTTCAGAGCTCATAAGTAATAAGGTGTTGTAATGTTAAATACAGTTTAACATAAATGCCATGTAACCTCTGTTGTGGAAAGGAATAACTTGGGGTTGAGAGAACTGGAGCTTAGGCTAACTGATTGAAAGGACCAGCAGAAGCAGGGATGAGGGAGCAGTCTTTAGGGTGATGTGAAATAGGAAGATGAGTTCTGTGAGTTAAGTATAGCATAGATTCATGTGACAGTTATGCAGGGTTCTAAAGTTGTCAAAAGTGGGTTTTTCATGAGGTTGAGGAGAACAAAAAAATAAACCCAAGCAGAAAATAATCCCAGATTCTATGGGTTGTTAAATGCCAGGCTCAGGAGTTTGGACTTCAGCTCTATGTGATGAGCATGGTCCTGGTTCTCAAAGGAGTTTTGTTTTTTTTCCAAAGGGAAATTTGTATTTTAACTTGTTATATTACAAAGAATCTTTGTAATACTTGATTTTCCTCATTGGATTGTAGGGTGGAAGCAAAATTAGAGCACTGGTATATAACAGGTCTGAGACAACAAGATATTATACCATCACTCGTGGCTTCAATTGGTGATACTGCATCATCCTTGCTAAAAATTGAATTTGAAACCAATCCAGAGAATAGTACTGCAGATCAGACTCTAGTTGTTGAGTCTCAGCCCGTGGAGGTCATCTACGATGCTGTGAGTTCAAGCAGAAAGTGAATCTTTCTTAAATACGTCTTATGCTTCTTACATACAGTTTTCTTGTTGTTCCTTTGTCATTTTAACTTTTATTTAGTTAGCAACTCAGTTTAGTGATAGCTTTTTTCTAGTTTAAAGGGCAGGACATATTTAGCAGTTAATTTTTTAATATCTATTTTAATATTTTTAAAATATTTTGGGTCTCAGTTGTGGCCTGTGGCATCTTTGTTGTGACACACAGGCCTAGCTGCTCAACAGGGATTGAAGTTCCCTGACCAGGGATTGAACCAGTGTCCCCTGCATTGGAAGGTGGATTCTTAACCACTGGACCACCAGGGAAGTCCCAGCAGTTAATTTTGATTTTTTATATGCTATAGATTTTTTTTTCTAATGTAGGGCATATTATTTATGTTTGTTAAATTTTTAAAAAATGTTATATATTCTTAAAGAAGTCTGTGCTTATACCAACTAACTACTCACAAATAATTACATACTGTCTTCCTATTCCATTTTCTTTTTGCTTATTCTCCTTTCTTGACCCAATTTAAGGAGCTTTAGGAGCCAATGAAAGAATTTTAAATACTGTTCGTATGGGGAAAAGTGTTACCATTTCTGTGTTACTGAAAATGCTAGCTCCAGTTCTGTATCTGTAGCTGCTGCTTTTTTTTTTTTTTTGACCTCTTTTTTTTGCGGGCAGGGGAGCACTTCTATTGGCCTTTCATATATCTGTTTTCATCTATCTTTGTTCTTTGGCCTGTATGGGCCTCCCATCGCAGTGGCCTCTGTCACTACAGAGCTCCGGCTCTGGGCGCATGTGCTCAAGAGCTCCAGCTCTGTAGTTGGACACATGGGTCCAGCCGCTCCATGCCATGTCGGGTCTTCCCAGGCCAGAGATCGAACCGGCGCCCCTTGCACTTCAAGGCAGTGTCCTTACCCACTGGACCACCAGGGAAGCCCACTCTTTTTTATTGGTTATTTATTTATTTTCATCCATCTTTATTCTTTGGCCTGTGTGGGCCTCCCGTTGTAGTGGCCTCTCTCATTGCAGAGCACTGGCTCTGGGCACATGCGCTTCAGAGCGCTGGCTCATAATTGGACACACCAGTCCAGCTACTCCTGGGATCTTCCCAGGCCAGGGATTGAACTGGTGCCCCTTGCACTACAAGGCAGACTCCACCCACCGGACCACCAGGGAAGCCCTGTAGTTGTGTCTTTATTCAGACTCTCCTAATTCATCTTGAACTAGCCAAGATGTGGAAGGATGTGGTTCATTACTCATTCCATCACTTGTAGGTTGGCCCACAGTGTTATTAAGGTCTCTGACTTGTTTTTAAGATATAGGAATAATTCACAGTGTGGGAAAGAGGCAGAGCTTAGTGTTTTCTATGATTTAAAAAAAATGTGCATTATGGGGCTTCCCTGGTGGTTCAGTGGGTAAGGACACCAGCTTGCAGTGCGAGGGACACCGGTTCGATCCCTGGCCTGGTAAGATCCCACATGCTGTGGAGTGGCTGGACTGATGTGTCCAACTATCGAGCGGGAGCTCTGGAGCACATGTGCCCAGAGCCGGTGCTCTGCAACGAGAGAAGCCACTGTGATAGGAGGCCCACACAGGCGGAAGAAGAAAGATGGATGAAAATGGATAAGTGAAGGATCAATAAAAGTGGCCAAAAAAAAAAAAAATGTGCATTATGGTAAATACCTATAGCATAGTTTATCATCTTAGTCATTTTTAATTGTATAGTTCATTAGAGTTCAGTACATTTATGCTGTTGTACATCCAGTTCCCAGAATTTATTCTTTCTTTCAAAATGACTTTTAAATTTAAGTTTCAGATGTAGGTAAAGACAGAATAGTTTTCTTATTTCCTTTCTAAACTTCAAAGCACAGCAGAATCTAGTTGCAGTGTAGAGAGGTGGAGTTTCACCTAATCTGGAGGCTAAGACTAGAAGTCATGCCCACTGCTACATCAACATGATTCCACAGAACATGCTCAAGGTCACATTAATGATATTCACTCATTTGTTGCTTTTCTAATAAGCTTATGTGGCCTATACCTTTTTTTTTTTTTGCAAATTATGTTGCCCTCCAGAGGGAGATGTAGGGAGGTAGATTGTCTTTGGAGGTCTGCCTTAGTTCAGAGCCATATTTGAATTAAACTGAAAGTTTAAAATTTATAATATAGAAAGTACTGTGTCTAACTTGCTTATACTGTCAATGATTTTACAGAAAACCATCAATGCAGTGGTTGAATTCTTTCAGTCAAATAGGGGATTAGATCTTGAGCAACTAACATCTGCTACATTGATGAAGCTGGAGGAAATTAAAGAGAGAACAGCTACAGGTAAAGAACCAGACTGTGAAGCATCTTATAAATTCTCGAATTTTTTTTTTCTGTTCTAATGTAAATAGTGTGGGTATTTTAAATAGTGTAGGTAGTTTTTTGTCAAATATAGCTGCCAGACTGGTTGAGAAAGAGAATTATATGGGGCATAGATGATTCTGTCCGCTGTTCATTTCAGAATCCTGGGCTGCAGAGTGGAACATGAAATGGAAAACTTCCCTGTTCTCAGTTCTTAAGCAACTGCTCTCCAGGCTATGTATAAATTGTGTTTTAAAGATACATACTTTGTGCATCATGACCTCTAAATTCAAGTTACCTACTGTATCTGGTTACTTAAATAAAGAAATAATGAATTTTTCTATCTCTGGCTAAATACCAGCTGTGTTGGGTTTACTGTACTATGCGGTATGATTGTTGCCCATTGACCACATGCCATTTTGCCTTGCATGCCCAATGGAGGACCTAACCTGTGAGAAGAACTTTGCCACCCTGCTTTTCAAGTGATATTCTTATTTTTGTTGTTAATAATGTGATTACATCAATGTATTTAAATTTAATTGTATGTTCTTTTGTTTCTTTTTCTCTTGTAGGACTTACACATATTATTGAAACCCGAAAAGTCCTTGATTTAAGGATAAATCTGAAGCCTTCTTATCTAATAGTTCCACAGACAGGTTTTCACCATGAAAAGTCAGATCTTCTCATCTTAGATTTTGGTACATTTCGGGTAGGTGTACCTGCATTTCTGCCTGCCCATATTTGCTTAGCTTAGTAGGTAGTTGTCTAGTATTTGCTGTCTTTCCCTCAGAATGCACTTACACGAAACCTAGATTTACCTCTTGTTAGCATTTTGTTAAGCCTAGCTTGGATTGTGTGGTTTATATATATTTTATGACTATTAAAAAAACCTAACATTATCTGAAGTGGTAGGTAATTTGACACTGAAGGCTGGATTACAGATGTGTTTTCCTAATTAGAGAGATGTGCTTCTTGTTTTCAAGCGTTCATAGGTTTCCTGAATGTAGGTACATAGTTTTCTTTGTTCATTTATGTATCTTGAGAATAGAAAATGATAGAAACATGATTATATATTTGTTAAATCACTGACAGCAACTAAATAAAATAAGAACACTCAAAGGGCTTGGATGACTCACGAACTGTAATCAGGATTGCCAAGAGAGAGAAAAAAAGATTGCCAAGAGAAATATCAACAACCTCAGATATGCAGATGATGTCACTTTAATGTAGAAAGCTAAGAGGAACTAAAGAGCTTCTTGATGAAGGTGAAAGAGTGAAAAGGCTGGCTTAAGACTCAACATTCAAAAAACGAAGATCATGGCATCTGGTTCCATCACTTCATGACACATAGATGGGGAAGAAGTGGAAACAGTGTCAGATTGCACATTCTCAGGCCCCCAAATCATTGTGGACAGTGAGTGCAGCCACGTAATTAAAAGACACTTGCTCTCTGGAAGAAAAGCTATGACAAACCCTAGACAGTGTATTCAAAAGCAGAGACATCCCTTCACTGACTTAAGTCTTGTCTAGTCAAAGCTGTGGTTTTCCCATTAGTCATGTACAGATGTAAGAGCTGGACCATAAAGCAAGTTGAAGCACTGAAGAATTGATGCTTTTGAACTGTGATGCTGGAGGAGACTCTTGAGAGTCAGCAAGGAGATTAAACCAGTTAATCCTAAAGGAAATCAACCCTGAATATTCATTGGAAGGACTGGTGCTGAAGCTGAAGCTCTAGTCCTTTGGCCACCTGGTGTGAAGAGCTGACTCACTGGAAAAGACCCAGCTGCTGCGAAAAATAGAAGGCAGAAGGAACAGGGGATGACAGATGATGAGATGGTTGGATGGCATCACTGACTCAATAGATGTGAGCTTGAACAAACTTACCAAGATAGTGAAGGACAAGGCGGCGTGGTATGCTATGGTCCATGGGGCCACAAAGAGTCGAACTTGACTAAGTGACTGAACAACAACGAAAAGGTCTTCGATGCTGAACCTCCTAGAAATCCAGTTGTCTGAGAAAAAGTGAAGATTTCGAAATATACTCTCCTGAATTGATCCTTATTTACTTTGAGAAGAGGGAAAAGGAGGTTGAGGTTAGAACTGAATTCTGATAGCCTAATCATTTATTTCCATAGTGGGGAGTATAAGGAATAAAACTTTCTGTTTTATGGTGAGCAGTTTAGGATAGCTAGTAGGGGAGCTTAAGCCACAAGTGATGACAACTTCTGAGAACTAGGAAGTGTTGCACATCTAGACAGGTTGAGGTAGACAACTGTTGTAACTCATCTGCTAATTAACGTCAGCCTGCTGAGTGCCTGTTACCTGAACATAATAGAGATGTATGCTGATATTCCTAATAAAATATTTGGTAGTAGTTATCAGAAACTGAAGCAAAATAATGAGTTCAGTAAGGGCAGTGTCTTAATTTTATTTAGGCTTTAGGAAAACACAACTTAAGTATGTTGATGTGTAGATTTTTCTGTTAAAAAACTGAAGTTTTTTTCTACATTTTTAGCTTAACAGTAAAGATCAAGGTTTGCAGAAGACCAGTAATTCATCTCTGGAAGAAATAATGGATAAGGCATATGACAAGTTTGATGTTGAAATAAAAAGTGTGCAACTACTCTTTGCAAGAGCAGGTAAGCTGTTGCTTAGATTTCAGGATCTTGAAATTATGTTGAATAGCTTTGGTAAATAGATATCTGTGTTCACCTGTATGTCCTCACTGATGACATTTTGCCTTGTATGCTGTCGGTCACTTAAGAGAACCAAGTAGGAGCCCTTTAGTGGAAAGCTTTGTCACAATTCCAAATAGAGATGTGGCTATTCATCTTAGGGTACTTAGTACCATTTGCATCTGTGTCTAATCACTGCCCCCGCCTTTTTTTTCCCCCGAGTATGACATAAAACTGCCCAGAACACAAAATAGAAGTTGCAGTTAGCTCATGTTCCTCAATCCCAGTGTGTTCGGGATGTCTCAGTGTTGTTTTCCCTTACTGCCTTCATTTTAAAAATATTTTACTGTCAGCCTGGTCTTCGAGTAGTATTACATTTGATAGCTGAGAGGTATGGATATAGTCTTTAACCCCTAATGGTAGTGAACTCATTTTATAAAAGTTTTGGTGCTTTCTGTTGTTTAAATGAAGATTGCTGGTTCTCTATACTTCTTTTTTTCTTTGGCCACTTCTGTTGGTCTTTCATTTATTTCTGTCTTTGTTCTTTGGCCTGTGTGGGCCTCCCATCACAGTGGTTATAAACTGTTGAATAAAACCATAGTGGGAGTATAAGGAATAAAACTTTCTGTTTTATGGTGAGCAGTTTAGGATAGCTAGTAGGGGAGCTTAAGCCACAAGTGATGACAACTTCTGAGAACTAGGAAGTGTTGCACATCTAGACAGGTTGAGGTAGACAACTGTTGTAACTCATCTGCTAATTAACGTCAGCCTGCTGAGTGCCTGTTACCTGAACATAATAGAGATGTATGCTGATATTCCTAATAAAATATTTGGTAGTAGTTATCAGAAACTGAAGCAAAATAATGAGTTCAGTAAGGGCAGTGTCTTAATTTTATTTAGGCTTTAGGAAAACACAACTTAAGTATGTTGATGTGTAGATTTTTCTGTTAAAAAACTGAAGTTTTTTTCTACATTTTTAGCTTAACAGTAAAGATCAAGGTTTGCAGAAGACCAGTAATTCATCTCTGGAAGAAATAATGGATAAGGCATATGACAAGTTTGATGTTGAAATAAAAAGTGTGCAACTACTCTTTGCAAGAGCAGGTAAGCTGTTGCTTAGATTTCAGGATCTTGAAATTATGTTGAATAGCTTTGGTAAATAGATATCTGTGTTCACCTGTATGTCCTCACTGATGACATTTTGCCTTGTATGCTGTCGGTCACTTAAGAGAACCAAGTAGGAGCCCTTTAGTGGAAAGCTTTGTCACAATTCCAAATAGAGATGTGGCTATTCATCTTAGGGTACTTAGTACCATTTGCATCTGTGTCTAATCACTGCCCCCGCCTTTTTTTTCCCCCGAGTATGACATAAAACTGCCCAGAACACAAAATAGAAGTTGCAGTTAGCTCATGTTCCTCAATCCCAGTGTGTTCGGGATGTCTCAGTGTTGTTTTCCCTTACTGCCTTCATTTTAAAAATATTTTACTGTCAGCCTGGTCTTCGAGTAGTATTACATTTGATAGCTGAGAGGTATGGATATAGTCTTTAACCCCTAATGGTAGTGAACTCATTTTATAAAAGTTTTGGTGCTTTCTGTTGTTTAAATGAAGATTGCTGGTTCTCTATACTTCTTTTTTTCTTTGGCCACTTCTGTTGGTCTTTCATTTATTTCTGTCTTTGTTCTTTGGCCTGTGTGGGCCTCCCATTGCAGTGGTTCTCTGGTTGCAGAGCACTGGCTCTGGGCGCGTGCACTCCAGAGCGCTGACTCGGTAGTTGGACACATCGGTCCAGCCGCTCCATGGCACGTGTGATCTTCCCAGGCCAGGGATCGAACTAGTGCCCTTTGTACTGCAAAGCGGTGTCTTTACCCACTGGACCACCAGGGAAGCCCTCTCTATACTTCTTTAGTATCTAGAAGCAATAAATATTGGTAAAATATCCTTGAGCATATCACTCTTGGAGGAAAGGACATAGTTTTTATGTGTATAGTATATACTATAGTGAAAGTGCTGAGATTTATTAAAATGTAAATGCATAATGCTTTGCTTAGTCTTATAGATTGAGCTGAATATTAATTCCCAGAAGAGAAGTACCTATACAGATCATTAAAGCTCCTTTTCTTTTATATGTATTTAATAATAATTGTTTGAATTATAAGCAATAAAAGAAGTTCATTTATTGCCATCAGTAAAGATCTGTGTAGGGTTCTGTTAGTCATCTGAAGTCTGACTTTAGAACCTTCTTATTTGGAAGAAAAGTGACTATTACAAAATCTTGCTTGGTAAAACTAACTTTTCCTTTAAAATAATTGCCAGAAACCTCTTTTTTCCTTCTGTTTTTCGCTGTTTTTTCTTTTTTTTCTTGTAGATCCCCAACATTGACTCTTAATTCTGGAATAAAGGCAGTAAATTCCTAGATTTTTTTCTCTATTTGCTTTAAAATGTAAGATGTTACATTGAAAAAAAGCATTCTCCAAATAAATATTTAGAGTCATTTTGGTATAGTAGCCTTTGACTTTCGTCAGTTAACAAATACAGGTCATTTAGCTTGTATGTTGAAAGAAGTAAAAGTATCATTGACTATACTTGTGAATGATTTCTAATCAGTTTTCCGTAGAACTTCTTCTAATCTAAATATAATTATTTAATAAATAAAAATAGTCATTTAGTTACATTTTTTTTAGATGAGAACTGGAAGAAGTGTCGATTTCAGCATCCATCAGCTCTGCATATACTGCAGCCCATGGATATTCATGTTGAGTTGGCCAAAGCAATGGTGGAAAAAGACATTAGAATGGCCAGGTAATGTATGAGTTTCCTTTATATTATAAAATCAGCAAGGTGAAATGTATCTTTATCAGTACTGAATTTTAAGGAAGCACAGCTAGATTTCTAAAGGACACAAAAAAATAATGGTTATCTTACAGCAGACATATACTTTTAAGAAAATATTGATTTGAATTATATGTCATCTCTTATTTTAGAGGTATTTGAGCTTTCACCTTCTGTAAAAGTTGGTTAGCCTTGCTTTTTCTAATTTATTAATTTTTATGGGCATATAGTTCCTTTACAATTCTGTGTTAGTTTCTGCTGTGCAGCAAAATGAATCATCTGTGCTTACAGTGTCTGTTCTGGGATGGATCAAATTCAAGGTTCTAGATTGAAAAATAAGACCTTTAAAAGTTACGAGTTCTTTTGATTATGAAGCCATATAAAATCTTGAGCATAATCTGAGGGAGTGGAAAGTAGACAGTGAATTTTGAATGTAACTAAATAAGTATGAAATGTCTTTGCTGCCTTACTAAGAACAGCCTGATACAAGTGTTATTGACATTCAGTAAGCCATCTGAAGTCTGACTTTAGAACCTTCTTATTTGGAAGAAAAGTGACTATTACAAAATCTTGCTTGGTAAAACTAACTTTTCCTTTAAAATAATTGCCAGAAACCTCTTTTTTCCTTCTGTTTTTCGCTGTTTTTTCTTTTTTTTCTTGTAGATCCCCAACATTGACTCTTAATTCTGGAATAAAGGCAGTAAATTCCTAGATTTTTTTCTCTATTTGCTTTAAAATGTAAGATGTTACATTGAAAAAAAGCATTCTCCAAATAAATATTTAGAGTCATTTTGGTATAGTAGCCTTTGACTTTCGTCAGTTAACAAATACAGGTCATTTAGCTTGTATGTTGAAAGAAGTAAAAGTATCATTGACTATACTTGTGAATGATTTCTAATCAGTTTTCCGTAGAACTTCTTCTAATCTAAATATAATTATTTAATAAATAAAAATAGTCATTTAGTTACATTTTTTTTAGATGAGAACTGGAAGAAGTGTCGATTTCAGCATCCATCAGCTCTGCATATACTGCAGCCCATGGATATTCATGTTGAGTTGGCCAAAGCAATGGTGGAAAAAGACATTAGAATGGCCAGGTAATGTATGAGTTTCCTTTATATTATAAAATCAGCAAGGTGAAATGTATCTTTATCAGTACTGAATTTTAAGGAAGCACAGCTAGATTTCTAAAGGACACAAAAAAATAATGGTTATCTTACAGCAGACATATACTTTTAAGAAAATATTGATTTGAATTATATGTCATCTCTTATTTTAGAGGTATTTGAGCTTTCACCTTCTGTAAAAGTTGGTTAGCCTTGCTTTTTCTAATTTATTAATTTTTATGGGCATATAGTTCCTTTACAATTCTGTGTTAGTTTCTGCTGTGCAGCAAAATGAATCATCTGTGCTTACAGTGTCTGTTCTGGGATGGATCAAATTCAAGGTTCTAGATTGAAAAATAAGACCTTTAAAAGTTACGAGTTCTTTTGATTATGAAGCCATATAAAATCTTGAGCATAATCTGAGGGAGTGGAAAGTAGACAGTGAATTTTGAATGTAACTAAATAAGTATGAAATGTCTTTGCTGCCTTACTAAGAACAGCCTGATACAAGTGTTATTGACATTCAGTAAGCCACGTCTGGTTGAAGTGGACATTTGATGAATTTTGACATGAGTACTTTTCTGTGAAGCCACTGCCACAGTCAAGGTCATGAATACATCCATCGCCCGCATCCATCTTCCTTGTGCAGCTTTGTGTTCTCTTCCTCCCATCCCTACAAGCTAACTCCCCTCCCTGCATCCGTGCAAGGTTGATCAGCTTTCTGACACTACCAGTTTGTTGGAGTTTCCTTGAATTTTGCATAAATAAAATCATATAGTTTTAGTTTATTTTTATGTTTGACTTTTTTCAGCATAATTGATTTGAGATTTATTCACGTTGTGTGTCAGTCACTCAATGGTACTGTTTATCCATTGGATGTTAAAGCATCCATGCTTTACTAGATAAACCTGTTTTTTTTCTTTTTTGGCCTCTTTTATTGGTCCTCCATTTATTTATTTTCATCCATCTTTATTCTTTGGCCTGTGTGGTCCTCCCATTGCAGTGGCCTCTCTCGTTACAGAACACCGGCTCTAGGTGCATGCATTCCAGAACTCTGGCTTGTAATTGGACACACCTGTCTAGCCACTTTGCAGCACTTGGGATCTTCCTGTGCCAGGGATTGAACCAGTGCCCCTTGCACTGCAAGGCGGACTCTTTACCCACTGGACCACCAGGGAAGCCCTAGATAAACCTGTTTTTGTATTAATGTATTACTCTTTTAAAATTTGGCTTGCTAAAATTCTGTTATGAGCTTTTAAAAATATTTCATCTCTGTTTATGAAGGATATTGACCTGGGCTTTTACTTTCTTGTTGTGGCATCAATGTATCAGGCTTCGTAGGTGGAGGTTGTGTAGAATTGTGTTTTTTCCTCCTTAAATCTTTGGTGGAATTTGCCAGTGAAATTACTTGTGCTTGAAGTTTTCTTTTTGTGGGGAGGGTTTTTAATTACAAATTAAATTTATTTACCATAAATTTAGTTTATTTAACAGGGCTCTTCAGGTTATCTTTTTTGTTTTTGTGTGATCTTTGGTAGTTTGTATTGTAAGGAAAAGTTTGTCTTTCATATCCTAGATGCTGAGATTGTTGTTGTAAAATTGTTCATAATATTTTCATCTTGCCCTTTTAATGTGTGTAGAATTTGTATTGATGCTATTTCTCTCTCTCTTGATATTAGTAACTTGTGCCTTTTCTTGTCATTTTCTGAAAAGTCTGGTTAGAGGTTTATCAGTTTTGTTAACCTTCTTCAGAAAGAATCAGCTTTTGGTTTTAATTATTTTCTCTATTGTATTTGTTTTTTATTTCATTGATTCCCACTCTCAGATTTGCTGCTTTTTTGTTTTGCTTGCTTTGGGTTTCATTTGTTTAACCTCCCCATTTTCTAGGGATGGAAACTGAGGCCATTGATTTGGTTTGAGACTGTTTTTTTATTTTCTAATATAGGCATTAAGTGCTTTAAATTTCTCTTGCAATTCTGCTTTACTGTTCTCTATGCATTTTTTTGATTTTAAATTTACTTGTTTTTTAATTGAAAGATAATTGCTTTACAGACTTCTGTTGGCTTCTGCCATACATCAGCATGAATCAGCCATAGATGTACATGTCTGCTCCCTCTTGAACCTCCTTCCCATCTCCTCTCCATCCCCCTTTGGGTTGTTACAGAGCTCCAGTTTGAGTTCCCTGTGTACTCTACACATCTTGAAACTTTTCACTCAGTCAGCTGGATATTTTTAGGACTTTAGTCTTTTTTTTTTTTCATCTTTTAGCTTTTCTTTGTTGACTGATGTCCAGTGCCTTTGAACAGTTGTTCCACACATTTTGTCCATTTTTAAAGTTATTTTAGGTGGAAGGGTTTATCCAGTCCCTCTCTTTGGAATGATTTTAATTTTATGTAATGTTTAAGAAATAATAGAGAAACATTTTGTAATGGTTGTCAACTTACAGAGGACTTTCACAGAAATTACTTGGTAAGAGATTTCATCTCTGTTTATGAAGATATGTGTTATTTTTAACAGGTTGCTCTTTCGGGAAGAGTTTATTCTTTTTGTGGGGAGGGTTTTTAATTACAAATTAAATTTATTTACCATAAATTTAGTTTATTTAACAGGGCTCTTCAGGTTATCTTTTTTGTTTTTGTGTGATCTTTGGTAGTTTGTATTGTAAGGAAAAGTTTGTCTTTCATATCCTAGATGCTGAGATTGTTGTTGTAAAATTGTTCATAATATTTTCATCTTGCCCTTTTAATGTGTGTAGAATTTGTATTGATGCTATTTCTCTCTCTCTTGATATTAGTAACTTGTGCCTTTTCTTGTCATTTTCTGAAAAGTCTGGTTAGAGGTTTATCAGTTTTGTTAACCTTCTTCAGAAAGAATCAGCTTTTGGTTTTAATTATTTTCTCTATTGTATTTGTTTTTTATTTCATTGATTCCCACTCTCAGATTTGCTGCTTTTTTGTTTTGCTTGCTTTGGGTTTCATTTGTTTAACCTCCCCATTTTCTAGGGATGGAAACTGAGGCCATTGATTTGGTTTGAGACTGTTTTTTTATTTTCTAATATAGGCATTAAGTGCTTTAAATTTCTCTTGCAATTCTGCTTTACTGTTCTCTATGCATTTTTTTGATTTTAAATTTACTTGTTTTTTAATTGAAAGATAATTGCTTTACAGACTTCTGTTGGCTTCTGCCATACATCAGCATGAATCAGCCATAGATGTACATGTCTGCTCCCTCTTGAACCTCCTTCCCATCTCCTCTCCATCCCCCTTTGGGTTGTTACAGAGCTCCAGTTTGAGTTCCCTGTGTACTCTACACATCTTGAAACTTTTCACTCAGTCAGCTGGATATTTTTAGGACTTTAGTCTTTTTTTTTTTTCATCTTTTAGCTTTTCTTTGTTGACTGATGTCCAGTGCCTTTGAACAGTTGTTCCACACATTTTGTCCATTTTTAAAGTTATTTTAGGTGGAAGGGTTTATCCAGTCCCTCTCTTTGGAATGATTTTAATTTTATGTAATGTTTAAGAAATAATAGAGAAACATTTTGTAATGGTTGTCAACTTACAGAGGACTTTCACAGAAAGTTCACTTGGTAAGAGTAGCCAACTAGCCTCCTTTGAACATTAGTGGTTGCATTATACAGAAAAATAATTCATTTAGTAGTTAGATATCTGTCAGCTTGAGCTGTTCATAACGTAGTTAGGAAGTCAAAGATAAGCAACCTGAAAGAGCTTTATGTGCAGCACCTAGTTACTACAAAGTTATAGGGGCAAGCAAATCCAGGCAGTTGGTTGGAATAGGGATGAGAAGAGAAGCTGAAAATTAAGCACCTGATGAAAGCACAGTAGTGATACAGCAGTGTGTCAAACAGATGCTGTTCTCAAGGAGCTTATAGTTTAACCAGAGGAGACATAAAGTAGACAAGTTTTCGTGTGCTATGTGTCAGCTGCTTATAGATGCTATAAAAGGAAGTAAAAGGAGGGGAAGAGGTAGAGAATGATGGGGTGGGTACCCCTTGATGTTTTGAATGAGAAGTCTTTGAAACTCCCAAATAAGGTACTTCATAGTGTTTTAGGTTTTAAAATGTAGACAATTTGTGTTTGAAAATATCCTATCCTAAAAGTCAGTTATCTTAAGGTGGCCTGGCTGCTTAAGGACGATGCAAAACTTGGCTTACATAAAGCTGGCTATTCCCTGACAGTGTTGAGGCGTTAATGTAATTATATGAAAACATATGCAAGGTATCTTTGACTCCACAAGGTAGTCTTCTCCCCATTTCCACCTCCATAGCTGGACCTTGAAACCTTATAGTCGAATTAATTTTGTTTTTAGATTTAAAGTATCTGGAGGACTTCCTTTGATGCACATAAGAATTTCTGACCAGAAGATGAAAGATGTGCTTTGTTTGGTGAATAGTATACCCTTGCTTTCCCTTTGTTTTTGGGACTGATTCCTGTGTACTCTACACATCTTGAAACTAGCCTTTTTGAACATTTTTTTTTGTTCCACACATTTTTTGTCCATTTTTAAAGTTATTTTAGGTGGAAGGGTTTATCCAGTCCCTCTCTTTGGAATGATTTTAATTTTATGTAATGTTTAAGAAATAATAGAGAAACATTTTGTAATGGTTGTCAACTTACAGAGGACTTTCACAGAAAGTTCACTTGGTAAGAGTAGCCAACTAGCCTCCTTTGAACATTAGTGGTTGCATTATACAGAAAAATAATTCATTTAGTAGTTAGATATCTGTCAGCTTGAGCTGTTCATAACGTAGTTAGGAAGTCAAAGATAAGCAACCTGAAAGAGCTTTATGTGCAGCACCTAGTTACTACAAAGTTATAGGGGCAAGCAAATCCAGGCAGTTGGTTGGAATAGGGATGAGAAGAGAAGCTGAAAATTAAGCACCTGATGAAAGCACAGTAGTGATACAGCAGTGTGTCAAACAGATGCTGTTCTCAAGGAGCTTATAGTTTAACCAGAGGAGACATAAAGTAGACAAGTTTTCGTGTGCTATGTGTCAGCTGCTTATAGATGCTATAAAAGGAAGTAAAAGGAGGGGAAGAGGTAGAGAATGATGGGGTGGGTCCCCCTTGATGTTTTGAATGAGAAGTCTTTGAAACTCCCAAATAAGGTACTTCATAGTGTTTTAGGTTTTAAAATGTAGACAATTTGTGTTTGAAAATATCCTATCCTAAAAGTCAGTTATCTTAAGGTGGCCTGGCTGCTTAAGGACGATGCAAAACTTGGCTTACATAAAGCTGGCTATTCCCTGACAGTGTTGAGGCGTTAATGTAATTATATGAAAACATATGCAAGGTATCTTTGACTCCACAAGGTAGTCTTCTCCCCATTTCCACCTCCATAGCTGGACCTTGAAACCTTATAGTCGAATTAATTTTGTTTTTAGATTTAAAGTATCTGGAGGACTTCCTTTGATGCACATAAGAATTTCTGACCAGAAGATGAAAGATGTGCTTTGTTTGGTGAATAGTATACCCTTGCCACAGAAGTCATCTACACAGTCTCCAGAGAAAAAGGTAAATGGAGATAATAAAAATGCTAAACATAAAAATGAAAACATAAAAACATTACATTTTATACATGGTGAGTTTTTTTTTCATTTATTTGTGAACTGTTTTGTTTTTCAGTATTGTTTAGTTTCGTTTACGTGATACATTTTTGAGGTTTAATGTGGTTGATTCTGTATAGGACTGCATACGGCCCTGAATAAAGACTGTAGCCTATTTTCGCTGTTTTTGAATGGTGGTTAGAAAATCTGTGTAGGGAATAATGGAAACAAAAATACATAGATGAAATGAACAGTGTTTTTCACATTTAGGAAATGTGTTTTAAATAAAACTAGATATAGAAATCTTTAAAATGTTGCAAAACAAAATAATCATTATAAAGCTTTCTTATGTGTTAGACTTAAAAGTCCTAGATCACTTTACTTGGAATTGATCTTTACAACATAAAATAAATGTTGGGCTTTCATACATTTTGAAATGAAATTTGAGAGAGCCAGCTAATGTAGATACCATTTTCCAGAAGCCTGTGAAAAAGATGTTCAAGTAATACTGTAACAGACAGGAACTGAAAGGCACAATGATAAGCAGACTTACCTGCTAGAGACCATGGTTCTGTCCTTGTAAATGTAGCAGGTGGTAGTCTTGATAATAAGTAAACTCCAGCCAAGCATTAGTTAGTTGATTGTAAAATCTGCTTTGTTAGAAGAATTGTGTGCTGTGTATATATCTTTCCAGCTCCCTCTAGCCTCTGTCACTTTTCAGTTTTTTTATGGTTTGAAAATATCCTATCCTAAAAGTCAGTTATCTTAAGGTGGCCTGGCTGCTTAAGGACGATGCAAAACTTGGCTTACATAAAGCTGGCTATTCCCTGACAGTGTTGAGGCGTTAATGTAATTATATGAAAACATATGCAAGGTATCTTTGACTCCACAAGGTAGTCTTCTCCCCATTTCCACCTCCATAGCTGGACCTTGAAACCTTATAGTCGAATTAATTTTGTTTTTAGATTTAAAGTATCTGGAGGACTTCCTTTGATGCACATAAGAATTTCTGACCAGAAGATGAAAGATGTGCTTTGTTTGGTGAATAGTATACCCTTGCCACAGAAGTCATCTACACAGTCTCCAGAGAAAAAGGTAAATGGAGATAATAAAAATGCTAAACATAAAAATGAAAAACATAAAAACATTACATTTTTATACATGGTGAGTTTTTTTTTCATTTATTTGTGAACTGTTTTGTTTTTCAGTATTGTTTAGTTTCGTTTACGTGATACATTTTTGAGGTTTAATGTGGTTGATTCTGTATAGGACTGCATACGGCCCTGAATAAAGACTGTAGCCTATTTTCGCTGTTTTTGAATGGTGGTTAGAAAATCTGTGTAGGGAATAATGGAAACAAAAATACATAGATGAAATGAACAGTGTTTTTCACATTTAGGAAATGTGTTTTAAATAAAACTAGATATAGAAATCTTTAAAATGTTGCAAAACAAAATAATCATTATAAAGCTTTCTTATGTGTTAGACTTAAAAGTCCTAGATCACTTTACTTGGAATTGATCTTTACAACATAAAATAAATGTTGGGCTTTCATACATTTTGAAATGAAATTTGAGAGAGCCAGCTAATGTAGATACCATTTTCCAGAAGCCTGTGAAAAAGATGTTCAAGTAATACTGTAACAGACAGGAACTGAAAGGCACAATGATAAGCAGACTTACCTGCTAGAGACCATGGTTCTGTCCTTGTAAATGTAGCAGGTGGTAGTCTTGATAATAAGTAAACTCCAGCCAAGCATTAGTTAGTTGATTGTAAAATCTGCTTTGTTAGAAGAATTGTGTGCTGTGTATATATCTTTCCAGCTCCCTCTAGCCTCTGTCACTTTTTCAGTACTTCTCTCATTTTTCTATATTCTGTCCTGCTAAATTAGTATGTTTAGAAAACTTTTTGTGTTGTTCGCTAGGTATCCTCAATTCCTATTATATCAACTGGAACGAAGGACCTACTTGGTACGCCACTGTTGCTGGATGGAGTGGAATCGGGTAAGGAGAGTACAATGTTCTTTATTAAACCAAACTTATATTAGTATAAACCAAACTTAAATTAGTATATAGAGGTAAAATTTCAGAAAATAAAGGAGTTGTGAAAGTGTTATTAGTAATTTACTGGTTTTATTTCTAGTTGTGCTGCTAACCAACAGTGAGACTTTAGATCATTTTTTAGGCTGAGTTTCTTTGAATGAAAACGTTTTTATGATTGACAGTGTATAAGATTCTAAAAAGTTAGTTTTTTTGGGTCCAATCTCTACATAATTCTTTTCTTTATCTCTGCTTTAAATCATTGTTTTTTTGATTATGTACTGGAATGTAAGCTTTTTGAAGGCAAGTATAATGTCTGTCCTGGCCACTGGTGTTCATAGTGGCTGGTACAGACTGATATGTGATAGATGATACCCAACAAATATTTTATTGAAAAGTGAATGAATGAAGTGAAAAACAATCAGAAATGTTAAAAGAGGAAATATAAAGGTGGTTTGATTTTACATATAATTATCCCTTGCCAGGTTGAGTCACTTTGTGAAGCTATTTTTTTGGGTTTTTCTGAATTTTGTTGCAAAACAAAATAATCATTATAAAGCTTTCTTATGTGTTAGACTTAAAAGTCCTAGATCACTTTACTTGGAATTGATCTTTACAACATAAAATAAATGTTGGGCTTTCATACATTTTGAAATGAAATTTGAGAGAGCCAGCTAATGTAGATACCATTTTCCAGAAGCCTGTGAAAAAGATGTTCAAGTAATACTGTAACAGACAGGAACTGAAAGGCACAATGATAAGCAGACTTACCTGCTAGAGACCATGGTTCTGTCCTTGTAAATGTAGCAGGTGGTAGTCTTGATAATAAGTAAACTCCAGCCAAGCATTAGTTAGTTGATTGTAAAATCTGCTTTGTTAGAAGAATTGTGTGCTGTGTATATATCTTTCCAGCTCCCTCTAGCCTCTGTCACTTTTTCAGTACTTCTCTCATTTTTCTATATTCTGTCCTGCTAAATTAGTATGTTTAGAAAACTTTTTGTGTTGTTCGCTAGGTATCCTCAATTCCTATTATATCAACTGGAACGAAGGACCTACTTGGTACGCCACTGTTGCTGGATGGAGTGGAATCGGGTAAGGAGAGTACAATGTTCTTTATTAAACCAAACTTATATTAGTATAAACCAAACTTAAATTAGTATATAGAGGTAAAATTTCAGAAAATAAAGGAGTTGTGAAAGTGTTATTAGTAATTTACTGGTTTTATTTCTAGTTGTGCTGCTAACCAACAGTGAGACTTTAGATCATTTTTTAGGCTGAGTTTCTTTGAATGAAAACGTTTTTATGATTGACAGTGTATAAGATTCTAAAAAGTTAGTTTTTTTGGGTCCAATCTCTACATAATTCTTTTCTTTATCTCTGCTTTAAATCATTGTTTTTTTGATTATGTACTGGAATGTAAGCTTTTTGAAGGCAAGTATAATGTCTGTCCTGGCCACTGGTGTTCATAGTGGCTGGTACAGACTGATATGTGATAGATGATACCCAACAAATATTTTATTGAAAAGTGAATGAATGAAGTGAAAAACAATCAGAAATGTTAAAAGAGGAAATATAAAGGTGGTTTGATTTTACATATAATTATCCCTTGCCAGGTTGAGTCACTTTGTGAAGCTATATTTGTATTCTGAATAGAAAGGAGTTTACTTCTGAGTGATTTTGGTTTGAGTGTTTTATGCAGTTTTCAGTGGACATTCTCTCAAGTCAGTTGTTTTCTTCTTAGACTCTGATGATGAGTATTTTGATGCTGAGGATGGAGACACACAGACCAGTAGAAGTATGAAAGATTCAGACACAAAAAAAGTTACTGAGGCCCCAAATGAGGAGCTCATTAATCTTTTACTGAAGTTTGAAGTTAAAGAGGTATGTATATTTGTTTTGGCCGTAAATAAATATATTCTCGTCACTGCTGTCGTTATAAACTGTCTGATGCTAGACCCAAACATTAAATATGTCTAAAATGTGGTACTCTATATTCCCTATTGCCACACACACACACACACACGCACGCAGTTCTAAAAAAATGAAATGTTATTTTGAAAAAATTGATTCAACTATGATCTACAGTAGATCAGATCTATTCTGGAAAATCTCGAGACTCTTAATTAGGATTTTCTTTTCTGTAGAAAATTTCTGTGATATGTATACTTTAATTTTTTTCCATTTTTATCTAGTTTATTTATTTATAATATAGTTTATTCTCATGTTTATAATTTAGTAAAATGTAAGCAGCCTAAATTTCTAACACTGTCTTGTACAATCATTAGAAGTCATGTGATAATAAAAGGAAACTAAAATGGAGCAATGTTTACAGCATATCTTTGGGAGAAAAAGAGATTACAGGTCCAAGGATATTCTAATTCTATTTAGAAGTTAAACACACACACACACACACATTTTTTTTTTAAAGATTTATTTATTTATTTTTATTTTTGGGCGGGGCTCGGGTTGGGGAGGGAGGGGAGCAGGCGGGCCACTTCTATTGGTCTTTCGTTTTCTCTCTGTTCATCTGTCTTTGTTCTTTGGCTCCTGTGGGCCTCCCATCGCGGTGGCGTCTGTCATCGCTGAGCGCCGGCTCTGGGCGCATGCACTCCAGAGCTCCCGCTCGGTAATTGGACATATCAGTCCAGCCGCTCCGCGGCACGTGGGATCTTCCCAGGCCAGGGATGGAACCGGCGCCCCTTGCACTGCAAGGCGGTGTCCTTACCCACTGGACCACCAGGGGAAGCCCCCACACACACATTTAAAAAATAAATGACATTGTTCATCTCTGTGTGGTGGGATTATAGTTTTTAATTTTTGCCTATTTGTTTTCATATGTATAAAGAAATTTTAAATGAATATTCATTGCTTTGAAATAAAACACAAAAGATATAAAAAGGCTGTGTTTCTTGTTGACTGCTTTATATCTGAGTATTATTGGTATTTGCTAAAAGAAAGATATGTTCTCTGTGTTTAGCCACCTTTGATTTCTCTGTCTCTTGCATACTTCCATCTAAAATATCAGAAAACCCCTTGACTTTACCTTCAAAATATTTTAAAATTATGGACCTTCCCTTGCATTGCTTCTGCATTGTCCAGGTTACCATCAATGCCTGGGCTATGGCAGTAGCTTCTTACCTGTCTCTCTCTGCTTCTATCATGCACTCTGTTCTCCACATAGTAGCTGCAGTGATCCTTTTAAAGGGAAAGTCAGATCATGCCATTGCATTGGTCATAACCCATCATGGGCTTCCCATCTCACTCACCGTAAAGAGAAAATTTTTCCCATGGCTACAAGATCTTTCATGGTCTGTAAGTCTCACCAAGTGATTTCTTTGGCTTTATCTGTTTTGCAGTTCGCTTCTGCCTTGCTCATTCTGCTCCAGTCACATTTCATTCATTCCTTCCATAAATATTATCAAGTGTCATCAAGTACAAGGCATCATTTTAGATACTAGAGCTACAGCAGTGAGCGAAGTACTCTTGCCTTGTGGACCTTATGCTTGCTTTTGTCTTTCTTACATACATCAGTGCGTATTCTTTGTGCTTACTGTTTTCTTTGCTGATAAACTGTTCTCCTGCATGACTTGGTTCTTTCAGAAATGCCATCTTCTTAGAAAAGCCTGACCACCCAACTCAAGATAATAACCTTTGATTTCCCTTACCCTCCCTAGAATGTAAATTTAGTGAAGACAAGGACCTTGTCTGTCCTGGTTATTTTGATATTCTTACTGACTTGCATTCTCTTATACATGGAAGGTGAAACTCAATGAATATTTTATTGACTATGAATGAATAAAGTGATAAGCATCACTTAATCATCTAAGAATCATCTAAGAAAAATCAGTAGTGCTGTTTTTGAAACTTTTATTTCCGGTTTGACCGTTTTCTCTTTTTTTGCAATTACAAAGTGTTAAGTATTTCTGTAGTGAGATTTATCTAATTAATGCAAAAGAATGTTCAAACTACTGTGCAATTGTATTCATTTCACTTGCTAGCAAGGTAATAGTCAAAATCCTTCAAGCTAGGCTTCAACAATGCATGAACTAAGAACTTCCAGATGTACAAGCTGGATTTAGAAAAGGCAGAGGAACCAGACATCAAATTGCCAACATCTGTTGGATCATAGAAAAAGCAAGAGAATTCCAGAAAAACATCCACTTCTGTTTCATTGACTATGCCTTTGACTATGTGGATCACAACAAACTGTGAAAAATTTTTAAAAAGATGGGAATACAAGACTACCTCACCTACCTCCTGAGAAACCTGTATGCAGGTCAAGAAGCAACAGCTAGAACCAGACATGAAACAATGGATTGGTTCAAAATTGGGAAAGGAATACAGCAAGGCTGTATTATTTGTCACCCTACTTATTTAACTTCTCTGCAGAGTATATCATATGAAATACTGGGTTGGATGAACTCTCAGCTTCTCACAGTGATTTCTTTGGCTTTATCTGTTTTGCAGTTCGCTTCTGCCTTGCTCATTCTGCTCCAGTCACATTTCATTCATTCCTTCCATAAATATTATCAAGTGTCATCAAGTACAAGGCATCATTTTAGATACTAGAGCTACAGCAGTGAGCGAAGTACTCTTGCCTTGTGGACCTTATGCTTGCTTTTGTCTTTCTTACATACATCAGTGCGTATTCTTTGTGCTTACTGTTTTCTTTGCTGATAAACTGTTCTCCTGCATGACTTGGTTCTTTCAGAAATGCCATCTTCTTAGAAAAGCCTGACCACCCAACTCAAGATAATAACCTTTGATTTCCCTTACCCTCCCTAGAATGTAAATTTAGTGAAGACAAGGACCTTGTCTGTCCTGGTTATTTTGATATTCTTACTGACTTGCATTCTCTTATACATGGAAGGTGAAACTCAATGAATATTTTATTGACTATGAATGAATAAAGTGATAAGCATCACTTAATCATCTAAGAATCATCTAAGAAAAATCAGTAGTGCTGTTTTTGAAACTTTTATTTCCGGTTTGACCGTTTTCTCTTTTTTTGCAATTACAAAGTGTTAAGTATTTCTGTAGTGAGATTTATCTAATTAATGCAAAAGAATGTTCAAACTACTGTGCAATTGTATTCATTTCACTTGCTAGCAAGGTAATAGTCAAAATCCTTCAAGCTAGGCTTCAACAATGCATGAACTAAGAACTTCCAGATGTACAAGCTGGATTTAGAAAAGGCAGAGGAACCAGACATCAAATTGCCAACATCTGTTGGATCATAGAAAAAGCAAGAGAATTCCAGAAAAACATCCACTTCTGTTTCATTGACTATGCCTTTGACTATGTGGATCACAACAAACTGTGAAAAATTTTTAAAAAGATGGGAATACAAGACTACCTCACCTACCTCCTGAGAAACCTGTATGCAGGTCAAGAAGCAACAGCTAGAACCAGACATGAAACAATGGATTGGTTCAAAATTGGGAAAGGAATACAGCAAGGCTGTATTATTTGTCACCCTACTTATTTAACTTCTCTGCAGAGTATATCATATGAAATACTGGGTTGGATGAACTACAAGCCAGAATCAAGATTTCCAGGAGAAATAACCTCCGGTAAGCTGATGACACCACCCTAATGGCAGAAAACTAAGAGGAACTCAAGAGCCTCTTGATGAAGATGAAAGAGGAGAGTAAAAAAGCTGGCTTAAAAGTCAACATTCAAAAGCTAAGGTCATAGCATCTGGTCCCATCACTTCATGGCAAATAGATGAGGGAAAAATGGAAATAGTGACAAACTATTTTTTGAGGGCTCTGAAATCACTGCAAATGGTGATTGCAGCCATGAAATTAAAAGTTGCTTGCTCCTTGGAAGAAAAGCTATGACAAACTTAGACAGTGTCTAAAAAGGAGAGACATCACTTTGCCGATCGAGATCCATCTAGTCAAAGCTATGGTTTTCCCAACAGTCATGTGTAGATGTGAGAGTTGGACTATAAAGAAGGCTGAGTGCTGAAGAATTGATGCATTTGAACTGTGATGTTGGAGAAGACTACAGAGTTCCTTCAACTGCAAGGAGATCAAACCAGTCACTCTTAAAGGAATTCAACTCTAAAGGAAATGGAAACTCATTCTACTATTCTTGTCTGGAAAATTCTGTGGACTTTCTGTGGACTGCTGGACTAAAGTCTGTGGGATCACCAAGAGTTGGACGGGACTCAGCATATATGCATACATTCACTGGAATCACTTAAACGCCCTGAAAGCTGATTCCAGAATAGTAAACCAAGCTGCCACTGTAACTAAGAACTTCCAGATGTACAAGCTGGATTTAGAAAAGGCAGAGGAACCAGACATCAAATTGCCAACATCTGTTGGATCATAGAAAAAGCAAGAGAATTCCAGAAAAACATCCACTTCTGTTTCATTGACTATGCCTTTGACTATGTGGATCACAACAAACTGTGAAAAATTTTTAAAAAGATGGGAATACAAGACTACCTCACCTACCTCCTGAGAAACCTGTATGCAGGTCAAGAAGCAACAGCTAGAACCAGACATGAAACAATGGATTGGTTCAAAATTGGGAAAGGAATACAGCAAGGCTGTATTATTTGTCACCCTACTTATTTAACTTCTCTGCAGAGTATATCATATGAAATACTGGGTTGGATGAACTACAAGCCAGAATCAAGATTTCCAGGAGAAATAACCTCCGGTAAGCTGATGACACCACCCTAATGGCAGAAAACTAAGAGGAACTCAAGAGCCTCTTGATGAAGATGAAAGAGGAGAGTAAAAAAGCTGGCTTAAAAGTCAACATTCAAAAGCTAAGGTCATAGCATCTGGTCCCATCACTTCATGGCAAATAGATGAGGGAAAAATGGAAATAGTGACAAACTATTTTTTGAGGGCTCTGAAATCACTGCAAATGGTGATTGCAGCCATGAAATTAAAAGTTGCTTGCTCCTTGGAAGAAAAGCTATGACAAACTTAGACAGTGTCTAAAAAGGAGAGACATCACTTTGCCGATCGAGATCCATCTAGTCAAAGCTATGGTTTTCCCAACAGTCATGTGTAGATGTGAGAGTTGGACTATAAAGAAGGCTGAGTGCTGAAGAATTGATGCATTTGAACTGTGATGTTGGAGAAGACTACAGAGTTCCTTCAACTGCAAGGAGATCAAACCAGTCACTCTTAAAGGAATTCAACTCTAAAGGAAATGGAAACTCATTCTACTATTCTTGTCTGGAAAATTCTGTGGACTTTCTGTGGACTGCTGGACTAAAGTCTGTGGGATCACCAAGAGTTGGACGGGACTCAGCATATATGCATACATTCACTGGAATCACTTACGCTGAAACTGAAACTTCAATATTTTGGCCACCTGATGCAAAGAGCTGAGGCATTGGAAAAGCCCCTGATGCTGGGAAAGATTGAGGGCAGGAGGAGAAGTGGGTGATAGAGGATGAAATGGTTGGGTGGCATCACCAACTCAATGAATACTAGTTTGAGCCAGCTTTGGGAGATAGTGAAGGACAGGGAAGCCTAGTGTGGTGCAGTCCGTGGGGCTGCAAAAGCGTTGGACATGACTGAGCCACTGAACAGTAACAACAAAACTATTTACCTATGATTTTGTTTTTTGTTTTATGATTTGAATGCTTATATTTAAATTATTGATTCATTTGAAATTTATTTTTGTGTATCAATTCTATTTGAATTTATTACTGTACTGTTTTTCAGGTTGACACTCCTGATTTTTCTTAGGATTGTATCACTGTTCATGATTTTAGTTTTGCTTTTTTTTCCACCATTTCTATTATTCTAATTCCTGCGACTGGCTTATAGGTTTTCCCAAAATGTACTAGTTCAAAACAACTCTTTTATCTTGCTACCAGTTTTTTGGCAGGGAATTCCGCACAAGCCTAGCTTTGTAATTTCTGCATGTGGTCTTTCACATGCTTTTAGTCAGATCTGACTTGAATAGCAGTGACCTGAACTCTCAAAGGTGGCTCATTCTTGAGGCTGGGAGTCGATACTGGATATTGGTTGGGAGCTCAGCTGGGACTCTTGACCTCAGCGCCGACTCGCCACCTCCTGAACATGGCAGCTTCAGGCTGGCTGAAGTTTTTACATGGCAACTAGCTTCCTCCAGAATTAGAAACCCCAGCTTGAAGTTTCATGGCCTTTTTGAGTTTGGAAATCCTTGATAGTATCACTTCCTCTATACTCTATTGATAGAAGCCGTCACAACCCTACCCACATTCTAAGGGAGGGGGAAAACACCTCCATCTCTTGATGGAGATCAAAAAGCTTGCATGTTTTAAAAATAGTCACATATGTATTTTATTTTTCATTGAATAGTGCCTGTCATTTCAAATTTTAACAGGTAGGACTGCTGGACTAAAGTCTGTGGGATCACCAAGAGTTGGACGGGACTCAGCATATATGCATACATTCACTGGAATCACTTACGCTGAAACTGAAACTTCAATATTTTGGCCACCTGATGCAAAGAGCTGAGGCATTGGAAAAGCCCCTGATGCTGGGAAAGATTGAGGGCAGGAGGAGAAGTGGGTGATAGAGGATGAAATGGTTGGGTGGCATCACCAACTCAATGAATACTAGTTTGAGCCAGCTTTGGGAGATAGTGAAGGACAGGGAAGCCTAGTGTGGTGCAGTCCGTGGGGCTGCAAAAGCGTTGGACATGACTGAGCCACTGAACAGTAACAACAAAACTATTTACCTATGATTTTGTTTTTTGTTTTATGATTTGAATGCTTATATTTAAATTATTGATTCATTTGAAATTTATTTTTGTGTATCAATTCTATTTGAATTTATTACTGTACTGTTTTTCAGGTTGACACTCCTGATTTTTCTTAGGATTGTATCACTGTTCATGATTTTAGTTTTGCTTTTTTTTCCACCATTTCTATTATTCTAATTCCTGCGACTGGCTTATAGGTTTTCCCAAAATGTACTAGTTCAAAACAACTCTTTTATCTTGCTACCAGTTTTTTGGCAGGGAATTCCGCACAAGCCTAGCTTTGTAATTTCTGCATGTGGTCTTTCACATGCTTTTAGTCAGATCTGACTTGAATAGCAGTGACCTGAACTCTCAAAGGTGGCTCATTCTTGAGGCTGGGAGTCGATACTGGATATTGGTTGGGAGCTCAGCTGGGACTCTTGACCTCAGCGCCGACTCGCCACCTCCTGAACATGGCAGCTTCAGGCTGGCTGAAGTTTTTACATGGCAACTAGCTTCCTCCAGAATTAGAAACCCCAGCTTGAAGTTTCATGGCCTTTTTGAGTTTGGAAATCCTTGATAGTATCACTTCCTCTATACTCTATTGATAGAAGCCGTCACAACCCTACCCACATTCTAAGGGAGGGGGAAAACACCTCCATCTCTTGATGGAGATCAAAAAGCTTGCATGTTTTAAAAATAGTCACATATGTATTTTATTTTTCATTGAATAGTGCCTGTCATTTCTACAGAATTGTAACAGTGGTATAATGGCCAACCTCTTTGTCTTACTTTTTACATTAATGGAGATGGTTCTTTAATTACCAAACATGATTTTTAGTTTTGAGGAATAGATTTTAGAAAATCCTATTAAGGAAGAATTCATGTAGTCCTATAAAAAAGTATCAATAAGGTTATAAAATTTCATCATGATTTTTAGATAGGTGTCATTATATTCTCCATAATACACTTTACAATGATAACATTGAATCATGGTAAATAGCTTGATCAACTATTGTCATGATGATGTATATAAAGAAGAGATTTGTGTTTTTATTTTAAGTATAATTCAGAGTACTTTCATTGGCTGTCCTCATTGTTATAGGTGATTTTGGAATTTACCAAACAACAGAAGGAAGAAGATACAATTCTAGTGTTTAATGTTACTCAATTAGGAACAGAAGCGACATTGAGAACATTTGATTTAACTACAGTATCTTACTTAAAGAAAATCAGTTTGGATTACCATGAAGTTCAAGGTAATATCCATAAAAATAGAAGTAATGGACATTAACAGATTTAGCATCACTTCTGAGTTTATGAAACAGGTTATTTAGTATATTTATAATAAGTAATAGCTACTAGCACTGTTGTACGCATTTTATAAATAATAACTCATTTAATTCTTATAAAAATGCTATGAGGTAGACATTGCTATTATCTCCAGTTTACACAAGAGAAAATGAAGTCTGTAAATTGATTACATAATTTAGCCAAGGTCACACTGCTAGATAGTGACTGAACCATGATTAAAACCCTAGAAATCTGGCCCTAGGGTCTGTATTCTTAACTGCTATGGTCTGCTGCCTCAGAGGGTCCATATAAATCCCCATTACTTAGGGAGTATTATTTCCATTTTCTGTAGCGCTGACATGGCAGCCCGCTCTAGTATTCTTGCCTGGAGAATCCCATGGACAGAGGATCCTGGCAGCTACAGTCCATGGAATTGCAAAAGAGTGACTAAGGGGAAAACACCTCCATCTCTTGATGGAGATCAAAAAGCTTGCATGTTTTAAAAATAGTCACATATGTATTTTATTTTTCATTGAATAGTGCCTGTCATTTCTACAGAATTGTAACAGTGGTATAATGGCCAACCTCTTTGTCTTACTTTTTACATTAATGGAGATGGTTCTTTAATTACCAAACATGATTTTTAGTTTTGAGGAATAGATTTTAGAAAATCCTATTAAGGAAGAATTCATGTAGTCCTATAAAAAAGTATCAATAAGGTTATAAAATTTCATCATGATTTTTAGATAGGTGTCATTATATTCTCCATAATACACTTTACAATGATAACATTGAATCATGGTAAATAGCTTGATCAACTATTGTCATGATGATGTATATAAAGAAGAGATTTGTGTTTTTATTTTAAGTATAATTCAGAGTACTTTCATTGGCTGTCCTCATTGTTATAGGTGATTTTGGAATTTACCAAACAACAGAAGGAAGAAGATACAATTCTAGTGTTTAATGTTACTCAATTAGGAACAGAAGCGACATTGAGAACATTTGATTTAACTACAGTATCTTACTTAAAGAAAATCAGTTTGGATTACCATGAAGTTCAAGGTAATATCCATAAAAATAGAAGTAATGGACATTAACAGATTTAGCATCACTTCTGAGTTTATGAAACAGGTTATTTAGTATATTTATAATAAGTAATAGCTACTAGCACTGTTGTACGCATTTTATAAATAATAACTCATTTAATTCTTATAAAAATGCTATGAGGTAGACATTGCTATTATCTCCAGTTTACACAAGAGAAAATGAAGTCTGTAAATTGATTACATAATTTAGCCAAGGTCACACTGCTAGATAGTGACTGAACCATGATTAAAACCCTAGAAATCTGGCCCTAGGGTCTGTATTCTTAACTGCTATGGTCTGCTGCCTCAGAGGGTCCATATAAATCCCCATTACTTAGGGAGTATTATTTCCATTTTCTGTAGCGCTGACATGGCAGCCCACTCTAGTGTTCTTGCCTGGAGAATCCCATGGACAGAGGAGCCTGGCAGCTACAGTCCATGGAATTGCAAAGAGTTGGACTTGACCGAAGTGACTAAGCATTAGCATGCCCATTTTGCAAACAAAGGAAGGTTAAATAAAGAGAGATCAAGTGGCTCACTCAAAATTATGCATGGCCAAACCTAGAATTTATTTCTGATCTATGTTGAAGTCCTTGTTCTTTCAGTTCATGTTCATATATCAGAAGCAACATCAGGTTACAAAAATAAAAATGATGGGACAGAAAATTAATTTTCTCAGAAACTTCTACAGTTTGTTTATTCCAGGGTACATCTTATGTACTTGTTGGATATTTGAGAAATGATGGAATGAGTGGGTCCACAGTAATTTTCTAGGCTATTTTTTCCCTAGATGGATATAATGATGGATAAATCATATTTCCCTCCCTGACTTCTAGAAGCAATGCCTGTTATATCTCCATGAGGATGTTGAGGACATCTGGTAGCACCAGGTACCAGATTATTTGAATTTTGTTTTTCTTTAATCCAGGATCCAAAAAGAAGCCCCTTCACTTGATTAGCTCTTCTGACAAACCTGGGTTAGATCTTTTGAAAGTGGAGTACATTCAGGTAAGGGTCCTAGAATGTTTATGTATCTATTGTATACTCTAAAATATCCTCTGGGAAGGAATTCACGACAGTAGATTATTAAAGGCTCTTGTTTTGTATCATAGCTTTGAATCATAGGGATATCTACTGTTTCTCTTTCCATTTGCACACCTTCTTTCTCTTTCACTCAAGAAGTGGCAACCCACTCTAGTCTTCTTGCCTAGAGAATCCCATGGACAGAGGAGCCTGGCGGGCTACAGTCCATGGGGTCACAAAGAGTCAGACACAACTGAAGCAGCTAAACACAATTACAGAACTAGGATTTTTACAAAGCCAAGCTTCTTGTCCACAAAGATGGAAGCCTGAGATGAAATAGATTCTCCTCCTGTCTTCGGGGGCACATTCATCTGCCTGCATTCATTGCTTGTGTAGGTGACATTTGGCTGAATCTCCTATATCAGAAGGGATGCAGTCGGGCTTCCCCTGGTGGTCCAGTGGGTAAGGACACCGCCTTGCAGTGCAAGGGGCGCCAGTTCTATCCCTGGTCTGGGAAGATCCCACGTGCCGCGGAGCGGCTGGACTGATGTGTCCAATTACCGAGCAGGAGCTCTGGAGCGCATGCGCCCAGAGCCGGCGCTCTGCAACGACAGACGCCACCGCGATGGGAGGCCCACAGGAGCCAAAGAACAAAGACGGATGAAAATGGAGAAATGAAAGACCAATAGAAGTGGCCCGCCTGCTCCCCTCCTTCCCCAACCCGACCCCCGCCCAAAAATAAAGAAATAAATAAATTTTTTTAAAAAAAAGAAGGGATGCAGTCAAATTAGATTTGATTGAGTAGAGAACTACCAGAATTTGGAAGCTGATTACCATTCTAAATGGGCTTTCCTGGTGGCTCAGACGGTGAAGAATTCACCTGCAATGCAGAAGACCTGGGCTCGATCCCTGGGTAGGGAAAATCCCTTGGAGAAGGACATAGTAACCCACTCCAGTATTCTTTCCTGGAGAATCCCATGGCCAGAGGAGCCTGAGGGGCTACAGTTCATGGGATTGCAAAGAGTTGGACATGACCGAGTGACTAACACACAAAAGTATGTTATATGAAGAATGCTGCAAAAGCTGATGGCATTTAGTTTCATTCAGGATTAGTTGATTTGTTTAATCATTCTATAACTATTGTATACTCTAAAATATCCTCTGGGAAGGAATTCACGACAGTAGATTATTAAAGGCTCTTGTTTTGTATCATAGCTTTGAATCATAGGGATATCTACTGTTTCTCTTTCCATTTGCACACCTTCTTTCTCTTTCACTCAAGAAGTGGCAACCCACTCTAGTCTTCTTGCCTAGAGAATCCCATGGACAGAGGAGCCTGGCGGGCTACAGTCCATGGGGTCACAAAGAGTCAGACACAACTGAAGCAGCTAAACACAATTACAGAACTAGGATTTTTACAAAGCCAAGCTTCTTGTCCACAAAGATGGAAGCCTGAGATGAAATAGATTCTCCTCCTGTCTTCGGGGGCACATTCATCTGCCTGCATTCATTGCTTGTGTAGGTGACATTTGGCTGAATCTCCTATATCAGAAGGGATGCAGTCGGGCTTCCCCTGGTGGTCCAGTGGGTAAGGACACCGCCTTGCAGTGCAAGGGGCGCCAGTTCTATCCCTGGTCTGGGAAGATCCCACGTGCCGCGGAGCGGCTGGACTGATGTGTCCAATTACCGAGCAGGAGCTCTGGAGCGCATGCGCCCAGAGCCGGCGCTCTGCAACGACAGACGCCACCGCGATGGGAGGCCCACAGGAGCCAAAGAACAAAGACGGATGAAAATGGAGAAATGAAAGACCAATAGAAGTGGCCCGCCTGCTCCCCTCCTTCCCCAACCCGACCCCCGCCCAAAAATAAAGAAATAAATAAATTTTTTTAAAAAAAAGAAGGGATGCAGTCAAATTAGATTTGATTGAGTAGAGAACTACCAGAATTTGGAAGCTGATTACCATTCTAAATGGGCTTTCCTGGTGGCTCAGACGGTGAAGAATTCACCTGCAATGCAGAAGACCTGGGCTCGATCCCTGGGTAGGGAAAATCCCTTGGAGAAGGACATAGTAACCCACTCCAGTATTCTTTCCTGGAGAATCCCATGGCCAGAGGAGCCTGAGGGGCTACAGTTCATGGGATTGCAAAGAGTTGGACATGACCGAGTGACTAACACACAAAAGTATGTTATATGAAGAATGCTGCAAAAGCTGATGGCATTTAGTTTCATTCAGGATTAGTTGATTTGTTTAATCATTCTATAACTATTGAATGATTTTTGTGTCAGGTTCTGTTAGGTATTTGATATACACAGATGAAAAGCATTCACTATTCTTAAGGAGTATATAGACCAGTAGGGAAATAGATAAACAACAATTAAAATATAATGTGTTTGATTCTTTCATAAGGTAGGACACAAAATACTATGGGAGTGGGGAGGGAGAGAGAGTTGTCTAGCCAGAGGCTTCTCACAGGAGGTAGTACTTTTAATTTATTATGTATGTTCTCAAGGGACAGAACTTGAACCAACTGGTAATTATGATGGCAGATAGGTTTTTGATTTGGTGTGAAGGCCTCATTAAATCAAAGGTCTCAAAATTTTGGGTTTCTAGGAAAATGAGATTTCTTTTCCTGGAGGTACCCTAAAATACACTTGCTGAAGGCTTTCTAATGGGATTTAAACATTAGGTAATACATGGGCTAGACTACCTTGAAACCGTCTAGCCAGAGGTTATCATTCTGATTCTTAGTCATTTCTCAGAAGTGAGTGATATCATGCTTTCCTATGTTTGAAGAAGAGGACAAATTTGTACTTCTTATAATTAACAGATTTGGATATAACTTGTTTGAAGAAGAGGACAAATTTGTACTTCTTATAATTAATAGATTTGGATATAACTTTAAAATAATGATAATAAAATTAAATATATAATATGTTTAAAATTCAATAAATAATAAATTGAATATTTAATGTAAAAAATTCAGTTGTAATTGAATATAAATAATTATAAGTAAATGATTTGTTTACTTTGGTCTTAATTTCTTCCTTAGAACTTTTTTCTTTTTTTAGGCTGATAAAAACGGACCCAGTTTTCAAACTACTTTTGAAAAAACTGAACAAACACTTAAGGTAAGGAATTCTATTAAAAAATAGATCCTGTTTGAAAATAACCTATTCTGAAAGTCTTTAGTATCCTTTAAGCAGCCATGAGAAGTTATAAATTAACCTCATAAAGGCCTATCATGGTCTGTGTTTATGATTCAGGATAAAAATGATCTTATTTTAACTAACTGTATCACATCCTGATTATTCCTAAGGGAGGGACTGCTGTAGATAAGGAAACTTTAATTTACAAAGAACAAACAGGACTCTGAATAAACCAAACTAGACACTTTGATTTAATGTAGGACTCAGAAAGCATGTGAAACACCAGGAGAGATGTTGAGTACTTCTGGAGCCACATGCAGGTAGTCAAATAGAGGAAGAAGAGGAAAAATGTTGTTTGGTTTCAGATTGTATCTTGGAGATATGGGAGAATCTGTTAAATATTGATTCTTCCTTTCAATAATTTTTATGTCCACGTAGTGTTTTAAAGCAATGGAAAGAAATTCTTTTGTATTAAAATGAGTTTTTAACAGAATTTCACTTTGGAACTTCCTGATGGTTCACTGGTTAACACTCTTATGATGGCAGATAGGTTTTTGATTTGGTGTGAAGGCCTCATTAAATCAAAGGTCTCAAAATTTTGGGTTTCTAGGAAAATGAGATTTCTTTTCCTGGAGGTACCCTAAAATACACTTGCTGAAGGCTTTCTAATGGGATTTAAACATTAGGTAATACATGGGCTAGACTACCTTGAAACCGTCTAGCCAGAGGTTATCATTCTGATTCTTAGTCATTTCTCAGAAGTGAGTGATATCATGCTTTCCTATGTTTGAAGAAGAGGACAAATTTGTACTTCTTATAATTAACAGATTTGGATATAACTTGTTTGAAGAAGAGGACAAATTTGTACTTCTTATAATTAATAGATTTGGATATAACTTTAAAATAATGATAATAAAATTAAATATATAATATGTTTAAAATTCAATAAATAATAAATTGAATATTTAATGTAAAAAATTCAGTTGTAATTGAATATAAATAATTATAAGTAAATGATTTGTTTACTTTGGTCTTAATTTCTTCCTTAGAACTTTTTTCTTTTTTTTAGGCTGATAAAAACGGACCCAGTTTTCAAACTACTTTTGAAAAAACTGAACAAACACTTAAGGTAAGGAATTCTATTAAAAAAATAGATCCTGTTTGAAAATAACCTATTCTGAAAGTCTTTAGTATCCTTTAAGCAGCCATGAGAAGTTATAAATTAACCTCATAAAGGCCTATCATGGTCTGTGTTTATGATTCAGGATAAAAATGATCTTATTTTAACTAACTGTATCACATCCTGATTATTCCTAAGGGAGGGACTGCTGTAGATAAGGAAACTTTAATTTACAAAGAACAAACAGGACTCTGAATAAACCAAACTAGACACTTTGATTTAATGTAGGACTCAGAAAGCATGTGAAACACCAGGAGAGATGTTGAGTACTTCTGGAGCCACATGCAGGTAGTCAAATAGAGGAAGAAGAGGAAAAATGTTGTTTGGTTTCAGATTGTATCTTGGAGATATGGGAGAATCTGTTAAATATTGATTCTTCCTTTCAATAATTTTTATGTCCACGTAGTGTTTTAAAGCAATGGAAAGAAATTCTTTTGTATTAAAATGAGTTTTTAACAGAATTTCACTTTGGAACTTCCCTGATGGTTCACTGGTTAACACTCTGTGCTCTCAATGCAGGGAGCCCAGGTTTGATCCCTGTTCAAGGAACTAGATATCCTGCATGATGCAACTAAGACCTGTTAGAACCAAGCAAACTAAAAAAAAATTTATTTGCTTTTAGAAAGTCATATATTCTTTATAGAAGTTTGTGTTGCTATTTTGGTTTTCTGGAATTATTATTCTAAAAAATTTTTTTGTATGAGTTATATATATATTTTTAACAATAATACCATAATTGTGGCTTTAGAAGATTATTTAGTAACTGAGTCACTCTTAATTGTGTTTCTTATATTTAAATCTCATGAATATCACATTTGAGATTGTTTCTCAACACAGGGGTAACACATGGGGATTCTGAAGTTTCATACTCTTAACGTGATACATATATTTTTTATATAATCATGATAAAGTCACTGAAGATTCAAGAAAACCATGTATGTGTTGAATATTGGAATGGTCATGACAGGCAGGTGATAGGCTCTATGATAGCTTTGGAAATGGAGTATTTAGGTTACCTTGATCCTCAGATGAACCCCTGAAATGTATTAAGTATAAATTATTCCCCATTTATCCCGTTTAGGGACTACAGGTTATAAGTCTTCCTTTCCTCTCTGTTCTTGCAAGTGTTGTGAGGCAGTGATGTGAGCCCAGTTAGGAGCCTTTTGGCCATCTTGGAGACTGATAGTCATCCTGGGAACTGCTTATTTTAACTAACTGTATCACATCCTGATTATTCCTAAGGGAGGGACTGCTGTAGATAAGGAAACTTTAATTTACAAAGAACAAACAGGACTCTGAATAAACCAAACTAGACACTTTGATTTAATGTAGGACTCAGAAAGCATGTGAAACACCAGGAGAGATGTTGAGTACTTCTGGAGCCACATGCAGGTAGTCAAATAGAGGAAGAAGAGGAAAAATGTTGTTTGGTTTCAGATTGTATCTTGGAGATATGGGAGAATCTGTTAAATATTGATTCTTCCTTTCAATAATTTTTATGTCCACGTAGTGTTTTAAAGCAATGGAAAGAAATTCTTTTGTATTAAAATGAGTTTTTAACAGAATTTCACTTTGGAACTTCCCTGATGGTTCACTGGTTAACACTCTGTGCTCTCAATGCAGGGAGCCCAGGTTTGATCCCTGTTCAAGGAACTAGATATCCTGCATGATGCAACTAAGACCTGTTAGAACCAAGCAAACTAAAAAAAAATTTATTTGCTTTTAGAAAGTCATATATTCTTTATAGAAGTTTGTGTTGCTATTTTGGTTTTCTGGAATTATTATTCTAAAAAATTTTTTTGTATGAGTTATATATATATTTTTAACAATAATACCATAATTGTGGCTTTAGAAGATTATTTAGTAACTGAGTCACTCTTAATTGTGTTTCTTATATTTAAATCTCATGAATATCACATTTGAGATTGTTTCTCAACACAGGGGTAACACATGGGGATTCTGAAGTTTCATACTCTTAACGTGATACATATATTTTTTATATAATCATGATAAAGTCACTGAAGATTCAAGAAAACCATGTATGTGTTGAATATTGGAATGGTCATGACAGGCAGGTGATAGGCTCTATGATAGCTTTGGAAATGGAGTATTTAGGTTACCTTGATCCTCAGATGAACCCCTGAAATGTATTAAGTATAAATTATTCCCCATTTATCCCGTTTAGGGACTACAGGTTATAAGTCTTCCTTTCCTCTCTGTTCTTGCAAGTGTTGTGAGGCAGTGATGTGAGCCCAGTTAGGAGCCTTTTGGATCCATCTTGGAGACTGATAGTACAAGTGGCCTGGGAAACTGATTTTCTCTCTAAAATATTTCTAGGTGACTTTTTCATCTTTAAATATGTTGCTACATACACAAGCTCTTCTTTCTTCTATTAACTACCTGACAACCATTATTCCATCAGACGGCCAAAACATGAGTGATACCAAGGATGTACAGGTTTCTACTGAAAAGCAACCAAAAAATTCAGCTCTGCCGAAGGGTATGAAAAACAGTTTCGTTTCTTGTTAAAAGGCTGTAGAATTAGAGCTAAAAGGGGAACCTTAGAGACTATCTGTTTAATCTTTTACATGCCATTTTCCTTCCTTTTGTTCTTTTCTTCAAACTAACCCATAAATGAGTGCTTGATAGGTAAGATAAATGTGATTAATACTGTTTTTTTTCTAATTGTTTTTGTTCTTCCTTTGGTGATGATGGGTGATGCTTTTATGAGGGTATTAAGGGAAGAAGACCTGTATTGATTTTGAGCTCTTCCTCCTCTCTGAGGGGTTCCTGAATGGACTCCATAGAGCATTAATTGTCTTTTAACATTTTATAGATAAGAACATCAAGACCCAGAAACTTGAGGGTCAGAGTGCAAGAATAGCTTAAAATTGAAAAGAGCCCAGCTTTTGAATCAGAAAGAACTCAGGTCAAATCCTGACTCTACTAATCTAAACTATGGAACCATAAGCACATTTTTTAGCTTCCTTGGGTTTCAGAGTCCTTATATTTATTTTCTTGGATTTACATTATAAAAAGTAACATCTCAGGGCTTCCCTGGTGGTCTAGTGGGTAAAGAGTCTGCCTTGCAGTGCAGAGGGCACTGGTTCGATCCCGGGCAGGGGAGAATCCCACATGCTGTGGAGCAGCAGGACCAATGTGTCCAGTTGCAAGCCAGTGCTCTAGAGCACATGCAGCCAGAGCTGGTGCTCTGTGATGGGAAGGGCCGCTGCGGTAGGGGGCCCACACAGGCCAGGGAGTAGATATGGATGAAAATAAATAAATAAATAAACAATAAAAGGGGCCAAAATTTAAAAACATAATAAAAGTAACACCTCACTATTGCAAATGCAAACTACAGAATGTATACAGCAAAAAAGTATTTGAAATCTTTTAAGAACTTGGAAATTCTCTAGTTATTTTAGCAGAACACTTAATATAGGGAAGAAACCTTAATAGAATATGGATTAGTAGAATCCCACTGTGATAAAATTGGTTTGTTTATTTGCAGTGATTGTATCATCTAAGGACAGTGACATTATTCACTTCAGGCTGTTTGCTAAGTTGAATGCTTTCTGTGTTGTTGTTTGCGATGAAGAGCAATATTGCTGAAATCAAGATTCAAGGTAAAAGTTCTCATGGTATTAAAAATCATGAAAAGATACGCTTTTTTGCAGTTTGCATAAAAGGCTGTAGAATTAGAGCTAAAAGGGGAACCTTAGAGACTATCTGTTTAATCTTTTACATGCCATTTTCCTTCCTTTTGTTCTTTTCTTCAAACTAACCCATAAATGAGTGCTTGATAGGTAAGATAAATGTGATTAATACTGTTTTTTTTCTAATTGTTTTTGTTCTTCCTTTGGTGATGATGGGTGATGCTTTTATGAGGGTATTAAGGGAAGAAGACCTGTATTGATTTTGAGCTCTTCCTCCTCTCTGAGGGGTTCCTGAATGGACTCCATAGAGCATTAATTGTCTTTTAACATTTTATAGATAAGAACATCAAGACCCAGAAACTTGAGGGTCAGAGTGCAAGAATAGCTTAAAATTGAAAAGAGCCCAGCTTTTGAATCAGAAAGAACTCAGGTCAAATCCTGACTCTACTAATCTAAACTATGGAACCATAAGCACATTTTTTAGCTTCCTTGGGTTTCAGAGTCCTTATATTTATTTTCTTGGATTTACATTATAAAAAGTAACATCTCAGGGCTTCCCTGGTGGTCTAGTGGGTAAAGAGTCTGCCTTGCAGTGCAGAGGGCACTGGTTCGATCCCGGGCAGGGGAGAATCCCACATGCTGTGGAGCAGCAGGACCAATGTGTCCAGTTGCAAGCCAGTGCTCTAGAGCACATGCAGCCAGAGCTGGTGCTCTGTGATGGGATGGGCCGCTGCGGTAGTGGGCCGGCACAGGCCAGGGAGTAGATATGGATGAAAATAAATAAATAAATAAACAATAAAAGGGGCCAAAATTTAAAAACATAATAAAAGTAACACCTCACTATTGCAAATGCAAACTACAGAATGTATACAGCAAAAAAGTATTTGAAATCTTTTAAGAACTTGGAAATTCTCTAGTTATTTTAGCAGAACACTTAATATAGGGAAGAAACCTTAATAGAATATGGATTAGTAGAATCCCACTGTGATAAAATTGGTTTGTTTATTTGCAGTGATTGTATCATCTAAGGACAGTGACATTATTCACTTCAGGCTGTTTGCTAAGTTGAATGCTTTCTGTGTTGTTGTTTGCGATGAGAAGAGCAATATTGCTGAAATCAAGATTCAAGGTAAAAGTTCTCATGGTATTAAAAAATCATGAAAAGATACGCTTTTTTTTTTGCAGTGCTAAAGCATACGTACAGATGGAAGCCTCTGAGTTGTGACAACTGGATTATTTTATTTTATGACATAATTGGACTGCATACTCTAGGTTCTCCAGGTTTTGAACCACACATTCTGTTGATTTGAACCTTTATGAGAGTTGTTAGAGGTGAAAAGAACACTAACGTCAATGCAGAGATGTTCTTGCTGAGCTGAGCTAACTGTCAACCCAGAATTCAGTTTAAGATCTGTGAAGATGCTTTATCTTGGTACAGATACAAGGCATCCTTATCATGAAGAACAAATCCTATGAGCCCATTATGTTCCTAGGCAAAAGCTGCTAAAATGAATCTAGCTTTTTTCTCTGATTCTATCTTTACCAGCTCATGGCATTCTGGTAAGGGTAAAGAATATCTATAACACAATTCTTAAAGAGCTTAAAACCCAGAGAACTATGTTTTTTCTTTGTTTTCTTCTAAACTGACTGTGCCTCTACTACTCTGAATTTGATTCATGAAACTTTTATAATCTCCATGTAAATGACTGGATATAAGGTATAAAGAATATACTTTATATTTTGCACTATATACTTTCTTTACAGGGTTGAAAGTTCAAATAATTATTTTTTAATGAATTCATAGGTTTCATTGTTTCTAAAACTAAAAATATCTAATATTGCACTTATTTATCTCTGTTCAGAGATCAGACATTGCTAAATTTCTAAAAAATGTCACCTACCAAATAAAGTTATATAATTAAGATAAACTTAAAATCTTATTATGATATCTGTAGAAATTATAATAATGTAATTTTTTTCAGGGCTTGATTCTTCCCTTTCTCTTCAGTCAAGAAAACAGTCACTCTTTGCCAGATTGGAAAATATTATTGTCACAGATGTTGATCCCAAGACAGTTCATAAAAAAGTAGGTGATAGTAAATCATTAATATTTTTTGATGATTAAATAGGAGATTTTATTGTTAAATATGTTTTATTTTTAAAAAATGCAAATGAATTATATTTTGACAGAAAAATGTCTCTGTAATGATTATAAGCCCTTTTAAGTTGGGATTTTACTTTGTCATTGTCATTTGTCTGTTCAAATATCTGCTTTGCAGGCTGTGTCGATAGTGGGAAATGAAGTCTTTCATTTTAACCTGGATTTGTATCCAGATGCTACTGAGGGGGATTCCTATACTGACATGTCCAAGGTGGATGGTGTGGTGTCACTGAACGTTGGCTGTATTCAAATTGTCTACCTCCATAAGTTCCTCATGTCACTTCTGGTAAAATCACTGTTTATATATATATTTTTTTGACTTAAAAGTACTTGAGTCTGATAATGATGATTACAATCTCAAAACTTTGAATTTTAGGATTTGCATTGATTTGATTGTTGATGGTATTTGTGGATTAATATAGAGGTCAAAACTTCTTTTCAATGATTGAAATTGTTTAATGATTTTTATCTAGCATTGACTAGAACTGGAACTATTTTTTGCTGGAACTTAGTGAATCTAAATTCTGACATGTAAAAACTATTAAATTTTTTTCTCTGTTTCTCAACTATATAACTGTAATTATAATTAGCCATTATCAGGTAGCTCATACAATATGGATGGATAGTCAGTAATTCTTTCCTACCTTTAGAAGAAATAGAACTGAATTGAAAGTTATTTTTTGGGAAAACATCAGCACATAAATAAAAAGACAGCGGTGTTAGAAATGACGTACCTGTCCTCCTGCTTGAATTTCTCCTTTTATTTTGTATCCCCAGAACTTCCTGAACAGCTTCCAGACAGCCAGAGAGACTCTGAGTGCGGCCACTGCTCAGGCTGCAGAAAGGGCTGCCACAAGCGTGAGAGATTTTGCCCAGAGGAGCTTTCGTGTTTCCATCAACATTGATTTGAAAGCACCCGTTATAGTCATCCCGCAGTCTTCCGTGTCCACCAGTGCAGTGGTGGTTGATCTTGGGTTAATCAGAGTTCAGAATCAGTTCAGTATGGTTGCTGGTGAAGACTACTCAGACCCTCCAGTGATTGACAGAATGGAGGTGCAGCTGACAGAGCTGAAGCTTTCTCGGTATCCTCCTTCAATAGTTATATGTTTGAGCATTATTTAATATTGTCTATGGAGTTTGATGACTGTGAAATTCATGTTCCACATATGTCTGTTGCACAGAACAGTTACTTAAGTCAGTTATTTTAAAATATTTATGTGACTGTCGAATCTTAGCTGTGGTAGGTGGGATCTTGGTTGCTTCATGTGGGGTTTTCTTTGGAGTGCGTAGGCTCTCTGATAGCAGTGCACAGGCTTAGTTGCTCCAAGGCATGTGGGATCCTAATTCCTTGACCAGGGATTGAACCCACATCCCGTGCATTGCAAGGCAGATTCTTAACCGCTGTACCACCAGGGAAGTCCCTTAAATCAGCTTTTTATTTTGAAAAATCTGAAACCTAGAGACAAATTACAAAGATTGTACCATGAGTGCCCGTATAATCCTTCGCCTGTATTCACCAGTAATTTGCTTTGATTCTGTGTATATACATATTATTATTTAAAATATTTTAAAATTGAACATTTTATTCTCATTGAGATGTAATTGACAGATAATATTATATTAGTTTCAGATATACATCATAACAATGTGATGTTTATATGAATTGCAAAATGGTCATCATAGTCTAGTTTATATCTGTCACCATACACATTTACAAAAAAATTTTTTTGTTGTTATGAGAACTTTCAAGATAGATTGCTCTCTTAGCAATGTTCAAAAATACAGTGTAGTATTGCTAACGGTGGTCATTATCCTATACATTACATCCCCAAGGTTTATTTAACTGGAAGTTAAAACACTCTTTGTTAAACTATTTGAGAGTAGATATCTTATTCTTTACTCCTAAATGCTTTAGCATGTCTCCTAAGAGCAAGCCCCTTAATCCTCTTACATAATCACCACAGTTACCAAATTCTGGAAATTTATCATCGATATGATCTGTTATCTAATAGAGCTTCCCTAGTGGCTCAGTAGTAAAGAATCTGCAGGAAAAGCAGGTTCAGTCCCTCGGAAAATATGGTAAAGGGGATCTGCAGAAGACTACTCAGACCCTCCAGTGATTGACAGAATGGAGGTGCAGCTGACAGAGCTGAAGCTTTCGGTATCCTCCTTCAATAGTTATATGTTTGAGCATTATTTAATATTGTCTATGGAGTTTGATGACTGTGAAATTCATGTTCCACATATGTCTGTTGCACAGAACAGTTACTTAAGTCAGTTATTTTAAAATATTTATGTGACTGTCGAATCTTAGCTGTGGTAGGTGGGATCTTGGTTGCTTCATGTGGGGTTTTCTTTGGAGTGCGTAGGCTCTCTGATAGCAGTGCACAGGCTTAGTTGCTCCAAGGCATGTGGGATCCTAATTCCTTGACCAGGGATTGAACCCACATCCCGTGCATTGCAAGGCAGATTCTTAACCGCTGTACCACCAGGGAAGTCCCTTAAATCAGCTTTTTATTTTGAAAAATCTGAAACCTAGAGACAAATTACAAAGATTGTACCATGAGTGCCCGTATAATCCTTCGCCTGTATTCACCAGTAATTTGCTTTGATTCTGTGTATATACATATTATTATTTAAAATATTTTAAAATTGAACATTTTATTCTCATTGAGATGTAATTGACAGATAATATTATATTAGTTTCAGATATACATCATAACAATGTGATGTTTATATGAATTGCAAAATGGTCATCATAGTCTAGTTTATATCTGTCACCATACACATTTACAAAAAAATTTTTTTGTTGTTATGAGAACTTTCAAGATAGATTGCTCTCTTAGCAATGTTCAAAAATACAGTGTAGTATTGCTAACGGTGGTCATTATCCTATACATTACATCCCCAAGGTTTATTTAACTGGAAGTTAAAACACTCTTTGTTAAACTATTTGAGAGTAGATATCTTATTCTTTACTCCTAAATGCTTTAGCATGTCTCCTAAGAGCAAGCCCCTTAATCCTCTTACATAATCACCACAGTTACCAAATTCTGGAAATTTATCATCGATATGATCTGTTATCTAATAGAGCTTCCCTAGTGGCTCAGTAGTAAAGAATCTGCAGGAAAAGCAGGTTCAGTCCCTGGGTCAGGAAGATAGCCTGGAGGAGGGCATGGTAATCCACTCTAGTGTTCTTGCCTGGGAAATCCCATGAGATCCCAGAGAACAACATAGCACATGCATTTAACGTTCAGATTTTACCGGTTGGTCCAAGAATTTCTCCTTCAGTCCAGGATAGCAGGTGGCATTTAATTGTATCCTATACTAGTGAGGGGAATTTCTGTACTAATAGACATTTATTCTGGAATAGCTCTTTAGCCTTTCTTTGTTTTTTTTCGTGATAATGACAATTTTGAAGATTGTAGTCTGGTAGTTTCATGGAATGACTCAGTTTTGTCTGAGTGATTCTTCATGATTTAATTGAGCTTATACATTTTTAGCAGGAATGCTGTGTAAGTCATGATATATCTCTAGGGCTCACACCAGAGAACATTTAAAGTATGTCCATTCATTTTAAAATTATTTTCTACCCCCTCCAAGGACATTTAATTATCTTGAATGAAAAAGGAATGATGGAAGGCACGTTGCAAAAAGAACCTTGGTGAAGAGCTTTTTACACTTACAAATAGCTTAGTTTTCATCTTGCCATTTTTTTGGGGGTGGGAGGAGGGTGGGGGGCGGGCGGGCCACTTCTATTGGTCTTTCATTTATTCAGTTTCATCCATCTTTGTTCTTTGGCCCATGTGGGCCTCCCATAGCAGTGGCCTCTGTTGTCGCAGAGCACCGGCTCTGGGCACATGCACTCCGGAGCTCCAGCTCGGTAATTGGACACATGGGTCCAGCCACTGCACGGCACGTGGGATCTTCCCAGGCCAGGGATCGAACCAGCACCCCTTGCACTGCAAGACGGTGTCCTTACCCACTGGACCACCAGGGAAGCCCCGCCATTTTTTTTTCTCATTTCTATATCAGCATACATATGAGTCCTTGAACAACTGTATTGATAATTTCCCCCATATCTTCAGTGGTAACAGTTTCTTTTTAAAAATTATTGTCATCTATCTTCTGTTTAAAGAAAAAAGTTTTCTTAAAGGCTAGTTGTATATTCTATACAGTTGATCCTTGAACAACGTGGGTTTGAACTGCACGGTTCTGCTTATAGGCAGATTTTTTTTACAGTATTACACAGTCGATGGTTTTTTGGAACCATGGTTTTAAAGGAACTGCATATACAAAGGAACCAAAATATGGAGGGCAAAGTATAAGATACAGGATGGTAGGGAGGGTTGTCATCACTAGCCCCCATGTTGTTCAGAGGTCCGCTGTATTTTAGTCTGCCCATGCTGGCGCATTGTAGATTAGATCAATTACAGATCAGGTTTAGAAATCAGCACTGTTTCATATCAGGTTTAGAGCAGCCACTTTTGACTTTGTGATTTTTTTTTTTAATGATATATTGCATTTGCCACTGTATTTATGCATATATATCGTTACATTTTTCATTAGGACAGTGATCCAGCCAGGCATCTCCCATCCTGATATTCAGCTCTTGCACCCAATTAACTTGGAGTTTTTTGTAAATCGGAATCTAGCTGCCTCTTGGTACCACAAGGTGCCTGTTGTGGAAATTAAAGGGCATCTTGAGTCAATGAATGTGAGTATATGAGTGAGAAAACCTAATCATTGAAAGTTGAGCCTCTGATATTTTCCCTGTATAAATTCAAGTGAAATGTGGTCTTTTTTTTTTTTTCGTTTTACTGATTGTTGTGAGAAAAATTTCAGTGTGATATTGTTCAACAGGATCTTTATTGTTTATAGTAGAATTTACTTTTCAGTGAAGTGTTCTTAAGCTTTTAAATTGGTTATATGTACACATTAGCAGAGATCTCCTTGTAAATTATTTATTAGTATTGGAGTATTATAATTCTGTCTCATTCTGTATATCATATACACACCATTTTATTTTAGGGATATGTAAGAATCCATATGATAAGTATCACATTGAATGAACACTATTTTTTATATTGAAGGTGGCCTTTCTGTTACATTGAAATTGTTATTGTTTGAAAAGTAGCACTTATTTGTGTTTCATTTATTAAAAAAGGTGATCTTTAATCATTACTAAATTTCACTTAGAATCATACTGGTTAAGTAGATGAAACGAATATTGACTTGAAAATCATACTGTTTTTCTTCAAACACTGTCTTATCCTTAAAAGTGAGATTTTTAACATGAAATAAGTAGTGAAATACTTGAGTGTATAATGATTATATAATTTTTTAGTCAGCATTAAGATTATTCTGTTCTTAGTGTTTTGTTGCTAAGGATTTTTATTTTGTATTAAAATGGTTTCATTTAAAAATGAAAATGTCTTTTCTTGGAACATTGTGTTTCACAGGTTCATCTAAATCAAGAAGATCTTAATCTTTTATTTAGAATACTAGCAGAAAATCTTGGTGAGGCTCCTGAAGACTTGAATAAAGTCAGACCAAGACTACAGGAGACAGGTAAGAGGATGGAAGTAGATGGTGTAATATGTGTTATTTGCAATTTAGTAGGGGAGACAGACAATAAAAATGGAACAAATAGATATTTACAAATGGTGATTTACATTACCAAGGAAACAAATGAGGCACAATTGAATGAAACCGCAGTTTGCTATTAAGTTAAGCAAACAGCCAATTATTTTTAAGTTACATGAGTTAGTAGGAGGCCATAAAGAAAGGTTCTGGATCAGTGGTGAATTCCTGGAGTAAGTTTTGAATCTGCGTATAGAGAAAAAAAAAAATAAGTTGATGGGAGGATATGTAGCATAACTCGATCTGATTTTTAAATAACATTTAATAGTAATAGAGCTGGGGCTTCCCTGGTGGCTCATTGGTAAAGAATCCACCTGCCAATGCAGAAGATGTGGGTTCGATTCCTGGGTGGAGAAGATCCCCCGGAGAAGGAAATGGCAACCCACTCCAGGATCCTTGCCTGGAAAATTCTATGGACAGAGAAGCCTGTCAAGCTATTGTCCATGGGGCTGCAAAAAGTCAGACACAACTGAGCATGCGTGCACTAGTAATAGAGCTGTACAAACTGACGTGGTTGATAAATTACCACTAAACAAACTTACTGAAAGAAATTGTACTGTAATAGAAATGCAAAGAGAATTTAAATTATTAGATATAATGGCCCTTTCACTTAAAGGCAAAGTAACTAGCAGATTTATTTTCTAAGCTCTTTTATATCTGTACAAATACACATGCACCGTTGGGGCTGTTAAAGCTTTTGATTTATTAAAAAGGTGATCTTTAATCATTACTAAATTTCACTTAGAATCATACTGGTTAAGTAGATGAAACGAATATTGACTTGAAAATCATACTGTTTTTCTTCAAACACTGTCTTATCCTTAAAAGTGAGATTTTTAACATGAAATAAGTAGTGAAATACTTGAGTGTATAATGATTATATAATTTTTTAGTCAGCATTAAGATTATTCTGTTCTTAGTGTTTTGTTGCTAAGGATTTTTATTTTGTATTAAAATGGTTTCATTTAAAAATGAAAATGTCTTTTCTTGGAACATTGTGTTTCACAGGTTCATCTAAATCAAGAAGATCTTAATCTTTTATTTAGAATACTAGCAGAAAATCTTGGTGAGGCTCCTGAAGACTTGAATAAAGTCAGACCAAGACTACAGGAGACAGGTAAGAGGATGGAAGTAGATGGTGTAATATGTGTTATTTGCAATTTAGTAGGGGAGACAGACAATAAAAATGGAACAAATAGATATTTACAAATGGTGATTTACATTACCAAGGAAACAAATGAGGCACAATTGAATGAAACCGCAGTTTGCTATTAAGTTAAGCAAACAGCCAATTATTTTTAAGTTACATGAGTTAGTAGGAGGCCATAAAGAAAGGTTCTGGATCAGTGGTGAATTCCTGGAGTAAGTTTTGAATCTGCGTATAGAGAAAAAAAAAAATAAGTTGATGGGAGGATATGTAGCATAACTCGATCTGATTTTTAAATAACATTTAATAGTAATAGAGCTGGGGCTTCCCTGGTGGCTCATTGGTAAAGAATCCACCTGCCAATGCAGAAGATGTGGGTTCGATTCCTGGGTGGAGAAGATCCCCTGGAGAAGGAAATGGCAACCCACTCCAGGATCCTTGCCTGGAAAATTCTATGGACAGAGAAGCCTGTCAAGCTATTGTCCATGGGGCTGCAAAAAGTCAGACACAACTGAGCATGCGTGCACTAGTAATAGAGCTGTACAAACTGACGTGGTTGATAAATTACCACTAAACAAACTTACTGAAAGAAATTGTACTGTAATAGAAATGCAAAGAGAATTTAAATTATTAGATATAATGGCCCTTTCACTTAAAGGCAAAGTAACTACCAGATTTATTTTCTAAGCTCTTTTATATCTGTACAAATACACATGCACCGTGTGTGCTGGTGCTCATTCCATATCTATGCATATGCTATGAATAGATCTGACTCATTCTTTTTAATAGCTGCTTGGTATTAAATTCTGTTGAAATATCATAATTTATTTAGCAGGTCCCTATTCATGGACATGTCAGGTTCATTTAAGTCTTTTACTTTCACTATGTTGCATTAAGTATCTTAGTACATAAACTTTTACAAGTACATATTTATCTGTTGGCAACAGCAATAAGAGAAGAGAAAGAAATAAAAGGAATCCAGATTGGAAAGGAAGAAGTCAAACTCTCTCTATTTGCAGATGACATGATATTATACATAGAAAATCCCAAAGACACTATTGCAAAACTACTAGAGTTAATCAGCGAATTCAGCAAAGTCGCAGGATACAAAATCAATATACAAAAATCACTGGCATTCCTATACACAAACAATGAAAAATCAGAAAACGAAATCAAAGAGGCAATCCCCTTCACCATCACAACCAAAAGAATCAAATATCTAGGAATAAACCTACCCAAAGAAACAAAAAGAACTGTACATTGAAAATTATAAGACACTCATGAGAGACATTAAAGAAGACTTAAACAGATGGAGAGATATTCCATGTTCCTGGGTCGGAAGAGTCAATATTGTGAAAATGACCATACTACCAAATGTCATCTATAGATTCAGTGCGATCCCTATCAAACTACCAATGACATTCTTCACAGAACTAGACCAAAGAATAACACAGTTCATACGGAAACACAAAAGATCTCGAATAGCCAAAGCAATCCTGAGGAAGAAGAATGGAGCGGGAGGGATCAGCTTCCCCAGCTTCAGACTCTACTATAAAGCAACAGTTATCAAGACAGTGTGGTACTGGCACAAAAACAGAACTATAGACCAATGGAACAAGATAGAGAACCCAGAGATAAACCCACACACCTATGGGTAACTTATTTTTGACAAAGGAGGCGAAACTATAAAATGGGACAAAGACAGCCTCTTCAACAAGTGGTGCTGGGAAAATTGGACAGCTACGTGCAAAAAAATGAAGTTGGAACATTCCCTGACCCCATACACAAAGATCAACTCAAAATGGATTAAAGACCTAAATGTAAGACCAGAAACCATCAAACTCTTAGAGGAAAATATAGGAAAAACACTCAAGGACATAAATCAACTCAAGATCTTCTCTGACCCACCAACTAAAATAGAAAAACTGAAAATAAAAATGAACATGTGAGACCTCATGAAACTTAAAAGCTTCTGTACAGCAAAAGAAATTACAAAAAAGCTGAACAGACACCCCACAGAGTGGGAGAAAATCATAGCAAATGAAACAACAGACAAAGAATTAATCTCCAAAAACTACAAGCAACTCAGACAACTCAGCACAGAGAAAACGAACAACCCAATCAAAAAATGGGAAAAAGATCTAAAGAGACACCTCTCCAAAGAGGACATACAGATGCCCCAAAAGCGCATGAAACAATGCTCAACCTTGCTTATTATTAGAGAAATGCAAATTAAAACTACAATGAGATACCACCTCACACCCGTCAGAATGGCCATCATCAAAAAACCTGCAGACAATAAATGTTGGAGAGGGTGTGGAGAAAAGGGAACCCTCTTGCATTGCTGGTGGGAATGTCAATTGATACAGCCTCTATGGAAGACAGTATGGAGATTCCTTAAAAAACTAAAAATAGAAGCACCCTACGACCCAGCAATCCCACTATTAGGCTTATATCCTGAGAAGCACTTGTACCCCAATGTTCATTGCAGCTCTCTATACAATAGCTAGAACATGGAAGCAACCTAGATGCCCATCGACAAACGAATGGATCCAGAAGCTCTGGTACATATATACAATGGAATACTACACAGCTGTAAAGAGAAATGCAGAAGAATCAGCCCTAATGAGGTGGCTGGCTCTAGAACGTATCATACAAAGTGAAGTCAGTCAGAAAGAGAAGGACAAATACAGTATATTAACACATATATATGGAATCTAGTAGGATGGTGATGATGGCGCACGCAGTGAAGCGACGGAAAGACAGACATGGACAGTGGACATATAGACATTGTGGGGAAGGAACAGAGGGTGAGAGGCATAAAGGAAGTAACATGAAGGCCTGTACTATCATAAGTGAAGAAAATAGCTCTAGTCATTGCTCTGTGAGAAAAGGGGATCCTTCAGGGGAGCTGTGTGATGGTCGGGAGGGGTGAGAAGCGGGGGATATACATATGACTAATCTGGGAACATGTATATCTGTAAACAACAAAACTCTGTAAAAGTTAAAAGCAAAATAAAGGTTTAAAAAAAGAAAAATACCAGAACTACCGGATAAAAGAGTATTTATCTTTTATTAAATTAAAATAATAATTAAGTTAGTATGTGTTATAAAATTAATTTCACTTAATTTTTTAAGATTTTGCCAGGTGAACCCCATAGAGCTTATACTTAAAATGAGTATGAATGAGGAATTCCCTGGTGGTCCAGTGGAAAAAGAGTCCACCTTGCAGTGCAAGGGACACTGGTTCCATCCCTGGCCTGGAAAGATCCCATGTCTGTGAAAAGGCTAGACCAGTGTGTCCAATTATGAGTCAGCGCTCTGGACCGCATGTGCCCAGAGCCAGTGCTCTGCAAAGAGAGGCTACTGCCATGGGAGACCCACACAGGCTGAAGAATAAAGAAGGATGAAAAATAAGTAACTCAAATATCAATAAAACGAGACCAAAATTTTTTAAAAATGAATATGAATGGTTTGTACTTCCATCAGGTTTTTCTGTGCCTTGTGTAACACAGTATTATCAGATTTTAAAATTATTGCCAATTTGATGAATAAAAAATGGTATGCCACTATACTTTTCTTCAATTTTAAAAAACTTTTCTACCTGAAAGTAGTGTTTTTTTATTTTAAATTGGATGATACTTACCTTACAATATTGTGATGGTTTTTGCATACATCAGCATTAATCGTCCATAGGCATGCCTGTGTCCCCTCTCTCCTGAATCCCTCTCCCACCTCCTTTCCCACCCCATCCCTCCAGGCTGTTGCAGAGCACCAGCTTGGGTTTGGTATTTTAAGTCAGTTGTATCTACCCGCCCCCCCCCCCCCCCCCCAAAAAAAAAACCCCACACAACCAAAATACTAGGGAAAAATTCTTTTTTTACAGTATGCTAATACATATAGTACAGTATACATTTCAGGGAATGTTTATGTATGGCTCCACCATTGTAATCACCATGATTAAGATATAAACCTTTTCCTAAACCTAGCCCTCCCTATGCCCTTTCCTGGTCACTACCAAACTCCTGTCCTGCACTCATATCCACCGAGAATTAACTGTGATTCTAATTTGTAATACCAAAGAGAGACTAGTTTTCCTGCTTTCTGTATTTCATATAAATGGAATCATACAGAAATTACTTTTTCATTTTTGGCTTCTTTCCTTCAGCATTTTGTTTCTGGGATTCATTGGTGTCGGTGTATATGGCACTAGTTTGTTCCTTTTATTCCTCTTTACAGTTTTTTACTATTATGAGTTAAGCTGCTATGAAAGTTATTGTATGGTCTTTTAGCACAGTCATATTACTGGCTTTTTTTTTTAATGGACATACAGCTAAGAGTAGAGTTACTGGGTCATATGTTAGGTTGCGTTTACCTTCAGTATCCTGTACCAGGTTATACTGAACAGTTTTCCAAATGGTTAAACCAGTTTTCTTTCCTACCAGCTGTGTGTGAGAGTTCCAGTTGTTTCACATTCTCAGCAGCAAGGCTGTTGTCAGTCTCGTAAAACTTAGCTGTCCTGTCGGTTACATAGTAGTGTCTCTATGGGTTTTATTTGTTCCTTGGTAGGTAATGAAATTAAGGACCTCTTCATATGCTTATTGGCTATTTGGATATCCTCTTTTACAACATGATCACTCAAGTCTTCTCAGCCTTTTGGCTAAGATCAAATGTAGTTTTGAGGTTTCCTAGGGGGCCGAATGGTAAAGAATCCATCTGCCAGTGTAGGAGACACAAGAGTCACAAATTCCATCCCTGGGTTGGGAAGATCCCCTGGAGAAGGGCATGGCAACCCACTCCAGTATTCTCGCCTGGAGAATTCCATGGGCAGAGGAGCTTGGCAGGTTGCATCTAAGGGCTTTCTAAGGGCTAGAGCCATGAAAGTCTGATTCCTGGAATTTGAATGCCTGCACCAAGTCTGGAGTACTTGTATAAATATCCTCATTGAGTATTCATGTAAGAAATGTGTGAATAGAAGTGAATGAATTTCTTTTAAATGTCTTTAGGTGAAATTAAGGAGCCACTTGAAATCTCTACATTAAAACAAGATGTGCATCTTTCACAAGATACTTTAACAGCTGGAGTGGAAGAAATTAAATCTGCAGACATCATTAATGTCCTCTTGAATTTTGAAATCAAAGAGGTGTGTAATTTTCATTTATTTTTATAAAATAAGGTGAATAAATCATGGCTATTTGAAATTACCTCTACTAAAGAAAATCTTAGATAGGCTATTTGTAGTTTGTATGTAGAAGGTAATGTGTAGAAACTTGAGAGTTTTGTTAAAGATGAGTTATATTTGAAGGGTATAATATTTCATAGAGAAAATGGTAGTATGCCCTCTAACATACTTTTCAAATGATTTTAGGACAGATAGAATGTGGCTTGCTTTGTATTGTGTGTAGGAAAGACAGGAAAGGGAAATAATGACTGAGAAATTCTTTGCAAATTTTAGAAATGTTTAATAGAATAAAACATGTGCATACATTTAAAAAATGTTATCTTACCTACTCATCTGCTGTCCATCTGCAGATTTTTAAGGAAAGTAAACGCATTTCCTCTTCTTTTCACATTCTCAGCAGCAAGGCTGTTGTCAGTCTCGTAAAACTTAGCTGTCCTGTCGGTTACATAGTAGTGTCTCTATGGGTTTTATTTGTTCCTTGGTAGGTAATGAAATTAAGGACCTCTTCATATGCTTATTGGCTATTTGGATATCCTCTTTTACAACATGATCACTCAAGTCTTCTCAGCCTTTTGGCTAAGATCAAATGTAGTTTTGAGGTTTCCTAGGGGGCCGAATGGTAAAGAATCCATCTGCCAGTGTAGGAGACACAAGAGTCACAAATTCCATCCCTGGGTTGGGAAGATCCCCTGGAGAAGGGCATGGCAACCCACTCCAGTATTCTCGCCTGGAGAATTCCATGGGCAGAGGAGCTTGGCAGGTTGCATCTAAGGGCTTTCTAAGGGCTAGAGCCATGAAAGTCTGATTCCTGGAATTTGAATGCCTGCACCAAGTCTGGAGTACTTGTATAAATATCCTCATTGAGTATTCATGTAAGAAATGTGTGAATAGAAGTGAATGAATTTCTTTTAAATGTCTTTAGGTGAAATTAAGGAGCCACTTGAAATCTCTACATTAAAACAAGATGTGCATCTTTCACAAGATACTTTAACAGCTGGAGTGGAAGAAATTAAATCTGCAGACATCATTAATGTCCTCTTGAATTTTGAAATCAAAGAGGTGTGTAATTTTCATTTTTTTTTATAAAATAAGGTGAATAAATCATGGCTATTTGAAATTACCTCTACTAAAGAAAATCTTAGATAGGCTATTTGTAGTTTGTATGTAGAAGGTAATGTGTAGAAACTTGAGAGTTTTGTTAAAGATGAGTTATATTTGAAGGGTATAATATTTCATAGAGAAAATGGTAGTATGCCCTCTAACATACTTTTCAAATGATTTTAGGACAGATAGAATGTGGCTTGCTTTGTATTGTGTGTAGGAAAGACAGGAAAGGGAAATAATGACTGAGAAATTCTTTGCAAATTTTAGAAATGTTTAATAGAATAAAACATGTGCATACATTTAAAAAATGTTATCTTACCTACTCATCTGCTGTCCATCTGCAGATTTTTAAGGAAAGTAAACGCATTTCCTCTTCTGTATTCACACATGTAACAAATATTCATTGTATGTGCCAAGTGCCAAGACTACAGAGGTACAAAGCTTAGACTCTGAACTCAAACAAGAAAACTTAACATTTTTGTAAGTATTCCCACTGAAAGTGTACCTGGAGAGCCGTGGCAGTGCAGGTAGTGTTGCAAGAATGGGGACCCCTTCCAGGATTTCCAGAGCGGGCTCTTGTCTAACACTTGGGAATGGATTGTCCAAGGGGCACACGTGCTGAACCTTTATTGGAAGGTTCACCTGGATCGAGAGTAACAGGGTAAGGAAAACAGGAGAGCTGCCCTGTCATGTGGCCCCTAGTCTCGGGTCTTAGGTAATGAGGTTAGTTTCAGGCTTATCTCTGACCAGTCATCTTGCTTGGCCCATATTTGGTGACTCAGGATTCTTCCTGGTGGTGCACAACTGACTCAGGCAATGTGGATTCCATTGTGAGGGTTTCTGGGAGGTTGACTGGACATACTGTCCCCTCCCTCCTCCTTTCTACTCCTCCTGAATTTTTCTGGGTTAGTTTTACTAGACAAACTGTGGACTGGCATCTCTCTTCTCTCCTTTCATCCCCTCCCGAATCTATTAGTTTTCTGGGGCGGCACTCTTTTCCTTATTGGACTTTCTGTTGTGAGACAGCTCAGGCAAGCGGTTATCATCATGCCTGGCCAAGGTGATGGTTTCTGTCAGTGGTCCCCTAATAGTAGGAAACGGCTGTCTAGGAAGGGAGATTTGGGTTGAGTTTTCAAAGAAGAATCAGATAGAATCTGAGAAAAGGGATTCAAGAAAGGTACTGGGACAGGGTAGAGAGAGGAGAAGACATGGTAGTGGTGTTAGTTGCTCAGTCGTGTCCAGCTCTTTTTGTGACACCCTGGAGTTTTAGCCTTCCAGGCTCCTCTGTCCAGGCAAGAATACTGGAGTTGGTTGCCACACCTCCTCCAGGAATCTTCCCAAGCCAAGGGTCGTTTTTTCCAGGAAATAATGACTGAGAAATTCTTTGCAAATTTTAGAAATGTTTAATAGAATAAAACTCAAAAATTTTTTTCCCTGCTGTCCATCTGCAGATTTTTAAGGAAAGTAAACGCATTTCCTCTTCTGTATTCACACATGTAACAAATATTCATTGTATGTGCCAAGTGCCAAGACTACAGAGGTACAAAGCTTAGACTCTGAACTCAAACAAGAAAACTTAACATTTTTGTAAGTATTCCCACTGAAAGTGTACCTGGAGAGCCGTGGCAGTGCAGGTAGTGTTGCAAGAATGGGGACCCCTTCCAGGATTTCCAGAGCGGGCTCTTGTCTAACACTTGGGAATGGATTGTCCAAGGGGCACACGTGCTGAACCTGTATCGGCAGGTTCACCTGGATAGAGAGTAACAGGGTAAGGAAAACAGGAGAGCTGCCCTGTCATGTGGCCCCTAGTCTCGGGTCTTAGGTAATGAGGTTAGTTTCAGGCTTATCTCTGACCAGTCATCTTGCTTGGCCCATATTTGGTGACTCAGGATTCTTCCTGGTGGTGCACAACTGACTCAGGCAATGTGGATTCCATTGTGAGGGTTTCTGGGAGGTTGACTGGACATACTGTCCCCTCCCTCCTCCTTTCTACTCCTCCTGAATTTTTCTGGGTTAGTTTTACTAGACAAACTGTGGACTGGCATCTCTCTTCTCTCCTTTCATCCCCTCCCGAATCTATTAGTTTTCTGGGGCGGCACTCTTTTCCTTATTGGACTTTCTGTTGTGAGACAGCTCAGGCAAGCGGTTATCATCATGCCTGGCCAAGGTGATGGTTTCTGTCAGTGGTCCCCTAATAGTAGGAAACGGCTGTCTAGGAAGGGAGATTTGGGTTGAGTTTTCAAAGAAGAATCAGATAGAATCTGAGAAAAGGGATTCAAGAAAGGTACTGGGACAGGGTAGAGAGAGGAGAAGACATGGTAGTGGTGTTAGTTGCTCAGTCGTGTCCAGCTCTTTTTGTGACACCCTGGAGTTTTTAGCCTTCCAGGCTCCTCTGTCCAGGCAAGAATACTGGAGTTGGTTGCCACACCCTCCTCCAGGGAATCTTCCCAAGCCAAGGGTGGAACCCCGGTGTCCTGCATTGCAGACAGATTCTCTTCCATCTGAGCCACTAGGGAAGCCCAGAAACAAACATAAACATGTGTATGTGGGAAAGCATCATGGATACAGGGACTTGTAAGAAAAGAATTTCCTCTAAAAAATCCCTTCATTGTTAAATAGTTTTATAAAGGTTATATTCTATCTCTAGGTTATATAATGAACTTTTACACAAATGAAACCTACTTTTTAAATTTGAAATATATAATTTGGAACAAATTTCCTTAATTAATATTCAACCTCTGCTGTTTTTCTGGTTAATATTAGAGTTAGTGAAGTTTTTAAGCTTTGATAATTGGAGCATTGATAGATGACTCATTCAGTTTGCAAATGGGCTTTGTTAACATGTGTACATAAAAAAACCCGTAAGACCTTTTAAATAACATTTGTGATACATATAATTACAGTTCCCTTCTCTTAGGACAGTGATTAGGGTTGGTGGGGAGCAGCTTCATCCTCCCCTAAGGCTGATAATGGCATTATCAGAATAGATTTTTTAGCATGGGCGGTAGTGGTAAAGAACCTGCCTGCCAGTGAGTCACACATGGCTGAGCAACTTAGCATGCATCCAGAGAGAGGGAGCTCCCTGCTGCTGGTGGGTGGAGGCCAGTGATGCCACTGAATGGCCTGTGGCATCTGGACCAATTCCCACTGGAAAGTATTATCCAGCCCCAGAGGTCAGTGGTACAGAGGCTGAGAACTGCTTGCCTTAGGAGGAGTTTAGTGATTGTCTATCTCAGACTTTGGGATTTAGTCTGACACCAATCAGACTAGGACTTCTGGCAATTAGGCAGAACCGCCTTTTTTTTTTTTGGCATAACTGCCTTGAAATCCACTAGAGTCTAGTGGCTGTGCTTTAAAAGTCTGAACAGGTAAGTGTGCCTTCCATAGTAAATAACCCTAGGCAGTTTCCAGGCACAGATAGAATTGCACATCTTTACACTGTGTGAATTTTGGATTATATCACTCTGAATGGTTATTAAATTGTAGACTCATCTTCATTGTATATTAGTGAAACTGTTTATAGTAGCACTGGTACCTTTTTCTAGGTTGTAATTACTTTGATGGAAAAGGCAGAAAAGAAAGGAAGGCCTTTACATGAATTGAATGTCCTGCAGCTTGGGCTGGAAGCTAGAGTCAAGGCTTATGACCTAACTGCTGAAGCTTACCTAAAAAAAATTAGTATGCGATGCTGTGAGTTCACTGGTGAGTATGAAGTATAGTCTCTGTAAATTGTGCGTGTAATAGGCATAGGTCTCTAGCTTTTTATCAGATTTAAGCATATCTATTAGTGTCACCATAATTATTTAGCTTAAATTCATTTTATTAATACACAGTAATTTGATCCTTAAAAATGAATTATCTGTGTAGTAATGTATCATAATCTAAATTTTTAGCATAAAATAGAATATATTGAAAAGAAAAATGAGGAATGTGTCTCCAGTGTCTCTACATAATACTTTAGTACTTCTAAAAGGCTACTTTACATTATAACTGTTCTCTAAGAACTGATGTAGTAGGAAGTCACAATGCAGTACAATACCCAGGTATAGAGCCTAGGGACCCTTTTTGAAAGATGAACTAATTTACTAGGAAGTAAATTTTTGTTTGATTTTAAATTTTAAGTGTTTTTAAAATTTGTGTTTAATGATATTAATATATACTTCTAAAAATAAAAATTAAGCAATACAGAAATATATAGAAGAAAAAATTTAACACTAACGTGTAGTCTCTTCAACCTTTCAAATTAATGTTCTAGCCATTTTCAAGCCAACTTTTAAAGTTAGTTCAGTGTTTAAAGTTTATAGGAACTCTGTAGGGTAACGTTAAATGGAAACTTGTATGGAGAATAATACCTAGATTAAAATTTTTTTAGCTATGTTCTTTAATATATTCTGATATGTTTAAATAATACCTGTAGCACTAAATGTTAAGTTAATTGTAATTGCCCCATGCTGGGGTTTTTTCTTTTGTGAAGTTTCTTTTATTTTTTTTTAAGGCCAGTTTTTTTGAGATATGATTACATACAGTAAAACTCACCATCTTAAGCATACAATACTTGAGGGTTTTTTCTTTTAGTTTATTTTAATTATTTATTTTTGTCAATGCTGGATCTTCATTGCTTTGTGTGAACTTTCTCTAGTTGTGATGAATAGGTGCTGCTCTTCCTTCCAGTGCAACGGGTTTCTCTTCTTGAGGAGCACGGGTGCTAGGCACAAGTAGTTGCAACTGTGGTGTCAGTAGTTGTGGACTGCAGGCTCTTGGGCACATTGGCTTCAGCAGTTGTGGCACATAGGCTTAGTCGTTGCAGCCTGTGGGCTGTAGAGTGCAGGCTCAGTAGTTTTGGTGCACAAATTTTAGTTGCTCCACAGCATGTGCAACTCTTCCCGAACCAGGGATAAAACCCCTGACCCCTGCACTGGCAGGTGGATACTTATCCACTGTAATTTGATCCTTAAAAATGAATTATCTGTGTAGTAATGTATCATAATCTAAATTTTTAGCATAAAATAGAATATATTGAAAAGAAAAATGAGGAATGTGTCTCCAGTGTCTCTACATAATACTTTAGTACTTCTAAAAGGCTACTTTACATTATAACTGTTCTCTAAGAACTGATGTAGTAGGAAGTCACAATGCAGTACAATACCCAGGTATAGAGCCTAGGGACCCTTTTTGAAAGATGAACTAATTTACTAGGAAGTAAATTTTTGTTTGATTTTTAAATTTTAAGTGTTTTTTTAAAATTTGTGTTTAATGATATTAATATATACTTCTAAAAATAAAAATTAAGCAATACAGAAATATATAGAAGAAAAAATTTAACACTAACGTGTAGTCTCTTCAACCTTTCAAATTAATGTTCTAGCCATTTTCAAGCCAACTTTTAAAGTTAGTTCAGTGTTTAAAGTTTATAGGAACTCTGTAGGGTAACGTTAAATGGAAACTTGTATGGAGAATAATACCTAGATTAAAATTTTTTTAGCTATGTTCTTTAATATATTCTGATATGTTTAAATAATACCTGTAGCACTAAATGTTAAGTTAATTGTAATTGCCCCATGCTGGGGTTTTTGTTTTTGTGAAGTTTCTTTTATTTTTTTTTAAGGCCAGTTTTTTTGAGATATGATTACATACAGTAAAACTCACCATCTTAAGCATACAATACTTGAGGGTTTTTTCTTTTAGTTTATTTTAATTATTTATTTTTGTCAATGCTGGATCTTCATTGCTTTGTGTGAACTTTCTCTAGTTGTGATGAATAGGTGCTGCTCTTCCTTCCAGTGCAACGGGTTTCTCTTCTTGAGGAGCACGGGTGCTAGGCACAAGTAGTTGCAACTGTGGTGTCAGTAGTTGTGGACTGCAGGCTCTTGGGCACATTGGCTTCAGCAGTTGTGGCACATAGGCTTAGTCGTTGCAGCCTGTGGGCTGTAGAGTGCAGGCTCAGTAGTTTTGGTGCACAAATTTTAGTTGCTCCACAGCATGTGCAACTCTTCCCGAACCAGGGATAAAACCCCTGACCCCTGCACTGGCAGGTGGATACTTATCCACTGTGCCACCCAACTCTTGAGTTTTGAAAAACGTGTAAGTTGTCTATGTCTGGATGATCTGTTTTTAAAATGCATTTGAAGTGTCTAAAAGACATAATAATCTCTCTTTTAGACTCTAAAGGAGGACCTCTTCACATTATTAACTCTTCTAATGTAACAGATGAACCCCTTCTGAAAATGTTATTGACCAAGGTACCTAGTTTCATTTTTAAAATTCTTTAATATTTGAATATGTGAAATTATATAATTCCCCCATGTTTAATACTTCAATTTTCTTCCCTAAAAATTTTCATTCTAAAACTGGGTTGATGGTAGTTGCAAATTATGCAAGCATTCGGCAGTCCTGGATACTTTCAAAAACCTGAGTTAAGCCTATGTTTTTGAATAAGTGGAAGTATACAAAGTTCCATTGTAATTTGAAGCAAAATATAATCTAGATACACTAGCATTTTCCCTACCTTTCCTCCAAGTAAGCTAAGAAGTTTGGGTTTCTGCTTTTACAGAATGTGAGAAATACTTGTGTGGTTGTGTTTTTGGCATGTTTTTTGCCTTCAAACATATGTTTGTAGTGTTTTCATAGTATGCTTTGAGAAGTAAAGACTTATGTATTTACATTTTTTCAGTGTATGAATTTTCAGTGTTTGTAACCCAGTGATTTAATCCTCTGTTATTTGCAGGCAGACATTGATGGACCAGAATTTAAAACCACTCATGACAATACCAAACAAACACTTGAGGTAAGTCTTTTTCTAACTCACTATAAGGCTAGAGTATACGTTCATGATTAAATATAGTTTCAAAGCCATCTTTAATTGTTAGATTATGAGTTTAGAATTATCCTAATTCTAAGACTAGAATAAGGGTGGGAATAATAATTTATCTAATCTTGTAGATGAAAGAAATGGATATAGAGCTGAGATTATTACAAAAGTTGATTTGATTTTGCTAAAAGTGTTTATTTCTCAGATACGAATTAATTATTCCTTGTTGACTACACAAATAATATATTTTTAAGGGATTTCTGTTCACATCAGTTTAGTTGTGAACAGTGTGGCATAGTGTTGATGCCAATAGTTGTGGCATAGTGTTGATGGAAGCATTAAGCATTTTTATTGTTAATTGGTTTTAGGATTAGAAAAGAAAAATGAGCAGTAAGGCGAAATGTGTGGCTCAGTACAGACATTGCGCTTGGAACCATCTGTAAAGGGACCAACTTAAAGCTGACAGTACTTCCTACATTTTTACTTAAAGCCAGTTACGTTCTGTTGAGGTTAGAATTATGGTCGCATGTGGGAGTGGGCAGTATCGGTTTACTGTGGTAAAGGGTTAACAGAGTAATGGTGCATTCTTTCACAAATAAAAAAAGATCCTTAGTTGAACTATTCTTGTTCTACTTCTGTATGTTGAAATTTGACATAAAAATATTTCCATATCTGAAATCTGCCTCTCTAATTCTTCATTATCTTAGGTTTCATTTTCATCCTTAGACTTAATTCTTCATTTGGAAGCTTTATTGTCCTTCATGGATTTTTTATCATCTGCTATTCCATCCTCTGAACTTTCTAAGAAGGAATTGGAGCTGAAACCACTTATGGGGGAGTCCAGAAGTATCATTGCCAAAACTGGTATTAACTTTTGAGTCATAGTCTAATGCTTTCTATCTGAACTTTAATAATCATGTAATAACTTGTATTTTCAGATAACTTAACCAATTAACATCTTTATGTTTCAGCTGCTTTGACAGATTAGGTTGGTTTTAAGTTTAATGAGAGGTTTTAAATAAGTGTTTAATATTAATCATGTTATTTTGGCTTCATTGACTAGCTGTATTGCCATAATCTATAAGTTACATCATGACATAAAACAACCTTGAAAAGATTGGCTAGAGTATACGTTCATGATTAAATATAGTTTCAAAGCCATCTTTAATTGTTAGATTATGAGTTTAGAATTATCCTAATTCTAAGACTAGAATAAGGGTGGGAATAATAATTTATCTAATCTTGTAGATGAAAGAAATGGATATAGAGCTGAGATTATTACAAAAGTTGATTTGATTTTGCTAAAAGTGTTTATTTCTCAGATACGAATTAATTATTCCTTGTTGACTACACAAATAATATATTTTTAAGGGATTTCTGTTCACATCAGTTTAGTTGTGAACAGTGTGGCATAGTGTTGATGCCAATAGTTGTGGCATAGTGTTGATGGAAGCATTAAGCATTTTTATTGTTAATTGGTTTTAGGATTAGAAAAGAAAAATGAGCAGTAAGGCGAAATGTGTGGCTCAGTACAGACATTGCGCTTGGAACCATCTGTAAAGGGACCAACTTAAAGCTGACAGTACTTCCTACATTTTTACTTAAAGCCAGTTACGTTCTGTTGAGGTTAGAATTATGGTCGCATGTGGGAGTGGGCAGTATCGGTTTACTGTGGTAAAGGGTTAACAGAGTAATGGTGCATTCTTTCACAAATAAAAAAAGATCCTTAGTTGAACTATTCTTGTTCTACTTCTGTATGTTGAAATTTGACATAAAAATATTTCCATATCTGAAATCTGCCTCTCTAATTCTTCATTATCTTAGGTTTCATTTTCATCCTTAGACTTAATTCTTCATTTGGAAGCTTTATTGTCCTTCATGGATTTTTTATCATCTGCTATTCCATCCTCTGAACTTTCTAAGAAGGAATTGGAGCTGAAACCACTTATGGGGGAGTCCAGAAGTATCATTGCCAAAACTGGTATTAACTTTTGAGTCATAGTCTAATGCTTTCTATCTGAACTTTAATAATCATGTAATAACTTGTATTTTCAGATAACTTAACCAATTAACATCTTTATGTTTCAGCTGCTTTGACAGATTAGGTTGGTTTGAAAAGAAGGCAGATTTTGGTCGTAGGTATTGATATAAGTTTAATGAGAGGTTTTAAATAAGTGTTTAATATTAATCATGTATTTATATTTGGCTTCATTGACTAGCTTTTTCATAAAATCAAGTCATGTATGCTTCCATTAATGTCTGCATATAGCCTTCACTCCAGGAAAAGTGAGAAAGGAAGAAATTAAAATGTGGACGCAGTCATACATAGTAACAGAGGTCCATTTCAGTCAGTTAAAACTACCTGGTGCTCAGCAGTGTTTTCACCTTTGCAAGACACAGAATGATCTCATGGAAGAGACAGACTCACTTTGATTTCTAGCCAAACTGTATTTAAGTCATATAGTGATATGGACACATGCCATGATTTGTGCCATGAAATATCACATGTGGTGTAGTCTGAGTGAACAAGTGCCTTTTTTTTTTTCATTTTTTTCACAATCACAAGTTCAGGTGCCTATTTTTTTTAGCCAAATGTCATTTTAATTATTTTTCTTTCATATAGTATGATGTGAGAATCTAACATGTGACAATTTAACTTTCAGACCATTACGTGTTTGCATTATATCTATATTACTGACATGTTTAAAGTATAAAGATGTTAGTAATATTAGATCTGATAGAAGGATGAGGTGTTTTTTAACCAGGGAGCAGAGCAATATTTTTTCTATGCTAAAGTAAAATTTAAAAAAGTAGGGCTTCCCTGGTGGTCCAGTGGGTAAGGACACTGCCTTGCAGTGCAAGGGTCACTGGTTCTATCCCTGGCCTGGGAGTATCCCACGTGCTGCAGAGTGGCTGGACTGATGTGTCAAATTACCGAGCCAGAGCTCTGGAGTGTGTGGGCCTAGAGCCGGTGTTCAGCAACGAGAGAGGCCACTGTGATGGGAGGCCCACACAGGCCAAGGAACAAAGATAAATAAATGAAAGATCAATAGAAGTGGCCAAAAAAAAAAAAAAAGAAAGAAATCTTCCTCTCATTTAGAAAAAAAATTAAAGAGTTTTACATTCTGTGTTTTTAATGTACTTATTACATTAATATCTATGGACATACTTACATAGTGCATAGATACCTACGTATATCCATATAAACACACATGCATACAGTTGAATAAATAAGAAAGTGATACTTAAGGTCACAATAAACTATAAAAATCCTAATCCAAAGGAAAAAATATTCTAGTTGTGCTGTATAGCTGTTTTTTTTATGGTTTGATAATTCTACTTTAAATCTTAAGAGAAAAAAATAATTCTTTTATCGTCTTGGTGACTAAGGAGTGATGTCCTCAGACTTTTTGCAGTTTTATAAGAAAAAATGTTTCCTTAGTCAAGACAAATCTCTAGGAAATTTTATCTTAAATTTGTCAATCAGGACCTGGATAAGGGGAATCCATTTGATTGTGATTCTTAAACACATAAACACAGACACAAATACATGTTATAAAGTAATATTTTTGTTTTTGTTATTTTCCTTAACTTTAGCCTTTTTTTTTTTTTGAGGTTTTATGATGTTTATTTATTTATTTTTAAAATTTTGGCCTCTTTTATTGATTTTATATCCATTTATTTTCATCCATCTTTATTCTTTGGCCTTTGTGGGACTCCCATAGCAGTGGCCTCTCTCGTTGCAAAGCACCCGGCTCTGGGCTCATGCATTCCAGGGCACTGGCTCGTAATTGGACACACAAGCTGTTCTGCTGCATGTGGGATCTTCCCAGGCCAAGGATCGAACCGGTGCCCCTTGTACTGCAAGGCAGACTCTAACTTTAGCTTTTTATGATTATTTCGTATAGACTTTAGCTTAGGATTATTCGTGGAGAAACAGAATACAATCTAGAGAAACTGGTTGTATAGTTAATAATGTGTATATAGTTAATAATACACATTTTTACAAATTCATCACTATTTCAATTTTTCATGAAGTATTTTTCTTTGTACTAATATATGATATGAAAAGAAGTTCCAAATCAAAGTTTATCTCTAACGGAATTCTAGAATTCTAATATAGGGATTTTTCTCTTTTTTCCCCAGAAGAAAAATTATAGTACAGTTTCCATCTATCAAAATTATACATATAAGGTGCTAGTAAAGGTTGCCTTTATTTTTAATTTGGATGGAAACGTGCTAGTTTTTGTCTGGTTGGCATTTGAAAGTTGATTTTAAAATAATAATAATTACATGTAATCTTAATGGAGATCTTTTTGGTTCTTTACAATTCATAATGCACTTTCAGTGAATTTGAGATTATTATCATCTTTACACTTTGCTAATCACAAGGATTCTGTTACTTTTCAGTATCCAGCAACACTTCTCAAGATGATGTGTTTGATTTAAAGGTCACAGCTAAATTAAATGCATTTAATGTTTTTGTCTGTGATCAGAAGTGTAACATTGCCGATATTAGGATACATGGTGAGTAATTAATTATTCCTTGTTGTAGGTGTTTTTGTTTCTTTACACAGCCCTTGAGGAAGAATGAGCTTGTTGTGTGATAGATTTCTGATGAGTTTCGTTTTTCTTATTTTTAATTTCAGTAACATTTGACACAATTATATTTTCCCCCTCATCTGATTGGCTATTCCAGGTTCTTTGCATTTCCATGTAAATTTTAGCATTTACTTGTCAACTTCACAGTTCTGAGAGGTGGACCATAAAGAAGACTGAGCGCTGAGGAATTGTTGCTTTCAAATTGTGGTCCTGAAGAAGACTCTTGAGAGTCCCTTGGACTGCAAGGAGATCAGACCAGTCAATCCTAAAGGAAGTCATCCCTGAATATTCATTCCAGGGCACTGGCTCGTAATTGGACACACAAGCTGTTCTGCTGCATGTGGGATCTTCCCAGGCCAAGGATCGAACCGGTGCCTTGTACTGCAAGGCAGACTCTAACTTTAGCTTTTTATGATTATTTCGTATAGACTTTAGCTTAGGATTATTCGTGGAGAAACAGAATACAATCTAGAGAAACTGGTTGTATAGTTAATAATGTGTATATAGTTAATAATACACATTTTTACAAATTCATCACTATTTCAATTTTTCATGAAGTATTTTTCTTTGTACTAATATATGATATGAAAAGAAGTTCCAAATCAAAGTTTATCTCTAACGGAATTCTAGAATTCTAATATAGGGATTTTTCTCTTTTTTCCCCAGAAGAAAAATTATAGTACAGTTTCCATCTATCAAAATTATACATATAAGGTGCTAGTAAAGGTTGCCTTTATTTTTAATTTGGATGGAAACGTGCTAGTTTTTGTCTGGTTGGCATTTGAAAGTTGATTTTAAAATAATAATAATTACATGTAATCTTAATGGAGATCTTTTTGGTTCTTTACAATTCATAATGCACTTTCAGTGAATTTGAGATTATTATCATCTTTACACTTTGCTAATCACAAGGATTCTGTTACTTTTCAGTATCCAGCAACACTTCTCAAGATGATGTGTTTGATTTAAAGGTCACAGCTAAATTAAATGCATTTAATGTTTTTGTCTGTGATCAGAAGTGTAACATTGCCGATATTAGGATACATGGTGAGTAATTAATTATTCCTTGTTGTAGGTGTTTTTGTTTCTTTACACAGCCCTTGAGGAAGAATGAGCTTGTTGTGTGATAGATTTCTGATGAGTTTCGTTTTTCTTATTTTTAATTTCAGTAACATTTGACACAATTATATTTTCCCCCTCATCTGATTGGCTATTCCAGGTTCTTTGCATTTCCATGTAAATTTTAGCATTTACTTGTCAACTTCACAGTTCTGAGAGGTGGACCATAAAGAAGACTGAGCGCTGAGGAATTGTTGCTTTCAAATTGTGGTCCTGAAGAAGACTCTTGAGAGTCCCTTGGACTGCAAGGAGATCAGACCAGTCAATCCTAAAGGAAGTCATCCCTGAATATTCATTGGCAGGACTGATGCTAAAGCTGAAGCTCCAATACATTTGCCATCTGATACAAAGAACTGACCCATTGGAAGACTGATGCTGGGAAAGACTGAAGGCAAAATCAGGAGGCGACAGATGATGGGATGGTTAGGTAGTAGCACTGAATCAATGGACCTGAATTTGAGCAAACTCTGGGAGATAGTAGAAGACAGAGGAGCATGGAGTGCTACAGTCCATGGAGTCGCAGAGGGTCTGATTTGACTTAGCGACTTCAACAGCAGCAGCCAGTTTCAACAAAGAGCTTTGTAGTATTTTTTTTTTCCATAGCCTTGTGGTATTCTAATTTGGGTTGCATTACAACTATGGACCAATTTAGGGAGAATTGATATATTAACAATATTCAGTTTTCTCACTCATTAACAGGGTATGACTTTCCAATTATTTATTTATTTTTAAAATTGTAAACTTTATTGTATATTTGTTGTTTAGTTGCTGAGTTGTGTCTGACTCTTTTGGGACCCTATGAACTGTAGCCTACCAGGCTCCTCTGTTCATGGGATTTCCTAGGCAAGAGTACTGGAGTGGGTTGCCATTTCCTTCTCCAAAGAATCTTCCATCAGGGATCAAACCCATGTCTCCTGCAAGCATCTTCTGCATTACAGGCAGGTTCTTTATCTCTGAGTCAACAGGGAAGCCCTGTTTATTTATTTTTTAAAAATATGTTTTGGAGTAGAATTGCTTTACAGTGTTGCATTAGTTTCTGCTGTACAAAAAGTGAACGGGCAGGCTTCCCTGATGGCTCGGTGGCAAAAAATTCACCTTTAATGCAAAGACATGGATTCAGCCCTGGTCCAGGAAGATCCCACATGCTGTGACACCACAACTATTGAACCTGTTCTCTAGAGCCCAAGACCTGCAGCTACTGAAGCTCGTGCACTCCAGAGCCTGTGCTTCACTACAGAGAAGTAGCTGCAAAAGCTAGCATGTCAAACAAGAGCAGCCTCTGCTCAGTGCAATTGTTGCTTTCAAATTGTGGTCCTGAAGAAGACTCTTGAGAGTCCCTTGGACTGCAAGGAGATCAGACCAGTCAATCCTAAAGGAAGTCATCCCTGAATATTCATTGGCAGGACTGATGCTAAAGCTGAAGCTCCAATACATTTGCCATCTGATACAAAGAACTGACCCATTGGAAGACTGATGCTGGGAAAGACTGAAGGCAAAATCAGGAGGCGACAGATGATGGGATGGTTAGGTAGTAGCACTGAATCAATGGACCTGAATTTGAGCAAACTCTGGGAGATAGTAGAAGACAGAGGAGCATGGAGTGCTACAGTCCATGGAGTCGCAGAGGGTCTGATTTGACTTAGCGACTTCAACAGCAGCAGCCAGTTTCAACAAAGAGCTTTGTAGTATTTTTTTCCATAGCCTTGTGGTATTCTAATTTGGGTTGCATTACAACTATGGACCAATTTAGGGAGAATTGATATATTAACAATATTCAGTTTTCTCACTCATTAACAGGGTATGACTTTCCAATTATTTATTTATTTTTAAAATTGTAAACTTTATTGTATATTTGTTGTTTAGTTGCTGAGTTGTGTCTGACTCTTTTGGGACCCTATGAACTGTAGCCTACCAGGCTCCTCTGTTCATGGGATTTCCTAGGCAAGAGTACTGGAGTGGGTTGCCATTTCCTTCTCCAAAGAATCTTCCATCAGGGATCAAACCCATGTCTCCTGCAAGCATCTTCTGCATTACAGGCAGGTTCTTTATCTCTGAGTCAACAGGGAAGCCCTGTTTATTTATTTTTTAAAAATATGTTTTGGAGTAGAATTGCTTTACAGTGTTGCATTAGTTTCTGCTGTACAAAAAGTGAACGGGCAGGCTTCCCTGATGGCTCGGTGGCAAAAAATTCACCTTTTAATGCAAAAGACATGGATTCAGCCCCTGGTCCAGGAAGATCCCACATGCTGTGACACCACAACTATTGAACCTGTTCTCTAGAGCCCAAGACCTGCAGCTACTGAAGCTCGTGCACTCCAGAGCCTGTGCTTCACTACAAGAGAAGTAGCTGCAGAGAACCGCTAGCATGTCAAACAAGAGCAGCCTCTGCTCAGTGCAACTAGAAAAAAGGCAAAGGTGCAGCCATGAAGACCCGGGACAATCATTTAAAAAAAAGTGAATCAGCTATAAAAAGTAAAAGTGTTAGCCACTCAGTCGCATTGGACTCTTTGCCATTCCATGGCCTTTAGCCTGTCAGACTCCTCTGTCCATGGGATTTTCCAGGCAGGAATACTGAATGGGTTGCCATTTCCTTCTCCATGGGATCTTTCAGACCCAGGGATCAAACCCTCGTCTCCTGCATAGGCAGGCAGATTCTTTTACCGTCTGAACCATATGTATACATACATTCCCTCCCTCTTGAACCTCCCCCACCCCATCCCACCCCTCTAGTTCATCACGTGTCATCTTTTCGTTTCCTTTTATTGAAGACTCCTGCAAACTTTGCAGAGCTATGCTTTGAAATATTAGAAGTAAATTTGTTAGATTCATGACTGATGCAAGACGTTCCTTATGTTTTAAAAAAAAATTTTGGAATTTTAGATTTTAGAAACTTTTTAGAACTCTAAGGCTTCGTCTCTTATGTTTTGTTTGCATTTTCAGAATAATTAATTTTAAACTGAGAAAAGAATAGCGTAACATCTCACTGAGTAATGAAAATGTCATTATCTTATTTTCCTTGCCATTTGTGCATATATTATGTCGGGAAAAGAGGTTTCTAAAATAAATTGTGTAAATGTTGCTCATTATCAGCCTGATAGAAAAATGAGTTCAGGTTATACCATTACCATGACTTCTGGTACAGCCTGCCAAGGCTCAGATTTTGGCTGTAACACTTACTGGCTGGCCTTGAGCAAATTAATCTGTTTCAATGCCTGAGTTTCCTCTTCTGTGAAATAGGGATAGTTATATTAATTACTTGTGGGATTGTTGTGAGGATTAAGTTTGTATATTTACATATAGTAAGAAAAATGCCTGGTATGTACATAATAAGCATTTAACAAGGGGTTAGAAAGTAAGTTCAATTCAGCAAATATTACTAAGCATCTGTTTATGGATAGCATGGTAATGATTTGTGTTCATTATTGGGGCTGATCTGTAGACATTCTCTCACTCACTCTGAGGAGTAGTTTTAGAAATCATCAGAATGACAAACATGTTTTGGAGAGAAACTGTGTTTTAGATACAGTTTATTATGGAAACAAAAGTGTTTATTCATCAAATTACATTTATTTATTCCTCGTTCTCAGAGTAATAGTTTTTGTTATATAATGTTTATAAAGTGACTATTTAACATATGTTTAGTGCTGTCCTAAATGACCAGTTCTGATCCAGCTAACACACAGGATATGTGGTGTTTGGAGACCTGTGATTAATTTTCTTTGAAATTTGATTTATTTTGTTTTAAATTTAACACAAATTTTATGTATGAGATCCTTCTAGCACTTAAAGATACTATAATCTTTCTAGGTATCTCATACATAGAAGTTGTTACCTTTGGGACTTCCCTGGTAGGCCAGTGGTTAAGGCTCATGCTGCAGGGGGAGCCAGTGTGATTCCTGGTCAGGGAACTGAGATTCCGGGATGCATGCTACCTGGCATGGCCAAAAACATAAAAATAAGAAACTATTAAAGTAAGAAGTTGTTACCTTAAATATGTCTAATAGTAATTTTTATCTCTTCTCTATCTTGGTAGTATATTATTGAATTTAAATACCACTGAGTTAGTTCGCTTGAATAAGGTGAAAAGTGTCATATTTCCCACAGGAATGGATGCCTCTGTTTCTGTGAGGCCAAAGCAGACCGACATGTTTGCCAGACTTAAGGATATCATAGTTACAAATGCTAATTTGACTTCCATTCACAAAAAGGTAATTAAAAGATACATTTCTATATTGAAATCTGTTTTTGGCGGAGGGACTTGGGATGCCTTTAATCATTTGTTCGATACATATGTATTATCTGTCATGTGTCAGGCAATTTGTTAGGAATTGGGCATAAATACTGTCATCATCTGCTTTTGTATTGTATAAAAGACATAGGTTCAATCTCTAGATTGGGAAGATCCCCTGGAGGAGGACATGGCAACCCACTCCAGTATTCTTGCTGGAGAATCCCATGGACAGAGGAGCCTGGTGAGCACCAGTCCATAAGGTCACAAAGAGTCGGATATGACTGAAGCAACTTAGCACACACAGATTAAGTGATTTGTGAAAGTTATTTCTGACCAGTTAAGTGATTGACATATCCAGTGATAAAGCTTTATAGATTTTGAAAATCTATACTCTCAAGTTAAATGTTTTAGACTAGTTATTTGTTGATGGTTGGATGTAAATGATGTTTCTTTATGTATCAAGGACCCTGTAACAAGGGAACTTATAATACAGTGAACCAGCTCTTCCAATATTAATAATGAGTTAATTTAATACTTTTAGGCTGTCCTAAATGACCAGTTCTGATCCAGCTAACACACAGGATATGTGGTGTTTGGAGACCTGTGATTAATTTTCTTTGAAATTTGATTTATTTTGTTTTAAATTTAACACAAATTTTATGTATGAGATCCTTCTAGCACTTAAAGATACTATAATCTTTCTAGGTATCTCATACATAGAAGTTGTTACCTTTGGGACTTCCCTGGTAGGCCAGTGGTTAAGGCTCATGCTGCAGGGGGAGCCAGTGTGATTCCTGGTCAGGGAACTGAGATTCCGGGATGCATGCTACCTGGCATGGCCAAAAACATAAAAATAAGAAACTATTAAAGTAAGAAGTTGTTACCTTAAATATGTCTAATAGTAATTTTTATCTCTTCTCTATCTTGGTAGTATATTATTGAATTTAAATACCACTGAGTTAGTTCGCTTGAATAAGGTGAAAAGTGTCATATTTCCCACAGGAATGGATGCCTCTGTTTCTGTGAGGCCAAAGCAGACCGACATGTTTGCCAGACTTAAGGATATCATAGTTACAAATGCTAATTTGACTTCCATTCACAAAAAGGTAATTAAAAGATACATTTCTATATTGAAATCTGTTTTTTGGCGGGGAGGGACTTGGGATGCCTTTAATCATTTGTTCGATACATATGTATTATCTGTCATGTGTCAGGCAATTTGTTAGGAATTGGGCATAAATACTGTCATCATCTGCTTTTGTATTGTATAAAAGACATAGGTTCAATCTCTAGATTGGGAAGATCCCCTGGAGGAGGACATGGCAACCCACTCCAGTATTCTTGCTGGAGAATCCCATGGACAGAGGAGCCTGGTGAGCACCAGTCCATAAGGTCACAAAGAGTCGGATATGACTGAAGCAACTTAGCACACACAGATTAAGTGATTTGTGAAAGTTATTTCTGACCAGTTAAGTGATTGACATATCCAGTGATAAAGCTTTATAGATTTTGAAAATCTATACTCTCAAGTTAAATGTTTTAGACTAGTTATTTGTTGATGGTTGGATGTAAATGATGTTTCTTTATGTATCAAGGACCCTGTAACAAGGGAACTTATAATACAGTGAACCAGCTCTTCCAATATTAATAATGAGTTAATTTAATACTTTTAGGCTGTCTCTATTTTGGGAGATGAAGTCTTTAGATTTGAAATGACTCTTTATCCAGATGCCACAGAAGGAAAGGCCTATGCTGATATGTCTAAAGTAGATGGCAAACTTAGTCTCAAAGTGGGCTGTATTCAGATTGTTTATGTTCATAAATTCTTCATGTCTCTTTTGGTAAGTTTGTTTGTCAAATATATTTATTTCTCATTGAAGCCTAGATATCTTTGCCTGTATTTCTGAATCTAGATAGTCAAAATCTTTACTAATTGGCTTGTGTGATAAACTCCTAGATGCTGAACAGAATATTACAGTTAAGGAAATCCTTTACATGATGGATAGCTAAGTTAATTTTTGTTATCATTGGTTTGAACCTATGAATGATCATTCTTTAACATTTCGCAAGTTACATATTTTGAAAGTACTTCCTGATGTTTCAGTTAGGGCTTTTTGTTTTAAGGAGATCATCAGACATTTGAAGTGTTATTACTGGAACTTAAAGCTCTGATTATAATTATCATCAATAAGGCCATTGAAATTCTTTTAATTATTTCTGTGTAAGTTTCATGGCTTGAAGAGTTAAATTTGCCTGTGCCTTTTTTTTTTTTTAAAGATTTATTTATTTATTTATTTTTGGATGGGGGTTGGGTTGGGGAGGGAGGGGAGCAGGCGGGCCACTTCTATTGGTCTTTCATTTCTCCATTTTCATCTGTCTTTGTTCTTTGGCTCCTGTGAGTCTCCCATCGCGGTGGCGTCTGTCGTTGCAGAGCGCCGGCTCTGGGCGCATGTGCTCCAGAGCTCCAGCTCGGCAACTGGACACATCAGTCCAGCCGCTCCGCGGCACGTGGGATCTTCCCAGGCCAGGGATCGAACTGGCACCCCTTGCACTGCAAGGTGGTGTCCTTACCCACTGGACCACCAGGGGAAGCCCTACCTGTGTCTTTTAGCAGGACTATTTTTTTTTTTTTTTTTTTTAAAGATTTATTTATTTATTTATTTTGGGGCAGAGGTCGGGTTGGGGAGGGAAGGGAGCGGGCGGGCCACTTCTATTGGTCTTTCATTTCTCTGTTTTCATCCGTCTTTGTTCTTTGGCTCCTGTGGGCCTCCCATCGCGGTGGCGTCTGTCGTTGCAGAGCGCCGGCTCTGGGCGCATGTGCTCCAGAGCTCCAGCTCGGCAACTGGACACATCAGTCCAGCCGCTCCGCGGCACGTGGGATCTTCCCAGGCCAGGGATCGAACTGGCACCCCTTGCACTGCAAGGTGGTGTCCTTACCCACTGGACCACCAGGGGAAGCCCTACCTGTGTCTTTTAGCAGGACTATTTTTTTTTTTTTTTTTTTTAAAGATTTATTTATTTATTTATTTTGGGGCAGAGGTCGGGTTGGGGAGGGAAGGGAGCGGGCGGGCCACTTCTATTGGTCTTTCATTTCTCTGTTTTCATCCGTCTTTGTTCTTTGGCTCCTGTGGGCCTCCCATCGCGGTGGCGTCTGTTGTCGCAGAGCGCCAGCTCTGGACACATGCGCTCCAGAGCTCTGGCTCGGTGATTGGACACATCAGTCCAGCCGCTCCGCGGCACGTGGGATCTTCCCAGGCCAGGGATCGAACCGGCGCCCCTTGCACTGCAAGGCGGTGTCCTTATCCACTGGACCACCAGGGGAAGCCCTTAGCAGGACTATTAATCAAAGCTTTCAAGTTGTAGATTTCTACCTGAACCATCATGTTATTATTTTTCTGGAAAGCAATTTATTTGGAGGGATTAATTTAATAAACTAAGTCATTTGTGTTATTCATGACTGTGCATCAAGAATATCGCTTCCAGTTCTTTTCTCCATTGGGAAAAGCCTTTCTGTTTTTCATTGAAATTGAGGTGAATGGTGAAATTGAGGTGAATCTTACTCTGAATAAAGAATTTTTGATTCTTGTTAGTGATTGCAAGATTGTAAATCCTTAGGCACCTTTGCTCATGTTGAAGTACACTTAAGAAAAAAATTTTCAGAAATAAGCAGACAAAACTTTAGTTTCTAAAACTAGACTTTATTCCTGTGAATAGAGTTACAGAATCAAAGCTACTTGGAGAGACATAAAGCTTTCTCCTCCTTCTTTTTATTTAAATTTGAGTTACAATGGCCAACATCTATGAGTAAAAGGGAGGTCAAAATAATTGCTATCAAAATTTGTCAATAAACAATTCTGAAATACATGAAGTGAAAGGACTCTTTCATCCACATGTTAATTATCTCAGAATATGTCTCTCTAGACTTTATTCTGTGTACGCAATCATAAATAACATCTCTGTCATATCACCTCTTTTATTTAGTTTTTCCTTTTAAAGTTTTTCCTTTTAACAGTAAGTCCCCATCTGGGGGAGAATCTAAATTACCAGTGTTTTCCAACAGAACTTCCTCAACAATTTTCAAACTGCCAAAGAAGCTTTGAGCACAGCCACGACCCAGGCTGCAGAAAGAGCTGCTTCCAGCATGAAAGACCTGGCTGAAAAGAGTTTTCGCCTTTTGATGGATATCAACTTGAAAGCACCGGTTATCATCATCCCTCAGTCTTCAGTATCAGCTAATGCTGTTATAGCGGATCTGGGTTTAATCACAGTTGAAAACCAATTTAATGTAGTTTCTGTGGGACATCATTCTCTTCCCCCTATCATTGATAAAATGGACATCCAACTCACTCAGCTGAAGCTCTCCAGGTATAAAGATGCAATCCAGTTGCACAGTGTTGTTGTTTAGTTTCTAAGTCGTGTCCGCCTCTTTTCGACCCAATGGTCTGTAGTGCACCAGACTTGTCTGTCTATGGAATTTCCTAGCCAAGATACTGGAGTGGGATTTTTCTTCAAGGGATCTTTTTAACCCAGGGGTAAAATCCACATCTCCTGCATTGCAAGCAGATTCTTTACCACTGAGCTACCAGGAAAGCCAGAATTTTTATGGAATATTTGCCAAGGTAAAACCCTGTAGTGGTTTATGGTTCTTATTCATTATTTCTTCTCATCATGAAATTTTGACCATTGGTTTTTGGTTTGTGGTTGATAGTGCAGAATCTCATAGAATCTATATTTTATCTTACTAAATTTATAATACAGCTTTTTTTACTCTGTAAAAATTTTCTATAATAAGAGTATAGTTTGCCTAGTACTTAATGTAGATACTTGCTCTGCACATAGCTGTACATGGACAAAGACTTCTTAAAATCTAATGAAATTTAAGATTTATTTCTCATTTCCAAAGCATGTCACATTTAGGCATTCTCATTAAGGTATCTAATGGATTATCGAATCCAAATGGAATAGTGTTGGCTCTGTTGAATGACAAGAGTGACTTATTTGGTGGTTCAGATGTTTGCTGGCAGGCAGGCTAGAAATGACTGGTAGAATATGCTGGTTTAACTTCTAGGTTTGGAGAATTTTTTCCCTTTGAGTTTGGAGAAGTACTAATAACATAAATCTAAGGCTTAGTACAGCATCACTTTCTTTGTCTTTCAAGGAAGTTGTAAGAGGACATTAACATTTATTTGCGCACCCTTGGCTAGAAGCTACTATTAAATAGTCTTTGTGGAAGATAATAAGTAATGCAGTAGTCATACTCATGCAGTTCATTTCTTTGAAATCAGCGTTCCATTGGCTTTGTCTTATATAGCTCTGCTTCGTAAACTTGTTCTGCTTCAGATTGATTTGTGACAAGAAGCATGTTCTAAAAGAATTCTGATAGCGGCCTGTAGTGTTCACAAAAATTCTGTGTGGAAACTGGTACATGTATATAGTTCTTGTTTTAAAATGTAGATTTTAGAAATATAAAATAAATTCTTTCTTATTTTTCAGAACAATTTTGCAGGCTGACTTACCACAGCTTGACATTGAAATTTTAAAACCAGTCAACATGCTTTTATCTGTGCAGCGAAATTTAGCAGCATCATGGTATGTGCAAATTCCAGGAATGGAGATAAAAGGAAAACTAAAGCCTATGCAGGTAAGTAGATGTATAAAATGATTGCTAGCTGGATAGGTGTTTATCATTCATCACAGTGTAGTTCAAGTGTACATCAGAAGTGATAATTCACTTAAAAGGGAATGCTTTGTTAGCTGAACATGAAGGCGTCCTAGTTTTCCACAGTTCCTTACTGTTAGTTGGATATTTGGTGAAGCCAGCAAGAACTCTAAGGTTAAAAGCTAGGGAGTCTACTGGGGTTATTATTAGTAATTTTAGAAGAGTCTATTAAAGTTGTAAGACAATTAAACTACAAGACAAAAGTGATATTTTAAATTTTATTTAAAAAAAATTGGGGGCTGTGGGATCCTGGTTCCCCAACCAAGGATTGAACCTGTGCCCCTGTGCACTGGAAGTGTAGAATCTTAAGCACTGGACTGCTAGGGGAGTCCCGATGAAGTGATACTTAGATACCACATCCAAAGCACCTTAGTAGAATGTTTAGTATAGAAGCACTCTTTTAATTAGAAAAGCAGACATTTTCAGTAGGTGAATATGTTTAGCTGGTAAGCATATAAACAGCAGTACTTTGAATATTATGGTTAGCAGGTCATATGTAGACTCACAGGAAGAGGTAATAGTGGTCGAAGATGATTGAAGATGAAAAGGTAGGAATCTTAGGATCCTTGTGTGCCTGTGTGTGCAACTCCTGAAGCCGAGCCATCGGGGATAGGGAAAAACAGGGAGTGACTGAACAGACTGTGCAAGATGAATACAAATGTAGTAGTTTAGTGGGTTTTGATATCTGTGATCACTTAGAGTTAGTTCTAAGATAAAAGAAGTACAGTCAAAGGAGCAGAGTTCTTCTGGTGAGGATGTTGAAATTGAGGCATGTGGTAGGAATGAGAGATCCATGGCTGGAGTATGAGTAGATCCATTCTATGAAGAAGAGCAACTGTTGAGTGAGAATGTCAGCTCCTCTATTCTAGGACACAGTACTGTTCTGTTAAATTCTCCCTTGCTCAGATTAGATCCCATAACTAGTACCTGATCCTTTTCATATATTGGGAGGTGGTGAAGTTAGCTGTTTTTCAGTTGCCTGTGATACCTCTGGTGGTATCACAAGTGGGAATGAATATAGAAGAAAGTTCTGGGGAGTTAAGTGACCTTTGTTATCTAAGGACTGGAGTTTGGAGCAAATAAGAAATCCATGATCATTATCTCGTGCTAAAATACTGCCCTCACTTTCATTTAGGCTGGGAATCAGGCAGTGTCCTCGGTGATAGGGGCACAAATTGAGGGACAGAGGGTACTTTGGTGTTCAGAAGAGAAGGTCCTGTGAATGCACGTGTGTGAATTTGGGCTTAGCTACTTGAAAAAGACTTTTGGACCACTATATGTGTAGGTTGTTATTATTTAGTTGCTAAGTCATGCCTGACTCTTTTGCAACCCATAGACTGTAGCCTGCCGGGCTCCTCTGTCCATGGAATTTCCCAGGCAGGAATACTGGAGTGGGTTGCCATTTCCTTCTTCAGGGGAACTTTCTGACCCAGGGATCAAACTGGGATCTCCTGTATTGGCAGCTGGATTCTTTAGCTCTGAGCTACCTGGGAAGCCCTGATGTATGTAGGGGAAAGGTACAGAAGATGGAAGGATTGAAAAGTTTAATGGATCTTAGCAACCAGTAGCATCTTTGTTTATTCTAGAAGCTTCATGTAGTTCTGCAGCCACCTATGAGGAAGGTGGTATTTTTCCTATTTTAAAGATTAAAAAATGAGATAAGGAGGTTTAGTTGAGAGTGGTATAGTAAGCACAGATCTGCTTGACTCAGAATCTGTTGCTTTTCTTTTTTTCATTTTTGTCACATATCCACCTCCCTCCCCACCCTCCGCCATTTTTGGGGGGTGGTAGGAGGGGACGGGTTGGGGAGGGATGGGGGTGGGCGGGCCACTTCTATTGGTCTTTCATTTATCTATTTTTCATCCGTCTTTGTTCTTTGACCCATGTCGGCCTCCCATCACAGTGGTCTCCATTGTCGCAGAGCACTGGTTCTGGGCGCATGTTCCGCAGAACTCTGGCTCGGTAATTGGACACATCACTCCAGCCGCTCTGCGGCATGTGGGATCTTCCCAGGCCAGGGATCAAACTGGCACCCCTTGCACTGCAAGGCGGTGTCCTTACCCACTGGACCACCAGGGAAGCTCTCCCCTCCACCATTTTTTAAATTAAGGTTGGAGATTAGCAGGATGCTCCTCCTGGCCCATGTATTGGTTTTTAAAAATTCTTGGTAGATACATTCATTAGTGTCCTAAGAGGTCTCATCTTGATAAGTTAAATGTAAGTATATGCAGTGCGTATGTACTGAGAATAACAGCTACATTGTAGGAGAGTGTCTTTTTCCTTCTTGATGTGGACTGGAAACTGAACAACATTCTTCCTGTATTGAGTTTAGGAGGAGAGTCAATAATGTGGAGGAGGAAGCTGGTACTGGATCACAAGAGAGAGAAGCAGAGTGGAGATGAGCTCGGGAGAAGGGAGAGAAGCACAGGTCCAGAAGAGAATGAAGTAGACAGTTAAGGCAAGAACAGGGGAGTGCTGGAAGCAGGGGCTTGGGTATGAGTGGAAGCAGAAGTGTGTTGCCTCAGATGGTAGAGAATCTGTCTGCAATGTGGGAGACCTGGGTTTGGTCCCTAGGTTGGGGAGATACCGTGGAGAAGGGAAAGGCTACCCACTCCAGTATTCTTGCCTGGAGAATTCCATGGCTCATCCATGGGTCACAAAGAGTAGGACACGACTGAGCAGCTTTCGCTTTAATTTCCACTTCAGAAACATGTTAACACACAGGAGTAATGTCCAGTACTATACAAGATAAAACACTTTCATCCTGATATTTCTGGTCCCAAGTCACTTTTTTTTTTCCAGTTAGATGAACAGTTAGTTAGTTTGACGGATCATAAATTAAGACATAGATACTATATTTTTCGTTGTTTTTTACTTTGTATTAACTGCAACATGTTGTTGGTTTCTAGGTTGCTCTCAGTAGAGATGATTTAACAGTTTTAATGAAAATCTTGCTAGATTCGGGTTGGGAGGGATGGGGAGGTGGGCGGGCCACTTCTATTGGTCTTTCATTTATCTATTTTTCATCCGTCTTTGTTCTTTGACCCATGTCGGCCTCCCATCACAGTGGTCTCCATTGTCGCAGAGCACTGGTTCTGGGCGCATGTTCCGCAGAACTCTGGCTCGGTAATTGGACACATCACTCCAGCCGCTCTGCGGCATGTGGGATCTTCCCAGGCCAGGGATCAAACTGGCACCCCTTGCACTGCAAGGCGGTGTCCTTACCCACTGGACCACCAGGGAAGCTCTCCCCTCCACCATTTTTTAAATTAAGGTTGGAGATTAGCAGGATGCTCCTCCTGGCCCATGTATTGGTTTTTAAAAATTCTTGGTAGATACATTCATTAGTGTCCTAAGAGGTCTCATCTTGATAAGTTAAATGTAAGTATATGCAGTGCGTATGTACTGAGAATAACAGCTACATTGTAGGAGAGTGTCTTTTTCCTTCTTGATGTGGACTGGAAACTGAACAACATTCTTCCTGTATTGAGTTTAGGAGGAGAGTCAATAATGTGGAGGAGGAAGCTGGTACTGGATCACAAGAGAGAGAAGCAGAGTGGAGATGAGCTCGGGAGAAGGGAGAGAAGCACAGGTCCAGAAGAGAATGAAGTAGACAGTTAAGGCAAGAACAGGGGAGTGCTGGAAGCAGGGGCTTGGGTATGAGTGGAAGCAGAAGTGTGTTGCCTCAGATGGTAGAGAATCTGTCTGCAATGTGGGAGACCTGGGTTTGGTCCCTAGGTTGGGGAGATACCGTGGAGAAGGGAAAGGCTACCCACTCCAGTATTCTTGCCTGGAGAATTCCATGGCTCATCCATGGGTCACAAAGAGTAGGACACGACTGAGCAGCTTTCGCTTTAATTTCCACTTCAGAAACATGTTAACACACAGGAGTAATGTCCAGTACTATACAAGATAAAACACTTTCATCCTGATATTTCTGGTCCCAAGTCACTTTTTTTTTTCCAGTTAGATGAACAGTTAGTTAGTTTGACGGATCATAAATTAAGACATAGATACTATATTTTTCGTTGTTTTTTACTTTGTATTAACTGCAACATGTTGTTGGTTTCTAGGTTGCTCTCAGTAGAGATGATTTAACAGTTTTAATGAAAATCTTGCTAGAGAATCTTGCAGAAGCTTCTTCACAGCCAAGCCCTACGCAGCCTGCCCAGGAGGCTGTGAGAGTAAGAAAAGACGTTGCCAGTAGACCTGACTACCTCAAAGGTATAAACTGACGGAGATTTTTGCTTTGTTTATAGAGAAAAATCAGACGTTAATGCCATGGTTATGTTTAGTGGGTTTTTTAATTGTCCAGTGTAATGTGGTATGAGCTGATCCGATACTGTGTTATTTACTGTGGGAAATCATCAGGGGCTGAGGCTGTCTTGAAGCTCCGGGGGGAAGGAAGTGGACTCATTGCTCTAAGGGTAGGGCCCACCTCTTGTTGCCTACATGATGCACCCTTGCCCTTTATTTGTGAAAGCTGAATTTGCTCAGTTCAAGGGGCATCGAGGTAGTATACTGTGAGAGAAAAAGCAAAGTAGGGATGCAGCACAGTAAGGTCTCCAAATAATGAAGAGAGAAAAGAGCCTTGGTGTCATACTCAGATGACTGGTTCATGAAATAGGAAGGTATTCTTGTTTAGTAACAGCTTTACTTACCTGTCTTCATTGCAGAGTGATACAGTCAGATACATAGGGAGTTTTCCAGATTATTAAAATCGTTTCTTTTAAAAACACTGTACCTTTTAAGTTCAGCCATTTTTTTTAAAAAACAGTTTTTCTAAATATATAAGGTTACTTTTTGCTTTCTTGGACAACTGTATAGAATAATTTTATAATTTCACTCTTTTTCGTCATGTAAAATTGTTATGTGAATATCTATATATGTTTTGTTTTAGACTCTGAGTAAGTTAATATTTTCATGTCTATACAGAGATGACGTGCTCCTTGTCCATTTGGTAAATGCGCCCCGACTGCTGTGCCTTTATCATGCTCAGGTCATCAACTATTAGTTATGGCGGCAGGCGATAAAGCTGCCAGTTTTCAATGCTAAATCAGCAGTGCTTCTCTGGCCATTAGGCCTGGCGTGTTTTGAAATCATAAAACAAATTCTTAGAGCTGTGTGAAAAATATGGTTTCTGATTCAGGATAGTTATGAGCACTGTGTGAGTGTAGTGAGGCCTGCCTGCATCTCAGGCAGCCTGAACCCAGGCTGAGTTCATGGCGCCATGCAGACAGCTTCTGGATATGTAGGCTATTGATGTGGTTAGACAGGAACTCTGTACTTTCCTGATGAATAAACTGTAGAAGCAAGCTTTATATAATTAACAATCTCATTATGTTCAGTTGTGGTGAGTTCATGTCCCTAGTTGAGACTGTACAGCTAGTGTGGTACTTGGGATAACTTGTAAGTTCAGATGAAAAAGCTTCAATGGTAATGAAGATGGGAATATAAATTATTTTCTGGAAAGGTAAAGGGAAAAACCCTAGAGTTTTCCAACTTGGAGAAGCCTTTATGTGGGTAAAGTTATGCAGTCTTTGCTCTTGCAGTAACTTGTGAGAATTGACTTTCCTATAAATGACCAAAAGAATAGAATCCATCTCCAAAAGAGACCACAGAATCACTCTGTAAGCGTGATTGAAAGCAGTACGTATTCTTCTTTGTCCAAAAAACTTCTGTCTAAAGATGAGTGAAAAGACAGAATCATTTCTCAAAGTCTCTTTCACCTCAGAATTCCAATTGGAGGTCCCCTGTCCCACATTATATTTGAGTCGTCTTCAACTCTGCTTTTGAGTTATATTCTGTTCTGTAATGGATTGGGTGATGTTACGATGGATTGGGTAATAACGACAGTGAGACATGAACTGCACTAGCAGAGGACCTTTTATTGACTAGCTCTCTGCTCTTGGATAAAGTTTTTTTTTTTTGTCTCTGATTTCTTAATCTTTGGAGAATGACTTGTAGCCAGTCAAGTGAAATGCTTTGATAATTATAAACTACAGTTAAGCATTCTTGGTTTGAAGAGTCTTTTTTTAAAAAAATTGTTCTGATACTCCTTGCAAAGCCTTTTTTATTTTTAATGTAGAGAGTCTGTATCTGTCATTTTGCCCATTACTAAATATTTATGGGATATATTGCTAGTTTTGTTAATTTTCTCATAATAATTTAAGAAATTCTTGAAAGTGTGATATAACTTTAGAATAAAAATTATTATCTTAGCTTTTAAAATATATATAAAGTGATACACATACTTTAAAGCTTATTAATTTTCATATTTATGTTCCAACCATCAGAACAAGAAGATGTGACAGACTCAAAGCTTTCTTTGGACCAGAATGTCACTCTCCAGTTTGACTTCCACTTTGAATCTCTTTCTATTGTACTTTATAACAATGATCCCAGTCAGGTATGTAATTAATGTCTGTATCTAGGAGGAAGTCCTTAGCTCTTGATATTCAATTTTAGAATTTTTTTTTTTTTTTTTTGATGTGACTCTTCAAGAGTGAGGTCTGTTAAATTCTATTTGGCCTATAGAACATGCATTGGTCTTTCTCTCTTACTAGGCTAAGGAAAAGTTTTTACTTTTTCCCAGGGGTTTATGTGGGTAAAGTTATGCTGTGTTTGCTCTTGCAGTAACATGTAAGAATTGACTTTCCTATAAATGACCAAAAGAATAGAATCCATCTCCAAAAGAGACCACAGAATCACTCTGTAAGCGTGATTGAAAGCAGTACGTATTCTTCTTTGTCCAAAAAACTTCTGTCTAAAGATGAGTGAAAAGACAGAATCATTTCTCAAAGTCTCTTTCACCTCAGAATTCCAATTGGAGGTCCCCTGTCCCACATTATATTTGAGTCGTCTTCAACTCTGCTTTTGAGTTATATTCTGTTCTGTAATGGATTGGGTGATGTTACGATGGATTGGGTAATAACGACAGTGAGACATGAACTGCACTAGCAGAGGACCTTTTATTGACTAGCTCTCTGCTCTTGGATAAAGTTTTTTTTTTTTGTCTCTGATTTCTTAATCTTTGGAGAATGACTTGTAGCCAGTCAAGTGAAATGCTTTGATAATTATAAACTACAGTTAAGCATTCTTGGTTTGAAGAGTCTTTTTTTAAAAAAATTGTTCTGATACTCCTTGCAAAGCCTTTTTTATTTTTAATGTAGAGAGTCTGTATCTGTCATTTTGCCCATTACTAAATATTTATGGGATATATTGCTAGTTTTTGTTAATTTTCTCATAATAATTTAAGAAATTCTTGAAAGTGTGATATAACTTTAGAATAAAAATTATTATCTTAGCTTTTAAAATATATATAAAGTGATACACATACTTTAAAGCTTATTAATTTTCATATTTATGTTCCAACCATCAGAACAAGAAGATGTGACAGACTCAAAGCTTTCTTTGGACCAGAATGTCACTCTCCAGTTTGACTTCCACTTTGAATCTCTTTCTATTGTACTTTATAACAATGATCCCAGTCAGGTATGTAATTAATGTCTGTATCTAGGAGGAAGTCCTTAGCTCTTGATATTCAATTTTAGAATTTTTTTTTTTTTTTTTTGATGTGACTCTTCAAGAGTGAGGTCTGTTAAATTCTATTTGGCCTATAGAACATGCATTGGTCTTTCTCTCTTACTAGGCTAAGGAAAAGTTTTTACTTTTTCCCAAGTAACAACAGCACTGAAACACTTAGACCTATCTCTAGAAGTATTTTCTATGTAAACAAGTAATTATATGTACAATTTTATTACATAGATATATATATATGCATATTTAACTGTTTAAGGAAAATAATTTTACTAGTGACTTTGGAACCTTAGGTTATTTTAAAGTCTATGATTATCCATGATATATAAGTATTAGTTATGCTTCTCTTGAATAAATTTTATATATAGTAGATATATGTGAAGGTTACTGATCAGTGAATTGAGGCACCAAGAGCTAGTGCCATTATGATTTGAACCACATCATGTGTCAATGATATTTTCTAGAGCTGTTATTTTAATATTAGTGCTCTCTAATAAATGTTTTTTTTATCAGTATCTCATAGTACTCATGCATATAATATGATAGTACCATAATAAGCATTGACTGTATTATATGTATTATTTATGTCCATTTATATGTTTTCTTATGTTTCATGTTGTTTTCTAAGAGTTGTACAGTATATTGTTGCTGTCGGGCCTTGGTCTAGTATCTGTCGTTGTGCAATGGACTGCCTTAATGTCTTTTCATTCAAATTTTATTCAGGTATAGTTGATAAACAATGTTGTTAATTTCTGCTGTAGAACAAAGTGATTCAGTTTTATATATATATATATATATATATATATATATTCTTTTTTATATTCTTTTCCATTATGATATATCACAGGATATTGAATATAGTTCCCTCTGCTATAGAGTAGGACTGTTATTTATTCACCCTATATATAATAGTTTGCATCTGCTCATCTCAAACCCCCAATCCTTGGCAACCACAATTCTCTTCTCTATGTCTGTGAGTCTGTTTTTGTTTCGTAGATATGTTCATTGTGTCACATTTTAAATTTGACATATAGGTGATATTATATGGTATTTGTCTTTCTGACTTAGTATGATAATCTCTAAGTTTATCCATGTTGCTTCAAATGGCATTATTGCATCCTTTTTACGACTGAGTAATATTCCATTTTACACACACACACACACACACACACACACACACACACTGCATCTTCTTTATTCATTCACCTCTTGATAGACTTTTAGGTTGTTTTCTTGTCTTGGGCTATTGTGAATAGTGCTATATGATCATAGGGGTGAATATATCTTTTCAAATTGTATTTTTGTCTGGATATATGCCCAGGAATGGGATTGTTGGATCATATGCCAACTTTATTTTGAAATGTCTGAGGAATTTCCCATGTTTAAGGGAAATTATTTTACTAGTGACTTTGGAACCTTAGGTTATTTTAAAGTCTATGATTATCCATGATATATAAGTATTAGTTATGCTTCTCTTGAATAAATTTTATATATAGTAGATATATGTGAAGGTTACTGATCAGTGAATTGAGGCACCAAGAGCTAGTGCCATTATGATTTGAACCACATCATGTGTCAATGATATTTTCTAGAGCTGTTATTTTAATATTAGTGCTCTCTAATAAATGTTTTTTTTATCAGTATCTCATAGTACTCATGCATATAATATGATAGTACCATAATAAGCATTGACTGTATTATATGTATTATTTATGTCCATTTATATGTTTTCTTATGTTTCATGTTGTTTTCTAAGAGTTGTACAGTATATTGTTGCTGTCGGGCCTTGGTCTAGTATCTGTCGTTGTGCAATGGACTGCCTTAATGTCTTTTCATTCAAATTTTATTCAGGTATAGTTGATAAACAATGTTGTTAATTTCTGCTGTAGAACAAAGTGATTCAGTTTTATATATATATATATATATATATATATATTCTTTTTTATATTCTTTTCCATTATGATATATCACAGGATATTGAATATAGTTCCCTCTGCTATAGAGTAGGACTGTTATTTATTCACCCTATATATAATAGTTTGCATCTGCTCATCTCAAACCCCCAATCCTTGGCAACCACAATTCTCTTCTCTATGTCTGTGAGTCTGTTTTTGTTTCGTAGATATGTTCATTGTGTCACATTTTAAATTTGACATATAGGTGATATTATATGGTATTTGTCTTTCTGACTTAGTATGATAATCTCTAAGTTTATCCATGTTGCTTCAAATGGCATTATTGCATCCTTTTTACGACTGAGTAATATTCCATTTTACACACACACACACACACACACACACACACACACACTGCATCTTCTTTATTCATTCACCTCTTGATAGACTTTTAGGTTGTTTTCTTGTCTTGGGCTATTGTGAATAGTGCTATATGATCATAGGGGTGAATATATCTTTTCAAATTGTATTTTTGTCTGGATATATGCCCAGGAATGGGATTGTTGGATCATATGCCAACTTTATTTTGAAATGTCTGAGGAATTTCCGTACTGTTTTCTAGAGTGAGTGCACCAGTGTACATTCCCACCAACAGTGCATAAAGTTTTCCTTTTCTCCATACCCTCTCCAGCATTTTGCTGTTTGTAGAGATTGTCATGATAGCCATTGTAACTGGTGTGAGGTGACTTCCTTAATTTCTAACATTTAATGTTAATGAAAGATCAGAAAATGACATAATATGAAACGAACAGTTAAATATATTCTTCATTTCAGTTAAGGTACAATTATTCTACTGGTTCCCCAGGCTTAGATTCTTGTTGTCTTCTTTATCTTCCTTCCTTTGTTGACATTCTTTATTCATTTGGACACCACATATTGTCAGTTTCTTTTCTTCTAGTGAGCTTTTGTTCTTTCAGTTCTCACTGCTGCAGTATTTGACACTTCTTAGCTCATGCATTACTGCAGTGGCTAACTTTGTTGCTCTTTTTGCTTTAATTCATCCTAGACATTGGCACAAGTTCAGTTTCTTCAATCTCATGCAGCCATTTACAGCTTCCCATTCTACTTAGAAAACATTCCACGTTATGTTATGTGATTTTTGACTTAATAAAAAAAGCATTCAGTGCCTCTAAATTGCCTACATCAATACTCATTACCAAACACTATTGTAATGTGATTAGTAGATGTGACAAAATGTGATCCACTGGAGGAAGGAATGGCAAACCACAATTCTCTTCTCTATGTCTGTGAGTCTGTTTTTGTTTCGTAGATATGTTCATTGTGTCACATTTTAAATTTGACATATAGGTGATATTATATGGTATTTGTCTTTCTGACTTAGTATGATAATCTCTAAGTTTATCCATGTTGCTTCAAATGGCATTATTGCATCCTTTTTACGACTGAGTAATATTCCATTTTACACACACACACACACACACACACACACACACACTGCATCTTCTTTATTCATTCACCTCTTGATAGACTTTTAGGTTGTTTTCTTGTCTTGGGCTATTGTGAATAGTGCTATATGATCATAGGGGTGAATATATCTTTTCAAATTGTATTTTTGTCTGGATATATGCCCAGGAATGGGATTGTTGGATCATATGCCAACTTTATTTTGAAATGTCTGAGGAATTTCCGTACTGTTTTCTAGAGTGAGTGCACCAGTGTACATTCCCACCAACAGTGCATAAAGTTTTCCTTTTCTCCATACCCTCTCCAGCATTTTGCTGTTTGTAGAGATTGTCATGATAGCCATTGTAACTGGTGTGAGGTGACTTCCTTAATTTCTAACATTTAATGTTAATGAAAGATCAGAAAATGACATAATATGAAACGAACAGTTAAATATATTCTTCATTTCAGTTAAGGTACAATTATTCTACTGGTTCCCCAGGCTTAGATTCTTGTTGTCTTCTTTTACTTCCTTCCTTTGTTGACATTCTTTATTCATTTGGACACCACATATTGTCAGTTTCTTTTCTTCTAGTGAGCTTTTGTTCTTTCAGTTCTCACTGCTGCAGTATTTGACACTTCTTAGCTCATGCATTACTGCAGTGGCTAACTTTGTTGCTCTTTTTGCTTTAATTCATCCTAGACATTGGCACAAGTTCAGTTTCTTCAATCTCATGCAGCCATTTACAGCTTCCCATTCTACTTAGAAAACATTCCACGTTATGTTATGTGATTTTTGACTTAATAAAAAAAGCATTCAGTGCCTCTAAATTGCCTACATCAATACTCATTACCAAACACTATTGTAATGTGATTAGTAGATGTGACAAAATGTGATCCACTGGAGGAAGGAATGGCAAACCACCCCAATATCCTCACTGTGAGAACCGTACGAACTGTTTGAAAAGACAAAAAGACATGCACTGGAATGTGAGCCCCTCAGGTCGGAAGGTGTCCTATAATATGCTACGGGAGAAGAGTGGAGGACCACTATTAATAGCCCCAGAAAGAATGAAGCGACTGGGCCAAAGCAGAAACAATGCTCAGGCTGTGGATGTGTCTGGTGATGAAAGTAAAATCCAATACTGGAAAGAATGCTATTGCACAAGAACCTGGACATGAATCAAGGAAAAGTGGACATGGTCAAGCATGAGATGGCAAGAGTAAACATCGACATCTTGGGAATCAGTGAACTAAAATGGATGGGAATGGGCAAATTTAATTCAGATGACTATTGTTATCTGTTACTGTGGGCAAGAATCCCATAGAAGAAATTAAGTAGCCCTCATAATCAACAAAAGAATCTGAAATGCAGTACATAGATGAAACCTTGAAAATGACAGATGATCTCAGTTTGTTTCCAAGACACGCCATTCAGTATCACAGTAATTCAAGCCAGTGCCCCAACCACTGATGCTGAAGAAGCTGAAGTTGAAGAGACCCAGGAAGACCTACAAGGCCTCCTAGAACTAACACCAAAAAAAGACGTGCTTTTCATCATAGGGGATTGGAATGCAAAAGTAGGAAGACAAGAGATGTCTGAAATAACAGGCAAGTTTGGCCTTGGAGAACAAAATGAAGCAGGGCAAAGGTTAACTGAATTCTGCCAAGAGAATGCACTGGTCATAGCAGACACACTTTTTGAACAACACAAGAAACAACATCACTAAGTGGTCAGTACCGAAATCAGATTGATTTCGGTCTTTGTAGCCGAAGACGGAGAAGCTTTATACAGTCAGCAAAAATAAGACCTGGAGCTGACTGTGGCTCATATAATCAGCATCACATTGCACAATTCAGGCTTAAACTAAAGAAGATGGGGAAAACCACTAGACCAGCCAGGTACAACTTAAATCACATCCCCTATGAATATGCAGTGGAGGTGACAAATAGATTCAAGGGATTAGATCTAGTAAAGAGTATGCCTGAAGAACTATGGACAGAGGTCCATAATATTGTACAGGAGGCAGTGAACAAAACCATCCCAAAGAAAAAGAAAAGCAAGGAAGCAAAGTGGTTGTCTGAGGATGCTCTACAAATAACTGAAGAAAGAAGAGAAGTGAAAAACAAGGGAGAAAGGGAAAGGTACACCCAACTAAATGCAGAGTTCAGAGAATAGCAAGGGAAGAAGAAGGCCTTCTTCAGTGAACAGTGCCAAGAAATAGACGAAAACAACAGAAGGGAAAAGACTGGAGATCTCTTCAGGAAAATTGGGAATCAGTGAACTAAAAGGGAAACAAATTTAATTCAGATGACTATTGTTATCTGTTACTGTGGGCAAGAATCCCATAGAAGAAATTAAGTAGCCCTCATAATCAACAAAAGAATCTGAAATGCAGTACATAGATGAAACCTTGAAAATGACAGATGATCTCAGTTTGTTTCCAAGACACGCCATTCAGTATCACAGTAATTCAAGCCAGTGCCCCAACCACTGATGCTGAAGAAGCTGAAGTTGAAGAGACCCAGGAAGACCTACAAGGCCTCCTAGAACTAACACCAAAAAAAGACGTGCTTTTCATCATAGGGGATTGGAATGCAAAAGTAGGAAGACAAGAGATGTCTGAAATAACAGGCAAGTTTGGCCTTGGAGAACAAAATGAAGCAGGGCAAAGGTTAACTGAATTCTGCCAAGAGAATGCACTGGTCATAGCAGACACACTTTTTGAACAACACAAGAAACAACATCACTAAGTGGTCAGTACCGAAATCAGATTGATTTCGGTCTTTGTAGCCGAAGACGGAGAAGCTTTATACAGTCAGCAAAAATAAGACCTGGAGCTGACTGTGGCTCATATAATCAGCATCACATTGCACAATTCAGGCTTAAACTAAAGAAGATGGGGAAAACCACTAGACCAGCCAGGTACAACTTAAATCACATCCCCTATGAATATGCAGTGGAGGTGACAAATAGATTCAAGGGATTAGATCTAGTAAAGAGTATGCCTGAAGAACTATGGACAGAGGTCCATAATATTGTACAGGAGGCAGTGAACAAAACCATCCCAAAGAAAAAGAAAAGCAAGGAAGCAAAGTGGTTGTCTGAGGATGCTCTACAAATAACTGAAGAAAGAAGAGAAGTGAAAAACAAGGGAGAAAGGGAAAGGTACACCCAACTAAATGCAGAGTTCCAGAGAATAGCAAGGGGAAGAAGAAGGCCTTCTTCAGTGAACAGTGCCAAGAAATAGACGAAAACAACAGAAGGGAAAAGACTGGAGATCTCTTCAGGAAAATTGGGAATAGCAAGGAAACATTTCATCCAAAGATGGGCACAATAAAGGACAGAAACAGTAGAGACCTAGTAGAAGCAGAAGCAATCAAGAAGACATGGAAAGAATACTCAAATAACCACAATGGTGTGGTCAGTCACCCAGAGCCAGACCTTCTGAGTATCCGTCAAGTGGTCCTTAGGAAACACTACTGTCAATAAAGTTAGTGGAGGTGATGGATTTCCAGCAGAGCTATTTAAAACCCTAAAAGACAATGCTATCAGTGTGCTCCACTCAGTATGTCAACACATATGGAATACCCAGCACCGGCCACAGGACTGGAAACGGTCAATCCACCTTCCAGCAAGGGTAGTGCTAAAGATGAGTGCAACTGCACTCATCTCCCATGTTGGTAAGGTCATGCTCAAAATCTTGCATGCTAGGCTTCAGCATTATGTGAATCAAGAACTTCCAGACATCCAGGCTGGGTTTAGAAGAGGCAGAGGAACCAGAAATCAAAATGCCAGCATTCACTGGATCATAGAGAAAGCAAGTCACAGCTGGAGAAGGGAATGTCAACCCACTCCAGTATTCTTGCCTGGAAAATCCCATGGACAGAGGAGCTGGCCGGGATACTGTTCATGGGGTTACAAAGAGTTAGACACAGCTGAACGATTAACATTTACTTTTATGTAGTCACAAACATGCATATTATTTTTGTTTCAGTTTTAATGTTCATACTTTAAAAATTCATGGTATGAATTTGCTTTTAATCTCTTAATAAAGAAATGTATTGAAAAGTAATTACATAGCACTTGAAGATAATTGGTTCTTTTGCTTGCAGAATACACCACAGGAATCCAAGCTTGCATTTCATAATGACAGTTTCCGACTTGGTGAGTTGAGACTACATCTTATGGCCTCTTCGGGGAAGATGTTTAAGGATGGCTCAATGAACATCAATATTAAACTTAAGACATGCACCCTGGATGATCTGAGAGAAGGAATTGAGAGAGCAACATCAAGGTTTGTCATTTCTGAATTTGTAGCACATTGTAAAAGGTTGACATTGCTCTTGGTGTTGCTACCAGGCCTTGATTGCTTGGCCTAAGATTGTCAGATGGGGTCTTTTGATTATCCTTTTTGGGATTCTGTTCCTTGGGATTATCAAAAAAGGTCTTTGGTCAAATTTCTGTTTGAAGTGCATCAAGAAATAGTGTTAATTTCAGGTTCAGTTGCTTTACAGTTTGAATTAAAGGGAAGTTTAATAGAGTAGTGTCTTAAAAGTGGGAACTAAGAAAATGTAAGAATTGTAATAGTGAAATCTACATGGTGTGGTTTGTTGGTGGTACATCTTTCTAAATTGTTTTCAACAGGAAAACTCTTTTTTCAAAAAAAGTCTTCAATTTATGAAGCATTGTTTTGGTCTTATTTATTCTGCCCATATATTTTAAAACAGTTATGTGAAATTTCTTTAGAAGCTTTAGTAGATCAACTATACTTAATAAAAAAAAAAGATTCTACCTGATTTAAAAAAAGTTTTAGCCAAAATTAAATCCCTAATTTTCACATTATCAACTAATTTTTGAAAGGTTCATTTATGTCACTGCAAAGAGAGAGGCACACAACTTCAATAGCCTAATTATATTTTATTTCTTTCCCCAGTAATGAGGTACATAATATTTTTGTTCTTGATGATTTTTGGAGAAAAACTGTTGGACTTCATTGAATATGTACCACATACTTGTGAGCCTTTTGTTTTTCTAAGAGATGAATTAAATGAGGGAAGAGTGCTTTTGCGTAGTCAGCTTTTCTATTTTAGAAATTTCATGTCTGGAGGTAGCGGTCTAGGCAAGGGTGATAAAGACCATCTTTCTGTTTCATAGCCTGCTTTTTGGGATGCACATGAAGCTGTGTGGAAACTGTCATTGTAGACCCTTGATAAACTCTGCCAGATCTGAATTACATTGAATAACTTGGGAGTCAGTAGTACAGGATAATCTTTGGAGATAAATTCCTTCAAAGAGGTTTTATTTTATAAAATAATATAAAGAGATTGTCAAAGAGGTGTTTTGATAATTGCCAAACTTCCTCTCAGTGGTCATTGATTTTTTTTTCTAGTATTGGATTATAGTTATAAAATATTTTTTGATGACTTATTACCATGAATCTTGACTGTGGAGGTTAGGAGACCCTTTCTTGTTTGCCAGTAAGCTGATTAGACTGCAGTTAACACTGATCTTGCCCCTAAGATTGTCAGATGGGGTCTTTTGATTATCCTTTTTGGGATTCTGTTCCTTGGGATTATCAAAAAAGGTCTTTGGTCAAATTTCTGTTTGAAGTGCATCAAGAAATAGTGTTAATTTCAGGTTCAGTTGCTTTACAGTTTGAATTAAAGGGAAGTTTAATAGAGTAGTGTCTTAAAAGTGGGAACTAAGAAAATGTAAGAATTGTAATAGTGAAATCTACATGGTGTGGTTTGTTGGTGGTACATCTTTCTAAATTGTTTTCAACAGGAAAACTCTTTTTTCAAAAAAAGTCTTCAATTTATGAAGCATTGTTTTGGTCTTATTTATTCTGCCCATATATTTTAAAACAGTTATGTGAAATTTCTTTAGAAGCTTTAGTAGATCAACTATACTTAATAAAAAAAAAAGATTCTACCTGATTTAAAAAAAGTTTTAGCCAAAATTAAATCCCTAATTTTCACATTATCAACTAATTTTTGAAAGGTTCATTTATGTCACTGCAAAGAGAGAGGCACACAACTTCAATAGCCTAATTATATTTTATTTCTTTCCCCAGTAATGAGGTACATAATATTTTTGTTCTTGATGATTTTTGGAGAAAAACTGTTGGACTTCATTGAATATGTACCACATACTTGTGAGCCTTTTGTTTTTCTAAGAGATGAATTAAATGAGGGAAGAGTGCTTTTGCGTAGTCAGCTTTTCTATTTTAGAAATTTCATGTCTGGAGGTAGCGGTCTAGGCAAGGGTGATAAAGACCATCTTTCTGTTTCATAGCCTGCTTTTTGGGATGCACATGAAGCTGTGTGGAAACTGTCATTGTAGACCCTTGATAAACTCTGCCAGATCTGAATTACATTGAATAACTTGGGAGTCAGTAGTACAGGATAATCTTTGGAGATAAATTCCTTCAAAGAGGTTTTATTTTATAAAATAATATAAAGAGATTGTCAAAGAGGTGTTTTGATAATTGCCAAACTTCCTCTCAGTGGTCATTGATTTTTTTTTCTAGTATTGGATTATAGTTATAAAATATTTTTTGATGACTTATTACCATGAATCTTGACTGTGGAGGTTAGGAGACCCTTTCTTGTTTGCCAGTAAGCTGATTAGACTGCAGTTAACACTGATCTGTTTTCTATTCAGATTGGCAACTGAAAGGTGAAAGAAAAATTATTAAGATGTTTAGGAAATATTTCATCTTTTTAAGTGTCTTACCAGGAATAAAATAATGAATGTACATATGTATATATATATATTTTTTTTTTTCTTTTTTTTTTTTCAGAATGATTGATAAGAAGAATGACCAGGAGAACAACAGTTCTATGATTGACATCAGTTACCAACAAGGCAAAAATGAAAGTCATATTGATGCTGTTCTTGACAAACTGTATGTATGTGCCAGTGTGGAATTTCTGATGACTGTGGCTGATTTCTTTATCCAAGCTTTACCTCAGAGTCCAGAAAATATGACTAGAGAAGCACAAATTCCACTGCGACAGACTGCCTTAGCAAAAATCAAGATGGAGAAAGGTTAGCAGAATGACATTTTGTCTCCGATTTTATCAGAATTACAAACAGGAAAAAAAGGGAAATGGGAAATTTAAGAATGTAGAATTATTCTTTCAAACTTAAATGTGTTCAGAAAAAAACCCTTAGTAAGCATAGACTTTTAAGAATGGTGGATCCCTGGAGGAAGATATGGCAACACACTCCAGTATTCTTGCCTGGGGAATCCCATGGACAGAGGAGCCTGGCAGGCTACAGTCCATGGGGTCACAGATGAGTCAGATATGACTTAGTGACAGCAACAACAGAAGTAGAAATATGTATAGCAGCCAAGAAATCTGTGTTCTGTTCCAACTGCCATTAACATTTCTTTTCACTGTTAAATTGTAATTGTCTAGGGTCAGGCATTTTTCTCTCTAATGTGCAACTCAACAGTATTGGGTAACTGCTGTTCCCTGACAAGGTCAAAATTTTATTTTTCCATTATCTTTCTCTTTTTTTTATGATAAATTTTTTAAAAATGTGGTCCTCTTTTTATTGTTTCTTTGTTTTGTTTTTCATCCATCTGTTTTATTCTTTGGCCTTTGTTGGCCTCCCACTGTAGTGGTCCCTCTTTGCAGAGCACTGGCTCTGGGCGCATGTGCTCCAGAGTGCTGGTTCGCAAGTGGACACACTGGTCCAGCTGCTCCACGGCACGCGGGATCTTCCCGGGCCAGGGAAAGAAGCAGTGTCCCCTGCACTGCAAGGTGGACTCTTTACCCACTGGACCACCAGGGAAGCCCTCCATTATCTTTCTTAAACAGTAGTTATGTGATATCTCTCTATTCATATATACATGTAATGCATTTATACTGTAAATTGTATGACACTGACTGTATACTTCAGGGTGAAATCAAAGCAAACAGGCGGTAGTGGTCTGTGTGCTTTATCAGGGTCTCCTGTCCTCTTCCTGATGTTGCCCTTGCCTGTTTTCCCTTCCTTGCTCCTGCAGCATAGTGTATACTCAGATGAATATACATGCATTGCAAAATTAAAGCATATTAATTCGGACAAAAAGAACTTCAAGACAAGATTATTTCTTTTAGGTCAAAGTGGAAATGGGCTAATGACAGGAATCAGAATTACGTTATCCCACATAAACAGTATTACTTAATAATCGTTTGTTGTTAGTCCTAACCAGTCAGTTATTTATATTGTGATTTTCACCATACTTACAACAGCAGGATATTAGAAGCAACTTAGAAACTTACAGGTGTACCCAAGCGACAAGAGTTACTTTACTGGACCATTTATGGTTCCTGTTTTTGTTTCTTCAGATGACTTTGTAAGACCAAATATGACTTTAAATGCCAAGATCACGGATCCAGAAGTGGTTTTTGTTGCCAGCCTGACAAAGGCTGATGCTCCTGCTCTGACAGCCTCATTCCAGTGTAACTTCTCTCTCTCGGCATCCAAACTTGAACAGATAATGACAGCTTCTGTGGGAGATCTTAAAGTGCTTGCTTGCCCTTTCCTCAGAGAAAAGAGAGGAGAAAATATTACCACAGTAAGAATGACTTAATATCTTCAGTTTGAATGGGAAGATGGCAGAAATGGTTGATGCATAGAATCCTAGAGCATGAGAGCTCTGTAGGGTCTCATAGAGTCATTACTTCAGCTTGAAATGTTATAGATCAAGGTGTTGATTTGCAAAGATGTGGAATGATTTGCCCATGTCAGTAGCCACAGAACTGTAGACTCCCTCTACACTCATTTTCATTCAACCATCTTTTGCTGAACAGAATTTGGATTTTAGTACAAATCAACATTCCTTTTTAGCTTTTTTGCTTTTGTTCACCAGTATACATCTGATGAATGAATGGATGGATGGATGAACCAGAAATTCATTGAAGTCTCTCTATTCATATATACATGTAATGCATTTATACTGTAAATTGTATGACACTGACTGTATACTTCAGGGTGAAATCAAAGCAAACAGGCGGTAGTGGTCTGTGTGCTTTATCAGGGTCTCCTGTCCTCTTCCTGATGTTGCCCTTGCCTGTTTTCCCTTCCTTGCTCCTGCAGCATAGTGTATACTCAGATGAATATACATGCATTGCAAAATTAAAGCATATTAATTCGGACAAAAAGAACTTCAAGACAAGATTATTTCTTTTAGGTCAAAGTGGAAATGGGCTAATGACAGGAATCAGAATTACGTTATCCCACATAAACAGTATTACTTAATAATCGTTTGTTGTTAGTCCTAACCAGTCAGTTATTTATATTGTGATTTTCACCATACTTACAACAGCAGGATATTAGAAGCAACTTAGAAACTTACAGGTGTACCCAAGCGACAAGAGTTACTTTACTGGACCATTTATGGTTCCTGTTTTTGTTTCTTCAGATGACTTTGTAAGACCAAATATGACTTTAAATGCCAAGATCACGGATCCAGAAGTGGTTTTTGTTGCCAGCCTGACAAAGGCTGATGCTCCTGCTCTGACAGCCTCATTCCAGTGTAACTTCTCTCTCTCGGCATCCAAACTTGAACAGATAATGACAGCTTCTGTGGGAGATCTTAAAGTGCTTGCTTGCCCTTTCCTCAGAGAAAGAGAGGAGAAAATATTACCACAGTAAGAATGACTTAATATCTTCAGTTTGAATGGGAAGATGGCAGAAATGGTTGATGCATAGAATCCTAGAGCATGAGAGCTCTGTAGGGTCTCATAGAGTCATTACTTCAGCTTGAAATGTTATAGATCAAGGTGTTGATTTGCAAAGATGTGGAATGATTTGCCCATGTCAGTAGCCACAGAACTGTAGACTCCCTCTACACTCATTTTCATTCAACCATCTTTTGCTGAACAGAATTTGGATTTTAGTACAAATCAACATTCCTTTTTAGCTGTTGCTTTTGTTCACCAGTATACATCTGATGAATGAATGGATGGATGGATGAACCAGAAATTCATTGAAGTCTTGTGCCCCAAAGAGATTGTTTGGCTTTTTTACAAATTAACTTCAGTTGTGCTTTCACATTGTCAAAAAATATGATTTTAGTTCATTGAATTAACTACTGTACCAGTTGGTTTTTAATATTAAATTGATAATTTTATGTTAAAGGACATCATTATATAATTGACTCATTTACAGTATAATTTTAAATTTAAAAAAATTTATGGACAGAGTGACTTGTGTAAAGGAATGCAGGACTAAACTTAATCTATACTTGATCATGAAACATTCTTTAGTGGGATCATCTTCTTTTGATATGTCACAGAAAGCTTATATTAATTATAGTATTTAAAGCTCATCCTAATATTTTAAAAGTGAAAGTTATTTAGTACCAGTTCCCCCATGCAGTTCAGATGCATTTTATTTGGTTCTTTAATTATATTTAATAATATAGGTTTCACCATTTGAGTAAATCATTGAATTTGAAGATTTGAAATCAATTCTAATTAAGGTCCTTACAAGGAAGTTCAAACTGACCTGTTATTAGTCATCTGAAAACTGGTCATTTATCTGCCTTACTATATAGCCTTTTTATTTTTTTTAAATAAAGGTGTTAACAAAACTATTTAATAACAATTTCAAGTGGTTTCATGATTATAAAAATAATAATGAAGTACTATTTTCATTTATTCATTTACGTCTTTGCAAATTTAAAACCTTGCCGTAATCCTTAGCTCATTTTTATAGGTGCCTTAAAAGTTTTTATGCAAGGCATCATTTAAAAGCTGCTTTAGCAAAAAGAAACATTTTAAACTTCTGATAGTATATGTGTATTATGACTAAGAAATTGGCATAAAGGAATTCATCAGAACTGTTTAAAGTCCTTTACTGTGGTCATAGACTTGTCATAGTGTGGAGGAACCTTCATGAGAGATTCTCAGATAATTTGTCTTTTTGCTTTTAGTAAGAGGCTGTAGTTAAAGAAATCAAATTAAGTAAGACATGATCATAAGTAAATTTCATTTATCTGTTAAGAAATCAAATTAAGTAAGACATGATCATAAGTAAATTTCATTTATCTGTTTGTAGGTCTTACAGCCCTGTTCTCTATTTATGAAAAAGTGTACACACACTTCAGGAAAAGAAAATATAGATATTGAAGTTGAAGAGTTTATAATTAAGGTTAGTGCTATCATATTATTTGGGTGAAAATTTTTATTTTTTTTAATCTTTTGATTTGTCTCATATCTAGAACACTATGGTAGTCACATATTTAGCAATCAATAAATACCCCTAATAGTAAAATACATTATTCTTTAATGCACATGTTTGCTTTTGTTTTCTTTGAAAGAGTACAGTTGACCCTTGAGCAATGTGGGGATTAGGAGTGCTTTAACTTTAGAGTCAGCCCTCAGATTCTCATCTCCTCAGAACTTGCTTTCCTCCATGTCTGAGGTTCTACATCTGCAGATTCAAACAATCAGATAGTTGTAGTACCATAGTATTTACTGTTGAAAAAATCCACGTATATGTGGATCCTCACAGTTCAGATCCATGTTGTTCTGGGTGAACTGTACTTTTAAATATATACAAATGGTTAGGATCATTTTTATCTGGTATATTTTCTTGTGTGTTAGAGATTAGGTTTAGGCTAGGAGAGGAGCAAAGTGGGAAGAGAAGAGAAGGAAAGATGGAAAAATGAAGTTGCTATTATTTTATTTGCAGCATTATTTTTAGGCTTTTATTTGGGCTGGTTTGATTGAATATAATAATTATGTGATTACATGTTTTATTTGGCTTATAAAATATTTTAATGACAAATATGTGCTAAACATATAAAGTATTAGAATCTTTTTATCTCTTGCATTTGAAGTATTGAGAAAGCAATCTGTTCTCCAATGCCTTTCATTTGTTTTTTTTTGGAGGTGGGGGTGGGTTGGGGAAGGAGGGGGGCGGGCGGGCCACTTCTATTGGTCTTTTATTCATCTATTTTTCATCCATCTTTGTTCTTTGGCCCGCGTGGGCCTCCCATCGCAGTGGCCTCTGTTAGAGCACCAGCTCTGGGCGCATGCGCTCCAGAGCTCCAGCTCGGTAATTGGACACATGGGTCCAGCTGCTCCGTGGCACATGGGATCTTCCCAGGCCAGCGATCGAACCGGCGCCCCTTGCACTGCAAGGCGGTGTCCTTACCCACTGAACCACCAGGGAAGCCCTCCAATGCCTTTCATGTTCTCTAAGTATAACCTCTTGGTCAGTTACAAATGGAAAATACAGAACGCTTTGGAAAATCTATTTCTCTGTCTGTCCTAAGGATACAAAATTAAGTGGCTAATAGCAAATACTGAATAAACTGAGGTTCAAAATTTCATTGGTATTGCTGTGTAAATGACAATCTAGTTTTCTCTCAAAGTAGTTTATCTTGGATGGCATTTTGTTGAGATTTATAATGCTCACACAGCAAAGAATCCACCTGCAATGTGAGAGACCCAGGTTCAATCCCTGGGTTGGGAAGATCCCCTGGCGAAGGGAACGGCAGCCCACTCCAGTATTCTTGCTTGGAGAATTCCACACATAGAGGAGCCTGGCAGGCTGAAGTCCTTGGGGTTACAAAAAGTTGGACACGACTGAGCAGCTTTTATTTATAATGCTAAATGGGGAGAAAATTTATATTTGTATGCACTTGGTCTGAGACACTGGGTTAAGGTGCTGAGGGATTGTTTTTCCATGTCTTTGTATATCATTTTACTTATTTATTGAGGAAACACTTTTTGAGTCTTTACTGTGTATAAAGAATGTCTTGTATAAGACATTGGGTGCATGCAAAAAACTTAATGACATACGTGAGAGAAAGAAGTAATTCAGCAATTACAGCTTTCAGTGCTAGAGGCAGGCAGGAGCTGCTGTTGGGGCTTCACGCAGGAGCCTTCAGCTCAGGTTGGGAGAGCAGGGAAATCTGTGTAGAAGTGGGGCCACTTGAACTCAGTTTTGAAAATCTGAGGGAGGTTAGATGGAGAGAGGGAAAGGATTTTCCAGAGAGAACCAACGATAGGTAGGTACAGATTTGAAAAACCCCTACAGACTTGGAAGGGTGATCCCATATGGCTGAGGAGAATGGCATAGTGGAGTTGGGACTGAGACCACTAATTATAGGTGACATTAACAAGGCAAGGGAAAAAAGGATCAGATGACAGTTAAGTTTGGGAAGCACTGCATTCGGGCTCCTTCTTTTGCTTATGTAATCATATCTCTTTAGCATATTAAATAAATTACGGGTTGTGAGACATAAACAAGGAAGCAATTCACTTAACTTACTGCTCTGACTTTGGGAAGCCATGAGTTTCTGACTCATGAGGCATCAGGTCACAGAGAGGTTCGTGTCCTAAATTAGAGACTTTGAATCTTATACTGAAAGTTATGGGGTGTTGTTGAAGGTTTTATTAAGCACAGGAATGCCATGTTCAGATTTGGGTTTTAGAAAAATCATGTGGAGGGTAGGTAGGCTGAGAAGATGTTCACCAGACATGAGACATCAGCATGGAAGACATAAGAACTAAGGCACAATGATGAAAATGAAGAGGTGAGCAAAGAAACTGTCCAAAGATAGTAGGAGATAGAATTTTCAGTTCTTAGGGTGAAAGGGGTTTCATGGGTGATTCTCAGGTTTCCTGTGTCAGTGAGACGAATGAAGTATATCTTGGTGAGGCTCACACACTTGTTTACTTAATGAATCTGGTTCAAAAATTCAGTCACATGTCTACATTTTTCTGTTCATATAACACCGTTTCCCTCTGAATTAATTGATTTAACTTTGGGTTTCCAACAATTGACATGCACATTAATTGCTTAGTTCTAGGATAACTTGGGCAGAAATCACTGGTTTTAGGTCAGTTGACTGGATATGTGATTTCATGTGCTTTTTTGTTTTCCTTAGTTATAAATTTAATATATCTAAATTTTTAATTAGTTACTTAAAAGTTTTATATTATGCATTAATGCTTCTCATCTGGGAAAGAGTTGACTTTAAATTTTCTTCTGCTTTCTTTTTTTTAAGATTTCACCTATAATTCTTAATACTGTGTTGACAATCATGGCTGCTATGTCCCCAAAGACAAAAGAAGATGAATCCAAAGATACGTCTAAGGAAACAGAGAGTCTTTGGGGTGTCAAATCTATTAGTGATTACAACTCTTGGTTTCTTGGTGTTGACCCGGCCACAGAATTAACGGAAAGTTTCAGAGACGTTGAAAATTCATTGAGAGAGGAAAGTTGTGCTGTTGTTGTCAAGTCAGTTAGGAGAATGGCATAGTGGAGTTGGGACTGAGACCACTAATTATAGGTGACATTAACAAGGAAAAAATCAGATGACAGTTAAGTTTGGGAAGCACTGCATTCGGGCTCCTTCTTTTGCTTATGTAATCATATCTCTTTAGCATATTAAATAAATTACGGGTTGTGAGACATAAACAAGGAAGCAATTCACTTAACTTACTGCTCTGACTTTGGGAAGCCATGAGTTTCTGACTCATGAGGCATCAGGTCACAGAGAGGTTCGTGTCCTAAATTAGAGACTTTGAATCTTATACTGAAAGTTATGGGGTGTTGTTGAAGGTTTTATTAAGCACAGGAATGCCATGTTCAGATTTGGGTTTTAGAAAAATCATGTGGAGGGTAGGTAGGCTGAGAAGATGTTCACCAGACATGAGACATCAGCATGGAAGACATAAGAACTAAGGCACAATGATGAAAATGAAGAGGTGAGCAAAGAAACTGTCCAAAGATAGTAGGAGATAGAATTTTCAGTTCTTAGGGTGAAAGGGGTTTCATGGGTGATTCTCAGGTTTCCTGTGTCAGTGAGACGAATGAAGTATATCTTGGTGAGGCTCACACACTTGTTTACTTAATGAATCTGGTTCAAAAATTCAGTCACATGTCTACATTTTTCTGTTCATATAACACCGTTTCCCTCTGAATTAATTGATTTAACTTTGGGTTTCCAACAATTGACATGCACATTAATTGCTTAGTTCTAGGATAACTTGGGCAGAAATCACTGGTTTTAGGTCAGTTGACTGGATATGTGATTTCATGTGCTTTTTTGTTTTCCTTAGTTATAAATTTAATATATCTAAATTTTTAATTAGTTACTTAAAAGTTTTATATTATGCATTAATGCTTCTCATCTGGGAAAGAGTTGACTTTAAATTTTCTTCTGCTTTCTTTTTTTTAAGATTTCACCTATAATTCTTAATACTGTGTTGACAATCATGGCTGCTATGTCCCCAAAGACAAAAGAAGATGAATCCAAAGATACGTCTAAGGAAACAGAGAGTCTTTGGGGTGTCAAATCTATTAGTGATTACAACTCTTGGTTTCTTGGTGTTGACCCGGCCACAGAATTAACGGAAAGTTTCAGAGACGTTGAAAATTCATTGAGAGAGGAAAGTTGTGCTGTTGTTGTCAAGTCAGTTCAAGTTACCTTAGAATGTGGCCTTGGGCATCGGACTGTACCTTTGCTATTGGCGGAGTCTAAGTTTTCAGGAAATATTAAAAATTGGACTTCCCTAATGGCTGCTTCTGCTGACATGACACTAGAGGTATGGCTATGTTAATTATTACCTTCCTGCAGAGGCAACTTCTTAAAAGTACAATTGGTGAATTAAAAAGTGAGATTTTTGTGTGTGTGTCATCATAGCAAGTATACCTATGAATGGACAACACATTCTAAGATTTGTCGATATATAGTATTATTTATTGGTCATTATTTTTTAAAGGATCTTTTGCTAAATTATTTATTTACGAAGCAAAGTAAGAAAATAAAAATACACTCGCTTTATAGATATTCTTTGTGTCTTTAGGTATGTTTTTTTTTAGCATGTTTTTAAAGTGATTATTGACATATAATATTACTTAGTATTTTTATACTGGTTATGGGAATATGTAGTTAAAATTTAAAGACTCTCATTATAATTCTGTGCCTTTCCAGGTTCATTATTACAATGAGACCCATGCTGTTTGGGAGCCACTGATCGAAAGAGTAGAGGAGAAGAGACCATGGAATTTAAGACTTGCTGTAAGGAAATCATAAAATATCATTGTGTACTTAATTTATGTACATCCTTTAAGTTCAGAGATTCTCAAGATGTAGTCCAGGATCCTTGAGACCCTTTTAGAGGATCATGGGATCAGTATTCTTTTCATAATAATATCCCATCATCGTATATTATTTTCGTCCTCATTCTCTCATGAGCAGACAGTGGAATTTTCCAGAGACAGTGGAATTTTGCAACAGACTGTATACAAAATTAGAAATGAGAGTCTACCTGGCTTCTTTTTTTTTTTTTAACTTTTTATTTTGTATTGGGATATAGCAATTGATGGCATTGTGATAGTTTCAGGTAAACAGCAAAGGGACTCAACCATACACAAACATGTATCCATTCTCCCTCAAGGAAACAGAGAGTTTTTGGGAATCATTGACCGGGCCCGGCCACAGAATTAACGGAAAGTTTCAGAGACGTTGAAAATTCATTGAGAGAGGAAAGTTGTGCTGTTGTTGTCAAGTCAGTTCAAGTTACCTTAGAATGTGGCCTTGGGCATCGGACTGTACCTTTGCTATTGGCGGAGTCTAAGTTTTCAGGAAATATTAAAAATTGGACTTCCCTAATGGCTGCTTCTGCTGACATGACACTAGAGGTATGGCTATGTTAATTATTACCTTCCTGCAGAGGCAACTTCTTAAAAGTACAATTGGTGAATTAAAAAGTGAGATTTTTGTGTGTGTGTCATCATAGCAAGTATACCTATGAATGGACAACACATTCTAAGATTTGTCGATATATAGTATTATTTATTGGTCATTATTTTTTAAAGGATCTTTTGCTAAATTATTTATTTACGAAGCAAAGTAAGAAAATAAAAATACACTCGCTTTATAGATATTCTTTGTGTCTTTAGGTATGTTTTTTTTTAGCATGTTTTTAAAGTGATTATTGACATATAATATTACTTAGTATTTTTATACTGGTTATGGGAATATGTAGTTAAAATTTAAAGACTCTCATTATAATTCTGTGCCTTTCCAGGTTCATTATTACAATGAGACCCATGCTGTTTGGGAGCCACTGATCGAAAGAGTAGAGGAGAAGAGACCATGGAATTTAAGACTTGCTGTAAGGAAATCATAAAATATCATTGTGTACTTAATTTATGTACATCCTTTAAGTTCAGAGATTCTCAAGATGTAGTCCAGGATCCTTGAGACCCTTTTAGAGGATCATGGGATCAGTATTCTTTTCATAATAATATCCCATCATCGTATATTATTTTCGTCCTCATTCTCTCATGAGCAGACAGTGGAATTTTCCAGAGACAGTGGAATTTTGCAACAGACTGTATACAAAATTAGAAATGAGAGTCTACCTGGCTTCTTTTTTTTTTTTTAACTTTTTATTTTGTATTGGGATATAGCAATTGATGGCATTGTGATAGTTTCAGGTAAACAGCAAAGGGACTCAACCATACACAAACATGTATCCATTCTCCCTCAAACTCCCCTCCTAGCCAGGCTGCCACATAACATTGAGCAGAATTCCATGTGCTGTGCAATAAGTCCTTGTTGATTACCCATTTTTTTTCAAATTTTTTGGTTTTTTAACACCAAAGATTATTCCTTGTGAATATCCACCTGTCTCTCTTAAGGTTTATACTAAAGAAATTTATAAATGCTCTTCTTCTCACCATGTATTTTTGACAGTTATTTTTCATTAAAATGTTATTTATATTAAATATAATTGATAGTTTTAAATAAATGTTTAAAATTTTCTCAGTTGTAGTTTTTTAGAATCAATGGACATGAGTTTGAGCAAACTCCGGGAGACAGTGAAAGGCAGGGAAGCCTGGGGTGCTGCAGTCCATGGGGTCACAAAGAGTCAGACAGGACTTAGTGACTGAACAAAAACAGCAGCTTTAGTGTTTTACAGAGCGCATATTGATAGATTATAACCCACATAAATGAGTCTCTTTAGGATCCTCGATCATTTTAAGAGACCAAAAGGTTCAAGAACTATTGTTCCAGTTCATGAATTCTTTATGCTATCTCTTTATGGTGCTTCTTGAAAACACTGCAGATACTGAAGTGTTACAGATACACGGCCTAGATACTGAAGCACTTCTTCCTAGAATAATAGGAATGTGCTTTTGTACCTCTCACAAATGATTCCAGCACACCTCTGTGGGACAGCCTGACTGAAGTGTGAGGTACTGAAATTGGCTCATCAGATTCTTATTTTAAAGATGAGCAGTCACTTAACCCGTATTCCAATTTCCTCTCAGTAAAGTACAAGTCGTATTTCTGACCTACACTTCTTTGGTGTAGATGGGCTAACAAAGAATGTTTTATATGATTTTTGAAATGCTGTTAAAACAAAAACTATGATGGAGCCTGATGGCTGGTTGGAAGCTTATTGTATTACTTACTTACAGGTGTTACTGGTAAAAAGTAGGAGCTCCAGATGTTGCTTCCAGTGCTGATGAGTTTAGATTTCAGGGTCCTCTTAGAGTGCTTATAACATAAAATACCCAGTTAATTTCATCCAAAACACAAACATGTATCCTTTCTCCCTCAACCTCCCCTCCTAGCCAGGCTGCCACATAACATTGAGCAGAATTCCATGTGCTGTGCAATAAGTCCTTGTTGATTACCCATTTTTTTTCAAATTTTTTGGTTTTTTAACACCAAAGATTATTCCTTGTGAATATCCACCTGTCTCTCTTAAGGTTTATACTAAAGAAATTTATAAATGCTCTTCTTCTCACCATGTATTTTTGACAGTTATTTTTCATTAAAATGTTATTTATATTAAATATAATTGATAGTTTTAAATAAATGTTTAAAATTTTCTCAGTTGTAGTTTTTTAGAATCAATGGACATGAGTTTGAGCAAACTCCGGGAGACAGTGAAAGGCAGGGAAGCCTGGGGTGCTGCAGTCCATGGGGTCACAAAGAGTCAGACAGGACTTAGTGACTGAACAAAAACAGCAGCTTTAGTGTTTTACAGAGCGCATATTGATAGATTATAACCCACATAAATGAGTCTCTTTAGGATCCTCGATCATTTTAAGAGACCAAAAGGTTCAAGAACTATTGTTCCAGTTCATGAATTCTTTATGCTATCTCTTTATGGTGCTTCTTGAAAACACTGCAGATACTGAAGTGTTACAGATACACGGCCTAGATACTGAAGCACTTCTTCCTAGAATAATAGGAATGTGCTTTTGTACCTCTCACAAATGATTCCAGCACACCTCTGTGGGACAGCCTGACTGAAGTGTGAGGTACTGAAATTGGCTCATCAGATTCTTATTTTAAAGATGAGCAGTCACTTAACCCGTATTCCAATTTCCTCTCAGTAAAGTACAAGTCGTATTTCTGACCTACACTTCTTTGGTGTAGATGGGCTAACAAAGAATGTTTTATATGATTTTGAAATGCTGTTAAAACAAAAACTATGATGGAGCCTGATGGCTGGTTGGAAGCTTATTGTATTACTTACTTACAGGTGTTACTGGTAAAAAGTAGGAGCTCCAGATGTTGCTTCCAGTGCTGATGAGTTTAGATTTCAGGGTCCTCTTAGAGTGCTTATAACATAAAATACCCAGTTAGGTGACACTGGATAAATAGCTCTCTAGAGGACAGACAAGAGACAACTGTTGTAGAGTGCTTCCATGGCACAGTTCAAAACGTGTGTGGACTACACACTGGCAGGAAAAAGGCTGATCTGTGCTAAGTCAAGGTAAAGCACTGAGTATGTTTGAAAATGAGAGTTTTGAGGAGCCTTGATATAAACTGACACAGTTACAAGAATTTAACTCTGTCTAGGAGTTATTTCAGCTTTATTATTTGTTGGCTAAAACGTTTGTTATGTATTTATCCTCATAGGTAAAGAAGAATCCAGTCCAGGATAAAAGTTTAATGCCAGGAGATTATTTTATTGCACTTCCTGAGCCGCAAATGGAAATAGTTATTTCTTCAGGAGATACAATGAATATAACAATATCCAAAAGCTGTCTTAATGTTTTCAACAATTTAGCAAAAGTATGTTTGGTTCTTGCTTTGTAATCAGTGTCAAATGGAATTTTAAATTGAAACATTTAAAATTGAAAATGCATTATTTTTATGTCATCAACATTAGTTTCTAAAAAACTGTGTAGTAGTCATAATTTAGTTTTTGGAAAAAAAAAAAAAACTTGAATTTTGCAAACATTTATTTGTGATGTTGTATTCTTTTTCAGGGTTTTTCAGAGGGCACTGCTTCTACTTTTGACTACTCTTTAAAAGATAAGGCTCCTTTTACGGTAACAAATTCTGTAGGTGTTCCTGTTAAGGTGCAGCCCAATCATAATCTCAGAGTGATAGGCTGCCCCGAGACAAGTGATGTGTGTGATGTTGCAGCTGGTCAGAGCCTGGAATTGGAATATGCCAACTTGGAACCTTCACGTCAAGGGAAACAATCTATACTCTGCCGTCAAGAGAGCTCCCTCTTCTCCTTGACCTTTGGTAGGCTACATTGTCTTATTTTTAAAGACATCTTTTAAATTACTGTTATGAGCTTATTTTTGGTAAAGTATGGAAAAATATTTTGCTGCAGACACCTTAAGAGATGTTTCTAAAGTCTTACAACAAATAGTTGACAACAACTTTTGTTTTCTTTCTCTTGAAAAGGAAAGTTGATTGATTTAAGAATTACCTTAGAAAACTAGATTATGTCTGTATGCTTAAATAGTGCAGTATGTAGTATGCTTCAGAAAGGAAGGGAATTCAGTGAAAAGAGAAAGTAACCATATTCAGGTGTCTTAAAATGCTGGCAGTAATTATCACCATTTCAGAAAAAAAGAGACTATTTTTATCGTGATATCGTTGAGAAAATAAGGAATGAGTTGGGTTTTGCTTGTTTTAATACATGTAAAACCCCAGAAGTAATTGGTTGGAGTCAGAAAATTTTATAATAGCTAGTTTCCTTTCTTCATTAGCTCCTGTGTCTTAGACGAGGATTTTGTGTAGTCATCATTTCTTGTCATGAGGAAGAATACTCTTGTTGTTATTTTGAGGTGCTGCTGTTGATTCTGTCTTATAAAAATTTAGGTAAATTAGTATTTGGAATGCTTCTCACTTGTGCTCTGCCCTAGCACCTCATGGATATACAGAAGTGACCAGAGTCCCAGTTGCCAGACCTGGACGGCGACTGTATAATGCGTGGAACCCCAACGCCGGTCATTTTGACTCACTTGTGGTACAGATTGATGCAACTGAAGGGAATAAAGTAATTACCCTTCGTTCTCCTCTGCAGGTAATGCATTAAAGTGAATTGTATTCCCTTTAGTGTATCAAGAAATATTAAATCACCTGGTGGACCATAAGAATATAATAAAATTTAATTAGGTCAGTACTGATTGTTCAGAAATAAATAATGGTTTGAACTGGCCTGTCCCACTTACTCTCATGAAATGCTTTTGTGAATTTAAAGCTGATTTTGTTATCTCCTGGTTTTAAAATCAGTGTAACTTTTTGTTTTTACCTTGGAAGATTCAGAACTGAGGAGTATTATAGTAATAACTGGTTGTCATATAAGATAACATTCGATTCTCTTGTGTTGTATTTTTTCAAGTTTGTGTGAAGGAGTGTTGGAGTGATCCCCCCAGAAAAAATCTAGCATGTAAATCTGTGTATTTTTTCCACCTTTAAGACTTTGTCGATTTTTCTTTTTCTGTGCATTATTACAGATTTCAGCATATGGTCAGCAAAAGAACATGTCTTCCTACCTATAATCTTAAATGAAAATGAAAGGATTTCAATTTTTGGTCATTATTGTCTCTCAGTTTGCTATTAGTTCCAACCTATATTACACTGTAGTTAAGGAAGGACTGTGCTATATTTATTTGCCTCTTTATTCCTTTGCTGTCTTTTGTGTTTAGCCGTATGGTGAGTTGACAAAAAATTCAGTGATCAAGAGAAAGTAACCATATTCAGGTGTCTTAAAATGCTGGCAGTAATTATCACCATTTCAGAAAAAAAGAGACTATTTTTATCGTGATATCGTTGAGAAAATAAGGAATGAGTTGGGTTTTGCTTGTTTTAATACATGTAAAACCCCAGAAGTAATTGGTTGGAGTCAGAAAATTTTATAATAGCTAGTTTCCTTTCTTCATTAGCTCCTGTGTCTTAGACGAGGATTTTGTGTAGTCATCATTTCTTGTCATGAGGAAGAATACTCTTGTTGTTATTTTGAGGTGCTGCTGTTGATTCTGTCTTATAAAAATTTAGGTAAATTAGTATTTGGAATGCTTCTCACTTGTGCTCTGCCCTAGCACCTCATGGATATACAGAAGTGACCAGAGTCCCAGTTGCCAGACCTGGACGGCGACTGTATAATGCGTGGAACCCCAACGCCGGTCATTTTGACTCACTTGTGGTACAGATTGATGCAACTGAAGGGAATAAAGTAATTACCCTTCGTTCTCCTCTGCAGGTAATGCATTAAAGTGAATTGTATTCCCTTTAGTGTATCAAGAAATATTAAATCACCTGGTGGACCATAAGAATATAATAAAATTTAATTAGGTCAGTACTGATTGTTCAGAAATAAATAATGGTTTGAACTGGCCTGTCCCACTTACTCTCATGAAATGCTTTTGTGAATTTAAAGCTGATTTTGTTATCTCCTGGTTTTAAAATCAGTGTAACTTTTTGTTTTTACCTTGGAAGATTCAGAACTGAGGAGTATTATAGTAATAACTGGTTGTCATATAAGATAACATTCGATTCTCTTGTGTTGTATTTTTTCAAGTTTGTGTGAAGGAGTGTTGGAGTGATCCCCCCAGAAAAAATCTAGCATGTAAATCTGTGTATTTTTTCCACCTTTAAGACTTTGTCGATTTTTCTTTTTCTGTGCATTATTACAGATTTCAGCATATGGTCAGCAAAAGAACATGTCTTCCTACCTATAATCTTAAATGAAAATGAAAGGATTTCAATTTTTGGTCATTATTGTCTCTCAGTTTGCTATTAGTTCCAACCTATATTACACTGTAGTTAAGGAAGGACTGTGCTATATTTATTTGCCTCTTTATTCCTTTGCTGTCTTTTTGTGTTTAGCCGTATGGTGAGTTGACAAAAGGTTTTAAGGAAGAAAAGATTATGACTGAAGTCTTCAAAGATTAATACATATTTGAAAAATGATACTGTACACTAAAAATCAGCATGTAGTATGTGAACATGTTAATATCCTAATAATTCTTCTTTTTTTTTAAATTTTGGCCTCTTTTTATTGATCTTTTATTTATTTTCATCCATCTTTATTATTTGGCCTGTGTGGGCCTCCCATTGCAGTGGCCACTCTCGTTGCAGAGCACTGGCTCTGGGCACATGCGCTCCAGAGTGCTGGCTTGTAATTGGACACACTGGTCCAGCTGTTCCGTGGCAGGTGGGATCTTCCTGGGCCAGGGATTGAACCAGTGCCCCTTGCACTGCAAGGTGACTCCTTACCCACTCACTGGACCACCAGGGAAGCCCCCTAATAATTCTTAGGTTCCATTTAAACAGAAGATTTCATAGACATAGCACTTAAATAAAGTTTTCAGTTACCATAAAAATGTCTTCCAGTATTGGGCTTGAAACTTTTCAGATCTAAATGTAATTGTGTATGGCTCACATTTTTCCATTTTGAACATCTACATCTTTTGAAACAACTTGTATGTTCTTTTGTCCAACAGATTAAAAACCACTTCTCTATTGCTTTCACCATCTATAAATATGTTAAGAATGTGAAGCTGTTGGAGCGTATTGGAATAGCCAGGCCTGAAGAGGAGTTCCATGTTCCTTTAGAGTCATATAGGTAGATACATCCTTAAATATACTGAACTATGAAATGTTCATTATATATATTTTTAATTCTGTGAATTAAGATCTATATTCTAGAAAAAAGTAAGACATCTGTATTTTACAATAACAAGCTATAAAAGCCAATTTTAAGATGTAAGGAGAAATACATTTATATTATTATTGAATTTACCAAATGACACTTTTTCATGGTACATTTGATGTTTTAGAATTTGACACTTATTATATTGCTTTATTAGATTGTATTTGAAATGACTTTCTTTTTAGTTGTCATTTTTTACTGTGTATTTTTTGCCCAGAAGGTGCTTCCATGAGTCATCTGTGTGACTTTGGCCAAGTTTCTTAACCTTTCTTAACTTTGTTTTGTCTCATCTGTAAAAGTAGGACTAAGAGTACTTGTCTTGTCGAGTCATAAAGAAGATTCTTTTTCTTAAGTTTTCCATAAAAACTTTTTTCCCACTCTATTTTCTCCTGTAGATGTCAGTTGTTCATTCAACCAGCTGGTATCTTAGAGAATCAGTACAAAGAATCCACCACTTATATTTCCTGGAAGGAAGAGCTTCATCGGAGCAAGGAAGTCAGATGCATGCTGCAGTGTCCGTCAACAGAAATCAACTTCTTACCTCTCATTGTCCACACGATAGCTGTGCCTGATGAACTGAGCTACATATGTGCACAGGGGGAGGACTGGGATCCAGCTTACATCATTCACTTTTACCCTGCTGTCACCTTGCGGAATTTTCTTCCATATTCTCTAAGATACTTACTAGAGGTATGTCTTTTGCATTTAAGAAAAAACAAATATTTATTTTTAATTGAAGGACAATGACATTAGAGTTTTGTATTGGTTTCTGCCATACATCAACATGCATTAGCCATATATATATCCATATACATTTTTATATATATATATATGTGTATATATATACACATATATATATATATATATATAAATATATATATATCCCCTCTTTGGGTATTTTTTTCCCCTCTTTTGTGTTTTGTTTGATTTTTATTATTGCATGGAGTGAATTCCAGGTTTTTATTAGGTGGTATTTTATTTGAGGTCAGTGTTTTACATCACATACTTATAATGCTTTAATAATTATATTAATAAGAGCAAAAACTGGTGTAGCATCTACTTTGTGCCAGCCACTAGTCCATGTATTTTACATGCATTATTGAGTCCTTACAATAGCTTCTTGAAGAAGTTATTATTGTTAGACCCATTTTACAGATGGGGGAACTGAGTCACAGAGGGTTTTTTTGTTGTTTGTTTTTGTTAAATGACAGACCCAGGATCCTACATCTAATAAATAGTAGTACTGATATTTGAACCTAAGCAATTTGATTCCTTGTTCTTCACCACCCACTGAACTCCACTGCATCTGCTATAAGTTAGTAATTATAATAATCTCTTTATTTTCTATGTATAGTTCTCTTAGCTAAAGTACAGGGAAATGCCAGTGAGAGTATATTTCATCTTAATTTATTATGAAGATTCTTTTCTTAAGTTTTCCATAAAAACTTTTTTCCCACTCTATTTTCTCCTGTAGATGTCAGTTGTTCATTCAACCAGCTGGTATCTTAGAGAATCAGTACAAAGAATCCACCACTTATATTTCCTGGAAGGAAGAGCTTCATCGAGCAAGGAAGTCAGATGCATGCTGCAGTGTCCGTCAACAGAAATCAACTTCTTACCTCTCATTGTCCACACGATAGCTGTGCCTGATGAACTGAGCTACATATGTGCACAGGGGGAGGACTGGGATCCAGCTTACATCATTCACTTTTACCCTGCTGTCACCTTGCGGAATTTTCTTCCATATTCTCTAAGATACTTACTAGAGGTATGTCTTTTGCATTTAAGAAAAAACAAATATTTATTTTTAATTGAAGGACAATGACATTAGAGTTTTGTATTGGTTTCTGCCATACATCAACATGCATTAGCCATATATATATCCATATACATTTTTATATATATATATGTGTATATATACACATATATATATATATATATATATATATATATATATCCCTCTTTGGGTATTTTTTCCCCTCTTTGTGTTTTGTTTGATTTTTATTATTGCATGGAGTGAATTCCAGGTTTTTATTAGGTGGTATTTTATTTGAGGTCAGTGTTTTACATCACATACTTATAATGCTTTAATAATTATATTAATAAGAGCAAAAACTGGTGTAGCATCTACTTTGTGCCAGCCACTAGTCCATGTATTTTACATGCATTATTGAGTCCTTACAATAGCTTCTTGAAGAAGTTATTATTGTTAGACCCATTTTACAGATGGGGGAACTGAGTCACAGAGGGTTTTTTTGTTGTTTGTTTTTGTTAAATGACAGACCCAGGATCCTACATCTAATAAATAGTAGTACTGATATTTGAACCTAAGCAATTTGATTCCTTGTTCTTCACCACCCACTGAACTCCACTGCATCTGCTATAAGTTAGTAATTATAATAATCTCTTTATTTTCTATGTATAGTTCTCTTAGCTAAAGTACAGGGAAATGCCAGTGAGAGTATATTTCATCTTAATTTATTATGAAGTTAATTTTAAAGTTTTTGTATTTTAAAGTGATGATTATTTGGCTCAAGTTTCTGTTGAACCAAAAATTAATTACTATCTGTCTTAAGAAATATTAGGGAACATTTTCTAATAATAAAGTCTAATAAATGCTTTTAAATTTGTTCATGCCACACCATTTCAAAATGCAGAAGTTTGAAAAGTGTTTGGGACCTAAACTATTTTTCTTTATCTTACAAGGAGCCATCCTCGAGTTGTGGAAACTAAAATTAATTAGATGAACTAAGTAGTGTTTATACAAGAGAAGCTGTCAGTAAGGAAGCCTAATTTATTGTATTGCTGTTATTCATTTTTAAAGTAGTTCTGCCTTAGATAGCTTGTCAGAATAGTTTGACATCACTTTCCTTGTTTTATTTGTATGAGAGCCTTCAAGTGTAGGATGTGAATAAAGGATAAAGCGGAAGTCCAGGCTACTAAGTGGCTCGTGTAATGACATGTCTCTTAATGGACAATAGCCAGTGCTCTTAAATCCAGCCTTAGAATCTTGACATGCATCCGACTTTTTCTCAAAACTAGCAGCCATTGGCCTGTTGACGGCTGAACGACCATTTCTGCCCTTGGCTTTGATACAGTATTTTCTTTTTAGTCTTTAGTAATTGTTGGATATTTGTTGTATGTAAAGATGGTACCTTGAAGACTTATCAGTTAGTGTGAATCTGATAGGTCCTTTTAATATTTGTGTAAAATAGGGAAGTTATTACAGAGATTTTTTTAAAAATTGGTAAGCATATGTAGTTTTTGTTTGTTTTTAGGGAACAGCAGAAACTCATGAGCTGACCGAAGGCAGTGCAGCCAACGTTCTGCATTCAAGAATCAGTGGAGAAATAATGGAATTAGTCCTGGTGAAGTATCAGGGCAAAAACTGGAACGGACATTTCCGTATATGCAGTACACTTCCCGAATTCTTCCTGGTCTGTTTCTCTTCTGACTCTGCAGAGGCGTTGACAGTTGACCTGTCGATACATGTCAAGCGAACTGGCAGCCAGATGGAGCTCTCCATCTTCAGTCCCTACTGGCTAATCAACAAGACTTCTCGGGTTCTCCAGTATCGTTCAGAAGATACACATGTGAAACATCCAGCTGACTTTAGGGATATTGTGTTATTCTCTTTCAAGAAGAAGAACATTTTTAGTAAAAATAAGGTACGTTTTCTGTTGATAGAACAGATTGCTCAGTGTCACTGGTATGCATTAGGCCCAAGAGGACTTTTAAGAGATATGTGATCCAGTGGGGTATTAGAACTAACAACAGTAGTGTCTAAGCCTGAGGTACTCTTTCTCCAGCACCCCTAGAATTACTTCTGTTCTTGACATAGTGTCAAGTAGAAAGCTTGACGTTATGTTACTAGTGATGCAATGGCATTTCTAAAGAGAGAACAGCCGAATTTGGTTTATTATAACTGAGCCTCATCTGTCTGAAGGACTAAGGCCGGCCTTTGAGAGAGAAGCAGTTAACTAAGGTCTGATCTGATCCTTTATGCTCTGGTCCCTTCTTTCCTTTTCCGACTCACATCTTGATACTGCTCACCTCTGGGCCTTTGTGTAGCTGCCCCTTCTGCCTAGAATGCTTCTTGCCTTATGCTTTTCCTGTCTGCCACATGCTTTCTGGTTATCGCTCTTCATGCTGTAGCACTCTGTTCCAGCCTGATGTGTGAAGGATATTCTGATCGTCTAAAGTGGAGCTAGATATTCCATCCATCTTTTCTTAGAGCAGTGCTTCTCACTTATTCTCAGTATGCATTCGAGTCCCCGGGAGGGCTCTGAAAACAGACTGCTGGGTCAGGCCCCCGAAGTTCAGTTCAGGAGATCTGTGAATTTGCATTTTCCACAGATTGCAAGGTGATGCTGGTGCTGCTGGTCCAGGGACCACACTTTGAAAACTTCTGTCCTAGAGCATTGATTCATGGTTGTTACAGTACCTGTTTATGTGTCTGACCTCTGGTTATACTCAGGTTTTTATAATCTATTGGGTAGATGGAGGTTAATCCAGGAAGAGAATTAGATCTGTTTTGTAAAACTTTACTCAATCCCATAGCCAGAAGTAAACTTTTTATCCTGTCAGTTTGATAGGATTTTATCCCTCTCGTATGGCTGCTAGCACATTGAGTCTTGTATTATATTATTAGGATGTATTTCCCGTTTTGATTTAGTTAGAAGCTCATTGAAGACAGGAATGGTGCCTTCCATTCTGGCTATCACAACACCTCAATATTTGCTGAAAAATATTAAAAGAATAAGTTCCCTGTGTATGCTAAATGTTTAAGGATTTGATAGCTCTATATCAAAAATCTAACAATGGAAAATAGCACTTTACATTATAATTCCTTCCTTAGTAACAGAAGTTCTCATTGGTGTACATCTTTAAATTCAGTGTTCTCATGGCAGAGGTCAATGCGAAGGGAAGGTCAGAACTCTGCTTTTATCGTCTTCTTGTCTTGTCAAGAAGAGTTTTTTTGGTTCTGTTACCCACTTGCAGTATGCCTTTGATTGTACTTTGCATCATGTTACTAAATACATTTCTAGTGGTCTGGAACTTTCTATCAAATAAAATTAGCACAGTCTTTTACATTTTTTATTATAATTGTTTGTGTTCTCTGGTGTAGGTGCAATTAAAAATTTCAACTAGTTCATGGTCCAGTGGTTTTTCATTGGATACTGTGGGAAATTATGGATGTGTGAAGTGTCCTGCCAACAATATGGAATACCTGGTAAGATTCTACGTGCATATTCTTCTTGATTTCATTCACATTTTCTTCAGTAAATGAGGTGACTGCTAAGGGGTACAAAAATGTGAATTCAGAGTATTATGTGGAAGACTTATGTCTCTCTACTAATTTCTAGGCTCTCTAGTTATCAAGCAAAACCAAAATTTGTTAAAGTTTAAGGCAGTGAATTGAACCCATACAAGTAAGCACCTTGGTAAATATTCAGTATATACTGGGATCCACGTGGCATAACCACCCTGCCAACACTTCTTAAATCTTAAATTTCACTGTGAAAAGTTGAATACTCTGATACTAGTTGACTTGTTTTGTTACCTCTGTGAAATTTTTATTTTATTTTATTGATAGCAGAGAGAATAAAGTAGCAAAAGAAACTGCAAACTAATTTTAAAACAGTTTATTTTGGAATGTTAAAAAGTAAAGGATTTTTAAAGATTAACTTTGTTATTATAGGTCATCATTAGGTAAATTACTGATGGATATTTCTTGAAGTGGTTTCTACTGGAGCCAGATGGAAGAACCAAAAATTTTCTTCTTAGTGAGAAGATAGTCATGAGATATAGCTCTTTGTAGTTTCTTTATTTAAGAAGCCTTATTTTAAAATATTTTAAGAAAACTGTATTTGAATGGAGTGTGTGTGTATGTATTTCAAGCTCTGTAAAATTCTGGGAAATGATCAGCTTGCTTGTTTGCTTTGTACAGGTTGGTGTCAGCATCAAAATGAGCAGTTTTAATCTTACACGAATAGTTACTTTGACTCCCTTTTATACCATTGATAACAAATCGTCACTAGATCTAGAAGTTGGTGAAATTGCATCTGATGGCTCACTGCCAACTAATAAATGGAACTATATTGCTTCTTCAGAGGTAATATTTTCTTTTAATATAATGGCCCCTAACGTGTGCAAATAAATATAGACACGTAAATAAGAGCTATAGATCTCTTTGTCATACTACCTTTATATTTGTGTGTTAAAATGATAGCCAGCTTTGGAAGACTTTTCTTTTGTAGTATAAGCATATGTTCAAAAAGAAGAAAAAATTTCAACTAGTTCATGGTCCAGTGGTTTTTCATTGGATACTGTGGGAAATTATGGATGTGTGAAGTGTCCTGCCAACAATATGGAATACCTGGTAAGATTCTACGTGCATATTCTTCTTGATTTCATTCACATTTTCTTCAGTAAATGAGGTGACTGCTAAGGGGTACAAAAATGTGAATTCAGAGTATTATGTGGAAGACTTATGTCTCTCTACTAATTTCTAGGCTCTCTAGTTATCAAGCAAAACCAAAATTTGTTAAAGTTTAAGGCAGTGAATTGAACCCATACAAGTAAGCACCTTGGTAAATATTCAGTATATACTGGGATCCACGTGGCATAACCACCCTGCCAACACTTCTTAAATCTTAAATTTCACTGTGAAAAGTTGAATACTCTGATACTAGTTGACTTGTTTTGTTACCTCTGTGAAATTTTTATTTTATTTTATTGATAGCAGAGAGAATAAAGTAGCAAAAGAAACTGCAAACTAATTTTAAAACAGTTTATTTTGGAATGTTAAAAAGTAAAGGATTTTTAAAGATTAACTTTGTTATTATAGGTCATCATTAGGTAAATTACTGATGGATATTTCTTGAAGTGGTTTCTACTGGAGCCAGATGGAAGAACCAAAAATTTTCTTCTTAGTGAGAAGATAGTCATGAGATATAGCTCTTTGTAGTTTCTTTATTTAAGAAGCCTTATTTTAAAATATTTTAAGAAAACTGTATTTGAATGGAGTGTGTGTATGTATTTCAAGCTCTGTAAAATTCTGGGAAATGATCAGCTTGCTTGTTTGCTTTGTACAGGTTGGTGTCAGCATCAAAATGAGCAGTTTTAATCTTACACGAATAGTTACTTTGACTCCCTTTTATACCATTGATAACAAATCGTCACTAGATCTAGAAGTTGGTGAAATTGCATCTGATGGCTCACTGCCAACTAATAAATGGAACTATATTGCTTCTTCAGAGGTAATATTTTCTTTTAATATAATGGCCCCTAACGTGTGCAAATAAATATAGACACGTAAATAAGAGCTATAGATCTCTTTGTCATACTACCTTTATATTTGTGTGTTAAAATGATAGCCAGCTTTGGAAGACTTTTCTTTTGTAGTATAAGCATATGTTCAAAAAGAAGAAAAAAATTGTTTATAATATTTATCACTAGCCTAGTCTAGACTGTTAACACTCATTTTCTAGTTCTTCCTATATGTGTCTATATGGATGTATACTATAGAATGTACATAAAGATAGGGTACTATGGATGGTGTCATGATTATATAATGTCTTTGTATTCAAGACATTTGTATTCATTTGTGTTGTATAATATCTTCATATTCAAGAAGCATCTAATCTTGGCTTAAGATTCATATAAATTAATAGAGAAGATATTATATGGTAAGTTACAAGTAGAGTAATAGGATCTCTGAGTAGATGAACCGGAATATTCTTGGAAAAATTCCAAAAACTTAGCCACCTTCTCTTACCGAAAAGGAAGTTGTGTCTCATACTTTTTTAGGTCAGTAAAGTTACTGGAGGTTGAGATCACTGTGGTCTAGATAAAAGGAAACATTTCATGGAAGAGCTGGCATTTGAGCTTATCTTTGCAGACACAGTAAGATGTGAGGCGAAGACGTTTCTTATTGAAATGTCGGGGAGAGGACAGGTGGAAGGACAAGCATTAGTTCTGGAATTTGCCTGAGTTTTCAACCAAACCAGCAGACTCAGGATAGGGCCATCCTTCTCTACATCTAAAATAAATTCTAAAATTATTTTTTAAGTTACTTAGCAAAAAGTTTAAAAGAAGAGACTCCAGTTACAATACAGAATTAGACCTCTAAGCAGCATGGGCTTTCCAAAGCACTTGGAATGATCTCTATAGACTTGGCAGCAAATAAATGCTCTTTACGTTTTTATCCTTGATGTGAGCTTGATAGCACTGGTATTCTTTTCAGAAAAAGAAATTACCAGTACTTTGTAACAGAGGGACCTTTTGTTTTAGGAACTGAAGTCTCAGTTTTACAGGTAAGCAAACTGAGGCTCAGAAAGGTACGTGATTTGATCAAGAGCAAAGGAGGATAGTGTTAGGACTTCAGCGAGGTCCTGTGCCTTCAGTTGTATTCAGGTTTATCTAGGACAAGATAACTCTGTGAAAGAATTCATGGTTGGGCTTCCCTGGTAGTCCAGTGGGTAAAGAGTCCACCTTGCAGTGCAAGGGGCACCGGTTCAATCCCTGGCCCGGGAAGATCCCACATGTCGCAAAGCAGCGGGACTAATATGTCCAATTATGAGCCAGCACTCTGGAGTGCATGTGCCCAGAGCTGGAGTGCATGCACTCAGATCTGGTGCTCTGCAATGAGAGTGGCCACTCTAAGGGGAGGCCCACACAGGCCAAACAGTAAAAAAAAAGGTGGATGAAAATAAATAAATAAAAAACCAATAAAAAGAGGCAAAAAACCAAAAAACAAAAGAGGCCAAAAGAAAAAAGAATTCGTGGTGCATTAAGGAATTAAAATGGGATATGCATAAAAGCAAATGTTAAGATTATAATTTTTAAATAATCAAGCTACATGACTTGTTCTTAATAGCACTTCAGTTTCTCATATTGTAATTATTCCATACGTATGGGCTTCTCTGGTAGCTCAGGTGATAAAGAATCTGCCTGCAATATGGGAGATCTGGGTTTGACCCTTGGGTCAGGAAGATGTCTGGAGAAGAGAATGGCAATCCACTCTAGTATTCTTGCCTGGAGAATTGCATGGACAGAGGAGCCTGGCATGCTTCTGTCCGTGGGGTTGCAAAAAATCAGACACGACTAAGTGACTAAGACATTTACTTTCGTAAATATAAAAAGACAAAGATCTATTCTTCTGATGGAATTTCTTTGACTTCATAAATAATTATTGTCAGTAGTCTTAATATGATGTGTAAAGGGGCTATTTTAAGAAACTTAGCGATGATTAAATCATCATCTGAAATTAGAATTGAAAATTCCTTTATCCATTGTTTTGTTTACCATAGTATTGTTTCAAGACTGATATTTAACTTTTGTATTTTCAGAACCTTCCATTTTGGCCTGAAAAATTTTCAGGCAAACTGTGTGTGAGAGTGGTGGGTTGTGAGGGATCCTCCAGGCCATTCTTTTATAACCAACAGGATAATGGCACTCTATTGAGCTTAGAAGATCTGGTAAGTTTTCCTGTTTTAAAATGAATGTTTCTGATTTTTAAAGTTTGCTTTAAAATATTTTATGAAGACATGCTGTAAAATATTCTGATAGTTAATTGAGGGTATACTAACCTTATCAATATATAATGCTGTACATATATTTGTAAGAGATTAGAGCCAATATGCTTTCAGTAAGAATGTAAGAAAACAGACTTTTTGATAGCTGCATAGGTGATTAAAATTCTAAATCTAACATGTGCAGTTTAAATGACACCTCAGACATGCTCCTTTCTTCTGCAACAGAATGGGGGCATCTTGGTGGATGTAGATACTGCTCCGCATTCAACTGTCATCAGCTTTTCTGACTACCATGAGGGATGTGCACCTGCCCTAATAATAAACCACACACAGTGGGACGTCCTCTCGTACAAACAGAGGTATGACATAAAAAGGTTTCGTAGAAAATCTCGTGTCCGACTCCTGCAACCCCATGGTCTATGGTCCGCCAGGCTCCTCTGTCCATAGGCTTTTCCAGGCAAGAATTCTGGAGTGGGTAGCTATTTCCTTCTTCAGGGGATATGTCTGACCCAGTGATCGAACACCAGTCTCCTGCACTGCAGGTGGATTCTTTATGGACTGAGTAACTAGGAAAGCCCCCTGGTCTGCTCTTACTTCTTGGAAGTACTTGGAACTAGATATGTTTCACATCGCACATGTTTTCAGATTTTAGAAAGGTAATAGGGAAGCTTATTGCTAATACCCTTAGCAAGTGTTGAGACAGTACTATGTAACCAAACACATTAGTATTCCTGCAGCAAAATGTGTGAACATTTATGATAAGTGAGATAAAGGAAACTATTAATGGTTTCACATCAGTTCAGATCAAGTATTGCTGCCACATGACTTTGGACACCAAGCTTAGAGATAAGTGTCTGAACTTCTGAATCTTTTTATATTTCAGAATTGCATACAAGAAACTGTGAACTTGTTTGAACATTATCATTCTTTCCTAGTGTCATGATGCTCAGCGAACCTCTTCCTGTAAATCCATACCTAGTTTTTTTTTTTTTAGCAATAGTAGAATATTAAACAGGAGGGCAGAGGATTAAAGGAGGATTGAAGTGGAAGATTGAATAGTGATGTTGAATGTATTGTAGGACAGGCTGATAGGAATTTTGTCATTTCTTCTCTGTGTTATCGTTTAGCTTGGGTGATGCCTTTAAGTAATGATATAACAGGTAGCTTTAAATCCTTACAATATGTATTATGTATTTGCAGAGAATTATTATTATAAATCTTCAAGGCATGATTTTTATGTGTGTATATATATAATATAAAGCAATAATATACCCTTTATACACATACATATATATACATATACATATATATATGTATATATATAAAAATAAAATAATGTCTTGCCAGGAATTCCCTGGTGGTCCAGAGTTTAAGAGTCCACCTGCTGGGCTTCCCCTGGTGGTCCAGTGGGTAGGGACACTGCCTTGCAGTGCAAGGGGCGCTGGTTCGATCCCTGGCCTGGGAAGATCCCACGTGCCGCGAAGCGGCTGGACCGATGTGTCCAATTACAGAGCCGAAGCTCTGGAGCGCATGCACCCAGAGCCGGGGCTCTGCAACGACAGACGCCACCGCGATGGGAGGCCCATGGGAGGCCCACAGGAGCCAAAGAACAAAGACGGATGAAAATAGAGAAATGAAAGACCAATAGAAGTGCCCCGCCCGCTTCCCTCCCTCCCCAACCCGAGCCCCACCCAAAATAAATAAATAAATCTTTAAAAAAAAAAAAAAGAGTCCACCTGCTAATACAGGGGACACGGGTTTGATCCGTGGTCTGGGAAGATCCTGCATGCAGCAGAGCAAGCTAAGCCCAAGCTCGTCTGCCACAGCTCCTGAGCCCAGATGCACAACTACTGAAGCCCAAGTGCATGCTAGACCTTACACTCCACCACAGGAGGAACCATGACAGTCAGAATCCCACACACCTCAACAGAGTAGCCTCCATTCACTGCAACTAGAGAAAGCCCTCAGACAGCAATAAACACCCAGCACAGCTGAAAATAAATAAATCAATTTTTTTAAAAAAACAATGCCTTGCAGGTTTAACGTATTCTTAACCTCTTATGGCTTGAATCTGCTGAACAATTTAATAAAAGCTTTTGATTAGATTGGGATTAAACCCTAATTGAGTTACTTTTTATTTTCTTTTAGTTCTTTGTAAAGTCTTTTGTATTATCTAGACCAGTACTTCTTAAACATAAATATCAATATTAAGATCTCTAAGAAATCGTATTAAAATGCAGGTTTTGATTTAGTAGGTTTTAGTAGGCTCCAGCATTTTGCACTTTGCATCAAGCCTCCAGGTAATGCTAATGCTGCTGGGCTATAGACCACATTTGGTGTAGCAGTGGTACGGACCCTTTTTTTGTTGTTTTTCTCTCTGAGATTCTTATTTCTTATGCATTTCTTTTGATTGAAATCTTCTATTTGGGGCTTCCCTGGTGGTCCAGTGGGTAGCAAGTCCGCCTTGCAGTGCAAGGGGCACCAGTTTGATCGCTTGCCCGGGAAGATCCGTGGAGCTGCTGGATGAGTGTGTCCAGTTATGAGCCAGCACCCTGGAGCACATGCGCCCAGAGTCGGTGCTCTGCAGTGAGAGAGGCCACTGCAATGGGAGGCCCACACAGGCCAAAGAGTGAAGATGGATGACAATAAATAAATAAAAAACCAATAAAAGAGGCCAAAATTTAAAAAAAAAGAAATCTTCCATTTGAGTACCCGGTAAAGTTCTCTGCTCTAAAAAATTTTACTATTCACACCCTTTTCTGCAGATGAACTCTGATACCAGTCTGTTTACTGTAATGAATTTTGTTAGTGTGATCTTTCCTCAGTTCAGAGTATACTGAGGCTTCAGAAAAGGCAATATTCTTTTCCCTCAGGCTTCATTCAGGAAAATTATATCTAGGCAGAATTGTGTTTTGTTAACAAAGGTAGTTTTATAACGTGTTTATGCCGATCCGCTCCTCCATGAACTACAGGTCTAGGCTTCTCAAGGCCGCGCTATTTTTTTTCTTTTTTTTAAAGAAACACATTTTTTATTTATTTATTTTTGGCTTATTCTGGGTTTTCATGGCTGCTACAGGCTCTTCTCCAGTTGAAGGGACTAGGCTCAACAAACACATCTGTCACTGCAACTAGAAAGCCCTCAGACAGCAATAAACACCCAGCACAGCTGAAAATAAATAAATCAATTTTTTTAAAAAAACAATGCCTTGCAGGTTTAACGTATTCTTAACCTCTTATGGCTTGAATCTGCTGAACAATTTAATAAAAGCTTTTGATTAGATTGGGATTAAACCCTAATTGAGTTACTTTTTATTTTCTTTTAGTTCTTTGTAAAGTCTTTTGTATTATCTAGACCAGTACTTCTTAAACATAAATATCAATATTAAGATCTCTAAGAAATCGTATTAAAATGCAGGTTTTGATTTAGTAGGTTTTAGTAGGCTCCAGCATTTTGCACTTTGCATCAAGCCTCCAGGTAATGCTAATGCTGCTGGGCTATAGACCACATTTGGTGTAGCAGTGGTACGGACCCTTTTTTTGTTGTTTTTCTCTCTGAGATTCTTATTTCTTATGCATTTCTTTTGATTGAAATCTTCTATTTGGGGCTTCCCTGGTGGTCCAGTGGGTAGCAAGTCCGCCTTGCAGTGCAAGGGGCACCAGTTTGATCGCTTGCCCGGGAAGATCCGTGGAGCTGCTGGATGAGTGTGTCCAGTTATGAGCCAGCACCCTGGAGCACATGCGCCCAGAGTCGGTGCTCTGCAGTGAGAGAGGCCACTGCAATGGGAGGCCCACACAGGCCAAAGAGTGAAGATGGATGACAATAAATAAATAAAAAACCAATAAAAGAGGCCAAAATTTAAAAAAAAAGAAATCTTCCATTTGAGTCCCCGGTAAAGTTCTCTGCTCTAAAAAATTTTACTATTCACACCCTTTTCTGCAGATGAACTCTGATACCAGTCTGTTTACTGTAATGAATTTTGTTAGTGTGATCTTTCCTCAGTTCAGAGTATACTGAGGCTTCAGAAAAGGCAATATTCTTTTCCCTCAGGCTTCATTCAGGAAAATTATATCTAGGCAGAATTGTGTTTTGTTAACAAAGGTAGTTTTATAACGTGTTTATGCCGATCCGCTCCTCCATGAACTACAGGTCTAGGCTTCTCAAGGCCGCGCTATTTTTTTTCTTTTTTTTAAAGAAACACATTTTTTATTTATTTATTTTTGGCTTATTCTGGGTTTTCATGGCTGCTACAGGCTCTTCTCCAGTTGAAGGGAGTGGGGGCTACTCTCTAGTTGAGGTGAGCTGGCTTCTTGTTGCAGTGACTTCTCTTGTTGTGGAACTTGGGCTCTAGGGCTCACAGGCTTCAATGGTTGCGGCACATGGGCTCGACAGTTGTGGCTCCGAAGCTCTGGGGCACAGGCTCAATAGTTGTGGCTCACGGACTCAGTTGCTCTGCAGCATGTGGGATCTTCCTGGATCAGGGATTGAACTCGTGTCTCCTGCATTAGCAGGTGAACTCTTTACCACTGAGCTACCAGGGAAGCCCCTAGGCCGTGCTATTTTAACCTTCCCTCTGTTTCTGTTGCTGTGTTTCAGTGGGTCCAAGGAGGAGATGGTATTGCTGCCAAGAGAAGTTCGACTCTTTGCCTGGGAAGATCCCACTAGGACACGAAAACTTGCATGGAGTTATGCAGCGAATGTGGGGGAACATGATCTGTTAAAGGTATCATTTGACATGAATGAGTGTCATATGAAGTGCTTGATAACCAAGGAAGTTGATAAGTTAGCTCTACACCATCATCTTTGCCTCTACTGGACTAAAAATGAACTGCAAGTATTTTCAAAATAAGCTGCTTTAGGGCTTTAGACGGCAAGTAGTTAATACCAAGATGTACTAAATCAGTCAAAATACTTTGTTTGCAGTTTAAAATATAGGCCTGTTTCAGCTTGCCTAAAACCAGTACTTTTTTAATTGCTATTTTTTTGTAAGGAAGGAATTTTGAGGCTAAGTGAAAAACAACTTTATTTTCATACCACTGATAGCTGTAAGATTTTTTTAGGCATGTTTTTCCATATCAAAGCCATATGGTTTGTTAATTAAAGGAGTCTGACAGCAGCAAATTACCCCATATAAGAAACATAATGAAACATTTAGTGAAACACTATTTAAGTAGCTAAATTAATTCAATATGTTATTTCCTAGACTCTTAGACTTTGAGAAGGGCTTAAGAATTCATCTGCCAGGGACTTCCCTGGTGGTCCAGTGGATAGGACTCTACCTTCTCAATGCAGGGGGCTCAGGTTTGATTCCTGTTCAGAGAACTAGATCCCACATGCCGCAATTCAGAGTTCACATGTCTTAACTAAAGATCCCACGTGCCTCAGTGAAGACTGAAAATCTCACATGCTGCAAATAAGATCCGGTGCAGCCGAATACAATTCTTTTAGTTTTTAAAATAAAAGAATGCATCTGCCAGCCTCCCTCCCATATAGACATTGCTCCTCCGTAAGTGGTAGATCACCTGGTTTCTGGAGGATTATTTTCTATCCTGGAAAGTTCATACAGTGTCATATTCTACCGTCCAATAATGCCAGTTGTTAAAAAGCTCTCTTGGTTATTTAAAATAGTAATTGACCATAGTGACTGAATTTAGTTCAGTTCAGTCTCTCAGTCATGTCCGACTCTTTCCGACCCCATGGCCTGCAGCACACCGGGCTTCCCTGTCCTTCACCACCTCATGGAACTTGCTCAAACTCCTGTGACTGAATGATCCTCTCCTATATTCTGTCTGAAATACCCATAAATACAGAGATAGCCCTGCCCACTTTTGAAGAACCAAACAGATGGTTATGAGAGTCTCAGAGTGGTTTTCAGCCATTTAATGGAGCTCTCTTGCCTGCTTATGCTTTACTTTTTACAACAGAGAAACCCTCAAGGGTTGTAAGTGGTAGAGAGGAGCTTAAGTTCCCTGCTACTATTAGGTCTTTTGCTTAGAGACAAGGGAGCTTCAACCAGAAGTCCCTGTGCTGTGGTGGTGTATTTTCCTTCTCCTCACATTTCATGCTCCTCACCAATCATAGATCCCAGAAGGTAGTAGACAGACACTGGAGAGAAAGTGGTATTGCTGTCCTGAAAGAGGATATCAAGGTCTATAAATTAAGGCAAAGTCGTAAAGAATCCTGATAATAGTGTATTCACAGGATTGTGTTCTTAACCATTTCTTTTCTGTTTTGTGTTAGAGAACCAGACTAGGAAAAGTAGCTTACTGTGCCTCAGTCAGTCAGTAATCTGCCAAGGTTATGAAAACTGAGCTAGAAGCAAGGCAGTTACCCATTCCCTTGTCCCCTGGGTTGACCTGAGAAGGGAATTCTGCTCAGGCCCAAGGGAACGTGAGAAGGGACTTCAAAGAAAAGCCATATGGTACTGTAAGTCACTTTCCTCATTAACTGTGAATAAACATGAAAAAAAACACCACACACATGGAGTTTATGAAAAAATAATTCAGAAGAAAACTGTAGCATCATCCTAAACATTCAGAGGCAGATTATACTTCTGAAACTTTTTTACCACAGAAAGACCAGAGAAAATTTTCAGAATGTATGCCTGAGATCCCCAGAAAATTGAAAAGATGTGAAAAAAACACAGAGACAACAAAAGTTCATACAGTGTCATATTCTACCGTCCAATAATGCCAGTTGTTAAAAAGCTCTCTTGGTTATTTAAAATAGTAATTGACCATAGTGACTGAATTTAGTTCAGTTCAGTCTCTCAGTCATGTCCGACTCTTTCCGACCCCATGGCCTGCAGCACACCGGGCTTCCCTGTCCTTCACCACCTCATGGAACTTGCTCAAACTCCTGTGACTGAATGATCCTCTCCTATATTCTGTCTGAAATACCCATAAATACAGAGATAGCCCTGCCCACTTTTGAAGAACCAAACAGATGGTTATGAGAGTCTCAGAGTGGTTTTCAGCCATTTAATGGAGCTCTCTTGCCTGCTTATGCTTTACTTTTTACAACAGAGAAACCCTCAAGGGTTGTAAGTGGTAGAGAGGAGCTTAAGTTCCCTGCTACTATTAGGTCTTTTGCTTAGAGACAAGGGAGCTTCAACCAGAAGTCCCTGTGCTGTGGTGGTGTATTTTCCTTCTCCTCACATTTCATGCTCCTCACCAATCATAGATCCCAGAAGGTAGTAGACAGACACTGGAGAGAAAGTGGTATTGCTGTCCTGAAAGAGGATATCAAGGTCTATAAATTAAGGCAAAGTCGTAAAGAATCCTGATAATAGTGTATTCACAGGATTGTGTTCTTAACCATTTCTTTTCTGTTTTGTGTTAGAGAACCAGACTAGGAAAAGTAGCTTACTGTGCCTCAGTCAGTCAGTAATCTGCCAAGGTTATGAAAACTGAGCTAGAAGCAAGGCAGTTACCCATTCCCTTGTCCCCTGGGTTGACCTGAGAAGGGAATTCTGCTCAGGCCCAAGGGAACGTGAGAAGGGACTTCAAAGAAAAGCCATATGGTACTGTAAGTCACTTTCCTCATTAACTGTGAATAAACATGAAAAAAAACACCACACACATGGAGTTTATGAAAAAATAATTCAGAAGAAAACTGTAGCATCATCCTAAACATTCAGAGGCAGATTATACTTCTGAAACTTTTTTTTTTTACCACAGAAAGACCAGAGAAAATTTTCAGAATGTATGCCTGAGATCCCCAGAGTTATAAAGATATGATAGGAGAAAGATGGTGAAATAAAACACAGAGACAACAAAACCAAGTGAAAGGGGAGCAGGCAAGCAGTATATTCTGAACATACTATAGTAACACCATGTAATTCTAAATTTTAATTATAGAAATATAGATCAAAGATGGTGGCTTTTAAAAACAGCAATTATGAGAAGTAAAGTCAGTGATAAAATCATTCTGGAACAACTGAGAAAATGAAAATAAAGAAAAATTTGCTCTTATAGTAAAAGAAGGAAGCCTAAGGAAGTATAAAATAAGTGGCAAATGTCAGTACCATTCGTTGAGTATACATCGTGTGGTAATACTTGTTATATAGTGTCACGAAAATTCTTATGATTGAAACTTAAAACTGCTGGCTAGAATTGAAAACCAGACCTGCCTGATTTCACAGTCCCTGGACTTTTCCCACTAAACCATGCTTCTGATCAAGTATGTCAGTGATTGAAAATGGTTCAAATTCTCCTATTAAAAAAATCACATTCAGTTGAGGTTAAAAAAATAGCTTCTAACCAATGCTATTTACTTGAGATCTGCTTTACCTAAACTAACACAGAAAGTTAAAAGCATGAAGAGATGATAAACATTAAAAAGCAAACGGAAGTTAAAAAATTTTATGATTCAAAGCAAAATCATTAATAGAATATAATAATATGATAAAGAAGACTTGATAGCCATAAGACTTCATGCAGTGAATAATATTGCGTCAAAATGTAAAACTGCAAATATTGAAAGTCAACTGGAACACTGCTGTCTGTGGATATTAACAGACCAAATAGATGACAAGCAAATAGAACTAGAGAGTATTTGAATAATAACTAAGACTGAAGCAAGATACAAATCAAATTTTGCAGTTTATAAGGAAAAAATTAACTATCTTTAGTAGAGATCTCTGGAACATTTATAAAATTTGATCATGTTAGAGTGAAAAAATTGGACAGTGATATGTGGTGAAAGCAGTAGGTAGATTTTAGGCAACAGCAAATACCAACCGTTCCTGTGCTTTTGGTGATATCATTTATTTATTTATTTATTTATTTTTCCAAGAAAGCATGAAATGAAGAGCACATATTAGGTACTTATACTGCCTGTTGAAATGAATTGTTATTTTATTTGTTAAGTCCAGAATGAAAAAAGAAAATCATTATTTAAATCTCTGAAGGCACCTACCAAATCAAGCCTGGTATTTTTAAATACTATTAAAGACTGTCAGCCAAGAAGTCTTTTCTTAGGGAAACTTAGTACAAACTGATCACCATAGTTTGACTATTTAACAATGTGTATTAGTGGCGTTACAAACTATTAAAACCTAAAAATAAACAAGGTTAGTTTCACCAGAGGTTACTTTTCCAATAAACTTCTAAATCATCCTGTTCTCCACCTGAGGGACAAGTAAGCATTTTATGGCATTTTATAACATTGGTGTCTTTGAAGGAGACTCTTGTTCTTGCTAAGTGCCTTTTGAGCCTAATTAGGTAACTCAAACTAAGGTTTAAAAAAATTAAGCACTATTAATCTTTGTTATTGTTTGAAAAATTGGTGAGTATGTTTTAAAACAGATCATAACTTTAATTTGTTATTTTGACGGATTTCTGATTTATAGTCGTGCTTTTTTCTGTTTGTGGTTTTAATATGGAGTCTCTTTTGCACAGGATGAGTGTGGACAATTTCCCTATGATGCAAACATCCAGATACACTGGGTGTCATTCCTTGATGGGCGCCAGAGAGTCTTGCTTTTCACGGATGATGTTGCCTTGGTTTCCAAAGCTCTGCAGGCAGAAGAAATGGAACAGGCCAATCATGAAATAACTTTTTCTCTCCATAGTCTCGGGCTTTCGCTGGTTAACAATGAAACCAAGCAAGAAGTTTCCTATATTGGAATAACCAGGTATGGGAGAAGGAAGATAAGGATTCAGAAATCTTTAAAAGGCATTGAGTTCATATTATCAAGTTTGATGAGAGTACACAAATACCTGTTCTGAATCTGATGTACTGTATATTCTTTTCAGCAAAGCTTATTGAACAGTTGTTTTCACTGTCAGTTGAAAAGTCCCTAAGATAGAAGGATGCCTAAAATAATGTCTTTGCCTTTACAACAGCACTCATTAGTTTTTGGGAGAAAAGGCTTGCTTCTTTCCTTGTTGTTTGTATGTATTTTTTTTTAAGTGAATTAAAGAAACACTAAAAAAGAAAAAGCTGCAAAGAAGTATGAATGCATTCTGTGGTAGTTATAGAGGCTGGAGAAACTGGTGTGGATTGGGGAAGCCAATAATGATGAGTCACATAAATAATACGAATCGGATTTTAGCAGGAAACTTAAAGACTGTCAGCCAAGAAGTCTTTTCTTAGGGAAACTTAGTACAAACTGATCACCATAGTTTGACTATTTAACAATGTGTATTAGTGGCGTTACAAACTATTAAAACCTAAAAATAAACAAGGTTAGTTTCACCAGAGGTTACTTTTCCAATAAACTTCTAAATCATCCTGTTCTCCACCTGAGGGACAAGTAAGCATTTTATGGCATTTTATAACATTGGTGTCTTTGAAGGAGACTCTTGTTCTTGCTAAGTGCCTTTTGAGCCTAATTAGGTAACTCAAACTAAGGTTTAAAAAAATTAAGCACTATTAATCTTTGTTATTGTTTGAAAAATTGGTGAGTATGTTTTAAAACAGATCATAACTTTAATTTGTTATTTTGACGGATTTCTGATTTATAGTCGTGCTTTTTACTGTTTGTGGTTTTAATATGGAGTCTCTTTTGCACAGGATGAGTGTGGACAATTTCCCTATGATGCAAACATCCAGATACACTGGGTGTCATTCCTTGATGGGCGCCAGAGAGTCTTGCTTTTCACGGATGATGTTGCCTTGGTTTCCAAAGCTCTGCAGGCAGAAGAAATGGAACAGGCCAATCATGAAATAACTTTTTCTCTCCATAGTCTCGGGCTTTCGCTGGTTAACAATGAAACCAAGCAAGAAGTTTCCTATATTGGAATAACCAGGTATGGGAGAAGGAAGATAAGGATTCAGAAATCTTTAAAAGGCATTGAGTTCATATTATCAAGTTTGATGAGAGTACACAAATACCTGTTCTGAATCTGATGTACTGTATATTCTTTTCAGCAAAGCTTATTGAACAGTTGTTTTCACTGTCAGTTGAAAAGTCCCTAAGATAGAAGGATGCCTAAAATAATGTCTTTGCCTTTACAACAGCACTCATTAGTTTTTGGGAGAAAAGGCTTGCTTCTTTCCTTGTTGTTTGTATGTATTTTTTTTTAAGTGAATTAAAGAAACACTAAAAAAGAAAAAGCTGCAAAGAAGTATGAATGCATTCTGTGGTAGTTATAGAGGCTGGAGAAACTGGTGTGGATTGGGGAAGCCAATAATGATGAGTCACATAAATTGGGGGAAAAAGGAAAGAGTACGTAATCTTTATTGGGTAGTTGTTTAGAACTTTTTGATGATGATGGAACCAGGTTTTCTTTTCTCTCATTCTGCTTATACTTATATAAGAAGAATATTTGAATTTGTCTGTTTTGGTTTTTCAGTCACACTGACTTTGGTAAAAGACTCATTCTTTGTAGTCTTTTGAGACAATGGTTATCTACTATAGCCAGTATTGAGTCTCCCAATAACCATGTGTTTAGTGAAGTACAAAATTGAATAAAGGAAGAGGTCATGTATGGAATGTTCTTGTGCATCACTTGACAGATTAGTTGTGTGAGGAGCGTCTGCACCATTTGGGAATCCTGACAGGAATGAATGAGACTTCCTGTTGCCCCACATCCTTGCCAGCATTTAGTGTTATCAGTGGGGCACATTTTGGCTCTTCTAATAGGCTTGTAGTGGAATCTGATTGTTTTAATTTACCATTACCTAATTACATGTGATGTGGATTGAGCCTCTTTTCATATGCTTCTTTGTCATTTGAACCTCGTCTAATCTTTTGCCCTGTTTACAATTTTTTGTCATTGTTGAGTTTTAAGAGTTCTTTGTATATTTGGGGTACAGTAAGCCCCCTGCATGCAAACAAGTCCTGTTCCAAGAGCACGTTCATAAATTCAGTTTGTTCCTAAGTCCTACCAAGTTAGCCTAGGTACACAACTAACGTAGTCAGCTCTACGGTACTGTGGTGTAATTGGTTTATAGTACTTCTCATACAAATAATACATTTTAAAAAACAAAATAAAGAAAATATTTTTAATTTCCTAGTTTGATGAGAGTACACAAATACCCGTTCTGAATCTGATGTACTGTATATTCTTTTCAGCAAAGCTTATTGAACAGTTGTTTTCACTGTCAGTTGAAAAGTCCCTAAGATAGAAGGATGCCTAAAATAATGTCTTTGCCTTTACAACAGCACTCATTAGTTTTTGGGAGAAAAGGCTTGCTTCTTTCCTTGTTGTTTGTATGTATTTTTTTTTAAGTGAATTAAAGAAACACTAAAAAAGAAAAAGCTGCAAAGAAGTATGAATGCATTCTGTGGTAGTTATAGAGGCTGGAGAAACTGGTGTGGATTGGGGAAGCCAATAATGATGAGTCACATAAATTGGGGGAAAAAGGAAAGAGTACGTAATCTTTATTGGGTAGTTGTTTAGAACTTTTTGATGATGATGGAACCAGGTTTTCTTTTCTCTCATTCTGCTTATACTTATATAAGAAGAATATTTGAATTTGTCTTTTTTGGGTTTTTTCAGTCACACTGACTTTGGTAAAAGACTCATTCTTTGTAGTCTTTTGAGACAATGGTTATCTACTATAGCCAGTATTGAGTCTCCCAATAACCATGTGTTTAGTGAAGTACAAAATTGAATAAAGGAAGAGGTCATGTATGGAATGTTCTTGTGCATCACTTGACAGATTAGTTGTGTGAGGAGCGTCTGCACCATTTGGGAATCCTGACAGGAATGAATGAGACTTCCTGTTGCCCCACATCCTTGCCAGCATTTAGTGTTATCAGTGGGGCACATTTTGGCTCTTCTAATAGGCTTGTAGTGGAATCTGATTGTTTTAATTTACCATTACCTAATTACATGTGATGTGGATTGAGCCTCTTTTCATATGCTTCTTTGTCATTTGAACCTCGTCTAATCTTTTGCCCTGTTTACAATTTTTTGTCATTGTTGAGTTTTAAGAGTTCTTTGTATATTTGGGGTACAGTAAGCCCCCTGCATGCAAACAAGTCCTGTTCCAAGAGCACGTTCATAAATTCAGTTTGTTCCTAAGTCCTACCAAGTTAGCCTAGGTACACAACTAACGTAGTCAGCTCTACGGTACTGTGGTGTAATTGGTTTATAGTACTTCTCATACAAATAATACATTTTAAAAAAAAAACAAAATAAAGAAAATATTTTTAATTTCCTAGTACAGGATCTTGAAAAGTGCAGTAGTGCAGCACAACACCTGGCATCTCTTTGCTGTCCCAGCTGTGTCACCACTGCCTTATTCTTGCTCCTGGACATCCAGGACCTAAACCCGAGGCTCTGTACTGCTGAACTCCGTACAGAACGGTACATTAAAGTGCTCCAGAGCACGGCCTCTGGTAGAGGCGGCACACATTTCACAGCGTGCACCCAGCCCAGAAACTAACTTACATGATGGGACATGTGAACGCATATCTGCATCTTTGAAAGTTTGAAAGGTTTATATGTAGGGTACTTACTGTGTCAGTCTACTATCAGATATGTGTTTTACAAATATTTTCTCCCTGCCTTGTCTTTTTGTTCTAACAGTGTCTTTCACAGAGCAGAAATGGTCAATTTCAGGGAAATCCCACATCTTTTTTTTCTTTCATGGATTGTGGTTTTCATGATGTATTACCAAATTCCCTGCCAAACCCAGAGTCACTTCAGTTTTCTCCTCATTATCTCTAGGAATGTTACAGTTTTATGTTTGATACTTAGGTCTTCCATCTTGCTGGGTTTTTGCCTAAAATATCTCCATATGAAAAATTTTTGCTAATTCCTTAGTTCGTTAATGTCACTGTGTGACAGAAAAACATCTCCCCTGACTCTTTCCCCTGTACAGTTTTATGTAAAACACAGATATATTTTGGTGTTTAAAATCTCTTGTATAAATGTAATTTTCATAGGAAGTTGATGCTTGCAACAGTCTGGAGTTGAATGAAAATTCCACAGTCTTAATTATGTGTTTAATTGTTTTTCTTTGTGAATTATTTTAGTTCTGGTGCTGTTTGGGAGATGAAACCAAAACAGAAGTGGAAGCCATTTAGTCAAAAGCAAATAATTTTATTGGAAAAGTCCTATAAAAAATATCTGGAATCAAGAGATCTTGGCTGGATTAAACTAGATGATAATTTTGAAGTATGCCAAATTTATTTTTCTTATTTATGTCTTTTGTTGCATTGATGGTAGTAAATACAATTTCACTATCCAAGTAAAAATGTGTATGCAGAAAGTAATTTATTAGTAGGATTCATGTGAATAAGAAAATGTATTAGTACATTTTTATTTATGTTTTCATTTTTTATTAGGATCTTGAAAAGTGCAGTAGTGCAGCACACACCTGGCATCTCTTTGCTGTCCCAGCTGTGTCACCACTGCCTTATTCTTGCTCCTGGACATCCAGGACCTAAACCCGAGGCTCTGTACTGCTGAACTCCGTACAGAACGGTACATTAAAGTGCTCCAGAGCACGGCCTCTGGTAGAGGCGGCACACATTTCACAGCGTGCACCCAGCCCAGAAACTAACTTACATGATGGGACATGTGAACGCATATCTGCATCTTTGAAAGTTTGAAAGGTTTATATGTAGGGTACTTACTGTGTCAGTCTACTATCAGATATGTGTTTTACAAATATTTTCTCCCTGCCTTGTCTTTTTGTTCTAACAGTGTCTTTCACAGAGCAGAAATGGTCAATTTCAGGGAAATCCCACATCTTTTTTTTCTTTCATGGATTGTGGTTTTCATGATGTATTACCAAATTCCCTGCCAAACCCAGAGTCACTTCAGTTTTCTCCTCATTATCTCTAGGAATGTTACAGTTTTATGTTTGATACTTAGGTCTTCCATCTTGCTGGGTTTTTGCCTAAAATATCTCCATATGAAAAATTTTTGCTAATTCCTTAGTTCGTTAATGTCACTGTGTGACAGAAAAACATCTCCCCTGACTCTTTCCCCTGTACAGTTTTATGTAAAACACAGATATATTTTGGTGTTTAAAATCTCTTGTATAAATGTAATTTTCATAGGAAGTTGATGCTTGCAACAGTCTGGAGTTGAATGAAAATTCCACAGTCTTAATTATGTGTTTAATTGTTTTTCTTTGTGAATTATTTTAGTTCTGGTGCTGTTTGGGAGATGAAACCAAAACAGAAGTGGAAGCCATTTAGTCAAAAGCAAATAATTTTATTGGAAAAGTCCTATAAAAAATATCTGGAATCAAGAGATCTTGGCTGGATTAAACTAGATGATAATTTTGAAGTATGCCAAATTTATTTTTCTTATTTATGTCTTTTGTTGCATTGATGGTAGTAAATACAATTTCACTATCCAAGTAAAAATGTGTATGCAGAAAGTAATTTATTAGTAGGATTCATGTGAATAAGAAAATGTATTAGTACATTTTTAATTATATTGTTAATCATATACTGTGAAATGTTATTAAATATATTTCTTATCATCATTTTTATTATTTCCTCTATTTGCAAAGCAGATAGTTTCATGTATCTTGTTTTTAGGAAATTATGGGGAAATCAGGAGGGCTTATTGAAACTTTTCCTGTTCTGAATGATATCAGTATACTGCCAAAGGCTGTGCAAAATTGTATATCTCACTGATGAAAACCCTATAGAAAACTTGCCCAATAAATTCATTAAGTATAAGTGATAGTAGGACATGAGTAGATGTCAGTGAATAAACATGTACCCTACACAGGCCCCAACACTCCTGAAACTGAAAGTCACTTTTGCTCCAGTAAGAGCCCAGAAACTTGACTGAAGGTGCAGTCATACTTACAGTTTGGGGACCTCTTTGTCTTTGGTAGTTAAATTTGCATAATCACCATATCTGCTCCTAACCGCCGCCCTCCTCCCTATAAATGTTGGTCATGCTTAAATGAAGAAACACTATGCAGTTAATATCAGACATAAACTATTAACTATTTATAGTTTAACTATTAAAATAAAGTTTAAGTTTTATCTAGAATTATTCATTACTTGGGGTTTTTGGGCTTCCAAGATGGTGCTAGTGGTAAAGAAGTCACCTGACAATGCAGGAGATGTAAGAGATGCAGGTTTGATCCCTGGGTGGGGAAGATCCCCTGGAGGTGGGCATGACAATCCACTCTGTATTCTTGCCTGGAGTACACAAGAACAGAGGAGCCTGGTGGACTACAATCCATAGGGTCAAAAAGAGTTGGACACGACTGAAGTGACTTAGCACAGCACAGTACAGCATTGATGTTTTTTTAAAAATAAAAAGCATGGCTTACTTCCTTTAAGTACAGTTCATATAGTTGAAAAGTTCTCCAGTTGTTTTCTTACTTTCCTCCTAACCTTGGTAGAAAGGTGATGATTCTGCTTCAAACATCTCAACTGTAGGTCATCTTAAGGTAGATGATAATTTTGAAGTATGCCAAATTTATTTTTCTTATTTATGTCTTTTGTTGCATTGATGGTAGTAAATACAATTTCACTATCCAAGTAAAAATGTGTATGCAGAAAGTAATTTATTAGTAGGATTCATGTGAATAAGAAAATGTATTAGTACATTTTTAATTATATTGTTAATCATATACTGTGAAATGTTATTAAATATATTTCTTATCATCATTTTTATTATTTCCTCTATTTGCAAAGCAGATAGTTTCATGTATCTTGTTTTTAGGAAATTATGGGGAAATCAGGAGGGCTTATTGAAACTTTTCCTGTTCTGAATGATATCAGTATACTGCCAAAGGCTGTGCAAAATTGTATATCTCACTGATGAAAACCCTATAGAAAACTTGCCCAATAAATTCATTAAGTATAAGTGATAGTAGGACATGAGTAGATGTCAGTGAATAAACATGTACCCTACACAGGCCCCAACACTCCTGAAACTGAAAGTCACTTTTGCTCCAGTAAGAGCCCAGAAACTTGACTGAAGGTGCAGTCATACTTACAGTTTGGGGACCTCTTTGTCTTTGGTAGTTAAATTTGCATAATCACCATATCTGCTCCTAACCGCCGCCCTCCTCCCTATAAATGTTGGTCATGCTTAAATGAAGAAACACTATGCAGTTAATATCAGACATAAACTATTAACTATTTATAGTTTAACTATTAAAATAAAGTTTAAGTTTTATCTAGAATTATTCATTACTTGGGGTTTTTGGGCTTCCAAGATGGTGCTAGTGGTAAAGAAGTCACCTGACAATGCAGGAGATGTAAGAGATGCAGGTTTGATCCCTGGGTGGGGAAGATCCCCTGGAGGTGGGCATGACAATCCACTCTGTATTCTTGCCTGGAGTACACAAGAACAGAGGAGCCTGGTGGACTACAATCCATAGGGTCAAAAAGAGTTGGACACGACTGAAGTGACTTAGCACAGCACAGTACAGCATTGATGTTTTTTTAAAAATAAAAAGCATGGCTTACTTCCTTTAAGTACAGTTCATATAGTTGAAAAGTTCTCCAGTTGTTTTCTTACTTTCCTCCTAACCTTGGTAGAAAGGTGATGATTCTGCTTCAAACATCTCAACTGTAGGTCATCTTAAGGTAGATCTTTTGATCAGACCTAGAGATTAATATTTTCCTCTTTTAGTTTGTGAGTAAGTGGATATTTAAAATGATCTTCACTGCTCATCCCAGCTAATTACAAGCATATCTACTTTTTTCCCAGGTGAACTTCAGCAAAGACCCAATGGAAATGCGCCTTCCTTCTCGGTGCCCTATAAAACGAGATTTTTTATCAGGAATTCAGGTTGAATTTAAGCAGTCCCCTCACCAAAGAAGTTTAAGGGCCAGATTGTACTGGCTTCAGGTAACATTGTCATCCTGTTCATTGAATATATCTAATCAGTTTGGGAATCTTGGGTAGGAATTTTTTTTTTTTACGAGGTACTATCATACAACAGAATTGGTGTCTTTCTTTTGGTTTATATGTTTATTCTCCTTTCACGTATCCTGTAGATTCACCATACTTACCATCCAAGGCTAAATGACTGTTGAGATTTTAATTTGACCAGTTAGCTTGCCAGAGTGTTTTCTTATACTGAAATTTTTTTTTTTGGCCCCTTCCATTGGTCTTTCATTTATTTATTCTCATCCATCTTTGTTCTTTGGCCTGTGTGGTCCTCCCATCGAAGTGGCCTCTCTCGTTGCAGAGCACCAGCTCTGGGCGCATACGCTCCAGAGCTCCAGCTCAGTAGTTGGACACATCGGTCTAGCCACTCTGTGGCACGTGAGATCTTCCCAGGCCAGGGATCGAACTGGCACCTCTTACACTGCAAGGTAGTGTCCTTACCCACTGGACCACCAGGGAAGCCCTGAAATTGTTATTTTTAGTGTTTCTTTGATTTTTATTATGGAATCCCAAATTAAGATTTATTTTATTCTATATGGGAATGAGCAGGGCTTTATTGGAGGCTGTTTTTGCCTGCTTGTTTGCTTGATCCTTGCCTACCTCCATGTCTGGCTTTTAACTATGGATTACTACTATTTAGGATATTTCTATTCTCTTTTTCTAATACCTAACCTCTAATTTAATATCCAGTCTCCACTTACATTTTTATTTAAGTTATAGATGGTTGAAGTCTCGCATGATCCATTTGTTACAGATATTTCTGTTAATGGTGTTCAGGCTGCACAAGTACAATTCCAGTGCAGTTATGAGGATGTTTATGTATTCCTTTATGTGCAAACTTGCCTTTTGTGAGATATGTAAGAATTTTAGATTTAACATGAAATATTTAATAGCAGCACATACAAACAGATGCTTATTTATGACATAATTAGTGGCATCTTCTTTAATATGTCCATGAAACAAAAATTTAAATTAAATTCTGCTGAATCAGTTTTCTTTTCTTTTTTTTTAGGTTGATAGTCAGTTACCAGGTACAGTGTTTCCTGTTGCATTTCATCCTGTGGCCCCTCCAAAATCTATTGCCTTGGATTCAGGTAAGAAAAAATTAAAATGAGCTATAACCTTTATCTAAAAGTTGAATAGCTATCATTTTGTCCTACTGGAAAGCTTAATTGCCTTTTTTCTGTTTTCTTTCTTCCTTTTAGAGCCCAAACCTTTCATTGATGTGAGCATCATCACGAGATTTAATGAGTACAGTAAAGTCTTACAGTTCAAGTAAGTAAAATTTCCCTTGTTCATCTAAAGGAATTTAAAATGAGACTATGCATTGAAAATAAATTTTATTCTTTTGAAAGTGACTTATGTATAAAAATTATTTTTCACCCGAGCATATCAATCTACTTTTTGGTCAAGTGATTTTCTATGTTGAAACATATTTTAATCATAGCCTCTATATATTTTAAAGTATAAAATTCCTTCAATCATTTCTCCCCTTTGTCACTTCTATTAGAATATAAAGTAGTCAGTGAAATATAAATGATGTGTTGGTGAGGTGTGTTCTTTAAAGTAATTCCTGTGGACTTTAAAAATTAGATAATACCTACTACATCCTCTTTGTTTTCATCTCTTCCATAACCTGTTAGAGAATTTGGGACTTCAGATGCTAAGTGTTAATACAGCAGTATTATCTCTAGTGAAACCTTTAATTGAAAAAAATATCTCTGTCTACATAGACTTTGATCTTGTTAAGTAACCCTTTTTCTAGAGATCATAAAACAAGATCTTGCAGTGATTTGGGGCCAAAAATCAAAGTTTTAACATGGAAAATTACAAGATTTGATAGAAAGCCCTTTTTTCATTTTAAAAAAACATTTTCTATTAAAAACATTTGTTTATTTTTTTCCTTAGGTATTTTATGGTTCTCATTCAGGAAATGGCCTTAAAAGTTGATCAGGGGTTTCTAGGAGCTATTACTTCACTGTTTACCCCAACAACGGATCCTGAAGCTGAAAGAAAATGGGTAATAATATTTATTTCTTGGAAGATTATGAAATAGAAAATTATATCCACCATTCTTTGCAATAATTGTAGTAGAAAAAAAATGAAAATAGAAATTCTTTGTTTATTTTTTTCAGGCAGAGTTAATCCGGGAAGACTCTGATGCCATAAACACAGGATTGGTGGAGGCCTCAGTGACCGACACATCCATTCTTAGTTTCTTCGAACATTTCCATATTTCTCCTATCAAGGTTTGTTGTCATTATTGTTTGGAATATTTGACAGCAGTATTGTAGAACTTTTAAAGGACCTGTGTACAAATGCAGGTTTTAATTTGTTGTGTCAAGTATTTGGTGGGAGTTTTGTTTGATGAATTGAAATAATTAAGACAGTTCTTGGTAACATATGTACAACCATAATTTCCACAGAGAAACCACCAGAGCATGATCTCTAGTCTTTGTTTTTTGGTCAAGTGATTTTCTATGTTGAAACATATTTTAATCATAGCCTCTATATATTTTAAAGTATAAAATTCCTTCAATCATTTCTCCCCTTTGTCACTTCTATTAGAATATAAAGTAGTCAGTGAAATATAAATGATGTGTTGGTGAGGTGTGTTCTTTAAAGTAATTCCTGTGGACTTTAAAAATTAGATAATACCTACTACATCCTCTTTGTTTTCATCTCTTCCATAACCTGTTAGAGAATTTGGGACTTCAGATGCTAAGTGTTAATACAGCAGTATTATCTCTAGTGAAACCTTTAATTGAAAAAAATATCTCTGTCTACATAGACTTTGATCTTGTTAAGTAACCCTTTTTCTAGAGATCATAAAACAAGATCTTGCAGTGATTTGGGGCCAAAAATCAAAGTTTTAACATGGAAAATTACAAGATTTGATAGAAAGCACTTTTTTCATTTTAAAAAACATTTTCTTTTAAAAAACATTTGTTTATTTTTTTCCTTAGGTATTTTATGGTTCTCATTCAGGAAATGGCCTTAAAAGTTGATCAGGGGTTTCTAGGAGCTATTACTTCACTGTTTACCCCAACAACGGATCCTGAAGCTGAAAGAAAATGGGTAATAATATTTATTTCTTGGAAGATTATGAAATAGAAAATTATATCCACCATTCTTTGCAATAATTGTAGTAGAAAAAAAATGAAAATAGAAATTCTTTGTTTATTTTTTTCAGGCAGAGTTAATCCGGGAAGACTCTGATGCCATAAACACAGGATTGGTGGAGGCCTCAGTGACCGACACATCCATTCTTAGTTTCTTCGAACATTTCCATATTTCTCCTATCAAGGTTTGTTGTCATTATTGTTTGGAATATTTGACAGCAGTATTGTAGAACTTTTAAAGGACCTGTGTACAAATGCAGGTTTTAATTTGTTGTGTCAAGTATTTGGTGGGAGTTTTGTTTGATGAATTGAAATAATTAAGACAGTTCTTGGTAACATATGTACAACCATAATTTCCACAGAGAAACCACCAGAGCATGATCTCTAGTCTTTGAATTAATAACCCCTTTCTAAAAGGAAGAAGCTGACAAAAGCACTTCTTAATTAAGCAAAGTGCTCACCAACATTTAATGTTTTGGTTGCACTTTGTGAGTGCTATCACTGAATAGAAAGCTATAATGGGTGCCCTAACCAGAATGTGAAAATGCTGAAGTCGCTGTTATACTGTTGATGTGGTGTTTTTCACCCTTCCAAAATTTGGTTGTAACTAAGGGAGTGGAAAATTGAATACCTTTCACTTGCCTGATTTTGTCCTTTATGAACCCATTTCCTTATCTCCTTTTGTTATTCTTTTTAACTTTTATAGGGAAAGGTGACTGCTTTAGAGAATTCACAAATGCTGTCAGCCATAAAGCCCTAAACTTGTGTAATGGGCCGGATTTACAATTAAGTAACTCTTTAAAAGTATTGTTGATCCTTTACATTCTCAAAAAGTGTTCACAGCCCGTTATTGTCAGTTGCATTCACCAATCCATTTATCTAATTGAAAGGTACATTCGTTTGTATCTGGACAATTTGGCTTCTATTATTGCAGATTATTTTTCTTTTAGTTGCACTTGAGTTTGTCTTTGGGTTCTGGCGGTGACGCATCAGACCAAGAAAAACAGGAGATGATTCCGATTCATTCTGTCAATCTGCTGTTGAAAAGCATCGGTGCTACTCTAACTGATGTGGATGACCTTATATTCAAGTAAGACTTCTGTTCAAGTATACTGGGAGGCTTGTATACCAGGGTGCTGTTTCTGGATATTCACTCTCTTCATTTGTTCTGGAAGTTAGCTTGGAAAAAATGGTAATTCTTACTAATTACACTTTAATAGTTTGGTCCCTTTCTAATTATACTGTTTAGGTATACTTGTTTTACTCATGAAGATAAGGTAGAGTGATATTTTCTTCAGTTATCAGTATCTAAATAATGCATGAATATACTATAAACATTGAATTATTTTAGTAGTATGTTATAAATTGATCATGTTTTAAAAGGAATTATATTTAGAAATATATAACAAGAGGATTAGATTTCAGTATAATTACATGGCAAAGTATAGATAATAGCTTTTTGCTATGCTTAATATAGGAATATTTGTGTTTGCCAGACACACAAATTCGATGAATGTTTATTGAACTGAATATTCAGCAGTGGTATTAGAGAAAAAAATTCATTACCACTATCTTCACCTCACGTGTACACTATCAGATTTCATAGGAATTGAAGAGTAAATGTAACATTCAAATAGAAAAACAAAGACTAAGAAAAGATAGAAGTTAATTGCTCCTGAATCTCTGAATAAAAGGGAACTTTCCTGTGTTTAAAAACAATGAAAAAAACCCTGGTGAAAAAATAAAATTGATTTGACCACAAAAATAATTAAACTCTTACAACAAACAAAATCAATGAAAATAATTAAAAAGCAAAGAACTGGGGCTTCCCTGGTGGTGCCGTGGTTTAAGGACACTGCCTTGCAGTGCAAGGGGCACCGATTTGATCCCTAGCCTGGGAAGATCCCACATGCCAAGAGGCCGGATTTACAATTAAGTAACTCTTTAAAAGTATTGTTGATCCTTTACATTCTCAAAAAGTGTTCACAGCCCGTTATTGTCAGTTGCATTCACCAATCCATTTATCTAATTGAAAGGTACATTCGTTTGTATCTGGACAATTTGGCTTCTATTATTGCAGATTATTTTTCTTTTAGTTGCACTTGAGTTTGTCTTTGGGTTCTGGCGGTGACGCATCAGACCAAGAAAAACAGGAGATGATTCCGATTCATTCTGTCAATCTGCTGTTGAAAAGCATCGGTGCTACTCTAACTGATGTGGATGACCTTATATTCAAGTAAGACTTCTGTTCAAGTATACTGGGAGGCTTGTATACCAGGGTGCTGTTTCTGGATATTCACTCTCTTCATTTGTTCTGGAAGTTAGCTTGGAAAAAATGGTAATTCTTACTAATTACACTTTAATAGTTTGGTCCCTTTCTAATTATACTGTTTAGGTATACTTGTTTTACTCATGAAGATAAGGTAGAGTGATATTTTCTTCAGTTATCAGTATCTAAATAATGCATGAATATACTATAAACATTGAATTATTTTAGTAGTATGTTATAAATTGATCATGTTTTAAAAGGAATTATATTTAGAAATATATAACAAGAGGATTAGATTTCAGTATAATTACATGGCAAAGTATAGATAATAGCTTTTTGCTATGCTTAATATAGGAATATTTGTGTTTGCCAGACACACAAATTCGATGAATGTTTATTGAACTGAATATTCAGCAGTGGTATTAGAGAAAAAAATTCATTACCACTATCTTCACCTCACGTGTACACTATCAGATTTCATAGGAATTGAAGAGTAAATGTAACATTCAAATAGAAAAACAAAGACTAAGAAAAGATAGAAGTTAATTGCTCCTGAATCTCTGAATAAAAGGGAACTTTCCTGTGTTTAAAAACAATGAAAAAAACCCTGGTGAAAAAATAAAATTGATTTGACCACAAAAATAATTAAACTCTTACAACAAACAAAATCAATGAAAATAATTAAAAAGCAAAGAACTGGGGCTTCCCTGGTGGTGCCGTGGTTTAAGGACACTGCCTTGCAGTGCAAGGGGCACCGATTTGATCCCTAGCCTGGGAAGATCCCACATGCCACAGAGCAGCTGGACCGATGTGTCCAACTACCGAGCCAGAGCTCTGGAGCACATGCGCCCCGAGCCGGTGCTCTGCAATGAGAGCCACTGCAAGGGGAGGCCCACATAGGCCAAAGAACAAAGGTGGATGAAAACAGATGAAAGACCAATAGACCTGGCCAAAAACAAAAAACAAAAAAACAAAGAACTGGAAAAATACGACAAGTATAGCAAAAGACTAATGGTTCTAATTTTTTACCTAAAAATTCCAGTGCCATAGGTACCAGAGAACAATGTAAGGTAATTCACAAAAGGGAAGTTATGGTGGCTAATAGATACAAGAAATGTTTAGCTTTATTATTTATCAAAGAATACATGCAAGTTAGAGCAAATTATCAAAGATTTCAGAATATGAGAACTCTTAGTGCTAGAGAGGGATGCATCTAAGAAATGGACGCTTTTATTTTTTTCTTATCTTATGCATGAGTAGAAAGGACTATGTATCAAGAGTCAGATGTTTTTGTAGTCTTTCACTCTAGTTATTTTGGGTAGGAATTTGGTCCAAAAAATGATCTTGAAATGCAACCAAAATTATATTCAGGATACACATGGTAACACTACTTATGTCAAAATTTAGAAATGTCTGCCAGTGAAAGAATTGACACATCACATAATGGAATGCTATGTGTTATTAAAAATAGTTACTTAAAATGTTAAAAACCTAGAAGAATATTTATCTACGATGTTGAGTATAAAAACCCATACAGAGTGTTTTAGTATTTTTCAGTTGCACAGCAAAGAAAGAATTTGAAGTGGAAAATGAAGAAAAGAAAATGCTATTTAAAAAAAATCCACTGTGTAGTGGAATTATGGTCACCTTTTTAAAACATTTAACTCTGTATGTGTTTATGGAAGATGTGCATGAGAATGTATGATTTTTATAATAATTTTGGCATCTGAATATTTATGATGTCAAATAAATTATCTGTACAAACCTAATTGTGAATGAGCAATAATTAATTTGTCATTGACATTTTAAGTCTTTTTTTTTTTCCAAAAAATAATCTTAGTGTTTTTGACTCTTTCTCCTCCCAGACTTGCTTATTATGAAATTCGGTATCAGTTTTATAACAGAGATCAGCTCATGTGGAGTGTGGTTAGACATTACAGTGAACAGGTAATTTCCTATCATTTTAATAGTAACTCATCAGGAAGATACTTCATAAAATATCAAAACATATCTGTATGTGATTGTACAGTGTGTGATGTTCACCTTACTTACTGAAATTCACAACTTCTTACTTTTTGGTTTTCTTGAATGATTAATTTCTATTTCTACTTCATTAGTTCTTCCCCCCACTATATATAAACCTTTTCAAAAGTTTCCTCTAGTGTTTTTTCCCTTTGCAATTATACATTTATCACTTGGGGAAAGAAGAATGATTTTGGAATCATAATATTTTATTCCTTCAGTGACTATAGTTTCTAAGCATAGTGTGCTAGAATTATGAGGAAACCAGGTTTCTCTCCATGCCTGTTGCTCCATGGTTCGAATTCTATGCACAGACTCAGTACTTGTTTGAGGGCACTAGCGTACCATTGGCTTCCCAGGTGGCGCTTTGTGGTAAGAACCCACCTGCCAATGCAGGAGACTTGACACACAGGTTTGATCCCTGGGTTGGGAAGATTCCCTGGAGGAGGGCATGGTGACCCACTCCAGTATTCTTGCCTGGAAAATTCCGTGAGCAGAGGAGACTGGCGGGCTATAGTCCATGGAGTCTCGAAGAGTTGGACAGGACTGAAGCAACTGAGCACACACACACAGGTACCATTGCTATGGGTAGCATTCAACTCTCCTTCCTCTGCTGAAAAAGGTCTTTGCTCTTTTTTTATTTTTGCCATTTTTTTAAATTTTGCTTCTTTGCTTTTACAGAGTTTTGTTGTTTACAGATATGTATAATCACAGATTAGTCGTATGTATATCTCATCCCCCACATCCCACCTCTCCAAGCCATCGCATAGCCCCCATGTCAGATCCTTTAACCCACAGCGCATTGACAATAGTTATCCCTTTTACATATGATAGTGTAGGGCTCCATGTATTTAGACATATTTCTTTTTTAATCATGTTCAAGTAAGGATATTTTTTCATTTGTCTTTTTGTTTGGGTTATCAACCCATCTGATTCATAGCAATGCTGATAATAATGTGACACAAATATGCACAGTTATTGAAACATATAATTGTTTAATCAGCTCAGGGAGTGTGGTTAGACATTACAGTGAACTTTCATAAAAGGAAGATACTTCATAAAATATCAAAACATATCTGTATGTGATTGTACAGTGTGTGATGTTCACCTTACTTACTGAAATTCACAACTTCTTACTTTTTGGTTTTCTTGAATGATTAATTTCTATTTCTACTTCATTAGTTCTTCCCCCCACTATATATAAACCTTTTCAAAAGTTTCCTCTAGTGTTTTTTCCCTTTGCAATTATACATTTATCACTTGGGGAAAGAAGAATGATTTTGGAATCATAATATTTTATTCCTTCAGTGACTATAGTTTCTAAGCATAGTGTGCTAGAATTATGAGGAAACCAGGTTTCTCTCCATGCCTGTTGCTCCATGGTTCGAATTCTATGCACAGACTCAGTACTTGTTTGAGGGCACTAGCGTACCATTGGCTTCCCAGGTGGCGCTAGTGGTAAAGAACCCACCTGCCAATGCAGGAGACTTGACACACAGGTTTGATCCCTGGGTTGGGAAGATTCCCTGGAGGAGGGCATGGTGACCCACTCCAGTATTCTTGCCTGGAAAATTCCGTGAGCAGAGGAGACTGGCGGGCTATAGTCCATGGAGTCTCGAAGAGTTGGACAGGACTGAAGCAACTGAGCACACACACACAGGTACCATTGCTATGGGTAGCATTCAACTCTCCTTCCTCTGCTGAAAAAGGTCTTTGCTCTTTTTTTATTTTTGCCATTTTTTTAAATTTTGCTTCTTTGCTTTTACAGAGTTTTGTTGTTTACAGATATGTATAATCACAGATTAGTCGTATGTATATCTCATCCCCCACATCCCACCTCTCCAAGCCATCGCATAGCCCCCATGTCAGATCCTTTAACCCACAGCGCATTGACAATAGTTATCCCTTTTACATATGATAGTGTAGGGCTCCATGTATTTAGACATATTTCTTTTTTAATCATGTTCAAGTAAGGATATTTTTTCATTTGTCTTTTTGTTTGGGTTATCAACCCATCTGATTCATAGCAATGCTGATAATAATGTGACACAAATATGCACAGTTATTGAAACATATAATTGTTTAATAGGCATCCTCAGCCATGCAAGGTCAGTATAAGAGACCTCCCGTTTTATAGATGAAAAGAGCAGGGCCTACAGAGATTACCTGACTTTTCCAAGATTATATGACTGTCAAAAGGCAGACTCGGCTTCAAACCTTAGCTCTCTCCAACTTGAAAGCCCTGTGTAAAGTATGAACATAATGCCTAGCACATGGTAAAAGGTCACTACAGAGTTTGCCTAGGGTAGTCACCATCCTGCTTTTTCCCCATTGCATTATGATGTTGTTTCTTAAAATGGTTGCAAGGAGCTTCATTTGTTTATTTTTTTTCCCCTGTAGTTCTTGAAACAGATGTATGTCCTTGTATTGGGCTTAGATGTGCTTGGAAACCCGTTTGGATTAATTAGAGGTCTGTCTGAAGGCTTCGAAGCTTTGTTCTATGAACCCTTCCAGGTATTAATCTTTTATTTATTTTAAGTGTGGTATAGAAAAATGGATGTTCTATTTTTTATGACAGGTCGTCTGTCTTTTACTTTTATCAGGAAACTGAATAATGTTTAAATACTAAGTATTTCACTCTTACGTATTTTCAGAATTACTAGAGATAGCTGTAAAAGAGTGTTTTAGAACTAATTGAGCACTTTTAGTATCTGGGTAATAAAACATGCCTAACGTTGTCTAGGATTTAATGTAGTTGTTAGGAAAAGTGCTCAGTAGACTGAGAACATTTGAAAGCTGTTTCACCACTGTGGAAAGAACTAGTGGGGCATTGAAAGCTGACTTTGTTTCATAGTCAGATGTTCATCCCCCTTTTTTGCTGAAAGGTCTTTGCTCTTTTTATTTTTGCCATTTTTAAATTTTGCTTCTTTGCTTAGTTTTGTTGTTTACAGATATGTATAATCACAGATTAGTCGTATGTATATCTCATCCCCACATCCCACCTCTCCAAGCCATCGATAGCCCCCATGTCAGATCCTTTAACCCACAGCGCATTGACAATAGTTATCCCTTTTACATATGATAGTGTAGGGCTCCATGTATTTAGACATATTTCTTTTTTAATCATGTTCAAGTAAGGATATTTTTTCATTTGTCTTTTTGTTTGGGTTATCAACCCATCTGATTCATAGCAATGCTGATAATAATGTGACACAAATATGCACAGTTATTGAAACATATAATTGTTTAATAGGCATCCTCAGCCATGCAAGGTCAGTATAAGAGACCTCCCGTTTTATAGATGAAAAGAGCAGGGCCTACAGAGATTACCTGACTTTTCCAAGATTATATGACTGTCAAAAGGCAGACTCGGCTTCAAACCTTAGCTCTCTCCAACTTGAAAGCCCTGTGTAAAGTATGAACATAATGCCTAGCACATGGTAAAAGGTCACTACAGAGTTTGCCTAGGGTAGTCACCATCCTGCTTTTTCCCCATTGCATTATGATGTTGTTTCTTAAAATGGTTGCAAGGAGCTTCATTTGTTTATTTTTTTTCCCCTGTAGTTCTTGAAACAGATGTATGTCCTTGTATTGGGCTTAGATGTGCTTGGAAACCCGTTTGGATTAATTAGAGGTCTGTCTGAAGGCTTCGAAGCTTTGTTCTATGAACCCTTCCAGGTATTAATCTTTTATTTATTTTAAGTGTGGTATAGAAAAATGGATGTTCTATTTTTTATGACAGGTCGTCTGTCTTTTACTTTTATCAGGAAACTGAATAATGTTTAAATACTAAGTATTTCACTCTTACGTATTTTCAGAATTACTAGAGATAGCTGTAAAAGAGTGTTTTAGAACTAATTGAGCACTTTTAGTATCTGGGTAATAAAACATGCCTAACGTTGTCTAGGATTTAATGTAGTTGTTAGGAAAAGTGCTCAGTAGACTGAGAACATTTGAAAGCTGTTTCACCACTGTGGAAAGAACTAGTGGGGCATTGAAAGCTGACTTTGTTTCATAGTCAGATGTTTCATCCTCCATTTAAAAGGATCCAGGGTCTCAGTGTGGTGAGGGTTTTAGAAGGACAAAGCAAAGCGAACAAACCAGAGGATGAGAGAGCCCAAACTGTGTGGGCTCCTAGTCTGTGGTCCTTGTGGTCTGCTTTAGCAGTCTGATGGCACTTGGTCCCGGGAGGCTGACGTCCGGTTGTGACTGAAGCCAGTGATTTATTCCTCTCCATTGTTTGTCATCTTAAAAGATTTCCTGAGATCTTATGGGTTGAAAGTGTCTTCAGACACAGTGGGGGTGTTCCATCAGTTTTTGGATTAGAAGATGAAAACTGTCACCACAATGTTTATGTATCTTTGCAGATTCTGTATCTTCATGATAACCCTGAAATATTAGATTCAAAGTCAGAACCTTACTTAAATTTTAAGTAGCAGTCTTTTTTTTCCCCCAACCAGGGTGCTGTTCAAGGCCCTGAAGAATTTGCTGAGGGGTTAGTAATCGGAGTAAGGAGTCTCTTTGGACACACAGTAGGTGTGTATCATATGTTCTGTGTGTGTGTGTGCATTAATGTAGTTACAGTTAATATTAAATACATTGTTTATAAAATAAATGATTCTGTTTAAGAAAAGAGAGATTCATTAGGTAATAATCCTTTTAAAAGATGTGTTCCCTTGTTCTTAAATAGAAAATAATTTTACACTGACCTGAGTTTGTTTTAATATGTCATTGTTTTGTTGAATCAGTGTACTTTCAGTGGTTTTATTGCTCTTCTTGCTAAGTGGGAACTGAACACAATTAATGTCTGCATTTCTGTATACCGTACTGTAGTGTTAGTCACTTAGTCGTGTCTGATTCTTTGCAACCCCTTTGACAGCAGGCTCCTCTATCCATGGGATTCTCCAGGCACGAGTACTGGAAGGGGTTGTAGAGCAGAGAGAATTTTAATCGCCTTTTAGTTTCAAGCAGCCACATGCTATGTATTGCAGTAATCCTCTTCAAAGAAACACTGTGACTTGACTTCTCTGGACCCTTTGATAGGTGGTGCAGCGGGAGTTGTATCTCGAATTACCGGCTCCGTTGGAAAAGGTTTGGCAGCAATTACAATGGACAAAGAACTAGTGGGGCATTGAAAGCTGACTTTGTTTCATAGTCAGATGTTTCATCCTCCATTTAAAAGGATCCAGGGTCTCAGTGTGGTGAGGGTTTTAGAAGGACAAAGCAAAGCGAACAAACCAGAGGATGAGAGAGCCCAAACTGTGTGGGCTCCTAGTCTGTGGTCCTTGTGGTCTGCTTTAGCAGTCTGATGGCACTTGGTCCCGGGAGGCTGACGTCCGGTTGTGACTGAAGCCAGTGATTTATTCCTCTCCATTGTTTGTCATCTTAAAAGATTTCCTGAGATCTTATGGGTTGAAAGTGTCTTCAGACACAGTGGGGGTGTTCCATCAGTTTTTGGATTAGAAGATGAAAACTGTCACCACAATGTTTATGTATCTTTGCAGATTCTGTATCTTCATGATAACCCTGAAATATTAGATTCAAAGTCAGAACCTTACTTAAATTTTAAGTAGCAGTCTTTTTTTTCCCCCAACCAGGGTGCTGTTCAAGGCCCTGAAGAATTTGCTGAGGGGTTAGTAATCGGAGTAAGGAGTCTCTTTGGACACACAGTAGGTGTGTATCATATGTTCTGTGTGTGTGTGTGCATTAATGTAGTTACAGTTAATATTAAATACATTGTTTATAAAATAAATGATTCTGTTTAAGAAAAGAGAGATTCATTAGGTAATAATCCTTTTAAAAGATGTGTTCCCTTGTTCTTAAATAGAAAATAATTTTACACTGACCTGAGTTTGTTTTAATATGTCATTGTTTTGTTGAATCAGTGTACTTTCAGTGGTTTTATTGCTCTTCTTGCTAAGTGGGAACTGAACACAATTAATGTCTGCATTTCTGTATACCGTACTGTAGTGTTAGTCACTTAGTCGTGTCTGATTCTTTGCAACCCCTTTGACAGCAGGCTCCTCTATCCATGGGATTCTCCAGGCACGAGTACTGGAAGGGGTTGTAGAGCAGAGAGAATTTTAATCGCCTTTTAGTTTCAAGCAGCCACATGCTATGTATTGCAGTAATCCTCTTCAAAGAAACACTGTGACTTGACTTCTCTGGACCCTTTGATAGGTGGTGCAGCGGGAGTTGTATCTCGAATTACCGGCTCCGTTGGAAAAGGTTTGGCAGCAATTACAATGGACAAAGAATATCAGCAAAAAAGAAGAGAAGAGATGGGTCGGCAGCCTAAAGATTTTGGTGACAGCCTGGCCAGAGGGGGAAAGGGCTTGCTGATGGTAAGTCTCCTGCTGAATCTTCAAGAAATGCTCACTTCTAGATCCATTTTAGAATATGTACCACTTGTCTGGCACTGGGAATACTGCTTGTGAGTAAGGGTCTGTCGGAGCAGCAGTAGTGAGAAATTGCACACTTCCTGTTTCCTCTTTTGTTCTCCTTCCCCTTTATCACTATCAGATCTGCCCCCCAAACCCTAGACTTAGTTTGGCCCTTGGGCTGGAGTGGAAACTCTAGTGAAGGCTGGTGAGCACTGGTGTGGAAGGGGAGGACGTGGAGCAGAGGAACATGGAGGTAACTGGAGGAAGGAGGCATTGTCTTCAGGTCGTCGTCAGTTGGCCACGTCTGCAGAAGCGGGGGATGTACAGGTTATGTGTTACAAACCAGAAACTATTGGTTTATTACTTTCTAAGACTCTAAAAATTTTAAAGGTATTATAAATTATATATGAAAAGCATTTAATTATACAGGTAATAAATGACTGTTCTCCTTATGAGTAAGTTCTAAGTTCTTATTTTAGAGTGAGTAACGGAAACCTAGGTAAGGCTGTAAAGTGCTGTTTGATTAGCCCTCTCCTCTTCCGAAAGGTAGCCAGTCTTTTCAGTATGGTGTATACCCTTCTGTTCTTTTTCTGTGTAATATCCAGCTATTTCTAGGTATTAACACTACTTGTAAGTAGAGAATGTACAAGCATTGCTTTTTAAACTTTGGAGTTAATTCAGGAGACCAGCTGCTGTGTTTGTGCCCGTGATTTGTCATGTGTATCGTCTCCTCTAAAGTGCCTTATTTGCCAGGTTATTTGCTGTCCGTCAGAGGTCCCTTCCACTTCAGTTTTCCACATGTTTGCTAAATTATAGAATGACCTTCTCAGAACTTACAGCTGGATTTATAATGTTCTCAACTCACTCATTTTATGGATATGGAAGCTGAGGCTTAAAGGGATCGCATCCACTGCTGATGGATGTCAGTAAAATGTCAAAAAATTTTCCCCCGTCTTTCCTCTTCTATCTGTTTTAAAGTTCTGCTTCTACAAAGTGCTTCATTTGACATTTGCTATGAGCTAATATTTTAAAAGTCATAGAGCTCACATATATGTGCATGTTGTTCTTTGTCAAATCCTCGTTATAAAAAAAATGTTGTTTCTATAATAGTATGTCCGTAGAGACCTCTAGTGGTTGGTTTAAAATTAAGCACCTTCCATTTGGGCTTGACTTAATAGATGATTTCTCTCTCAGGGGGTCGTTGGTGGAGTGACTGGAATCATAACAAAGCCTGTGGAGGGTAGGTTGAGAATGTTTCTTTTCTGTAAAAGTCTGAAGAGTTGATATATGGTAAACATAATAGAAGTTATTGCCACTGGGCTTCTGACAGAGTTTCTGAGTAAGTTTACGTTTTTGCAGAAATTGTTCCTTAATGAGCATGACTTTCCTTGGAATGTGAAGAGGTTAAGCAGTAGACTGTTGTCTCAGACTTTGGATGCTGTTTTCAGCAGGGCCATAGTTAGACTGCATTCCCTTGGGCCCTCACTAGCAACTGATTCGTTAAAAAATTTTTATCCTATTAAGCAAAGCATATTGCTATATTCAGTCCCTATCAAAATCCCATATATGAAAAGCATTTAATTATACAGGTAATAAATGACTGTTCTCCTTATGAGTAAGTTCTAAGTTCTTATTTTAGAGTGAGTAACGGAAACCTAGGTAAGGCTGTAAAGTGCTGTTTGATTAGCCCTCTCCTCTTCCGAAAGGTAGCCAGTCTTTTCAGTATGGTGTATACCCTTCTGTTCTTTTTCTGTGTAATATCCAGCTATTTCTAGGTATTAACACTACTTGTAAGTAGAGAATGTACAAGCATTGCTTTTTAAACTTTGGAGTTAATTCAGGAGACCAGCTGCTGTGTTTGTGCCCGTGATTTGTCATGTGTATCGTCTCCTCTAAAGTGCCTTATTTGCCAGGTTATTTGCTGTCCGTCAGAGGTCCCTTCCACTTCAGTTTTCCACATGTTTGCTAAATTATAGAATGACCTTCTCAGAACTTACAGCTGGATTTATAATGTTCTCAACTCACTCATTTTATGGATATGGAAGCTGAGGCTTAAAGGGATCGCATCCACTGCTGATGGATGTCAGTAAAATGTCAAAAATTTCCACCGTCTTTCCTCTTCTATCTGTTTTAAAGTTCTGCTTCTACAAAGTGCTTCATTTGACATTTGCTATGAGCTAATATTTTAAAAGTCATAGAGCTCACATATATGTGCATGTTGTTCTTTGTCAAATCCTCGTTATAAAAAAAATGTTGTTTCTATAATAGTATGTCCGTAGAGACCTCTAGTGGTTGGTTTAAAATTAAGCACCTTCCATTTGGGCTTGACTTAATAGATGATTTCTCTCTCAGGGGGTCGTTGGTGGAGTGACTGGAATCATAACAAAGCCTGTGGAGGGTAGGTTGAGAATGTTTCTTTTCTGTAAAAGTCTGAAGAGTTGATATATGGTAAACATAATAGAAGTTATTGCCACTGGGCTTCTGACAGAGTTTCTGAGTAAGTTTACGTTTTTGCAGAAATTGTTCCTTAATGAGCATGACTTTCCTTGGAATGTGAAGAGGTTAAGCAGTAGACTGTTGTCTCAGACTTTGGATGCTGTTTTCAGCAGGGCCATAGTTAGACTGCATTCCCTTGGGCCCTCACTAGCAACTGATTCGTTAAAAAAAATTTTTTTATCCTATTAAGCAAAGCATATTGCTATATTCAGTACAGTCCCTATCAAAATCCCAGTTAGTTTTATTGCCAGAATTGACAAGCTGATTCTAAAATCTATATGGGAAATCAGGGGACTCCAAATAGCCAAAAATGTCTGAGGAAAGAAAAGAATGAAGTTGGAGGACTTCTACTATCCCATTTTAAAACTTACTAAAAGTTAAAGTAGGGCTTCCCTGGTGGTCCAGTGGGTAGAGAGTCCACCTTGCAGTGCAAGGGACACTGGTTTGATCCCTGGCCTAGGAAGATCCCATGTGCTGTGGAGTGGCTAGACCAGTGTGTCCAATTACGAGCCAGTGTTCTGGAGCACATGCGCCCAGAGCCAGTGCTCTGCAACGAGAGAGGCCACTGCAATGGGAGACCCACACAGGCTGAAGAATAAAGATGGATGAAAATAAATAAATAATAAATCAATAAAAAGAGGCCAAAAAAAAAAAAAAAGTTAAAGTAGATAGGATGGTGCTAGCATACAGACCCACATGTGGATCAGTAGAACAGAATCCAGAGTCCAGAAACACATCCTTACTGTTTTGGTCGATTGAGTTTTGACAGGGATTCCAAGATAATTCCATAGAGAAAGAAGAGTTTTTTCAGCAAATGGCGCTGGGACCACTGGATATAAACATAGTTTTTGTATGTGACCCAGCAGTTCCACTCTTAGGTGTATGCCCAAGGAAACTGGAAGCCTCTGTTTGCTCAGAGACTTGTACATAAATGTTTGCAGAAACGTTCATTCACAATAGCCAGAATGCCATAACAACACCAATGTCCATCGACTGTATATGGATAAACAAAATGTGGTATATCCATACCAATGGGTTAATATCCAGTTCTAAAAAAGAAATCAAGTATGGATATAAATACAAGATGGATAAGCCTTGAAAGCATGATTCTAAGTGAAAAAAAAAGCCAGTCACAAAAGGCCACATATTGTGTGATTCCATTTGTAGGAAATGACCAGAATAGGCAAATCCATATAGGTAGAACATAGGTTAGTGATTGCCTGTATCTGCAGGATGAGAAGGAAGATGGTAAATAGCCTAGGATTGGGAAGAGGGTTTGGGGACAAAGGGGAATGATGGCTAGTAGGCACGGGGTTTCTTTTCTAAAATTGATTATGGTGATAGTTGTAAAGCTCTGAATATACTAAAAAACATTTCATTTGTATATTTGAATGGGTGAACTGTATGGTATATGATGTATATTTTAATAAAGCTCTTATATTTTTTTAAAAGTACACTTCTTGAAAAATCTCCTGATGGTTGGCAATAACAATTATTATTGTTATTATTTTCTGGTCAGTTCTTAGATCCTCCAGTCATAGGTACTGATTAACTCCTGGATCTGTAGTTGGAAAACCTGAATGTGCCTTGGGATTACCTTGGGGGCTTGTTAAAATGCAGATTACTGGCTCTAGGAGTGGGGCCTAATAATTTGCATTTTTAATACACTTTGAAAACTGCTGTTTTCTCACAGGTTAGGGTTAAGTTTAACTTGTTAATGAGGTCAGATACTAAGAGCTTCCTGGGTAAAGGCCATTCAGTACTTGACTTAGTCTTTCATTGAGTTCAGAGTTGCTTACTTTAAAGTCTGTATACTTTCATTGTCTGGTTTTTGAAGGTGCCAAAAAGGAAGGAGCTGCTGGATTCTTTAAAGGGATTGGAAAAGGGCTTGTGGGTGCTGTGGCTCGTCCAACCGGTGGAATCATAGATATGGCCAGCAGTACTTTCCAAGGGATTCAGAGGTAAGTGTACACCGTGTGCAGGCTGTGTGTCTGTGTGCTCAGTGTTGCTAGGAGTACGTGAATACGTTAAATACTCTGCCTGCCCTTAGGACCTTAAAGTCTAATTGAAAGCTCTTATTGATCCACAAGGTAGAATATCCCCGAAAGGTGTAAGAAGAGGCTTTTTTTTAATGCCTCTGTTTCTTTTATTTGACAAAAGATTACATGGTAATGCCAGGCACTGTGCTAGACACCACGGATACAAAGAATGGGTGGCTCACTCCCTGCCTTTTTGTTTTTTAAAAGTCAAGATGGATAAGCCTTGAAAGCATGATTCTAAGTGAAAAGCCAGTCACAAAAGGCCACATATTGTGTGATTCCATTTGTAGGAAATGACCAGAATAGGCAAATCCATATAGGTAGAACATAGGTTAGTGATTGCCTGTATCTGCAGGATGAGAAGGAAGATGGTAAATAGCCTAGGATTGGGAAGAGGGTTTGGGGACAAAGGGGAATGATGGCTAGTAGGCACGGGGTTTCTTTTCTAAAATTGATTATGGTGATAGTTGTAAAGCTCTGAATATACTAAAAAACATTTCATTTGTATATTTGAATGGGTGAACTGTATGGTATATGATGTATATTTTAATAAAGCTCTTATATTTTTTTAAAAGTACACTTCTTGAAAAATCTCCTGATGGTTGGCAATAACAATTATTATTGTTATTATTTTCTGGTCAGTTCTTAGATCCTCCAGTCATAGGTACTGATTAACTCCTGGATCTGTAGTTGGAAAACCTGAATGTGCCTTGGGATTACCTTGGGGGCTTGTTAAAAATGCAGATTACTGGCTCTAGGAGTGGGGCCTAATAATTTGCATTTTTAATACACTTTGAAAACTGCTGTTTTCTCACAGGTTAGGGTTAAGTTTAACTTGTTAATGAGGTCAGATACTAAGAGCTTCCTGGGTAAAGGCCATTCAGTACTTGACTTAGTCTTTCATTGAGTTCAGAGTTGCTTACTTTAAAGTCTGTATACTTTCATTGTCTGGTTTTTGAAGGTGCCAAAAAGGAAGGAGCTGCTGGATTCTTTAAAGGGATTGGAAAAGGGCTTGTGGGTGCTGTGGCTCGTCCAACCGGTGGAATCATAGATATGGCCAGCAGTACTTTCCAAGGGATTCAGAGGTAAGTGTACACCGTGTGCAGGCTGTGTGTCTGTGTGCTCAGTGTTGCTAGGAGTACGTGAATACGTTAAATACTCTGCCTGCCCTTAGGACCTTAAAGTCTAATTGAAAGCTCTTATTGATCCACAAGGTAGAATATCCCCGAAAGGTGTAAGAAGAGGCTTTTTTTTTTTTAATGCCTCTGTTTCTTTTATTTGACAAAAGATTACATGGTAATGCCAGGCACTGTGCTAGACACCACGGATACAAAGAATGGGTGGCTCACTCCCTGCCTTTATTATTTTGATGTTTTCTTTAAGAAAAGGTGGGGGAATTTGGAGTCATATTGGCCTAGTTTTAATACTTGTCACATTACTGTGAGCAGGTTATATGAAAGTGCTGTTTAACAAATATCGACATACTGTGTTACATAGTGGGGCTTCCCTGGTGACTCAGTTGCTAAAGATCTGCCTGCAGTGCAGGGGACCCAGGTTCCATCCCTGGGTTGGGAAGATCCCCTGGAAGAGGAAATGCAGCTCACTCTATTTTCACTCTTGCCTGGAGAATCCCATGGACAGAGGAGCCTGGCCGGCTACAGTCCATGGGGTCACAAGAGTTGGACACGACTGAGCACAGTGGTTCTTGCGTTGCATAATATAGTGGGTGAATCAGCACAGTAATATGTTTGTGTTGTTCTGAATGATTCTCACGTGTTTTTTTTATGTATGATTTTTTTAACCTGCGGTCTTACACAGGGTGGCAGAATCAACTGAGGAAGTGTCCAGGCTCCGATCCCCTCGTTTGATCCACGAAGACGGCATCATTCGCCCTTATGACAGACAGGAATCCGAGGGCTATGATATATTTGAGGTATAACTTCTGTTCATCAGGGTCATGAGTGAAATTTAGCTTTAAAGATTTCTAGGATCAGGACTTCATGGGTGGCTCCTAAAGTTCCTGATTCATGGACTTCTTTAAAGATTATCCAGGGAACAGTGGTTTGTAGGGTAGAATTTGATTATTTCGCTAATTATATTAGCATCATGAATTAAATGGGAGTAACTCAGCATTATTTTTTTTCCTGCGCAGAATCAAAGCTTTTTAGTGCAGAAAGGATACTGTTAAAAATAATCATACGCTTTATTAGTTTGTATTGAGCTCCTTTCGCTTACCTTGTTAGCTTCAGTCTCCTGTTTGTAGCTAATTATTGGAATTTCACTGCTTCCTTTTCTCCCAACCAAATTAATTTATTTGGACTATATTATAAATCTAGATTTATTCAGGTATACAAAAGCTGGAGGAGAGAAAAAAAACAAGTTTATGTACAATTGCAGTCTTTTTTAAACCTTAAAACCTTTTTGGAAATTTTTATTGGCTTTGATTTTAGTTTTCATTTTTCTCTATGAAAATAATATACACATATGTAAAATGCTCTTCTCCCATGACTAGCTCTCCTCTGAAATAGAATTATTAGTATTTTCCTACTTTGACTTTAAAATAAAGTGACTCTTCATTGTTTGCAACATTTCATTTTATAGTATGTGATTGCATTTTATCTTTCTGCATGCTTCTAACTTTATTTTCTTTCTTTTTCTGCCTACACAGCAAGAACTGGAAATACAGGAGTAAATGTTTTCTATGCTACTACTTGATTTCATCCTTAAAAAATCAAAACAAACTGTGGTACTAATTGACTGTCCTGATTTATTTAGAGTGAGGGTCCATTCTGATGAAGTTTGCATTTTTCTCACCTCACTCTGAGCTTTTTATTATAGTGGCTTGGCCACAGATAAAGACTGTGATATTCCTGGTAATCCTGTACAGGAATACGAGGCCAGCTAAGTAAAAGGTGAAAGGAGTCAGGAATTCAACTCCCTTAGACATTTAGTTGGAGGAATACTTTATTGAACTCACAAGTGGATATTTTTACTATCATTTTGATAATTTCATCTTTTCTCATGGTGTTCATGTGCAACTCTGTTAAAGTTGGAAAAAGAAAAAGATTAATTCTGGCATTCAGTCTGTATATTCTTTATGTATGTGAGTCCTACTGATAGAATTACATACCTGTCTTTCATATATCACCCTCCATTCACTCAAATTAGGAAACTATTGACTAGGTTCTGTGTTTTTAGAAATGAAGTATTAGTTGCTCTGAGCTGCCTTGGTGGCTCAGTGGTAAAGAGCCTACCTGCCAATGCATGGGACTCAGTTCAATTCCCTGAGTCAGAAAGATCCCCTAGAGAAGGAAATGGAAACCCACTCCAGTATTCTTGCTTGGTAAATCCTATGGACAGAGGAGCCTGGTGGGCTGCAGTTCATGGGGTCACAAAGAGTCAGATACGACTTAGCAACTGAACAATGACAGTCAGTTGCTCTGGGGCTGTCCCTCAACCTCAAATAAGTGTTGGCACATGAATCCTGAGAACATGTTCCCTTACCTCTTTCTTTTTTAGCTCCTTGGTAATCTTGCTAGACAAATGCACTCATTTTCTAATTATGTTATAGACTTTCTTTACCTTTAGTATTTACAGTTTTTTCAAATTAAGTTTCCTTATTGCTTATTTCACAACGATTAGTTCTAATTAATGTAAATAGAAATTGAATATTAATTAAGCAGATTGCTTTTGTGACTTTTGAATTTATAAATGTCTTTTTTTGTCCTTTTTTTAATATCATATTTTATTTTATTTTTTATAGAATTTTATTTACAGATGCCTTTATTTTTAAATGTTAACCTCTCTTGCTTTTAAATCCTGCAAGAGGATGCATTATCCCAGTGAAAATTAAAAAAAACTATAAACTATGATTTTGAAATTAGTGACCCCAGAGTAAATTTTCAATATGCTATATTTTGATTTCTCTTTTTTTAATCATTGATAGAAATGTTAGATATAACAGTATCTTACCTAGCAACTTCCACGCTTTCCTCCCAAAATTGAAACCCAAGTATGGACTTAGATTTATTCTATTGTGCATTTAAAGAGAATGAAGCTGTTAACATACAACTGTTCAGTTGCATCATATGTTTTTTAAACTATAGTTATCAAAATAATGCATTGAATGCTTCGTATTTGAAACAAACACTTTACAAAAGAAAGAATGACACCCAAAGACTAGCCTAAAGTTGTAGCTGACAAGCGTTTCTTGTGCCTAGATGATTGAGGGTTGGCAGAAATGGCAGTTTTTGTGAGAATCAAGCACAATAACGAATTCAAGATTCTGTCTTAAATCATCACTAAGAATTATTCTTCCTGCTTAAGTAACAGTAATGATTTTCAGTTTTCCTGGATATATTATTAATACAGTTTTAATGAATTTTCTGGGGAAATTTTTTTCTGTATTGTTTATGTTTTGATTGTGTAGCTGTTTACGTTAATCTTTTCCTCATGAATTTTCTGGGGAAATTTTCCTGGTGGGCTGCAGTTCATGGGGTCACAAAGAGTCAGATACGACTTAGCAACTGAACAATGACAGTCAGTTGCTCTGGGGCTGTCCCTCAACCTCAAATAAGTGTTGGCACATGAATCCTGAGAACATGTTCCCTTACCTCTTTCTTTTTTAGCTCCTTGGTAATCTTGCTAGACAAATGCACTCATTTTCTAATTATGTTATAGACTTTCTTTACCTTTAGTATTTACAGTTTTTTCAAATTAAGTTTCCTTATTGCTTATTTCACAACGATTAGTTCTAATTAATGTAAATAGAAATTGAATATTAATTAAGCAGATTGCTTTTGTGACTTTTGAATTTATAAATGTCTTTTTTTGTCCTTTTTTTAATATCATATTTTATTTTATTTTTTATAGAATTTTATTTACAGATGCCTTTATTTTTAAATGTTAACCTCTCTTGCTTTTAAATCCTGCAAGAGGATGCATTATCCCAGTGAAAATTAAAAAAAACTATAAACTATGATTTTGAAATTAGTGACCCCAGAGTAAATTTTCAATATGCTATATTTTGATTTCTCTTTTTTTAATCATTGATAGAAATGTTAGATATAACAGTATCTTACCTAGCAACTTCCACGTTTCCTCCCAAAATTGAAACCCAAGTATGGACTTAGATTTATTCTATTGTGCATTTAAAGAGAATGAAGCTGTTAACATACAACTGTTCAGTTGCATCATATGTTTTTTAAACTATAGTTATCAAAATAATGCATTGAATGCTTCGTATTTGAAACAAACACTTTACAAAAGAAAGAATGACACCCAAAGACTAGCCTAAAGTTGTAGCTGACAAGCGTTTCTTGTGCCTAGATGATTGAGGGTTGGCAGAAATGGCAGTTTTTGTGAGAATCAAGCACAATAACGAATTCAAGATTCTGTCTTAAATCATCACTAAGAATTATTCTTCCTGCTTAAGTAACAGTAATGATTTTCAGTTTTCCTGGATATATTATTAATACAGTTTTAATGAATTTTCTGGGGAAATTTTTTTCTGTATTGTTTATGTTTTGATTGTGTAGCTGTTTACGTTAATCTTTTCCTCATGTATTTCCCTTTTTTCTAACCATGTGTCAGCACAAAAGTTCAAGAAACTTTTATTATTATGACTAAATATAGTTGTGATTCAGTAGTTTTTGTTAAGACATGAGAACTGGAAGAAACAGAATGATTGTACATTCACGAAAGGACTTGGTAACTTTCTTACATGGGGAACAAGGGTAAGCATGGATAGTTGAGAAATTTAGGCTGTTTGATCCCTTGCTGTCTTGCTGTCATCAGTATATGATTATCTAGACTATGCTGGATATCCGAAAGAAATGAGACTTTTGTCCTTAAGGGACCATGTATAACAAAATGTGTAAATATTAAAGAGCATTAGAGGACAAAATTATATCCTCCTTAGTGCTTATTGTAAAGTGTGTACATTCTCAGTAATTTATTTGGGAATCTTTCAGTTTATCCCATTTTCTTTTTCTCCTGAGTGTTTCTCTGTATTCTTTAATAGTGAGCTTTGAAAGTTACTACGTTGTATACCATGTTTTTATAGGATATACTCTTCTGCTTATCCTCTCTCTCCTAGGATAATTAGCCTTTATACATACACACACATACTTAACACAGAGACATATATGATATCTATTTATATATATATATTTTGCAAGTTTTAAATACTCATTTTGATTCACATACTTATGATTATTTAATAGTTAAAAGGGTTTCTTGATTTTTTTTGTTTATTATATTTTTCCTTGTTCTTAAAAGTGCTTCATTCTTAATTCTTGTATTACCATTTATTGAGATAACTTGATCCCGTGTATTTGGCTATCCCCAGTTCCTGGCATTAGTGCTCCTTCTGTTGTTTTACATTAATGACGCTGTAATGAACATCTTTAGACACATTGTTTTTTCAGATCTTGTATATTTCCTCAGAATTTACTTGAGAAAATCGAATGCTTTTGCTAAATATTGTATTCTTCAAGTTGCATTTTGGAAAAGGAGAGTGAATATTTTATAAACTCATCTGTCACAAAGACTGAATCTCAGAGTGTTGTGAGCTTCAGAAGTGCTGAAAACTAGATTTCTATAATGTGTTATGGTGATAGAATATACTTTAAAGGCTTCAGGTTTTTTTACAGTGCAAAGCTTGCTAATTAATGAAAATGCATACAGGATGGAAATTGGATAGTGTTTCTTGTACATTTCATCTCAACTTGAAGTATTTTAACAAATTTAAATTTCAAGGCTGAGAATAAATACACTAAATTGTTACTCATTTCCCAAATTCTCTTTAAAGAAATTAAGGTATAAATGTTAAAAGATATTAGCTAAGTCACATGAGGAAGATGTGAAAAAAATAACTGTCAGACTCCACTTCTCTCTGAGACTCACTCTGCAGTTTAGACGCCCCATTCTTTGGGGATCCATCTTCCTTGTTCATGACTTTTTGTAATTGTCAAAGAATGACTGGGAACCAAGGATTTTTTTTTAAAAAATTGTGTATTTTACTATTGAAATAATAAATAAGTATGCCTTCTCTCTTGTGATTATTATTGGTTATATTATTCTTTTGATAATATTGAGGTTGTATTCTTGGTTATAAATTGTTAATATATTGTTTATTAGGTATGTTTATGTTTTGTATTTTCATATATTTTCTCTTCTAATTTTAAATATGCATTATATATAAAGTCAATAATATTTCATTTGCATTCATTGTGAAAGTAACTTTATTGATGTTTAATGTGTGTTGACTAAAGTCACAATAGTCTTGAGATAGTTTAAAAGTGTATTTTAATGTGCTACTATTTATACTTGAATTATTTTATGCTCATAATTTTATTCAGTAATAAATTATGCCAGATATTTGGAATCTTAGAAATTCTTCATGTTTATATTGTCATTAAGTTTTATTTTCTACCAGGAATATAATTCAATACACACTTGTACTCATCATGGATATTTAATATATAAGAATAAATATTCAGCACTACTAAATAGTTTTCTTGAAATTCTGTTACTTTTATTTTTATTATTGTGAATCAGTGGTTCTTAACTTTTGAGAAGGATCATAGACCCCTTTAAAAATCTGATAAAAAATGTGAACTATCCTCTGGAAAAAAGTTCAGAAACACATTTTCAAAGTTTATATGTATATATATATTTTTTTTATGGTAGTTCCTAGACTTCCCAAAGCTCTTTCAAGGACCCCAAGTTAAGGACCTCTATAATGTTAATGTCCAGTTTTATACTAGTGTACATTTGTATAAATGAGATTTGTGATTATTTATGGTAAAAAAATTTTTAATTTTCTGAATTATCATATGACATGATGTATTTTATTAGAAGATCACTTAGTAAGCAATACTTGCCTTTTAAGGTGCAGTGAAAATTAATTTGATCAATATGCTGTGAACAGTTTTCTAGCTCCATGTGCCAGTCTGTAGAATTGTGCATTTGTTTAGTAATTTTTTCCCTAACTGGCACTGTTGCTGTGATTAGTTAATACAGAGTATTGGAAATATTATTCAGCTACATCTGACAACACAAATCTTCTTTTCTTTTCAGAATCATGTCAAAAAGTTAGAAGGAGAGACTTACCGATACCACTGTGCTATTCCTGGAAGCAGGAAGGCAAGCCTTATGGTTACAAACAGGTATGACTTCAAATGACTTCTTTTCAAATGCTGACTGTGTATAGATCATAAGAATTTTGGAGACTAAAGTGACAGTGGATTTAGATAACTACTTCACCTCCAAAATGTTCATTGTCATTGTTTAGTTGCTAAATCATGTCTGATTCTTTGCTGTCCCATGGATTGAAGACCACAAGTCTCCTCTGTCCATGGGATTTCCCAGGCAGAAATACTGAAGTGGATTGCCATTTTCCTTCTCCTGGGGACTTTCCCAACCCAGGGATTGAACCCGAATCTCCTGCATTGGCAGGCGGATTCTTTACTCTGAGCCACCTGGAACGCCCTGTTCATTGGCATAGAATCACAGAAGTTCAGATCTGGATGGGTCCTCTGAGATCCTCTATTCTAACCCTCTCATTTTGGAGATGCTGAAACTGAGACTAAGCATGGTTTAGGGGCTTAACCAAGTTACATAACTTCTGACAGATGGAGTCTAGAATAGACTTTGTAAGTGCAATAGTGATACCTTTCTCTGTGAACTGTACATCCCGTTATGGAAGGTGAATTTACTTTTTGTTACTAGGTTTTATTTTGAAGGATGAGCATACCTTTTTTTTTTTTAAATTTTATTTATTTATCTTTTTTGGGGGGTGGGGTGGGGAGGGGGGGGGATGGGCGGGCCTCTTCTATTGGTCTTTCATCTCTCCATTTTCATCCGTCTTTGTTCTTTGGCTCCTGTGGGCCTCCCATCGTGGTGACCTCTGTCATTGCAGAGCGCCGGCTCTGGGTGCATGCACGCCAGAGCTCCGGCTCGGTAATTGGACACATCGGTCCAGACGCTTTGCGGCACATGGGATCTTCCCAGGCCAGGGATCAAACCGGCACCCCTTGCGCTGCAGCAATACTTGCTTTTAGGGATAAATTAATTTGATCAATATGCTGTGAACAGTTTTCTAGCTCCATGTGCCAGTCTGTAGAATTGTGCATTTGTTTAGTAATTTTTTCCCTAACTGGCACTGTTGCTGTGATTAGTTAATACAGAGTATTGGAAATATTATTCAGCTACATCTGACAACACAAATCTTCTTTTCTTTTCAGAATCATGTCAAAAAGTTAGAAGGAGAGACTTACCGATACCACTGTGCTATTCCTGGAAGCAGGAAGGCAAGCCTTATGGTTACAAACAGGTATGACTTCAAATGACTTCTTTTCAAATGCTGACTGTGTATAGATCATAAGAATTTTGGAGACTAAAGTGACAGTGGATTTAGATAACTACTTCACCTCCAAAATGTTCATTGTCATTGTTTAGTTGCTAAATCATGTCTGATTCTTTGCTGTCCCATGGATTGAAGACCACAAGTCTCCTCTGTCCATGGGATTTCCCAGGCAGAAATACTGAAGTGGATTGCCATTTTCCTTCTCCTGGGGACTTTCCCAACCCAGGGATTGAACCCGAATCTCCTGCATTGGCAGGCGGATTCTTTACTCTGAGCCACCTGGAACGCCCTGTTCATTGGCATAGAATCACAGAAGTTCAGATCTGGATGGGTCCTCTGAGATCCTCTATTCTAACCCTCTCATTTTGGAGATGCTGAAACTGAGACTAAGCATGGTTTAGGGGCTTAACCAAGTTACATAACTTCTGACAGATGGAGTCTAGAATAGACTTTGTAAGTGCAATAGTGATACCTTTCTCTGTGAACTGTACATCCCGTTATGGAAGGTGAATTTACTTTTTGTTACTAGGTTTTATTTTGAAGGATGAGCATACCTTTTTTTTTTTTAAATTTTATTTATTTACTTATTTTGGGCGGGTGTTGGGTTGGGGAGGGAGGGGGATGGGCGGGCCTCTTCTATTGGTCTTTCATCTCTCCATTTTCATCCGTCTTTGTTCTTTGGCTCCTGTGGGCCTCCCATCGTGGTGACCTCTGTCATTGCAGAGCGCCGGCTCTGGGTGCATGCACGCCAGAGCTCCGGCTCGGTAATTGGACACATCGGTCCAGACGCTTTGCGGCACATGGGATCTTCCCAGGCCAGGGATCAAACCGGCACCCCTTGCGCTGCAGGGTGGTGTCCTTACCCACTGGACCACCAGGGGAAGCCCTGAGCATACCTTTTTAAAAGGATGTTACTATTTTTTTGTGTTCCAGTTTTTTCTAAATAATTTGAGAGTGATTGGTAATTTTTCCCAGTAAAAGAACTTGGACTAAGCTAATTAAAGTTTATTTTCCTGAGATATACCCTACATCACTTATTCTAATTACAGACCAATAATTTTCAAAACATTCTAAGTTATGAATTTTTTAGGACTAAGGCAGAGCACATACAGTAGGTGACATCTGTATTAGATTTCTTGGACTGCATTTAAATATATTTAGGTGGGAAAGAGAGAAAGGAAAGCTTTAGGATTCAGGCTTAAACCTGCAAGTTGTTTCTAAGAGTGAGTTGGCTAGTCTTCTGATTTATCTATGAATTAAGTCAAAATATTCACAAAACAAGAGTAGTTTTTACAGTTTTTTATATGTTAATGTAATTCTATACTAAGCAATGGAAATAAGTTAGTTTTTCTGGTTATATGTAATATTCTAGTACTTGTTTGATTTAGGCATTTGGTAGGAATATTAATGTGTACATTATACATCTGTTTGTCTTCAAGTAAGTTGAAAAATGATACTCATTTCAAATCTGATAACTTATAGACATTTTCAGTAGACAGAGGAATAATTTCCCTGACCAGTACAGTAGGTTCATCTCTCTTAGGCATGAAGGGGCAGCCTTTAGAGACCAGGGTTGGGTGACTGAATATGGAAGAGAAGGGAATACAAGATGAGTTGACTGGTGTTTGGCTCAAGTACCATTTACAGTAGTTTGCAGGAAAAGATGATGATTTGTTTCCATTTTGAACTTAATGAGTTTGACATAGCTTTGAGGTGATCAAGGTAGAGGTGTCTCAGAAGTCAGGGAGATGTATAGATACAGGTATAGGTGTAGATACTTGAAGTTCGGATAAAGGTCTGGAGTTGAGATATGAGAGACCATCCTGAGAGAACATGTTCACAGAAGAACAAGGTTTGAACTCCTGTAAGCATGGTGCAGGAGGGAGGAAGTGAAGGAGACTGAGGGCAGCAGGAGAACCAGTAGTATTGTCAGAGTGGTCAAGAGGGGAGTTTTAAGACAATCAGAAGAGTGAATTGCTGGGCTTCCCTGGTGGTCCAGTGGGTAAGGACACCGCCTTGCAGTTCAAGGGGCGCCGGTTTGATCCCTGGCCTGGGAAGATCCCACGTGCCGCGAAGCGTCTGGACCGATGTGTCCAATTACCGAGCTGAAGCTCTGGAGCGCATGCGCCCAGAGCCGGAGCTCTGAGACAACAGAGGCCACCACGATGGGAGACCCGCACAGACCAAAGAACAAGGATGGATGAAAACAGGCAAATGAAAGACCAATAGAAGTGGCCCGCCCACCCCGCTCCCTCCCCACCCCCCCCCAAAAAAAATTAAAAAAAAAGAAAAGAGTGAATTGCCTTTGACGCAGTGATTTGTAATAGTTATCTTTAACTTTTGTCTCTGTCTTCTGGTTCTCTACTAGGCAAGAGGTTGGGAGTCGGGGAGCTGGAGTCCACTTCCTAAAGACTGTTGGGAACGTGTAGGGTTGTTGGAGGTTGTTGCAGAGATGGGAGGCACTGCAGGCACTTAGTAGGCTGGGCCCCGGGTGCAGCACTGCCTACAGTGGCCACACAGCCCCAAGCATGCTCCTGATCTCAGTAGCACCTGTGCCGAAAAACACACAGTGCCAGGGGTCTCTTGTCAGTCCTCATCCTATCCGTCACCAAGCTCATTCACCCCTGCCTTCTAAACATCTTGAATCTAGCTCTTTCTTCTCACAGCCACTGCCTTATTCGAAGTTCTCACTGTTTCCTGGCTAGACTCTTATGGTTCCTTCCCACCTTCTTTGTCCACCCATCTCTCCTTCACTGGACTTGCTTCTTCTTTAAGAAAGTTTATCATATCATTTCCATCATCTGTAGACTAAAGTCAAATTCTCTTAAAAACCTCCCTACCCCTCCCCCCTACCCCTCAAAACGAGAAAAACCCCTTCAAGATCTGGCACCCAGCTAATTTTCCCACCTCTGAGTATGTCCAGTACTCCAGCTGCAGACCTCCACATTGCTCTGAGAACAGTTCGGATAAAGGTCTGGAGTTGAGATCCATGAGTGGGTTCCAAGAGGGGGGGGGTGAAGGAGACTGAGGGCAGCAGGAGAACCAGTAGTATTGTCAGAGTGGTCAAGAGGGGAGTTTTAAGACAATCAGAAGAGTGAATTGCTGGGCTTCCCTGGTGGTCCAGTGGGTAAGGACACCGCCTTGCAGTTCAAGGGGCGCCGGTTTGATCCCTGGCCTGGGAAGATCCCACGTGCCGCGAAGCGTCTGGACCGATGTGTCCAATTACCGAGCTGAAGCTCTGGAGCGCATGCGCCCAGAGCCGGAGCTCTGAGACAACAGAGGCCACCACGATGGGAGACCCGCACAGACCAAAGAACAAGGATGGATGAAAACAGGCAAATGAAAGACCAATAGAAGTGGCCCGCCCACCCCGCTCCCTCCCCACCCCACCCCCCAAAAAATTAAAAAAAAAGAAAAGAGTGAATTGCCTTTGACGCAGTGATTTGTAATAGTTATCTTTAACTTTTGTCTCTGTCTTCTGGTTCTCTACTAGGCAAGAGGTTGGGAGTCGGGGAGCTGGAGTCCACTTCCTAAAGACTGTTGGGAACGTGTAGGGTTGTTGGAGGTTGTTGCAGAGATGGGAGGCACTGCAGGCACTTAGTAGGCTGGGCCCCGGGTGCAGCACTGCCTACAGTGGCCACACAGCCCCAAGCATGCTCCTGATCTCAGTAGCACCTGTGCCGAAAAACACACAGTGCCAGGGGTCTCTTGTCAGTCCTCATCCTATCCGTCACCAAGCTCATTCACCCCTGCCTTCTAAACATCTTGAATCTAGCTCTTTCTTCTCACAGCCACTGCCTTATTCGAAGTTCTCACTGTTTCCTGGCTAGACTCTTATGGTTCCTTCCCACCTTCTTTGTCCACCCATCTCTCCTTCACTGGACTTGCTTCTTCTTTAAGAAAGTTTATCATATCATTTCCATCATCTGTAGACTAAAGTCAAATTCTCTTAAAAAAACCTCCCCTACCCCCTCCACCCTACCCCTCAAAAAGAGAAAAACACCTTCAAGATCTGGCACCCAGCTAATTTTCCCACCTCTGAGTATGTCCAGTACTCCAGCTGCAGACCTCCACATTGCTCTGATAGATCTTCCCTTTTTTGTGCTGCTGGATATGTTATAGCCCTCATCCTTTCCTCTAGAGTGTAATTTCCCTTTCCTACCTAGAGGACTTCCTCTTTTCAGGAACAGCTCTTATGCTACATACTTACCAATACCGTCCACCCCTCCCTCATGTGTGCCACTGTTGACTTTATCTACCTGCTACAGCGTTTGTTTACGTGTTTATTTCCCCTTCTAACCTACATTTCCCTCTCAAGTAGAAACCCTGTCTCTGTTTTTCCAACACCCTGCACATTTGTAGATGGAACAGCTCTCCTTTCCTAGTTTGGCTTTCTGTAATAGAAACTTTGGAATCAGGTATAGTTGTATCAGTAACTAATCTGAATCACACACTGGGAAGTCAATATGGATGCCCTTTAAGGATTCTGTGACTTTTTTTTTTTTTTTCTAATTGCTCTTGAATAAAATGGACTACTCACTCTGCGATATAGTTTTCAAACCTGATATTTTTAGTAGGCCTAACATGAATCTTTGCTGACATTTGAGGTTTGTGACATTTCTTTCCTGATTAGAAGGCATACATGATTGACAGTAAAAAGCAATTAATAATTTTCCAAGTAAAACATTTTCAGGGGCTCCTGCTTTATTACTTCTCAGATGAGAGTACAGCCTGTTCCTTATGTGTTTTAAAGAGAATAATTTCAGTTGTCTGCTCAATTTTTAAAAACTGACAACTTTTCTGAATTTTGCAAGATTGGCAAAAGGGGGATTTTTGAAGGTCTGCTTTGTTAATTATGCTATGTTTGCTCTTTATTTGACAGTTATCTCTTTTTTTTTTTACTGTGAAGCATGCATTTTCTAGTGTGCCAGGTTATATTGCTTGCCTATGCCGTCGAGTAGAGTCAAATATTAGAATAATTAACTCTCTTTATCACTACCTGTATGTTTGTTTCCTTTGGCAAAACAGGCGAGTGTTGTGTATAAAGGAAGTAGAAATCCTAGGCCACATGTCCATAGACTGGCAGTATCTGTTTGAAGATTTTGTACGTCCTCCTACTGTCGACGGAAATCTACTCAAATTATCAGTTGAGGTAAGAAAACATGAACCACACCTTAAGAGTCAAGAATTTGTTAAATGAATGGAAACCAGTGCTTCCTGACTCTGTTTTACAGTTAACTGCATAAAGTGTCTGAAGGATTATTTATTATCATATGCTGAAAAGTAAAGGAAGATATAATCTGTTTGTGTTCTGTACTTCATCTTCTGACTGTTTTTGACTGCATTGACGGACATATTAGATCTGTTTGCTGAAACAGTATGGTTCCTTTTTAGAAGAAAGCATTCATGAGTAGACGGGTTTTTTGGTTTGTTTCTCTTTTCACTTCATATGGATGCGATTTTGCTATAATCCAAAATACTTCTAGAAAGATTTCCCCTTTTTAGGCTTTTAGGAGATTATTATAAATACTATGTCTAGAATACTCACATTTAATAATATTTGGTATTTATAGAAGTCCATTGCATCTTAAGTATAATAATGTTTTCATGGCTTTCCATCTTCTATGTAAAAACTTTAATTATATAGCAAGTTAATTAGCAAAAATGATTTTTGTTTAATTCTCAAACTCATTTTACTTTGAAATATATAATTATTATTATATATGATACAATTTTATTTTCATCCTTTTAAAAAGCTGGAAATTAAGAGGCCTAACATGAATCTTTGCTGACATTTGAGGTTTGTGACATTTCTTTCCTGATTAGAAGGCATACATGATTGACAGTAAAAAGCAATTAATAATTTTCCAAGTAAAACATTTTCAGGGGCTCCTGCTTTATTACTTCTCAGATGAGAGTACAGCCTGTTCCTTATGTGTTTTAAAGAGAATAATTTCAGTTGTCTGCTCAATTTTTAAAAACTGACAACTTTTCTGAATTTTGCAAGATTGGCAAAAGGGGGATTTTTGAAGGTCTGCTTTGTTAATTATGCTATGTTTGCTCTTTATTTGACAGTTATCTCTTTTTTTTTTTACTGTGAAGCATGCATTTTCTAGTGTGCCAGGTTATATTGCTTGCCTATGCCGTCGAGTAGAGTCAAATATTAGAATAATTAACTCTCTTTATCACTACCTGTATGTTTGTTTCCTTTGGCAAAACAGGCGAGTGTTGTGTATAAAGGAAGTAGAAATCCTAGGCCACATGTCCATAGACTGGCAGTATCTGTTTGAAGATTTTGTACGTCCTCCTACTGTCGACGGAAATCTACTCAAATTATCAGTTGAGGTAAGAAAACATGAACCACACCTTAAGAGTCAAGAATTTGTTAAATGAATGGAAACCAGTGCTTCCTGACTCTGTTTTACAGTTAACTGCATAAAGTGTCTGAAGGATTATTTATTATCATATGCTGAAAAGTAAAGGAAGATATAATCTGTTTGTGTTCTGTACTTCATCTTCTGACTGTTTTTGACTGCATTGACGGACATATTAGATCTGTTTGCTGAAACAGTATGGTTCCTTTTTAGAAGAAAGCATTCATGAGTAGACGGGTTTTTTGGTTTGTTTCTCTTTTCACTTCATATGGATGCGATTTTGCTATAATCCAAAATACTTCTAGAAAGATTTCCCCTTTTTAGGCTTTTAGGAGATTATTATAAATACTATGTCTAGAATACTCACATTTAATAATATTTGGTATTTATAGAAGTCCATTGCATCTTAAGTATAATAATGTTTTCATGGCTTTCCATCTTCTATGTAAAAACTTTAATTATATAGCAAGTTAATTAGCAAAAATGATTTTTGTTTAATTCTCAAACTCATTTTACTTTGAAATATATAATTATTATTATATATGATACAATTTTATTTTCATCCTTTTAAAAAAGCTGGAAATTATTATTCCAGAGATGGTAATATCTATATTTTTTCCTAAATAATAATTTTGTAACCTTATTACTCAATCTGCAAAATATTTATCATAAAATTCAGTAGTTAGATATGTTAATACTATTATCCTTTAATTTATGTTTCCTTTCTTTTCATAGAAGTTTACAAGTAAAAGACACTACTATGAAACCATGCCATTTTGTATTTCAGAAATGCCTTACCTCATTCTAGTTTCAAAACTGAAAGAGTGCCTTGGTATATGGAACACAGTTTTCAGACCAGAAAAGGCTGTCAGTATGCATGTATATTACGGTTCCCTCAGTTATCAGTTTCCTTTCATATCAGTGGCGAGAATTGACTCAATGTATTTTACATTATGTAAGAATTTTATCTGTCAGCCAAGGAAATGAAGGAAGGGTTTTTTGATTTGTCAGATGTGATGAGTTATCAAGTGGTATTTCTGTAGGCTATTTATCATCGCCTGCAGAAAGCCATCATTTTATGCAGATAGATATATACTCATCCAATTTCATAAATTCTAACAACTCACATATGGAGCCACTGTCCTTGTTCCAGAATGATTTCTTTCTCATCAGACCTGAATATGTGTATTTGGTTTGTCTCCTGATTATAAAATGCAGTTGACATTTAAGCACTCAATTAAAGCTTATGTTTTTTTTTCCTTTCCCATAATAATTTCTTTTATGTCATTGTTTTGAAACAGAAACAAAGTCTGTTCCAAAAAAGAGAGAGTGCCAATCAAGGCTACATTCAGAAAATTTACCTCCGGGATACCACCACAGCAGAGGTAAATGATTTATTTTAAAGAACATCCCCTCCTTTTTTTTAGCTGAAAGACAAAAAAAAAACCCACCAAAACCTGTTATAACTAACAGTAGTCATTACTTTTCCCAAAAGATCTTCAAGTTATAGCTTTGGATGGGTAGTAAGCTTAAAATAATATGTTGTGGGCTTAATATGGCAGAACGATCTCAGCATGACGTGGGCTAGCTGTGTATTCTTGGTTTTGGATCTGTGTGGATAGCTTAGACCCTTGATTTTGTACCTTTCTCCTCTACCACGTGAGCCTGTGCTTGTCTTTACTATTCATGCTCAATATTTTGTTTTCCAGCGAGCGTGTCATGCCATTGAGGAAGCACAGTCAAGGAGACATCAGCAAAAATTGATGAAGCAGCCATCACTGAGACTTGCCAGGCCCCAAATGCCGTCTTAATTGCAGATCCCAGGGGACTGCTGCTGGCAGAAAAACCAGTCACCGTCTTGTCTGTAAACCACTCTTTATCTTGCTAAGGAGAATTTTTCAAGGAATCCTTTTATTTTGGAAATTTTTTCAAGAGAGTTTTCCACTTCCTCCCTAGTTTGAGCTCCAGTTGGCTCTGTGTTTGATAGCAGTCCACGTTTGCACTGCTGCCTGACAGGTCAAACCTTGAAAGAAACACCACTTCAAACTCAGAATGAAATTTCCATGAATGTTGAAATTGTAAACAAAGGGTAATAATCTTGTTTTTAATTAAAGCCCTTACTGAAAAATAAGAAAGGAACTTAGAATGACTAGTGTTCTCCAAGAGCTTTTTGGACAGATCTTTGGACAAAATGCTGTATATTTTGTTCAGTGATTGAACTGATATATTTGGTAAACCAAATGGTTGACTTAAGAAAAACCACCAAAGGGAGAAATGACATGTTTCTTTTCTCTTTTCTGTGAAAACATTATTTTCTCCTAATAAATACATGTTTTCCTCTGGTACTTACTTTTCCTCCTTGCACTAGAATATAAAGACAGATGGAAAATCAAACCTTGAAATAGCCGTTCTCTGAAAGTTTTGGAAATTATTTACATGAACTTATATGGCACAACTGTAATGCGCTGATGCATGATAATATTGCACTTTACATTTTTAAAGAGCCAGATGTATGAAAATTCAGTATTTTTATATATCTAGAACTTGTTTTTTATAAGTTGAAAGATTTTTAAGGGCATCATAAGACTTAATTTTAATGCATAACCTAGAAATGTATTTTAAATACTTCGAAGGAAGAATGAAAAATCTCTAGTTGCTTTAGGAAATCACCGGTCAGTGTGTCCTTTGAGTGAGCAGGTCTTTGAGAATCAGCTCAGTTCATTTTTGTTCTTTCTGCCTCTTGTTTATGTTGCTTAGAAATGTACTACCTATTAAAGCTTTAAAAATGCTCAAAAGTGCTAAATTTCCGTGGATGAATCCTAAAATATTTTGTTTTCCAGGGGTGTCATGCCATTGAGGAAGCACAGTCAAGGAGACATCAGCAAAAATTGATGAAGCAGCCATCACTGAGACTTGCCAGGCCCCAAATGCCGTCTTAATTGCAGATCCCAGGGGACTGCTGCTGGCAGAAAAACCAGTCACCGTCTTGTCTGTAAACCACTCTTTATCTTGCTAAGGAGAATTTTTCAAGGAATCCTTTTATTTTGGAAAAATTTTTTCAAGAGAGTTTTCCACTTCCTCCCTAGTTTGAGCTCCAGTTGGCTCTGTGTTTGATAGCAGTCCACGTTTGCACTGCTGCCTGACAGGTCAAACCTTGAAAGAAACACCACTTCAAACTCAGAATGAAATTTCCATGAATGTTGAAATTGTAAACAAAGGGTAATAATCTTGTTTTTAATTAAAGCCCTTACTGAAAAATAAGAAAGGAACTTAGAATGACTAGTGTTCTCCAAGAGCTTTTTGGACAGATCTTTGGACAAAATGCTGTATATTTTGTTCAGTGATTGAACTGATATATTTGGTAAACCAAATGGTTGACTTAAGAAAAACCACCAAAGGGAGAAATGACATGTTTCTTTTCTCTTTTCTGTGAAAACATTATTTTCTCCTAATAAATACATGTTTTCCTCTGGTACTTACTTTTCCTCCTTGCACTAGAATATAAAGACAGATGGAAAATCAAACCTTGAAATAGCCGTTCTCTGAAAGTTTTGGAAATTATTTACATGAACTTATATGGCACAACTGTAATGCGCTGATGCATGATAATATTGCACTTTACATTTTTAAAGAGCCAGATGTATGAAAATTCAGTATTTTTATATATCTAGAACTTGTTTTTTTTATAAGTTGAAAGATTTTTAAGGGCATCATAAGACTTAATTTTAATGCATAACCTAGAAATGTATTTTAAATACTTCGAAGGAAGAATGAAAAATCTCTAGTTGCTTTAGGAAATCACCGGTCAGTGTGTCCTTTGAGTGAGCAGGTCTTTGAGAATCAGCTCAGTTCATTTTTGTTCTTTCTGCCTCTTGTTTATGTTGCTTAGAAATGTACTACCTATTAAAGCTTTTTAAAAAATGCTCAAAAGTGCTAAATTTCCGTGGATGAATCCTAAAATATGCTTATGGGTGTTAACATGACATTTACTTCAAGTCACTGAAATGAAGTTGTGCACAAACATGAGTTGCTCTGTTTTATTAATATGTATGGTACTATTTCTATTATCCTGATGCATGTTTGTTAAAACTGGCCTTAAAACTTTAAAAAAATTTTCCAGTTATAAACTTACAGTAGACTCCAAAGAAAAGGTATAATAGCTAATGCCCTAAATATTTGATACAGTCTTGTGGTCTTTGCCTTTCCAACATCACATCTCTTTTTTTCTGTCAAGAAACTTTCAGCTTTAAGCAGAGTTTCTGTATCAGTGGTCATCTCCAGCTTATCTCAAATGTACTTACATTTTGTGTCCTTAAAACTGACAATCAGGAACTTGAGATATCTGATTGTATTTTTCATATAAATCACAACTATTGACAATATCCTGAAATTTAAGTAATTATATTGTATTGATGGCATGTATAAAACATTGAACTAAGAAAAATCAATTTGTGAAAACCCAGAAATGCACCCATCATCTCAGTTGGCTTAGAAATAAACTTCCAAATATTTGTACCATTTTCATTTGATGTAATCCTCTGGGAGAGAAGTAATTCATTAGTAAAGTGTAATAATGTCTTTTGTGTTTTTGAAGTTGCTTTGGGAGTCAGCTGCTTGCATATGAATTGCTGAGAGAAATTAAACATTTGGTACATTGGTGTGAAAACCTGGGTTTGTGCTACACATTCAATGATAATTTGCTTTTACTTTTTTTGGCCGCTTCTATTGGGCTTTCATTTATTTATTTCCATCCATCTTTGTTCTTTTGTCCTGTGTGGGCCTCCCATTGCAGTGGCCTCTTTTGTTGCAGAGCACCGGCTCTGAGCACATGCATTCCAGAGCCCCAGCTCGGTAGTTGGACACATCAGTCCAGCCGCTCCATGGCATGTGGGATCTTCCCAGGTCAGGGATCGAAGGTTCCAGGCGGTGTCCTTAGGCCCCGGAGCCCTGCAGTTCATTTTTGTTCTTTCTGCCTCTTGTTTATGTTGCTTAGAAATGTACTACCTATTAAAGCTTTTTAAAAAATGCTCAAAAGTGCTAAATTTCCGTGGATGAATCCTAAAATATGCTTATGGGTGTTAACATGACATTTACTTCAAGTCACTGAAATGAAGTTGTGCACAAACATGAGTTGCTCTGTTTTATTAATATGTATGGTACTATTTCTATTATCCTGATGCATGTTTGTTAAAACTGGCCTTAAAACTTTAAAAAAATTTTCCAGTTATAAACTTACAGTAGACTCCAAAGAAAAGGTATAATAGCTAATGCCCTAAATATTTGATACAGTCTTGTGGTCTTTGCCTTTCCAACATCACATCTCTTTTTTTCTGTCAAGAAACTTTCAGCTTTAAGCAGAGTTTCTGTATCAGTGGTCATCTCCAGCTTATCTCAAATGTACTTACATTTTGTGTCCTTAAAACTGACAATCAGGAACTTGAGATATCTGATTGTATTTTTCATATAAATCACAACTATTGACAATATCCTGAAATTTAAGTAATTATATTGTATTGATGGCATGTATAAAACATTGAACTAAGAAAAATCAATTTGTGAAAACCCAGAAATGCACCCATCATCTCAGTTGGCTTAGAAATAAACTTCCAAATATTTGTACCATTTTCATTTGATGTAATCCTCTGGGAGAGAAGTAATTCATTAGTAAAGTGTAATAATGTCTTTTGTGTTTTTGAAGTTGCTTTGGGAGTCAGCTGCTTGCATATGAATTGCTGAGAGAAATTAAACATTTGGTACATTGGTGTGAAAACCTGGGTTTGTGCTACACATTCAATGATAATTTGCTTTTACTTTTTTTGGCCGCTTCTATTGGGCTTTCATTTATTTATTTCCATCCATCTTTGTTCTTTTGTCCTGTGTGGGCCTCCCATTGCAGTGGCCTCTTTTGTTGCAGAGCACCGGCTCTGAGCACATGCATTCCAGAGCCCCAGCTCGGTAGTTGGACACATCAGTCCAGCCGCTCCATGGCATGTGGGATCTTCCCAGGTCAGGGATCGAACCGGCGTCCCTTGCACTGCAAGGCGGTGTCCTTACCCGCTGGACCACCAGGGAAGCCCTGCTTTTACTTTTTATGACATGTTAGATTAATAGTTTTAGAGAGCTTTTTAAAAAATTGTATTGAATTATAGTTGAACTATATTGTCACGTTAATTTCTGCTGTACAGCAAAGTGACTCAGTTATATATACATATATATATATTCTTTTTCATATTCTTTTCCATTATGGTTTACTGAATATAGTTCTTGAGAACTTTCGAAGATGCTAAACAGGAAAAGCTTTTTCCTAGGGGTATGAATCTTGAGTATCGAGAGAGTACAGTGAACTGATGTGACTGTGGACCTGGCTGCCACACTCTGAAGTTACAGCTGCGTTTGCCATGCCGGCCATGCTTTCAGGCAGTCACCGCCTGGGGATGGCAAGAATACTGGAGCCAGGATGCTCCTCTGACAGCCGACCTTGGCTTGAGGACTCCTCAGTGGCCTTGAAGCACCTTTCTTAGGCCGCACGGCAGTCTGGAAGGATTCCACACAAATTATCTCTCTGTTTTCTTTGTCTCCCACCTGCACCCTCTCCTACTGGGAGCTCAGACTACAAGTCTGAAGGCTCTCCCGGAGGTACTGGGTACTGGGTACCTCTGTGAAGAAGGGGCCCTGGCTGATGAATGTAGCAGAACAGGAAATGGGGTGTCAAAATGAAAAAAAAAGGTCAAAAGACTCATAAGAAAAATCTCATCTGGGATGGATTTCTTTACGTGTGTTTCATGATTGGGTATTGTTTTTATTTTGAACTATGTGTAAGGGATGGGTAATTACCTTTCTAGTACTGGGGGGCTCTGTGTGTATTGATGTGGTGCTGTCTGGACATCTGTGTTTGTAACAGGGCTCCATGTGTATTTCTAAGATACAGCAAGGACTAAAAATTAATACTCTGGATTTAAAGGAATCTAACTCTTGAAGAGCTCTGCAGCTATCAATGCCAGTTAAACTATAGAATCACAGTGACTGCCAGAACTAGAAGAATCCTCTTTTTACTGGAGAGAAAGCCAAAGTTGTTTTTTATTTTTATTTCTGAGTGGGCTGGGTCTTCGTTGCTGTTGTGGGCTTTTCTCTAGCCACGGTGTACAGGCTTCTCTTTTCGCAGAGCACAGGCTCTAGGGAGCATAGGCTTCAATAGTTGTGGCATGTGGGTTCAGTAGTTGGCTGCTCCTGGGCTTTAGAGCACAAGCTTAATTGGTTGCTCTGCGGCACATGGGATCCTTACCGGTCTGGAATCGTACCTGTCTGCTGCATTGGCGGATGGATACTTTATACCACTGAGCCACCAGTGAAACCCACTACCTAATATTTTTAAGAACTCAGAGATTATTCCTATCAAACTCATTGTCCCCAAGGGGCAAACTCGTTGTTGAAAATAGGGGCCAGGATGATGAGTAATGCTGCTGAGAGGGTTCTGTGCTGGGTGTGTGTGCTGGCTTGAAAAGATTTGAGACTCCTTAGAACAGGGGGAACCCATTTCTTGTAGTAATTGTGGCTCTAGTAGAATTTATGCTTACTGCTTCCAATTTATGCTTCAGTTACAAGGTTTTACCCTTCAGATGCTCAGCATTGAGTGTCTCTTCAAACTGAGAAAACCTTCAGAAAAAACATTTTGTTTGGCTTTTACATACTGCAGGCCCTCAGTCCCTTCCCGAAACTCACAAAGCTCTCAAAGCCGAAAGGATGTTATAACTTTACAGCAGAGATATTTGGCAACAAAATCAGAACTGAGCTGATGTGAGGCTATGGTGGTCTTAGTTCTGTGTGTGTCATTGAGTTTGGCTGGAGTTGCCACTCCGAATTTCACTGGAGTTGTACCAGCTCTGTGATATATGAAACCTATTGCCTTTCTAAAATCTGAAAAATTCTGTATTGTGAAATGCGCCTTGTCCCAAGGGTTTCAGGAAAATTATAGATCTGTATAAGCTCAAGTTATCAATTTGTTAAAGTTCCTTCCTGAATTTGGGAAGCATCATAAACTGTAGGAGAAGCTACAGAGAACAACAGAATTTCCTTCCCTCTTAAGACCAGGTTAGTGCTTCATTTTAGTTATGCTGGCAAGTTTTTTTTTTGTTTTTTGGTTTTTTTTTGCACATTGTTTTGATAAAGCATTCAAAGTAGTTGGTGTCAACATATAGGACACTGAAACACCACCATGATTTCTATCCCCTTCTGTATTTAATTAAGTAAATACCTGGTGGATGAAAAGCTTTAGGATTGACCTCTAGTGCAGAAATCATTAGAATAAGTAATGAAATAAGTCAACATGATCATTCAGGGTGATATAGAAGACAGGCAAGAGAGGAGGAGATGGTTGGATGGCATCACCAACTTAATGGACGTGAGTTGGAGCAAACCCTGGGAGATGGTGAAGGACAGGGAAGCCTGTCATGCTGTAATGGGGTCACAAAGAGTCTGACACAACTTTGAGGCAGGACAACAAGGGTGATAGCGTCCACTAAGATAATAGTGAACAACACACACTTGACACTTCACTAGAGACGGCTGCTGCCGTTCAGTTAAGCAAGGACTTGCTAGTGGTTTGGATTAGGAAGCCGCACTTGAACAGGACACATCGCCCTTCTCTATGGAGTGCATTTCCATTAAAGATTTCCTGGACTCTGCAGTCATTGGAGTATTAGCAGCTGTGTCATTTAAGTAGTAGATTTTTTCCTTTAAGCCGAGATAACAGAGTCATACTTAATTGTAAGGTCTGTATGACATTTTCGTATATCTGGAATTATTGATGCAAATACATTGCAGAAAATAGCTGCTTGGCTGTGTAAAGATGGCTTTGGTTAAAGCTTAGAGACCTAGAAAATGCTCCTTTAGAGCTGACCCCAAATGAATGGAAAGGAAATTTTGCATGATTATGATTACAATCCAGATGGTGAATGGATACTATTAGAAACATTGTTTTGTAGAGGCCATGAAGACTGATTATCCATGACTCAGACTGGTGAATAAGAATATATTGCTCCTTCTATTTAAAATTAATGACTCAATCAATTAATGTTGAATTATAATGCAGCTCTTTTAGGAGCACCAATACTTACTTTTATGTAAAATGGATTAATTTTTAATTAGTATTATTCATTTTTTTGGAGAAAGTAATTCCCTTGGCAGCCTTTCTTTCAGTTGTACTTAAATTCACACAATTATAATAGTCTGTGGTTGGAAGGTCCTTATATTAAGCATAACCCTGCTTTCCTGTGGCTTCCATGTATTGAACCCAGTCCCAGTCCTTGGGGCCAGGAAAGTAAGAATGACTTTTTAATATAGATAAAACCCGTAACTAATCTTTCCTTTCCTGACTTATGTCCTTCTCATGGGATGCATGTCCCCCCAGCAGCACATATGTATTAATAATTCAGAGAAAAGAAATAACAGGTTTTGTTTTCCATGAGAGAATATTCTTTAAACTCTGAGAACTTTCATTTTTACAATAGAAGACTTGGAAACCATTTACTCTCTCTCTGCTGTGCTAAATTGCTTCAATCGTGTCTGATTCTTTGAAACCCCATGCACTGTAGTCTGCCAGGCTCTTCTATCCATGGGATTCTCTAAGCAGTTGCCATGACCTCCTCAAGGACATCTTCCTATCCCAGGGATGAAACCACTTCTCTTATGTACATTCTTTACCATTGAGCCACCTATGAAGCCCACTGGTTTCCTGACCAGTGTTCAAACCTAGACACTATGCATTGGGAGCATGGAGTCTTAGCCACCCATTATTTGGGACCACCAAGGAAGTCCCAATAAATGATTCTTTAAAACTTGACTATCTATAAATGGAAGCACTGCATGATCGAAATGAAGGCTGACCTCATGTCCATTCATTCATTTTGTAATATATGTAAGTCTTCAAGTTCTCATCTCTTCCAACATAAACCATCCCTGATTAGACATAAATTCAAGTGCAACTGTTCGTTGCTCAGTCATGTCTGGCTCTTTGTGACCCCATGAACTGTAGGCCACCAGGCTGCTCTGTCCATGGGATTCTCCAGGCCAGAATTCTGGAGTTGGTTGCCATTTCCTTCTCTAGAGAATTCTCCCAGCCCAGGGATAGGACCCTGATCTCCTGTATTACACACAGATTCTTTACCATCTGAGCCTCAAGGGAAGCCCCAGACTTAAATTCAGGTCATCCTATCATCTTGATGGCCCTTCCCTAAATACAACAGTTCATTCGTGTCTCTCTCAGATATTGTACCTAATGCAAATGAGTGCTTGCAGAGACAACTGAGGCAGGGTGGTACCTGGACAATCCCATATTTTCTTCTACCTTTCTAATAGTAATAAGTATCCCAACCTATTAAAGTAAAAAGTAATAACTTACATAAAGTGAAATGTCCCCATTATTTACTAGTTTTCCTCATGATTATAATTTATGAATCTCATAACTTCTACTTATTCAACAATATTGTTCTCCCTTTTATGTTTTATTGAAAGTAATAGTGAATTTGTATGGTACTATGAATTAAAAATGAAAATATCTCCCCCATCCATCCCCCAATCCCTTTACCTCTCTCAGCCTCAATTTCTTCATTTGAAGGTAAGACCTCTGGGGACAGATCTGCCTTTTTGTGCTCTGTAGATTTTACAGGTATTGACAAAATGTTGGGTTTTATCATTCTTAATTCCAAGTGTTGAGACGTGTGGCTTAAAGGAATTCTTATTCCCTCTATCCCACAATATCCCTGTAGACATTACACCATGTATTTTAAATAATCAGTAACTTCTTTAAACCACTTCTTTAATAGAAAAAGAAGAGGAAGTGTGAGATTGTGTTGCTGATCACTGTGTGTGAGAATGGTCTTGTGTGGAATGCTGACAGGGATCCCCCAGATAGCCTGTGAAGAGGAGTGGCTTAATCCAGAGCCAGGCTGTTGCTCTGCAAACAGAATCCTGGTCTTATTTCTTAGAGCCTTTCCTTTAACAGTGTCCTTTAGTTCTTGGAGCATCCAGATGGTTACACCAGACGAGCCTAGGCTCTCCAGGAGGTACCACTGTAATGGACTGAATGTTTATGTTCATATCCAGAATTCAGATGTTGAGACTGTAACCCACAAAGTCATGGCATTGGGAGTTGGGGCCTTTGGAAGGTAACAAGGTCATAAGGATGCGGCTCTCACCAACGAGATCAGTGCCCTTATGAAAGAGACCCTAAGAGACCCCTTACCCACATCCTGCATGTGAGGATGCTTTCCATGAGAAGTCACCTTCTTGCCCATGAAGAAGCAGGCTTTCACCAGATGGGAGATCTGCTGGCACCATTGTCTTGGTCTTCCCAGACTACGGAGCTATGAGAAGTAGTTTATTGCTAATGACGCACCTTGTTTATGGTATTTTTTATTACAGTAATCCACATGGACCAAGACAGTCACCCACTCAGAAGATTGCCTTGCTGCCCAGCCCTGTCACCTGAAATTTTGTTGGAGTCCTTGCTTTGGAGAAAGGATTGCAGGTATTACCCACAAGGATTGATTTTTATGAGTTAGTTTACAAATCAACAGAAGGGTAGGATTAAATTACTAAGGAATTAGAGAAATATCCAATAAAAATGCTACATAGATATACTTGTAAAGGACTAAAAACAAGATACTATTTTTAAAAAGAAAGAGACAAATTAAAATGAGAACCAAACAAATCTTCCAGGAAAAAAAAAAAAAAATCAGTGGACAGCCACAATATAGCCAAAGAAAGAATTAGTGAATTCGGAGATAGAACTGACTCATTGTATTCCCTGGAGTGCAGCAGAGAAAAAGAGATGGGAAATATAAAACAAAAGTTAAGCAACATAGAGGAATGTGAATATCAAACATAATTCTAATCTAATTCCTAGAAGGAGAGAATAGAGAAATGCTTGATACATTCCGAAAGAACTTAAGAAAGGTTTGATTTGATAATTGTAGGAAACAAAGTGAGCCCAGGACTGGATAAATAAAAATAATTCCAAACCTAACATTCATTGGATTGATACTATTGCAATGCAAATACAAAGAGGAAAAACTGGAAAACAACCAGAAAGAAAAAAAAAAAAAAAAGAAAGGATCAACAATTAGCAGAATTCTCCATGATAGATGCTTGAAGGCAATGTCTGCAAACTATTGAGAGAAAACCATGTGCCTAGTTTTTTTTTTTTTTTTTTTCTTTTTTATCTTTTGGCCACACTATGCAACATGTGAGTCCTTAGTTTTCCAACCAGGGATCAAACCCACACCCTCTGCACTGGCTGCACAGAGTCTTAACCCTGGACCACTAGGGAAGTCCCAGTGTCTAGTCGTCTTTAAGTCAAGTTATCATTCAAGAATGAAGGTTAAATAATCGCATTTTCAGGAGAAAAAACTGGGATCCTTTAACAGTGACTAAAGGATGACTTTCAGAAAAAAGGAAGTTGGACCAAGACAGGTGTCTATGTGCAATGATTTGTTCATCACAAACTGAAAGAGATTGTTAGCCAAATGGCAAAATGTTGAGACACACTCAATCCAGGCAATAAGGACATGAGTGTTTATAAGATTATTTTTCACACTTAATGTTCATAAAACATTTCACATTTAAAAAGGAAGTGAGGGGGGAAGGAAAGGGAAAGAAGAAAAGCATGGCCTGCTGGCTGTGACAGAATTTGGGCTGGAGGACTTGTTAGCACAGCTGGGAAGCTGGACACCCTCATCCCTGGATGAAGGGAACCTGGAATGCAGAAGAGCTTTCTCTCCTCAGGGCCCCACTCTCTAAAGAAAAAACTCACCAGCACGGGGGCTCTTGGTGAGACTGGAGGCTCTGAGCAGATGACTGGGTCTTGGCACATGTTGAAGGGGTGAAAACAGGGCAGAGGGGTAAGGACCCACATACAGAGTGAACCCCACCCTGGGGATGTCTGTCAAACAAAACAAGATGGAGCCTGCATGGAACTGCTCTCCCCACTCCCCTACCCAGGTAACTAACCAGCAGTGCAAAGAAAAAGAAACAGACCTACAAGGGAAGGTCAGCAGTGGAGACGTGACAGGTCTGACTGTAACTGGTTTAGCACACTGGATAGAGCTGCCGCTTGGATGGTTTCGGGGCGTTGGGAGGAGGCCAAAGAGTATACAGAGGAGCACCGGAAGCCTCAGGAATAGAGAAGGCCATGTTTTGGGTGCGACTGAACAGAGGAGGGTGCATGGAAAGTCTTAAAAATGAGGTATTCTGTCCCCATATCACCTCTCTAGGAGGCTCCCACAGCTGGTCAACCTTGCTCTGGACTTCTCTGGAGAGAGGTAAGTGTGTGGGGCTGTGAGGGGTGAGGCAGGGCCCTGGAGAACCTGCTCTGAGCCTGAGGTGCTACACTAAAAATGAGAAGCAGTTAAGGAGGAATTAGCATTTGAGTGAAGCAGAATCTCCCCACCCGCTTTCTTTCCTCAGGCTCCCCAAATCCTGGATGGACATTTTTTCCTCCTGGAGGAACTGATTTTCCCCAAGGAGGTCTGGCATTAGGAGATGTTGGCATTAGAGATTTCTGACATTGGAAGTTCTCCTAGCAAAGTGTCTGGGTCTGATTCTCACACAGGATGGCAGCTGTAAAAGGAGAGCCCTGAGTTTGGGAGATGAGGCCCCTTGTTTTACAGAACAAGGAACTCAGTCTCAGGGAAGGTGTGCCTGCCCGGGAGAGCACAGCAGAGAAGCCAGACACCCGCTCCTGCACACAAGGTGGGTACTTGTTTCCCCTCATTTGCTCTCCAAGGAAGCTTGCCTTGCTGTAATTGTCCTAGGAGGAAAGACAGGGGGATGCCTTTGCATAAATGTGATAAAAATATGCAAAGTCAGACTATGAAGAAGGCTGTATCTGAGGAAAGTAAATTCTTTTACTTTCAGATACAAATGGTTTAGTCACTTAAACTAGGCTATCAAGGTATGGTCTGGCCAAGACTCTGGGGGACCCACGTTAATGAATTAGATAAAGTTGATTCATATCTCACGTAGCGAAGGATTGTCAATTGCTGCTTCCAAGGTAATTGAGAATGCTTGAAAGGTAATTTAAGTGATCCTTTACCCTCTTAATTAGCTCTACCTAACTTTTTAATTTCATTGATAGAGCCGAGGCCTGTTCTCGAATCTCTTCAGTGATCCACGCTAAGGAGGTTTTCTAGGTAAGAAAATATGTCTGGATCTGGTACGGCCTGATGGGAATCCGGTTCAAATTTCGGAAAACTTCTGATATTCTGAGGACCCTTATTAGCATTTACACTGGCAGCCCAGCCCCAAGCTTATCTCAGTTAAACCACTGATTGTGTGGTTTAGTCACTTAAGTCGTGTCCAACTCTTTGTGACCCCACAGACTGTAGCCCACCAGGCTCCTCTATCCATGGGACTCTTTAGGCAAGAACACTGGAATGAACTGGCATTTTCTTCTCCTGAGGAACTTCCAGGGATTAAACCTGGATCTCCTGTGCTACAGGCAATCTCTTGCATTGCAGGTGGATCCTTTATCAACTGAGCCACCAGGGAAGCCACTGATTAAACATTTCCAGTGGAAATCTCTCCCTCTTCTTAGGCAGAACCCACATATTTTAAACATACATGTCTTTGGGCTGAGCTGATTAATTAATTAAGACACCAGGGCTTTGGGCAGTTAGCTTGTTGCTTCTAGAAACATTTGCTTTTGTTTCAACTTCTTTGTCAAAACAGAGATAAACACGGATCATGTGGCCTCCTGTAGAAAGATAATCTTCCCCTCATTTGCTCTCTGAGGAAGCTTGCCGTGTCGTATTCTTCCTGGGACAAAAGACATGGGGTGCCTTTGCATAAAGAAATACTTCACATCTACTTCCAGAATGGTTCTTGTCCTTGTGGGGCTGATCATCCAAACAGGAGACCCAATCTAGAGCCCCAGTCCATCACAAGGCCACAGTGGAGGGTATGGTGGTTAGGGGCGGCTCTGAAAAATCTCCATGACCTGCATTTGATTACATGTTTTTAAAAAAGACATGACTTTTTATTTTATGTTTTGGTCACACAGAGTGACAGGCAGGATCTTACTTCCCCAACCAGGGGTTGAACCTGAGCCCCCTGCAGTGGTTAAGCGTGGAGTCTCAACCACTGGACCACCAGGGAAGTCCCTGCCCTTTTTGAGTTTCACTTCCTTTCCTGTCTTTATAATCTGCTTCCTTTCCCAGTTCGCAGCCACTGCGGAGAAGACACTCTGTACCCACCAACCTGGGCATGAAGCAAGGCCCATCACATTGCTTGTTGTGTTGCCTGGACTATCCCACTCACAGAGTGTGGCAGCTGGTTAGCCACTGTGGAAGAGTAAGAGCCACTGGGATTTACCTTGAAGATGCTGCTTTTCTGGGAGGTGGGCACGCCCCAGGCCCTAGCTACACAGGCTTAAGAGAGAAGCACCGGTTTGCAGTGGAAAGGCCTAGGTAGGGGACTCAGGCCTGCCTCATCTCTCTGAGCCTGTCCACCTGACGGGAACCAAACAGGTTGGTTTTGAAAGCCTGTATCTATTGCTTAATTGCAGTAAGCTTGGAGGTACATTTATCCTTGGTGATATTTAGAGACCATGCTAGGGATCAAACCTGCAACCCAGAAGCTTTTAGTGCAGATTCATTAAGGAACAGTCATTGAGTCGTAACTGTGGGTCAAACCCTGAGCTGGCAGGAGTAACGAGTCTCTGTGTCTCTGGGCCATTTGACAGAGCCACCAAGGTAAGGAAGAAACGATCAAATCTAACAGAACTTCATTTTCATTGCTCTTGAAATTTTGAGAATAAAGTTTCCCTAATTCTGTTGCCCTAAAATAGACTTATATATTAATGTATGCATAATTATCGTTAATCTAGATCCATGAATTGTACACTTCAGAATTAAACTAGAAAGCACAGTCTTACAAATGCAACAAGAAAATGGATGCTCTCTGAGGAAGCTTGCCGTGTCGTATTCTTCCTGGGACAAAAGACATGGGGTGCCTTTGCAAAAAAACTTCACATCTACTTCCAGAATGGTTCTTGTCCTTGTGGGGCTGATCATCCAAACAGGAGACCCAATCTAGAGCCCCAGTCCATCACAAGGCCACAGTGGAGGGTATGGTGGTTAGGGGCGGCTCTGAAAAATCTCCATGACCTGCATTTGATTACATGTTTTTAAAAAAGACATGACTTTTTATTTTATGTTTTGGTCACACAGAGTGACAGGCAGGATCTTACTTCCCAACCAGGGGTTGAACCTGAGCCCCTGCAGTGGTTAAGCGTGGAGTCTCAACCACTGGACCACCAGGGAAGTCCCTGCCCTTTTTGAGTTTCACTTCCTTTCCTGTCTTTATAATCTGCTTCCTTTCCCAGTTCGCAGCCACTGCGGAGAAGACACTCTGTACCCACCAACCTGGGCATGAAGCAAGGCCCATCACATTGCTTGTTGTGTTGCCTGGACTATCCCACTCACAGAGTGTGGCAGCTGGTTAGCCACTGTGGAAGAGTAAGAGCCACTGGGATTTACCTTGAAGATGCTGCTTTTCTGGGAGGTGGGCACGCCCCAGGCCCTAGCTACACAGGCTTAAGAGAGAAGCACCGGTTTGCAGTGGAAAGGCCTAGGTAGGGGACTCAGGCCTGCCTCATCTCTCTGAGCCTGTCCACCTGACGGGAACCAAACAGGTTGGTTTTGAAAGCCTGTATCTATTGCTTAATTGCAGTAAGCTTGGAGGTACATTTATCCTTGGTGATATTTAGAGACCATGCTAGGGATCAAACCTGCAACCCAGAAGCTTTTAGTGCAGATTCATTAAGGAACAGTCATTGAGTCGTAACTGTGGGTCAAACCCTGAGCTGGCAGGAGTAACGAGTCTCTGTGTCTCTGGGCCATTTGACAGAGCCACCAAGGTAAGGAAGAAACGATCAAATCTAACAGAACTTCATTTTCATTGCTCTTGAAATTTTGAGAATAAAGTTTCCCTAATTCTGTTGCCCTAAAATAGACTTATATATTAATGTATGCATAATTATCGTTAATCTAGATCCATGAATTGTACACTTCAGAATTAAACTAGAAAGCACAGTCTTACAAATGCAACAAGAAAATGGATGGGCAAGCTGACAGAGTTACCTTTTATAAACGCTGAATTGGCTTCTTGAATTAAATTAACCCTACGTGTCACTGAAGAGATCGTCACACTCACAGTTTATAAATGCTAATGAAATTCCTCCCAGAGCAAGCAACCAGGACCTTAGACTGGAGGCATTTAATTTTAGAAAAGGTGAAGTTTAAGAGTAACTAATCATTTTTTGTTATTTGTTACGTTATTTATAATGTATTAGTAAGGGCTCCAAAGAAAGGCCGAAGCCAGCTTTCCGCAGAGAGCATCTGCCGGTGTTTTCAAATCTGTTACTCAGCAGTTGTGCTTTCGGTGAATTCAGATGTTGTGCCCTTTACAGAATACATACCACTGTTTTGTGGACAAGTTTGGTTTTGGTCTTCACGTTCTGAGTGTGTTTGTGTAATTTAGATTGTAGATGCTATGTAAGACATTTCTAAAGATACCTTTATATGAAATGTTTTGCTGAATGTTACTACTGTACTCTTTTCCTTTCAAGCCTTTACTTTGTCTTCTCTATTTCATTTATTTCTTATCTGATCTTTATTATTTCTTCCCTTCTCTTGACTTTAGGTTTTGCTTATCCTTCTTTTTCTAATTATTTTAGGTCAAGTTGTTCATTTGAGATTTATCTTGTTTTATGAGGAAGACTTATATTGTTATGAACTCTCCTCTAAGAACTGCTTTTGCTACATCCTATAGATTTTGTATGGTTGTGGTTTTCATTGTTATTTTACTCAAGGCACATATTTTAAAATTTCCTCCTTGATTTCTTTTTTTTTTTTTTAAACATTTATTTTATTTATTTATCTTTTGGGGGTTGAGGTGGGGAGGGAGGGGGACGGGCAGGCCACTTCTATTGGTCTTTCATTTCTCTATTTTCATCCGCCTTTGTTCTTTGGCTCCTGTGGGCCTCCCATTGCGGTGGCCTCTGTCGTTGCAGAGCACCGGCTCTGGGCGCATGCGCCCCAGAGCTCCAGCTCGGTAATTGGACACATCAGTCCAGCCGCTCGGTGGCACGTGGGATCTTCCCAGGCCAGGGATCGAACTGGCGCCCCTTGCACTGCAAGGCGGTGTCCTTACCCACTGGACCACCAGGGGAAGCCCTCCTCCTTGATTTCATTGTGGACCCACTGGTTTCTTAGTAGCATGTTGTTTAATCTCCATGTAATCTTTTTATTTCTCATTTCTCAGTGGTTGATTTCTAGTTTCATGCCATTGTGGTCAGATTAAGCATTACTTTAATTTGACTTTTCTGAAGTCAATTGAAGTTCTATTTGTCTTAAAAAAAACATTTTTTGTTCAGGCAGCCTCCTCTGGTTTATGGTACTTCAGCAGTAGGTTGTCCTTGCCAGCAGTGAGCGCATTTTAGCAGTAAAGCAGTGTGGGGGAGATCCTAGGCTTTCCCACCAAATCGGTGTGTGTGAATCCCTGCATGATGAATTAAGGGGCTCTTTAGGGTCCTTGATAATAAAATGAATAGTCCTGTTTGGTTTGGGTCTCAGTTTGATTGTTTGTGTAATTTAGATTGTAGATGCTATGTAAGACATTTCTAAAGATACCTTTATATGAAATGTTTTGCTGAATGTTACTACTGTACTCTTTTCCTTTCAAGCCTTTACTTTGTCTTCTCTATTTCATTTATTTCTTATCTGATCTTTATTATTTCTTCCCTTCTCTTGACTTTAGGTTTTGCTTATCCTTCTTTTTCTAATTATTTTAGGTCAAGTTGTTCATTTGAGATTTATCTTGTTTTATGAGGAAGACTTATATTGTTATGAACTCTCCTCTAAGAACTGCTTTTGCTACATCCTATAGATTTTGTATGGTTGTGGTTTTCATTGTTATTTTACTCAAGGCACATATTTTAAAATTTCCTCCTTGATTTCTTTTTTTTTTTTTTAAACATTTATTTTATTTATTTATCTTTTGGGGGTTGAGGTGGGGAGGGAGGGGGACGGGCAGGCCACTTCTATTGGTCTTTCATTTCTCTATTTTCATCCGCCTTTGTTCTTTGGCTCCTGTGGGCCTCCCATTGCGGTGGCCTCTGTCGTTGCAGAGCACCGGCTCTGGGCGCATGCGCCCCAGAGCTCCAGCTCGGTAATTGGACACATCAGTCCAGCCGCTCGGTGGCACGTGGGATCTTCCCAGGCCAGGGATCGAACTGGCGCCCCTTGCACTGCAAGGCGGTGTCCTTACCCACTGGACCACCAGGGGAAGCCCTCCTCCTTGATTTCATTGTGGACCCACTGGTTTCTTAGTAGCATGTTGTTTAATCTCCATGTAATCTTTTTATTTCTCATTTCTCAGTGGTTGATTTCTAGTTTCATGCCATTGTGGTCAGATTAAGCATTACTTTAATTTGACTTTTCTGAAGTCAATTGAAGTTCTATTTGTCTTAAAAAAAACATTTTTTGTTCAGGCAGCCTCCTCTGGTTTATGGTACTTCAGCAGTAGGTTGTCCTTGCCAGCAGTGAGCGCATTTTAGCAGTAAAGCAGTGTGGGGGAGATCCTAGGCTTTCCCACCAAATCGGTGTGTGTGAATCCCTGCATGATGAATTAAGGGGCTCTTTAGGGTCCTTGATAATAAAATGAATAGTCCTGCTTCAGGTGTTGGGAATGTTAAATGAGATTGTGAATATAAGATTTCTGGCAAGGTGCTCAGTGCTTAGAGGGATCATGTATAAGATAATTAATAATTAAATCCTAGTGGTCTTTTGTCTTATAATTTGACCCAATATTCCCCTTAATTATCCATATTCAAATACTGTTACTACATTTAATATGTTGTATCAGTATCGAAAATCATGCAAAAAGTAGCTAAAAGTATAAACAAAGATTAATAACACTTACATAACTAATTCCACTTTGATGACAATGTTAAATGTACATGAAAATGTAGGCCCACCTCCATGCAGGCCCATAAAGTTGGAAGAGTGTGTCTGCTTGAAAGATTACTGGAATCTAGTTCACGGGAATGGGTGTGCCCTCCAAAGTGGATTTTATGCCTTGAAGGGGCTAATAAAAAGACCAAAATGCTTTGAAAATGAACTGATGCGTCTTAAAAAGAACAGCTATTATTTGTCTTAGTTTTCAGACCTCCTATTTGAAAGGGCTGTGGCTGGGTTAGATGCCCAGACTTGAAAGTTCCCTGAACCAGAAGAACCATGTGAGAAACACATCAAGGAAGCCAGGCTTCCCAAAACCCAACTTCATTGTTTTTCTTGGAGGTAGAAAGAGCTGCTGTTCAGAAAAGTTTCCAAGGTTTCTGTGATTTGTTATGAACTGAAGGTCGTTCCGTGGACTGGATCGGAGGCACCAGCGTCTTCTCGCCAGTCAACGTGGAAGACGATGTGTGCTGGCAATTATGCACGGGAGGAAAGAAAATCTGAGGGAAAAACTCAAGTCCGCTTGCCTGGGTTAGGTTTCACTTTGCATCTCTACAGACTGTCTTTCCCTCATCATCCACGCGAGGGCGCCCAGCTACCAGCTGTGCCCGTGCTCCAAGTAGGGGATCTTTTTCCTTCCTGGTCCAAGGAGACAGTTGGCGCCAGCTACAGCTTTGGAGGATTCTGGGTCCTGCCTGCGGTCCAAAGGTCCCTCAAGAGGTTACCCTCAGACTCTCTGGAGAGGGTGGGGACTGTGAGAGCCCTACACTTCAGAACTGGGACTTCAAAAACCCTAGTGAGGGCTTTTCATTTTGAATTATCTATCTTTGTTTGAAAATGCACAGCAGGTGTGCATGATGACGGATTCCAGTGCTTTGAGGACTATATTTCTTGCACCCCAACTGCCAGACTCCTCCAAACATATACGCCCTTCTGGGAGCAATAGACTGGAATATTTGAAACCAGAACTCCAGAAAACCCAGGAAAGATGTTTTCTTTTGTTTTAAAAAAATATATTTTTTTACTTTTCACTTTTACAGAGTTTTGTTGTTTACAGATATGTATGATCCCAGATTAGTTTTATGTATATCCTCCCCATCCCAGCCCTCCAGGCCGTCGCACAGCGTCCTTGCCGGATCCCCTTTTCTCACAGCGCAATGACAATAGCTGTTTTTTTTTTTTTTTCACTTATGATTGTCTAGGTTTTCATGCTACTTCCCGGGCTACTTTATGCCTCCTACCCACTGTTCATTCCCCACAGTATCCATATGTCTACTGCAGGACAGATGTTTTCCCCGATTAGGGCAAGCTCTCTGTCACGGAGCCCCTGGGTCTTCCTGCCCCTTGCCAGTGCTGCAATGGGTGGGGGTGATCACTCTAATAAACAGGTCACTGGCTCATAGATAGGCTCCCTTTCTGCATGCTCCATAAACAGGGGGATGTGGTGATTGTCTCCCCCTTCTTTGTTTCTCCTGGCTGTGTGTTTAAGGATCTTAATTTTGAGTCATATGCTTCTGTATGAATTACTTCTGCCACTTTGAAGCATTTGATAAGAATGAGCAGGAGCCTAGTTTCCAGATACTTCCACGTTCATGTCATTTGATACCGTTATCAGGCATGACCGTGACCCCTCCCACTTCACAGATGAGAAAAACAAGGCTCAGAGAAAGTAGCTGCTGACACTCCAACTTGAACTCACATAACCATCCGCTGTGAAAAGGATAGCTTGTTATTTGGGTTTGACTTCAGAGAAAACCTCTTCCTCTTCGACCTTCACATGTATGTGTGAGCTTGGCGGGCCCCAGCTACAGCTTTGGAGGATTCTGGGTCCTGCCTGCGGTCCAAAGGTCCCTCAAGAGGTTACCCTCAGACTCTCTGGAGAGGGTGGGGACTGTGAGAGCCCTACACTTCAGAACTGGGACTTCAAAAACCCTAGTGAGGGCTTTTCATTTTGAATTATCTATCTTTGTTTGAAAATGCACAGCAGGTGTGCATGATGACGGATTCCAGTGCTTTGAGGACTATATTTCTTGCACCCCAACTGCCAGACTCCTCCAAACATATACGCCCTTCTGGGAGCAATAGACTGGAATATTTGAAACCAGAACTCCAGAAAACCCAGGAAAGATGTTTTCTTTTGTTTTAAAAAATATATTTTTTTACTTTTCACTTTTACAGAGTTTTGTTGTTTACAGATATGTATGATCCCAGATTAGTTTTATGTATATCCTCCCCATCCCAGCCCTCCAGGCCGTCGCACAGCGTCCTTGCCGGATCCCCTTTTCTCACAGCGCAATGACAATAGCTGTTTTTTTTTTTTTTTCACTTATGATTGTCTAGGTTTTCATGCTACTTCCCGGGCTACTTTATGCCTCCTACCCACTGTTCATTCCCCACAGTATCCATATGTCTACTGCAGGACAGATGTTTTCCCCGATTAGGGCAAGCTCTCTGTCACGGAGCCCCTGGGTCTTCCTGCCCCTTGCCAGTGCTGCAATGGGTGGGGGTGATCACTCTAATAAACAGGTCACTGGCTCATAGATAGGCTCCCTTTCTGCATGCTCCATAAACAGGGGGATGTGGTGATTGTCTCCCCCTTCTTTGTTTCTCCTGGCTGTGTGTTTAAGGATCTTAATTTTGAGTCATATGCTTCTGTATGAATTACTTCTGCCACTTTGAAGCATTTGATAAGAATGAGCAGGAGCCTAGTTTCCAGATACTTCCACGTTCATGTCATTTGATACCGTTATCAGGCATGACCGTGACCCCTCCCACTTCACAGATGAGAAAAACAAGGCTCAGAGAAAGTAGCTGCTGACACTCCAACTTGAACTCACATAACCATCCGCTGTGAAAAGGATAGCTTGTTATTTGGGTTTGACTTCAGAGAAAACCTCTTCCTCTTCGACCTTCACATGTATGTGTGTTAGCAGGAAATTGTGACATTCCCTCCAGATACTCTTCAGAAAATGGCAGCGATGTCTTTTTCCTGGAAAGGTTGAAGGGCATCCTTCCTTGAGGCAGGAGGATTAACTGGACAGACCCTGGAGGTAGCTTCTAACCATACTGTTCCATAAAACAAAGCACTCAGAAATAGACGAATCGGTCCCTTTTAGCGCGAGAACATTTATGAATAGTTGTATGGAAACAGGCAATTTCTAGTCCAATTAATAACTACCATGGAGAGTTTTATGAGGTGCTCATCCCTATGATAGATTAAAATATTGTTTTCGGCTTTGAGATTTCATTGTTCTGGAGCCGGCTTCCGACCCGCGTGGAAAGTGCAGTTCTCGCAGGAGCCACAAGGTGGCGGAGTGACTTAAGATTCTTACTCGCCTTTCAGTGTCGGGACAGAAAGCCGGGCTCTCTCTGGACAAAGGGAGCAAAATGGAACAAGTAGTTTATTCAGAGTGTCCTGGACTTCCACGTTTATAAACGTCTTAAAAAGGAAGCAGAAAGATTTCTGTTTCCAGAGCATCAGTGTCGGGAGGAAGTGAGGCGAGGGATTGTTCCACTCTGAAGCAGTAGAAGAGGGCCTTGGGAGGAGCTCTGGGTGGCCAAGCCAGACTGACCCAACGGATGACCTGAGGATGCTGAGTAAGCTCTGTCCCGGAGAATTCCAGAAGTACCGCCTCCCCTTCTTTCCTGGGGCCCTGCTTTTATAGATTGCTTGTCCCCATGATACACATTTTTTTAATTTAATTTTTTTAAATTTTGGCTTCTTCTACTGATCTTTTTATCCACTTCTTTTCATCCATCCTTATTCTTTGGCCTGTGTGGGCCTCCCATTGCAGTGGTGCCTCTCATAGCAGAGCACCGGCTCTGGGCGCATGTGCTCCAAAGCGCTGGCTCATAATTGGACACACTGGTCCAACCGCTGGGCAGCACGTGGGATCTTCCTGGGCCAGGGATCAAACCAGTGCCCCCCGAACAGCAAGGCAGACTCTTTACCCACTGGACCACCAAGGAAGCTCTTAATTTAAGTTTTTAAAGTTATTTCATTTATTTTATTTTTGGCTGGGCTGGGTCTTCGCTGCTGCTTAGGGCTTTTCTCTGGCTGTAGCATGTAGGCTTCTCGTTGGGGTGGCTTCTCTTGTTGTGGAGCATGGGCTCTAGGACTGTGCTTAGTAGTTGGCGATGCATAGTCTAAGCTGGTCCACGGCATGTGGGATCTTCCCGGATCAGGGCTCAAACCTGTGTCTCCTGCATTGGCAGGTGGATTCTTTACCACTGAGCCACCTGGGAAGCCCCGTCCCCATTTTAAAACTCATTATTATTACAGGCTTAAGTGTGTTTAAAGTGGGGAGGGAGGATAAGGTACCGTTCAGTGCGACAACAATCCATTTCTGAATCCCAACATTGGATGTGTTATTTCTGATGTTCCTGACTGTACTTAAAGGTACAGTGAGTCTTTAAGTGTGGCCCTGCTTTGGGCTCCCCTAGGACATGCAGACACTGCACACACGTGTGGACACCCCCCCACCCCCCCACACACAATGGGAGCATAGACGTCCGTCTGACCTAACGGGGCATTTACTATATGCCTGCTGTGAGCCCTCCTGTGCAGGTGTGAACCAGGGTCCCCGGAGGCTACAGGCCCTGCTGGACTCCCACAGGTAAATGGAGAGAGCAGGTGATCCCGCAGTAGGGGGCTCTGGGTGGCCAAGCCAGACTGACCCAACGGATGACCTGAGGATGCTGAGTAAGCTCTGTCCCGGAGAATTCCAGAAGTACCGCCTCCCCTTCTTTCCTGGGGCCCTGCTTTTATAGATTGCTTGTCCCCATGATACACATTTTTTTAATTTAANTTTTTTNAATTTTGGCTTCTTCTACTGATCTTTTTATCCACTTCTTTTCATCCATCCTTATTCTTTGGCCTGTGTGGGCCTCCCATTGCAGTGGTGCCTCTCATAGCAGAGCACCGGCTCTGGGCGCATGTGCTCCAAAGCGCTGGCTCATAATTGGACACACTGGTCCAACCGCTGGGCAGCACGTGGGATCTTCCTGGGCCAGGGATCAAACCAGTGCCCCCCGAACAGCAAGGCAGACTCTTTACCCACTGGACCACCAAGGAAGCTCTTAATTTAAGTTTTTAAAGTTATTTCATTTATTTTATTTTTGGCTGGGCTGGGTCTTCGCTGCTGCTTAGGGCTTTTCTCTGGCTGTAGCATGTAGGCTTCTCGTTGGGGTGGCTTCTCTTGTTGTGGAGCATGGGCTCTAGGACTGTGCTTAGTAGTTGGCGATGCATAGTCTAAGCTGGTCCACGGCATGTGGGATCTTCCCGGATCAGGGCTCAAACCTGTGTCTCCTGCATTGGCAGGTGGATTCTTTACCACTGAGCCACCTGGGAAGCCCCGTCCCCATTTTAAAACTCATTATTATTACAGGCTTAAGTGTGTTTAAAGTGGGGAGGGAGGATAAGGTACCGTTCAGTGCGACAACAATCCATTTCTGAATCCCAACATTGGATGTGTTATTTCTGATGTTCCTGACTGTACTTAAAGGTACAGTGAGTCTTTAAGTGTGGCCCTGCTTTGGGCTCCCCTAGGACATGCAGACACTGCACACACGTGTGGACACCCCCCCCCCCACACACAATGGGAGCATAGACGTCCGTCTGACCTAACGGGGCATTTACTATATGCCTGCTGTGAGCCCTCCTGTGCAGGTGTGAACCAGGGTCCCCGGAGGCTACAGGCCCTGCTGGACTCCCACAGGTAAATGGAGAGAGCAGGAGTGGGACAGATCCCAAGGAGAAGCCCTGAGCTTCCACCTCCTGCAGTTCTGCCAGGCCCGGATGCCATTGTGTAAAGACAGGAGAGGTTTAGCACCGTTCGTTCTTGTCCTTTTAGCCAGAGGAGCAGAGGCAATGCTGACTTTCACTGCGGGACCCTTTTTTAGGCTCAACTTGAAAGATGGAGGAGTCTCGAACATTTTTTGTAGATGTGATTAGCATTCATTTTCTCAGCGTTGAGATCACAGACGTGTGTGTGCCTGCGTCTGTGTATGAGACACACACGCGTCTGTAACACACACAAACACAGCACAGAACAGGGGAGGTATTGCTGCTGAAGTTTCAGAACAGAGGCTGAGTATATTTAGCTTCTTCCCTCCTCCAGTATTTGCTTTTGTGTCCACATTTAGTCATTCACTTATTAATCTTCCAGAGATATTCAGAGAACGCCTACTGTGTGCCAGGCAAATGATCGGTGTCATGGCTATTTTTAGAAACAGACCTCTAGGAGTCGGTCCTGCGCTTGTTGGGAGAAGCGGGGCTGTGGCGTGTGGCTGGGCGTGAGCTGGGCGAGGCTGCCTGGCTGTGAAGCCGGCCCAGCCTCTTCCTGTCTGTGTGTGGTTCCATTAGTTCTCTCATCCCAGTCTGTGGCTAAGAGCAGTCCCCACATATATAAACTGCTGTCAGGACCAGTGAATGAGCATAAAGACCTGGGAAGCCGTCCCATTTTAAAACTCATTATTATTACAGGCTTAAGTGTGTTTAAAGTGGGGAGGGAGGATAAGGTACCGTTCAGTGCGACAACAATCCATTTCTGAATCCCAACATTGGATGTGTTATTTCTGATGTTCCTGACTGTACTTAAAGGTACAGTGAGTCTTTAAGTGTGGCCCTGCTTTGGGCTCCCCTAGGACATGCAGACACTGCACACACGTGTGGACACCCCCACCCCCACACACAATGGGAGCATAGACGTCCGTCTGACCTAACGGGCATTTACTATATGCCTGCTGTGAGCCCTCCTGTGCAGGTGTGAACCAGGGTCCCCGGAGGCTACAGGCCCTGCTGGACTCCCACAGGTAAATGGAGAGAGCAGGAGTGGGACAGATCCCAAGGAGAAGCCCTGAGCTTCCACCTCCTGCAGTTCTGCCAGGCCCGGATGCCATTGTGTAAAGACAGGAGAGGTTTAGCACCGTTCGTTCTTGTCCTTTTAGCCAGAGGAGCAGAGGCAATGCTGACTTTCACTGCGGGACCCTTTTTTAGGCTCAACTTGAAAGATGGAGGAGTCTCGAACATTTTTTGTAGATGTGATTAGCATTCATTTTCTCAGCGTTGAGATCACAGACGTGTGTGTGCCTGCGTCTGTGTATGAGACACACACGCGTCTGTAACACACACAAACACAGCACAGAACAGGGGAGGTATTGCTGCTGAAGTTTCAGAACAGAGGCTGAGTATATTTAGCTTCTTCCCTCCTCCAGTATTTGCTTTTGTGTCCACATTTAGTCATTCACTTATTAATCTTCCAGAGATATTCAGAGAACGCCTACTGTGTGCCAGGCAAATGATCGGTGTCATGGCTATTTTTAGAAACAGACCTCTAGGAGTCGGTCCTGCGCTTGTTGGGAGAAGCGGGGCTGTGGCGTGTGGCTGGGCGCGTGAGCTGGGCGAGGCTGCCTGGCTGTGAAGCCGGCCCAGCCTCTTCCTGTCTGTGTGTGGTTCCATTAGTTCTCTCATCCCAGTCTGTGGCTAAGAGCAGTCCCCACATATATAAACTGCTGTCAGGACCAGTGAATGAGCATAAAGGGCTTCTCACCGTGTCTGTACAAAGGCCTCGAGGAACACGCCGCCGTACTAATCCTTCCTTTTCTTTGTCACTTGAGATTTTCTGGGATTCTTTTTCTTTTAATATTCATATATTTATTTATTTCCCCTGGAGAAGGGAATGGCTACCCCCTCCAGTATTCTTGCCTGGAAAACCCACGGACAGAGGAGCCTGGCGAGCTACAGACCATGGGGTCACACAAGAGTCAGGCGTGACTGTGGGCTAACACTTTCCCTTTTGTCTGGTTGCGCTGGGTCTTAACTGTGACCTGTGAACTCTTAGCTGTGGCATGTGGGGTCTAGTTCCCTGACCAGGGATTGAACTTGGGCCCCTGCATTGGGAGCGTGGAGTGTTAGCCACTGGACTACCAGGGAAAATCCCCAGAATGCGAATGCACCTTAACAGACATCCTCATGGGCTTATGGACCAGCTAACGGGAGCTGCAGCTGAACGGGACACAGTCTCCTGGGGGCTGGGAGAGCTGCGGTGACTCATGGCGGCCAGGGGTGGGTAGGTGATGACAGAGGGAGTTCCGAGATGACCCCATCGCTCTGTCCTGTGAGGGTCAGGGGCTGTGGCCCTGGCCTGTGACTGGGTGGCTTGGCTGGGAGCCTGCGTCCTGCTGAGGTATCCCTTCTCTGTCAGACACCTCGGTCCCCTAAGGACCAGGTGACCTTGAAAAACACAGAAGGACCCAATTTCCCATCAACAGGAAGATAGGGCCTCGGGGGCTGTACTTGAGAGGTGGGCTGAGCTCCCGTTTCTGGGAGAGCCTCAGGTCAGGGAGCCCCTTGGGGCCTTCTAGAACCTGGCAGTGGGGACCCAGGCCCTTTGGGATCCAGGCCCATGCTGGTGCCTGTGGGGTGAAGGCATCCCGATAGAGTGCCATGTGCGTGGTTGAGCTGGGGCTTCCTGGGGCCACCCCTGCCCCAGAGGCTGAGGTGTAGGGGAGGAGTTGTGTCCCGAGTTCCCTGGCTCAAGAATGAGGGACCCAGACTGGGCAGAGGGTGGGCCAGCTCCCATCAGGGCGGCTCCTGAGGGCCAAGAGCTGAGACCCACCAGGCCTTCCTCTGCCCTAAGCCCTGGACCATGGCGCTGATAGGCCGGGAGTGACCCTGTGGGCAGAGAGTGCCAGGCACCAGGGGGGCACCCTGGAAGTCTGCTGGACAGAGGTGGAGAGAGGATGAGGAGGATAAGGCCCAGAGGGGCAGGGACCAGGCCGAAGTTTCTGGGTGCTCTTTGCTGGCCAGGTGGACTCGAATAGCTTCTTTCACCCTTCAAGGCCTCAGTTTTCAAATCTATAAAACAGGGATAAAACCTGCCATGCTGCCTCCCTCAATGGGCCTGGCCAGTGTCAGTGTGTCCACCTGGTGTGAAGAGAGGCCTCTTCCATGGGGCTGGCTTGTTGGCAGCATCCAGAGAGGCATGCCAGCTGTGCCCCCTGCCTGTCTCCAAATCCCTGTCAACCTCGGGCCAGAGGACCCATCATGTCCCCAGGTTGTACATTCTTATTACACAGCCAAGGCATGACTTCCAGCAGCCAATCAAGGTGGGTTTTGAACTTGGCTGGCTCTGATCTCAGCAAATTTCTCAGTCTGTTTTGCCCAACCCCCACCCTGATCGTGCCCTGCTGCCTCATAGCAGCCTTTCTGGGACCTCAACTTCTGGGACACCCTTTCCTGCAGCCCAATCCCAGACACCTCGGTTTCCCTCGCTGGCCCTCTAGCTGGCTGGGTGTGTTGACATCCTGGTAGAACCCTCTAAGCCTGGGGCCTCGCCCACCTACGCCCAACCCAAAGCACGTTTCCTCCAGCACCTGGAGCTTTAAGTCTACAGAAAGAGACATCTGTGGGGCCCATGGGCCTCCCTGGTGGCTGAGACGGTAAAGAATCTGCCTGTAATGCGGGAGACCCAGATTTGATCCCTGGTCTAGGAAGATCCCCCAGAGAAGGGAGTGCTACCCACTCCAGTATTCTAGCCTGGAGAATTCCATGGACAGAGGCGGCTGGCGGACTACATACAGTCCGCGGGGTTGCAAACAGTCAGACATGACTGAGCCACGGAGCACGCAGGTACGGTGGGGCTCGTGGCAGGGCCAAGGGCGCCAGAAGTTCCTCTGGCCTCTGGCCTCTCCACTCCTCAGGAGGAGGAGGCGTTGGTCATGCTGAGTGTGGTACCTCCATCCAAGAGCACAGAGCACCCCGGCCACGTCCTCCTCCGTGGATTTTTCCCCAAACCCCACGTCCTGCAGACCCTGCTGACACAGGCAGATGCCAGGTCCTGGCTGGGTTTATGGGATGCGGTCGTGACGGTCAGGTGTCACCATCTGTAAGGTGCTCCTTGGATGGTTGATGGTGAATGGGAGACACTTCTTTATATCTGACCTCATTCTTGCATCGATACAATGGGTTTCTCTGGGCACTTCCGCTAAGCATCCCCAGCCGTCCTTGTATTCCTCAGGCCTGCCGATGCTGGACCATCGCTCATCTCTTTTGATGAGCATTTGCTTCACACTTCCTGTTCCCGGTGCTGGGCTGGGTGCTGGGGGAATTTGCAGTGAGCCAGGCCATTTCCCCGTGGAGAGTGGGTCTAGAAGAAACCTAAAACGACCTCAATAGTCATCCGAGTGTTGGTCCCTGTATCATTGTTATCCTTGCTTCTGTCTGTGGCCTCACTGCTGCTTGGGAAGGTGTGGGTCTGCCCTGTGTGGACGAGCTCCGTCGGCGTATCTGGATGGTCTCACCGAGCCCCTGTCCACCCGGCTTCCTCCTGGGAACCCCAGAGCACAGACGGTGATCTGAGTGACAGCGTTCTCAGCTCGGCCCAGGATGGTTCCTAACGAGACCCATTCTGGGTACACAGTGGATCAGTGAATTTGCTGCATGCAGCGGATGCCTTAGGGCACTGGGCCTTTTTTTTTTTCTTTGCTCCTTTGTGACACATTCTTCCCTTTCCTGAACTCTGAACATTGGTTTCTCTTGCTTCCTGACTCTTCTGAACCTTTTATTTTTAAATCTCCGTGCTTGGAACTTCTACCTTTTTCCCTGAGCCCTGGTCTAGGAAGCCAAACCCCGTTCTAGCCTGGAGAATTCCATGGACAGAGGTGGCGGACTACATACAGTCCGGGGTTGCAAACAGTCAGACATGACTGAGCCACGGAGCACGAGGTACGGTGGGGCTCGTGGCAGGGCCAAGGGCGCCAGAAGTTCCTCTGGCCTCTGGCCTCCCCACTCCTCAGGAGGAGGAGGCGTTGGTCATGCTGAGTGTGGTACCTCCATCCAAGAGCACAGAGCACCCCGGCCACGTCCTCCTCCGTGGATTTTTCCCCAAACCCCACGTCCTGCAGACCCTGCTGACACAGGCAGATGCCAGGTCCTGGCTGGGTTTATGGGATGCGGTCGTGACGGTCAGGTGTCACCATCTGTAAGGTGCTCCTTGGATGGTTGATGGTGAATGGGAGACACTTCTTTATATCTGACCTCATTCTTGCATCGATACAATGGGTTTCTCTGGGCACTTCCGCTAAGCATCCCCAGCCGTCCTTGTATTCCTCAGGCCTGCCGATGCTGGACCATCGCTCATCTCTTTTGATGAGCATTTGCTTCACACTTCCTGTTCCCGGTGCTGGGCTGGGTGCTGGGGGAATTTGCAGTGAGCCAGGCCATTTCCCCGTGGAGAGTGGGTCTAGAAGAAACCTAAAACGACCTCAATAGTCATCCGAGTGTTGGTCCCTGTATCATTGTTATCCTTGCTTCTGTCTGTGGCCTCACTGCTGCTTGGGAAGGTGTGGGTCTGCCCTGTGTGGACGAGCTCCGTCGGCGTATCTGGATGGTCTCACCGAGCCCCTGTCCACCCGGCTTCCTCCTGGGAACCCCAGAGCACAGACGGTGATCTGAGTGACAGCGTTCTCAGCTCGGCCCAGGATGGTTCCTAACGAGACCCATTCTGGGTACACAGTGGATCAGTGAATTTGCTGCATGCAGCGGATGCCTTAGGGCACTGGGCCTTTTTTTTTTTCTTTGCTCCTTTGTGACACATTCTTCCCTTTCCTGAACTCTGAACATTGGTTTCTCTTGCTTCCTGACTCTTCTGAACCTTTTATTTTTAAATCTCCGTGCTTGGATTATTTCTTCTATCCTTTATTCCCCTGAGCACAGAGGGAGAAGCAGAAACATAGGGCAGGGATGGGGGACTTTCACTAGTGATGGGTGATGAGTTGGTTTGATTTGAGAATCTGCACACAGAGGGGGTGGGACCCAAGACAAAATACACGTTGCCATCTGTAACTCAACTAGGATTTCTTTTTTTCAGGTTAACCATGAAGACGAACATGAAATTCAGCAAATCTCTGCACGCGTGCCCCTCCCCCCACAGCGGCTGGCTGTAAGGAAACACAGTTCTCTGTCCCATTTCTCTTAAAGGCAACTTCTCCATCCTTCCTATTTAAAGCATGTGAATATTAGCTTTGTCACTAGATAATATATGCCCATAACCCAAACCTCAACAAAATACAAAAGGGCGTGCACTGGAAAAAGGTCTTCTGCCCTCCTTGAAGCCGAATCTGGTCTCCGTTCCCCTACGCTGAATTAAATCGTAGAGACAGAGTTTCAGGTGAAGTATCAATAGAAAAGAATAGCTTTATTACTTTACCAGGCAAGGGGGAGCACAATGGGTTAATGCCCTCCAAACTGTGTCCCACCTGGAGGGGAAACTGAGACGTTTCATAGTAACAGTTTGAAGAGAGCGTGATCACTAGGGGAACTTCTCCTGATGGGAGGAGGTGGGGGTAAGAGGGAAATTAGCATCATCAAACTTCTGGTTCTAACCCTCAGGGTTTACGGGCTTGTGGGCAGCATACCTATCCTTAATGGTTAATTTCTCCCACCTGGAGGGGATTTCGGTCTCTGCAAAACAGCTCTCTAGGATGTTGTTTGTATCCCTTGATGGGAAACCAGGACTTTGCCGCAGCTGCACTGTTGTTTCTTCTTGGCTGTCCCTCCCAGTCTCACATCCCTCCTCCCTTCCCTAATTAGCAACTGTTTGACCCCACCTCTCCGAACTCAGGGCAGGTCATGGAGGCTAAATGAAGCCTATTGCCTGTAATCAAAGAAACGGGGGCCACAGGAAGGTTTTCCTGCCGAGGAGCACCACAGGGTCCTGCTCAGTAACATCCTGGCTTCCCAAGCCCCCTCATGCCCCTCTCCAAGGAAATTACAACCACCAACTTCTTTCTCAGTTCAGGTCTCCAGGTAAGCAGGAGTGATGGATCAGAACTGACAAGTGAGATGAAATGAATTGAATGAATTGGCTGCCCTGGGTGGAGAGGAAGCGAGGGCAAAATGGTGGCTGGGCAGATGGAGGTATTCTGGCTGATGGTGGGTTTGCAGACTGACTGTGGGACCAAGAGGCCCTTGGGGCCATTGCTGTGCTTCTTCAGCCTTCCTCCCTGGACGTCTGCCCGCTTCTTCAGGGGCTGGACCCTGTCCAGAGTGGGCCAAGTCTGTGGTCCATAATCACTGTAGCCTGGCGGCTCTCTGCCCCTGGGTAGAGTGCTGTGGGGACAAGGAGCTAAGCAGAATATCCTTCCAAAAAGACTTGACCACGCTCTAGCTGTGGAGTGGAAGGGGTGGCTGCAGGTGGAAGACAGCGATTTGTTATTGTTATCGTTTAATATTCATCAAGTGCCTGTAATGTGCTGGACGACACTGAAAAAGATTCGTGGCTTGTCAAATTAAACTGAGCTCAAAACTGGCCTGGTGCCTCCAGGTCTCCAGCAGGCCGAGTTCTGGTGTCTTCTCTTTGTCCACAGGGATGACCTCACAAGCCAGAAATGAAGCACCCATCCACGCAGCCCTGCTGACAGTGCTTCTTAGAAGAGACATTGTTTCTCATTATTTTCTCTACCTCAGGAATATTGTCACCCTCAAGAATGAGAGGACCTGGGACGCCCCTGGGGGTCCAGTGGTCACGACTCCTCTGCTCTCCCACTCCAGAGGGCTTGGGTTCACTCCCTGGCTGGGAATCAAGATCCTGCATGCTGCAGCCGCGAGGTCAAAAAAAAAAAAAATCATAAAAAAAACGGAATGAGATAACCAGAGAGGGAAGGTGACCCGAAAAGGTGACAAAGCAAATCAGAGCAAATGACATCCTTGAGCCAAACCTATGACATCAACAAAGCTGGCCTTGAGTCCTTCTTCCCCTTGCCTTTTCCCTGATCGGGATGCTCCCTCCCTGAGACACACAGGCTCCTTGTTCTCCCTCCCCCCCACCCCATCCGGACCATCTGCCAGGAAAGGGTTACAGATGCATTCCTGCTACAGAGTAAAGGACTGATGCACTTATGCACGTTCACCTCCAGTATTCTGTTTAATACCCTACCTACCCACTTTTCATGGGAAATGCTGGCATTTGCCACAGCATTGTTAACAGGTAGGAGGAGCCAAGGTGCATAGTCAGTGCCCTATAGGTACCACACCTGAGTGGTTTGCCCTTTAACAGAGCAGAAGAGTTTTAGGCCAGGGAGCGAGGCCCTTGTTGAACATTAAAATCAGCTGGCAGGGCTTTCAATCATACTTAATGCCTGAGTCCCTTCCCTGAGACTCAGATTTAATGGGTGGGGGTGGGGGAGGATGTCAAGAGCTGAAAATACCTGCTAACGAGTGGGGGAGGGGCGTGCATGCTCTGTCTGTTGTGTCTGACTCTCTGTGACCCGGTGGACTGTGGCCTACCAGGCTCCTCTGTCCGTGGAACTTCCCAGGCTAGGATACTGGAGTGGGTTGCCATTTCCTACTCCAGGGGAATCTTCCTGACCCAGGGATCCAGCCGGGGTCTCCTGCATCTCCTGCCTTGCAGGTGGATTTTTTTTTTTTTTTTTTTAAAACCTCTGAGCCACCTGGGAAGCCTGGGGAAGGGGGAAGGGCAACAAACACAGTGAAGAGGTGAGAGATAGGTTTGGGAAGATTGTCTCCAAGAGGCAACAGTGCCTATTTAAAGAAAGTTAGTCTTGAACCCTGGGGAGGGGGCGGTAATGCAAATGAGTTCATTGTGTTTTCAGGGGGTAGGGTAAGGAGGTTGGGCCAGCTGAAATTCTGGAACCCAGAGATCAGTTGTTGACTGAGGAAGGCATCATCCCTAGGGTGGCCCTCAAAGGGAATCTAGCTCAGGGAGAGACCTAGAAGCCTGGGCCCATTGCAAAGACCCTTGGGCGCTGACCCCCTTTCTCTCTGACAGGCAGCAGCCGGCTTGACGGGAGGAGCCGCTCTCCAAGGGCCTGTGGTGCCGAGGGAGGAGGACTCAGGAGCTGAGCCTGCCGGAGAAAGAGGTAAGGGTGGATGGAGGACAAGGACACGGGGAAAGTCGGTCCCAGAAGGCAGAATCCGCCTCCTCCGCGTGGTTGCTCGCCAGGGCATGTTGCGTGTGCCTCCACCAGGGGGATCCTGTCTAGAAGAGGCTGGCTCTTCAGGGCAGTTTGAGACTCTCCATCTTTGTAGCCGTCGCCCATGCTTAGCACAGAGCCAGATGTAATGGGCGTTCCAAAGAACAACCCACCAGCCAGGGCTGCACAGGACTGACGGGGTGCCCCGGTCTGTGGGACTTTCAGTGCTCAAATGGGGAAACCCTTGGGCACACTGGAATTGTCCAGGAAGCCTCAGAAGCCTCAAAAGCCAGAGCCCGAGGGGATTGGCTGCTCCGAGGCTGCACATGTGAGAGCTTGTTTTAACGGGGAGCGTTGGCCTCGTCTGGGGCTCGGTTGTCTTCCTAAATGTTGTCATCAAAGTGGCATGAAGTCTTTACCAAAATCATTGATCCCACCAATGGTCCCTCTCCCTTTTTGTATTTCTTTTTTGATATGTGGAAATGAAATGCACCAACTCTATGAGTGGTCGGGGATGGAGACGGGGAAGCTAAGTCTTAGGTCAGAGACTGAGTGTCTTCAGGGAGAAAATGGCACCTGCCTCTCACTAAGGCAGCTGGCCAGGTGAGTGGTGTAAGGAATGCGGTTGTCCTGATAGGAGGCACAGAAATGGTCAGAAGAATGGCTACTCTCTTTTGAACCCTGTGTTGTGCCCAGTACTTACTGTAGGAAGATCTTTTAACATTTATTTGAAAAAAATAGAGGAAAATACCCCAAATTAAAATGTCCTATCATCCCTAGCTCTTCTGGAGTGGTGGGCATGATTCTACGAAGTTAGGAGAGCCCCCTGCCTTCACCTGGGGCATCCAATCTCATGGTCCAAAGGGATCTTAGGCAACAGTCTGAGGCTTGATCTGCCTGAATTTCCCCCATTGAAAAAAAAAGTATTTATGTCAATAACAGACAAGTCTTTGCAAACATACGTTTGGTCTGCAACTGTTTTTGTCCTGTGTTGCTTTTAGTGTATATAGACTTCCTCCTTTCCAAATCATTGAATATTGATCTTGATTCTTTGAACTTCTGCTTAGCTTTCCTGTGTGTGAATGCAACATTATTTTTCTACCTCTCACTCACTGGTAATTTACTTGTTTCAGGTATTATTTTTATCATTTTGCTATTATAGTGCCTTATTACATCTTTTTTATATATGTAAAAATCTTTACATATCTTTCTGTTGAGTACATTCTTATAAGTTGGGGTGTCTGGACCAGAATCCAGCTACATTTTAATCTTCATAAATGCTGCAAAATTAGTATCCAAAAAGATGGTACAGATTTCTGTTTTGAATTCTATTTCTCCAAGACCGTGGCATTATTGGATGTTATTTTCAAAAAGAAAACCTCTGGACTTAAGAGTGAAAACTGGTATTGGTTGAATACGCATTTCAATGATCATCTTTTTAAAAATGGAAGTATAGTTGATTAGCAATATGGTGTTTCAGGTGTACAGCAGAGTGATTCAGAGGTATATTTCTTTTTACATTTTTTCCATTGTAGGTTGCTATAAGGTATTGAATATGGTTCTCTGTGCTATATAAATCGTTGTTGCTTATCTATTTTTATGTATAGTAGTTTGTATCTGTTAATCCCATATTCCTAATTTATCTCTTTTCCCCTTCCCTCTTTGGTAACCATCAGTTTGTTTTCAATGTCTGTATGTTTCTGTTTTGTATATAGATTCATTGGTATAATTTTTTAAATTTTATATGTAAGTTATATCATATAACACTTGTCTTTCTTTGATCTACTTCACTTAGTGTGATAATCTCTAGGTCTATCCTTGTTGCTACAAATGACAATATCAATAATTTTTTATGGCTGAGTAACATAATATGATATCATATGGTAGTAATATGATACATATCTCACATCTTCTTAAGCTATTCATTGGTTGATGACTACTTGGGTTGCTTAAATGTCTTGGCTATTGTAAATAAATATTGTTCCATCCCTAGCTTGGCTAGTCCCAGTTAGGGATGAAACCAGTGTCTGTGGACATTGGAGTGCACGTATCTTTTGAATTAGAGTTTTTGTCTTTTCCAGATACATACCCAGGAATGGAATTGCTGGATCATATGGTAGCTCTATTTTTACTTTTTTAAAGGAACCTCCATATTGTTTTTGGTTATGTTTTTGACATGAATTAGAGCATCTTCTCATATGTCTACAGGCCATTTAAATTTCTTCTGTTCATAGCCTCTACCTAGTTTTTCTACAAAGTATTTTTATTATACATATATTACACATCTTTTTGTACAAGACATATAACAACTGAGTATTATAATCTATCTGTTGTACTATTTTTTTACGTTTCAAATAAGGTTTTCATTTTGATCTGGCAAAATCTGTTAAGTCATTTCAGTCTTCTCTGTTCCTGAGTTTTTATATAATGTACCATCCTTGCTGAATTTTTTTGCCTGTATTCTTATATTTAAATTAATGCTTCAGAAAGCTAGGAAAAATCTGTAGGACCTCAAGAGATACCAGTAAATACAGACTGAGTGACAAACTAGAAAAAAAAGTAACAAAGGAGAAACATACATTTCATAGGTGTTGCCAAGTAGAAGTCTGGCCAAAGGGGAATTTGGTTTTTTACATTTTTTCCATTGTAGGTTGCTATAAGGTATTGAATATGGTTCTCTGTGCTATATAAATCGTTGTTGCTTATCTATTTTTATGTATAGTAGTTTGTATCTGTTAATCCCATATTCCTAATTTATCTCTTTTCCCCTTCCCTCTTTGGTAACCATCAGTTTGTTTTCAATGTCTGTATGTTTCTGTTTTGTATATAGATTCATTGGTATAATTTTTTAAATTTTATATGTAAGTTATATCATATAACACTTGTCTTTCTTTGATCTACTTCACTTAGTGTGATAATCTCTAGGTCTATCCTTGTTGCTACAAATGACAATATCAATAATTTTTTATGGCTGAGTAACATAATATGATATCATATGGTAGTAATATGATACATATCTCACATCTTCTTAAGCTATTCATTGGTTGATGACTACTTGGGTTGCTTAAATGTCTTGGCTATTGTAAATAAATATTGTTCCATCCCTAGCTTGGCTAGTCCCAGTTAGGGATGAAACCAGTGTCTGTGGACATTGGAGTGCACGTATCTTTTGAATTAGAGTTTTTGTCTTTTCCAGATACATACCCAGGAATGGAATTGCTGGATCATATGGTAGCTCTATTTTTACTTTTTTAAAGGAACCTCCATATTGTTTTTGGTTATGTTTTGACATGAATTAGAGCATCTTCTCATATGTCTACAGGCCATTTAAATTTCTTCTGTTCATAGCCTCTACCTAGTTTTTCTACAAAGTATTTTTATTATACATATATTACACATCTTTTTGTACAAGACATATAACAACTGAGTATTATAATCTATCTGTTGTACTATTTTTTTACGTTTCAAATAAGGTTTTCATTTTGATCTGGCAAAATCTGTTAAGTCATTTCAGTCTTCTCTGTTCCTGAGTTTTTATATAATGTACCATCCTTGCTGAATTTTTTTGCCTGTATTCTTATATTTAAATTAATGCTTCAGAAAGCTAGGAAAAATCTGTAGGACCTCAAGAGATACCAGTAAATACAGACTGAGTGACAAACTAGAAAAAAAAGTAACAAAGGAGAAACATACATTTCATAGGTGTTGCCAAGTAGAAGTCTGGCCAGATTTTGTTATGGGGGAAGTTAATGCAAAAAGCCCTCCCGTCTTTTCTTACCTTCTCTATTCATCTTTGAGTTTGAAAAGACTAATTTTGGAAAGCTTGGCACAACTGTTCCAACTGTGAGCACCCTGCCTGCCCTCTGCTAGGCTGTGCCACTGTCATCAAGCCCTGGTGAGAAAAAAGTCATTGAAAAACCGAAAGGGCCACACCAGGGTGGCAGAGAGTGAATTTCTAGTCACTGAAGATGCTCAGACCTCTTTTAATTAATTAATTAATTAATTTTTTACAGAGTTTTGTTGTTTACTGCCATACGTCAACCTGAATCCACAGTAGGTTTACATATGTTCCCCTTCTCGAGCCTCCCCCTCATCTCCTTCCCCATCCCACCCCCCCAAGTCACCACAGAGCCCCTGTTTGAGATCCTCTTGTCCCCCAGCTTATTCGCCTCCCTTACCCCAGTGTCCATTAGTCTGTTCTCCATGTCTGCCTCTCCTTTGCTGCTCTGCATATAAATTCATCAGGTGCTCAGACCTCTTAATGAGTTGCTTTTTAAAGTTGAGTTTTTATTGTCTTTGATGCATATGTCTTGGCTGATGGAAGACAGCTCTTACTTATTTTTGGCCATACCACATGGCATGTCTGGTCCTAGTCCCCGGCTAGGGATGGAACAGTGCCCCTGCATTGGAAGCGTGGAATCTTAACCACTGGACCATCAGGGAAGTTCTCTCTCTTTTTTTTTTTTTTTTTAAAAAAAGGCTGTTCTTTACTTTGTTTAGTGTTATTGTTTATTTATTTGTTTTGGTTGCACTGGGTTTTCATTGCTGTGCTCAGCCTTTCTCCAGTTACCTCAAATGGAGGCTACTCTTTGTTGTGGTGCTTGGGCTTCTCAATGGAGGGACTACTCTTGTTGGAGAGCATGGGCTCTAGTTATGCAGGCTTCTGTAGCTGCAGAGGCAGGCTCAGAAGTTGTGGTGCATGGGTTTTGTTGCCCTTCGGCATGTGGAATCTTCTCAGATCAGGAATTGAACTCTTGTCATCTGCTTTGGAAGGGGGATTCGTAACTACTGGCCTACCAGGGAAGTCCTGGAAGTCCCTCTTAATGGGGTTTTGACAGAGGACATGGAGTCACAGGGTCTGTAAACCCCCTTCTAACCCTGGGATCCTCTGATTCTGGGACTCAGAAGTTGGGGATTCCTGGGAAAATCATCTACAACTGTTCCAACTGTGAGCACCCTGCCTGCCCTCTGCTAGGCTGTGCCACTGTCATCAAGCCCTGGTGAGAAAAAGTCATTGAAAACCGAAGGGCCACACCAGGGTGGCAGAGAGTGAATTTCTAGTCACTGAAGATGCTCAGACCTCTTTTAATTAATTAATTAATTAATTTTTACAGAGTTTTGTTGTTTACTGCCATACGCCAACCTGAATCCACAGTAGGTTTACATATGTTCCCCTTCTCGAGCCCCCCCTCATCTCCTTCCCCATCCCACCCCCCCAAGTCACCACAGAGCCCCTGTTTGAGATCCTCTTGTCCCCCAGCTTATTCGCCTCCCTTACCCCAGTGTCCATTAGTCTGTTCTCCATGTCTGCCTCTCCTTTGCTGCTCTGCATATAAATTCATCAGGTGCTCAGACCTCTTAATGAGTTGCTTTTTAAAGTTGAGTTTTTATTGTCTTTGATGCATATGTCTTGGCTGATGGAAGACAGCTCTTACTTATTTTTGGCCATACCACATGGCATGTCTGGTCCTAGTCCCCGGCTAGGGATGGAACAGTGCCCCTGCATTGGAAGCGTGGAATCTTAACCACTGGACCATCAGGGAAGTTCTCTCTCTTTTTTTTTTTTTTTTTAAAAAAAGGCTGTTCTTTACTTTGTTTAGTGTTATTGTTTATTTATTTGTTTTGGTTGCACTGGGTTTTCATTGCTGTGCTCAGCCTTTCTCCAGTTACCTCAAATGGAGGCTACTCTTTGTTGTGGTGCTTGGGCTTCTCAATGGAGGGACTACTCTTGTTGGAGAGCATGGGCTCTAGTTATGCAGGCTTCTGTAGCTGCAGAGGCAGGCTCAGAAGTTGTGGTGCATGGGTTTTGTTGCCCTTCGGCATGTGGAATCTTCTCAGATCAGGAATTGAACTCTTGTCATCTGCTTTGGAAGGGGGATTCGTAACTACTGGCCTACCAGGGAAGTCCTGGAAGTCCCTCTTAATGGGGTTTTGACAGAGGACATGGAGTCACAGGGTCTGTAAACCCCCTTCTAACCCTGGGATCCTCTGATTCTGGGACTCAGAAGTGAATTCCTGGGAAAGAATATCATACACTGTGTTGAACATTCACAGAATCAGAACTCATAGAAGGGGAGTCGGAATCTAGCAAATTTTCACTGGAGTACAAATCCCAACCTGGAGGGAGGCTGCTGGTGGAGAGCAACAGGAGTCCTATTTTCAGAGTCTATGGATCATACTTTTTAAAGGCCTAACACAAAGCTGGCATCGAGGCAGGATCCAGGAGTGAAGGAAGACTTCAGCCATCTGGGCATCAGCCGGGAGTCTCAGGCAGCTAAAAACAGATAGTGTCCTGTCTTGCCTTGCTGACAATTTCATCTCCAAAGGGAGAGAAAGCAAAGAGAAAAGCTGGTAAATGGGACAAGAAGGAGTCTATTTGGGATAGAAGATGAGCACCCTCAAGGCCGTGGCCATAGCCTTGATGTCCATCTAGGAGGGGAGAGGCAGAGAATGGAGTGGGGTACATCAGCCACACATGAGAAGGACCTGGAGCAGAGGGGTTGGAGAGAAGGGGTGGTTCTTCCTCCTCATGTATTAAAAGGTGGTCCTGGTTACACAGGCGGCAGCTTGTCCTTGGCTATTCTGCTCCTGTAATTGTAAGTGACCTGGAAGGAAAGAGGTGGAGAAGGTGCATAAAGAGACCAGTACAGCCCCACGGGGGACGAGAGCAGGAGAGTCTTGAATGAGTTTTACCAGATATGACAGACACGTGTGCATGGAAACTCCTCACACACCTACAGCCACACGTCCACGTAATTCTTTGAAGGAATTGGATCATGTGATGGCGGGACTGGAATGTCCGAAAGCCATATGACAACCTGGCAGATTGGAAGTCCATATGAGACTTGATTTTACGGAGCGATTCTGCAGGGCAGCAGGTTGAGCCCAGGCAAGCTTCCCACCTAGATTACTTTGCTAGTCGGGGGCTTTTGTTGCCCGTCGGCATGTGGAATCTTCTCAGATCAGGAATTGAACTCTTGTCATCTGCTTTGGAAGGGGGATTCGTAACTACTGGCCTACCAGGGAAGTCCTGGAAGTCCCTCTTAATGGGGTTTTGACAGAGGACATGGAGTCACAGGGTCTGTAAACCCCCTTCTAACCCTGGGATCCTCTGATTCTGGGACTCAGAAGTGAATTCCTGGGAAAGAATATCATACACTGTGTTGAACATTCACAGAATCAGAACTCATAGAAGGGGAGTCGGAATCTAGCAAATTTTCACTGGAGTACAAATCCCAACCTGGAGGGAGGCTGCTGGTGGAGAGCAACAGGAGTCCTATTTTCAGAGTCTATGGATCATACTTTTTAAAGGCCTAACACAAAGCTGGCATCGAGGCAGGATCCAGGAGTGAAGGAAGACTTCAGCCATCTGGGCATCAGCCGGGAGTCTCAGGCAGCTAAAAACAGATAGTGTCCTGTCTTGCCTTGTTGACAATTTCATCCCCAAAAGGGGAGAGAAAGCAAAGAGAAAAGCTGGTAAATGGGACAAGAAGGAGTCTATTTGGGATAGAAGATGAGCACCCTCAAGGCCGTGGCCATAGCCTTGATGTCCATCTAGGAGGGGAGAGGCAGAGAATGGAGTGGGGTACATCAGCCACACATGAGAAGGACCTGGAGCAGAGGGGTTGGAGAGAAGGGGTGGTTCTTCCTCCTCATGTATTAAAAGGTGGTCCTGGTTACACAGGCGGCAGCTTGTCCTTGGCTATTCTGCTCCTGTAATTGTAAGTGACCTGGAAGGAAAGAGGTGGAGAAGGTGCATAAAGAGACCAGTACAGCCCCACGGGGGACGAGAGCAGGAGAGTCTTCGAATGAGTTTTACCAGATATGACAGACACGTGTGCATGGAAACTCCCTCACACACCTACAGCCACACGTCCACGTAATTCTTTGAAGGAATTGGATCATGTGATGGCGGGACTGGAATGTCCGAAAGCCATATGACAACCTGGCAGATTGGAAGTCCATATGAGACTTGATTTTACAGTCTGGAGTCCAGATTCTGCAGGGCAGCAGGTTGGAAGCCCAGGCAAGCTTCCCACCTTGCAGCCTGGAGGAGAATTCTTTCTCCTTTGGGAAACCTCAGCCTTTGTCCTTAAAGTCTTCAGCCGACTAGCTGAGGCCCACATATAATATGAAGAGGAATCTTGTTTCCTCAAAGTGTACTGATTTTGATGTTAATTTCATCTAAAAATCAGGCAATATCAAGACTGATGTTTGACCAAAAAATGGGGCACCGTACATTAGCCTTGTTGACAGATAAGTAACCATCACAAAGAACATGTAGCCAAGAGCCAGTTCAAGAACACCACCCGGCCATAGGATGGATCCCAGGAAGGCTAAGGTGGGAAGTAGCTGAAGGGCCATCTAGACTCCATGGTGGGGACACTGAGAATTAGTGTGCGGCGGATGGACAGGGCACAGAGTATAACAGGGTGAAGCCCGTTTGTCTTCTGTCTTCGTTGAGGAGGAATCTCTCTAAACTGGATAGGGAAACTTGAGTATAAAAGCGAGACCTGATACCACATAAGATGGGGAAAGTTATTCATCTATTTCTGATGCTCCGTCAATTAAGAACGGTCAGCTTCAGCTTATATGTAAGAATGACTGAAGATCTGGGAAACAGTGTGTTTTTTGTCTCTTTAAATTACATTTCACTAATATCACACAGTCCTGAATTTCTCTGAAGGGAGTCATCATGGTTATGTCTGAAGATTTTGTTGCAAAGCATTGTGTGTATAATAGTAAGACAGAGAGAGAAACTAAATATCTTAATTAAAGGATATTCAGTGAATAATTATGGGATATTGTCATAACAGAATACTATAGTATGCAACTATTTAAAATGACAGGAGGATTTCTTAATGAATGGATGTTGTCTACCACATTTGGTCAAATAAAAAAAAAGCAGGTTTTAAAGAGATCTGAGGCTGAAGATAAGAAGAGAGACCCACACAACTTGAAATCTACCAGCCTCCAGGCTGAGAACCATTTTGACTCAGGCTGCTGGAACTTTCTGGGGATGTGCTTGGTGAACTGTTGAGAATTCAGATGGATCACAGCCCAGAGGGGATGAGAGGAATGCAGGGTAGCATTCCACTTTTCATGCAGGGAGCATAACTGGATATAAGTCGTTAGCCAGTTTCTAAAATGAATTACAACCCAGATTGCTCAGAAACTAAATTCTGAGCATTTAGAAATAAAAGTTTCAGAGGGAGGAGCCATCCTGGGGTAGCAGGTTTGAGATGGACCCCCCACCTGTGCCCAGGGACTCCTCACGCCCCTCCCGGCCCTGGGCACGGGGCTGCCTTTCTTTATTCCCCTTGGTATCCCTCTGGGAGCCGAGGCAGTCAGAGGGCATGGGCACACTCAGCCCAAGATCCCGCAGCTGGTCATCTAGGACCCAGGACATCAGAGGAGCTTGTGTTCTTTCTTTTACTCTCCAGTAGGGCTGGCAAACTACGGCCATGGGCTGAATCCAGCCCCCTGGCTATTTCTGTATGTTCTGTGAGCTCAGAATGGATTTTTTTAAATGGCTGACAGGGCACAGAGTATAACAGGGTGAAGCCCGTTTGTCTTCTGTCTTCGTTGAGGAGGAATCTCTAAACTGGATAGGGAAACTTGAGTATCATAAAAGATGGGGAAAGTTATTCATCTATTTCTGATGCTCTAATGAAGAACGGTCAGCTTCAGCTTATATGTAAGAATGACTGAAGATCTGGGAAACAGTGTGTTTTTTGTCTCTTTAAATTACATTTCACTAATATCACACAGTCCTGAATTTCTCTGAAGGGAGTCATCATGGTTATGTCTGAAGATTTTGTTGCAAAGCATTGTGTGTATAATAGTAAGACAGAGAGAGAAACTAAATATCTTAATTAAAGGATATTCAGTGAATAATTATGGGATATTGTCATAACAGAATACTATAGTATGCAACTATTTAAAATGACAGGAGGATTTCTTAATGAATGGATGTTGTCTACCACATTTGGTCAAATAAAAAAAAAGCAGGTTTTAAAGAGATCTGAGGCTGAAGATAAGAAGAGAGACCCACACAACTTGAAATCTACCAGCCTCCAGGCTGAGAACCATTTTGACTCAGGCTGCTGGAACTTTCTGGGGATGTGCTTGGTGAACTGTTGAGAATTCAGATGGATCACAGCCCAGAGGGGATGAGAGGAATGCAGGGTAGCATTCCACTTTTCATGCAGGGAGCATAACTGGATATAAGTCGTTAGCCAGTTTCTAAAATGAATTACAACCCAGATTGCTCAGAAACTAAATTCTGAGCATTTAGAAATAAAAGTTTCAGAGGGAGGAGCCATCCTGGGGTAGCAGGTTTGAGATGGACCCCCCACCTGTGCCCAGGGACTCCTCACGCCCCTCCCGGCCCTGGGCACGGGGCTGCCTTTCTTTATTCCCCTTGGTATCCCTCTGGGAGCCGAGGCAGTCAGAGGGCATGGGCACACTCAGCCCAAGATCCCGCAGCTGGTCATCTAGGACCCAGGACATCAGAGGAGCTTGTGTTCTTTCTTTTACTCTCCAGTAGGGCTGGCAAACTACGGCCATGGGCTGAATCCAGCCCCCTGGCTATTTCTGTATGTTCTGTGAGCTCAGAATGGATTTTTTTAAATGGCTGCAAAAAAAAAAAAAAAATTTGCGACATGTGAAAATGATGTGAAATTCAAATGTTGGTGCCCATATATAAAGTTTTGTTGGAACCCAGCCATGCCCTTTGTTTATACACTGTCCATGGCTGCTTTGGCGTGAGAAAAGTGGAGATATATAGTTGTGATAGAGAACCTCTAACCTGCAAAGCCTGAAATGTTAACTCTCCGGACCTTCACTGAGAAAGGTACGGCGACCCCTGTTCTCTACCCTCGTAGTCAGTTCCTTGAGGGCTGCTGTGTTAACGGTTACCATCCTTCCAGAGAACATTTGTGAAAACATGTCAGAACATGGGCAACAAAATATACAAAGTGCTTTTGAGATCGGCATAGCTGGAGGGAGCTTGGGAAGACAAGGGGAGATAGGAGAGGTGGCATCGTGGAAGATTCTGGGATTTATTCTATTATTTATTTATTTATTTATTGTTAGATATATTTTAGTCCCAGAGGGCATGTTTTTATATTACGTTTGTAAACCTTTAATTTTGTATTGGGATATAGCTGGTTAACGACAATGTGTAGTTTCAGATGCACAGCAGCGTGACTCAGCCACCAGTTCTGATGTATCCAGTCTCCCCCAGGCTGTCATATAACACTGAGCAGAGTTTTCTGTGCTCCACAATAGGTCCTTGTTGGTCATCTATTTTAAATATAGCAGTGTGTATATGTCCATCCAAACTCCCTGCCCTGGCAACCATTAGTTTGTTCTCTAAATCTGTGAGTCTGTTTCTTTTTTGTAAATACATTTATTTGTATCAGTTCTTTTTCGACTCCACGTATAAGGAATATCATATGATATTTCTTTTTCTCTGTCTCGTCTTTTAGAATATGGTCCAGGCTTTCAGTAGGGCCTTTTACAGAGTCTCTTGTGATATCTTGTGGATCCAACAGCAAAAATGTGGATTTGATGATAAAAATTAGTTCTAGGTGTCATGGGCTGACGAACTATTCCCACAGGATTTGGTTAATGAATTGCTGCCATCCTGAGGACTCTAGTACTGCGCTGTAGGGTCACGTCTTGGAGCCTGTCCTAGCTAGCATTTACATCAGCTCTTTACATACACAGAAAGCATGCCTGTCCCGTCTGATGGAAAATAAAGCTGGGCACAGTAGCAGTTCAAGGCAGAAGAGAGGGCGTTTCACACCAACAATGAAGAGATGATAAACCGTGAGTGTGACTTCATGAAAGACCAGGAAGAGAAGTATGTGCTTAGAGCATAAGGCACCCCAGGACTTGCACTGAATTGGAGAGGTGTATTGGGAACATCATGTTCCATCCCAAATGCACATTGTAGGAGAGAATTTCGCAAGGGAAATGGCCAGCAAGGAGCTTGGCCAGTGTGGTTACAGGTCTGAGAACAACGTCACATGTGGAACAGGGAGAAAGCATGAGGGCTGTTTGACTTGAGGAAGAGAACTGAAATAGAGCATCATCTTAGTTGGGTTTTCTGGGAATGGACCATGAGACAGGATTGGGAAGAATAGAAACCCTGGAGGGGAGTGGTCAAGGAAGACAGTGCGGGGGAAGGCAGGTGGTAATGGGTGTCATCCAGCCGGCTCCCACTGTGGGTCCCTGGGGCTCAATTCTGCAGAGAGACTGGGAAGTGGGACAGAGTGTACATCTCAGTGATCTCATATAGGGGGCGAGTTCTCTGGGGCATCTGTTGAGGACAGGGCGGAGGGCTGTGCCCGGGAGTCTAAGTAAGGCCACAGAGAGAGGCCCAGACTTGGAGCTGGGACACGAATAGTGGGAAGGCTCTAAGGACGTGGGACCAACACATGCGCTGTCCAGACATCCAGCTGCTCTGGGATGCTTGAAGGGCTCTGATGTGGCTGAGAAGTAGAAAACGAGGCCTTTTCTGACAGCTGGAGCTCCATGAGTGGGTGACGGCACAAGGCAGTGCAGCCCCCAGCAGCAGGACCAGAGGGACCAGATCCAGCAAACAATGTGGAGGCACTCTGGCTTTGAGCAGAGTGTTGGAAAGAATGACATGCTCTCCCTTTCTGGGTCTAAGATGCTCTCGTTTTATGAATGGAGTCCTCACAGACGTTAGAGCACCTGGTAGCAGGTGAGGAGCCTGGTGGTGCTGGAGGAGACTTGGGAGTCTGTGGGGCTGCACTGTGCACACAGTCCCCCAGGCTCCCTGGGCTGGGGCCAGCCCTCGATAAGAGGTGGAGAACTGTGGGCCCTTCCCATCCAGGGCTTTCATCCTCTGATTCTTGACATCAGCCGCGGTGAGCAAAATTGAAGCACAATTGAAGAGTTCAAAATCAGCCCCTTGGGCAAAAAAATTAGCACAAGAGACAGGGTGGGGTCCCGCCTCCCCACCAGCCCAGTGGCCCCTCAGCTTTGTTTCAGAGGCCTCTGGGCCCTGGGGCCCGCCCCGCTTCCCGCCTTCTCTCCCAGGCCCTCTGAGCGGGAGCTTAGCCGCTCACGACACAGGCAGCTCATTATTTTGCTGCAGTTGACTTGCAATCTGAAATCAATCGGGTATCAAATATGCAGACCTCAGTTTGATACTGTTTTTCAAAGGTGTAATAATGTTCAGAAATGACACGGCATTTCCTAATTATGAAATTCTGTCGTTGCCGCTCAGTCTAGGGTGACTTGGCTGCAGGGTTTTCTTTCTTTTTTTTTAAGGGTTTAGCACATACTACGATTATTTTAAAATTGCCTTGGAAGAATATATTTCATCAGCGAACTACCAGCGTGATCTCATATAGGGGCGAGTTCTCTGGGGCATCTGTTGAGGACAGGGGAGGGCTGTGCCCGGGAGTCTAAGTAAGGCCACAGAGAGAGGCCCAGACTTGGAGCTGGGACACGAATAGTGGGAAGGCTCTAAGGACGTGGGACCAACACATGCGCTGTCCAGACATCCAGCTGCTCTGGGATGCTTGAAGGGCTCTGATGTGGCTGAGAAGTAGAAAACGAGGCCTTTTCTGACAGCTGGAGCTCCATGAGTGGGTGACGGCACAAGGCAGTGCAGCCCCCAGCAGCAGGACCAGAGGGACCAGATCCAGCAAACAATGTGGAGGCACTCTGGCTTTGAGCAGAGTGTTGGAAAGAATGACATGCTCTCCCTTTCTGGGTCTAAGATGCTCTCGTTTTATGAATGGAGTCCTCACAGACGTTAGAGCACCTGGTAGCAGGTGAGGAGCCTGGTGGTGCTGGAGGAGACTTGGGAGTCTGTGGGGCTGCACTGTGCACACAGTCCCCCAGGCTCCCTGGGCTGGGGCCAGCCCTCGATAAGAGGTGGAGAACTGTGGGCCCTTCCCATCCAGGGCTTTCATCCTCTGATTCTTGACATCAGCCGCGGTGAGCAAAATTGAAGCACAATTGAAGAGTTCAAAATCAGCCCCTTGGGCAAAAAAATTAGCACAAGAGACAGGGTGGGGTCCCGCCTCCCCACCAGCCCAGTGGCCCCTCAGCTTTGTTTCAGAGGCCTCTGGGCCCTGGGGCCCGCCCCGCTTCCCGCCTTCTCTCCCAGGCCCTCTGAGCGGGAGCTTAGCCGCTCACGACACAGGCAGCTCATTATTTTGCTGCAGTTGACTTGCAATCTGAAATCAATCGGGTATCAAATATGCAGACCTCAGTTTGATACTGTTTTTCAAAGGTGTAATAATGTTCAGAAATGACACGGCATTTCCTAATTATGAAATTCTGTCGTTGCCGCTCAGTCTAGGGTGACTTGGCTGCAGGGTTTTCTCTTTCTTCTTTTTTTTTAAGGGTTTAGCACATACTACGATTATTTTAAAATTGCCTTGGAAGAATATATTTCATCAGCGAACTACCAGCGTGCTTATTACTGAAGTTTGGAGGCAATTTGAGAGGAAGGATAAATTAGCACAGACTCTGGAGGCCTAGGAAAGCGTGCCCTCCCTGGTCCCCACCGCTGGCTTCTTATCACAGCTAATAAAACCTTTCACCATCAGCGCCTCCGTCCTCTCCTACCCTCTTCGCTCATAGAGCATGCGTCAAGATCCTGAACTATTTGGGGGTTGGAAGGGGCTGCTGGGGAATCTCCTGCTCCACATCAGAACTGGGGAGTCGCCATGGGGAAGCATGGAGAAGAGACAGGAAGTTAAGGACTCCCTGAAAACCAGGGTCCCTCATACCCCCAGGAATTCCGCAATTAGAAGAGTTGCTGCTGGGGAACCTGGAGCTCCTGGGAAGTTGAGGTTTGGTTTGCTCAGGACCGCAGGTGCCTCTATGGGCGGTGGGACTGTGGAGTCAGCTCCCAACATTGAAAAAGTGGTCCAAAGCCAGTCGCTGACTCACACCCAGGTACGCTGAATCTGCAGACATCATGTTGAATGAGAGAAGCAGACACCAAGGACACAGGAGGCAAGATTCCACTGGCATCACTGTTCTAGAACATGCATAAGGCATCATCCATAGGGGTAGATATCAGGTGTCCCTGGAGAGGAGGAGACGGACTGAAAAGCAACAAGTGAGAACCTTCTGGGCTGATGGGAATGTTCTGTTGTTACAGGAACATATAGACTTGCCCAAATTCACTGCCCTGTGTGCTTGAAAAACCCTTGGGGTGACTTAATATTACTTAGGTGATATAGATAGAGGCTTCCAGACGGGGGTTGCCCCTCCCAGATCTGTACTGATGACTCCATGCGCTCGGGAGGGCATGGCCTCATAGGTTCATGCCTTGTGGTATGAACTTGAGTCCCAGTGGCTATCCATCCTTGTCCAGGGCTCTGCCCTGTTATCCAAAAGTCATGAACTAAATACGCAAATACTGGCCCACTCTCTGAGGAAGCAGACTGGCTTTCTGAGAAATACATGCCACCCGCAGCCCATGCCATCTCTGTCTTGGCAAAGAAGGGACCGTCAGAGGTTGCAGGAAGTCAAATACTGATAGCACGTGGGAACCTCCAGGGCTGGGGTGAAGGGGACTGCCTCACCCGTATGAGATGATACTTCCCAAGGAACTTTTCTGTCTTTCTTCCCTTTTTTTTGGTAACCAAGACCTCTTCACATTGGCAAATTATGAATATGCAGAAAAGATGGTATGAGACCACTCCATGTCTCTGAACTGAGGCCAGCTTAATTCCTAGGGCTCTAGTCCTTGGTACTTTTCCTGCATTTTCAGCAGCACCTGAAATAGATTTCACTTCATATGAAATGCAAAACACTGCCGAGTAGAAAGCTCACCCTGGTCTGTGATCCAGCCGAGTGTTCTCAAGCCTGGTGTTCGTATTTTTTTTCTCCCTTTCTTCAAAATACTGCCTTGCTAAAGCCCACAGATGGGGATCATAGGATAAGTAGATGCATAATATATTACCCAAAATACTCCACCAGGCATCTTCTCTTACAGGTCAGGAGGACTTGCAAATGGAGTCTTCTAGGTCACTGCATTTCCCATCCGAGAGAAATTTCGCTCTCATAACTAAGGTGAGGTCAGCATTTCCATTACAGAAGCCAGTGGTAAAATCCACTCTGAAGTGGGGCTTGGTTTGAAAGCTCTTGGAGAAAACTCTGACGGTGGTATAGCACTTTTTTCCTTTAAAAACCAGAGAAAGAAAAATGCACAGCGAGTTAGGAGCAGTGGGGCTGGCTGTTGGTCTAGGGGTTGGGTGAAAGAGGTTGCCCTGGCCCCGTGCTCCAGTGGCACCTGACGTGGAGGGATCTCTGAGTTCCCACCAGTGTTCCCCAGCCTGTTCCTGCTGACCCTCTCTAACAGATTCACCTGGGCCCCACTGTCCTCAGTGAACGCAGAGTCCTGCCCTCCTGCTCTGCCTGCCCTTAGGCCCCACCCACACAGATGGGTCAGGGTGGAACCTGGGAATCTGCTTCTTGTAATAGGTTCCCCGATGACTCTTCTTCCAGGAAAGGTGAAGAACCGAATCCATTTTTTTCCCACTTTGTTGTTAATGGCCTTGGTGAAGTGTCTCTACTTTCTGATGCTTTTATCCTCATCTATAGGTAACAGCTAACTTTTGTTGAGTGTTTATCATGTGTCAGGTATGTTCTTAGAGTGTCTCATGCCTTAGCTCCTCTGTTTCACAGCAGCTTTATAAGTTTGGCACTATTATCTCCAGTTTTTAGGATGGGAGTAGGACACCCAGAGAATTTAAGTAAATTACCCAAACAACACAGCTTAGCTGAGCAGCACAGCAGGGCTTTGAGATCCAGTCTGGGTTTTCTATGTTGTGCTTCTCCTTGGAGGATTATTATAGTTCTCTAGCACCTGAAAAAAAGATTTCACTTCATATGAAATGCAAAACACTGCCGAGTAGAAAGCTCACCCTGGTCTGTGATCCAGCCGAGTGTTCTCAAGCCTGGTGTTCGTATTTTTTTTCTCCCTTTCTTCAAAATACTGCCTTGCTAAAGCCCACAGATGGGGATCATAGGATAAGTAGATGCATAATATATTACCCAAAATACTCCACCAGGCATCTTCTCTTACAGGTCAGGAGGACTTGCAAATGGAGTCTTCTAGGTCACTGCATTTCCCATCCGAGAGAAATTTCGCTCTCATAACTAAGGTGAGGTCAGCATTTCCATTACAGAAGCCAGTGGTAAAATCCACTCTGAAGTGGGGCTTGGTTTGAAAGCTCTTGGAGAAAACTCTGACGGTGGTATAGCACTTTTTTCCTTTAAAAACCAGAGAAAGAAAAATGCACAGCGAGTTAGGAGCAGTGGGGCTGGCTGTTGGTCTAGGGGTTGGGTGAAAGAGGTTGCCCTGGCCCCGTGCTCCAGTGGCACCTGACGTGGAGGGATCTCTGAGTTCCCACCAGTGTTCCCCAGCCTGTTCCTGCTGACCCTCTCTAACAGATTCACCTGGGCTCTCACTGTCCTCAGTGAACGCAGAGTCCTGCCCTCCTGCTCTGCCTGCCCTTAGGCCCCACCCACACAGATGGGTCAGGGTGGAACCTGGGAATCTGCTTCTTGTAATAGGTTCCCCGATGACTCTTCTTCCAGGAAAGGTGAAGAACCGAATCCATTTTTTCCTACTTTGTTGTTAATGGCCTTGGTGAAGTGTCTCTACTTTCTGATGCTTTTATCCTCATCTATAGGTAACAGCTAACTTTTGTTGAGTGTTTATCATGTGTCAGGTATGTTCTTAGAGTGTCTCATGCCTTAGCTCCTCTGTTTCACAGCAGCTTTATAAGTTTGGCACTATTATCTCCAGTTTTTAGGATGGGAGTAGGACACCCAGAGAATTTAAGTAAATTACCCAAACAACACAGCTTAGCTGAGCAGCACAGCAGGGCTTTGAGATCCAGTCTGGGTTTTCTATGTTGTGCTTCTCCTTGGAGGATTATTATAGTTCTCTCCATTCTGAATTGTGAAGGGAAAATGGAGTAGAGAGTGTCAAACTGCCTTGTGATCATTATTTAAAGTCCTAAAGGACTTTGAAAACATATTTATTTGACTGAACTGGGTCTTAGTTGGGGCACATGGGATCTTTTAGTTGCAGCATGTGGGTGCTAGCTCACTGACCAGGGATCGAACCGGGGCCCCTACATTGGGACCGTGGAATCTTAACCACTGAACCACCAGGGAAGTCCCTATTTTTAGAGTAATTCTGTGAACCCTGGGTCCACACTTTCTCCTGGTTTCCTACTGGGGATTGTTTGGGTTCTCCCCAGCCTCCAATCAGCCTCCGTCTCCCTTTCCGGTGCTACTTCAATCTTTGATTTATGAACAGCTAATCTCAATGGCTAATTTACTCTCAAGCGTTAGGAACTGATGATAGCCTCATGCGTGTGCATTTCTCAGATAACACACTTTCATTTTAGCTGAAGTTTTAACTCAGAATTTCCTAATCTGCTGATGCTGGGTATCCCCTCTCCTTCTCCTCATCAGCTCTGTGCTCTATGAGATGTTGCTGAAAGAAACAACCTTTATAGGAATCGGTTCCACACACGCGAGTGTCTTTATACTTGATAGGACAAAAGCAAATTTGTGGGCAGTATTTCTGTGTCTTATGTGAAATCTTGAAAAGTTTAGAAGAAATCTCCCTCAGTGCCATCTGCATGGGCCACTATGTCTGGAGACCCCTCGTAAGAACCGTTGTCCCGGGACTTCCCTGGCGGTGCAGTGGTGAAGACTTCCCCTTCCAACTGCGGAGGGAGTGCTTTCTATCCCTTGTGGGGAGCTTCCCACATGCCTCGTGACCAAATGACCAAAACATAAAACAGAAGCCATACTGTGATGAATTCAATAAAGACTTTAAAAATGATCCACATCAAAAACATCTTTATGAAAAAAAAAAGACAAAGAACCATGGTCTCTCCCCAAGAACCATGCAGTTCGGCAGAGTGGAGTCTGTCGGGGTGGGGTTGGGAGGGCACAGTGGGTGACATGTCTCTGACGCAGGCTGGCCCTGTGCTCAGGACCTTTTCCCCCAAGGAGCTGATGAGAAGGCGGACAGACGTCTCTCTAAGAGGGGGAGCTGTGCATGGAACCCATGGGGATGGGATGGGGCTGCTGCCCAGGGAGGGGACAACATGCCTGGAAGTTGCTGGGGAAAGTGACAGTGTGTTTGTCTGAGGTTTGTCATATCCCTTCACCCTCGGGTGAAGCTTGCATTTCCTGTTGTTATTAATGGCTGTATGCTCTCGTCTCCATGCACACGCCTGACACCCAGAGGGGCTTCACTGCTCTGGCTCCATGAATGGCTCCAGGGCCTGTGGAGCATCTGTCTCTTTCCCCACCCTCACCCCCATTCCATCTCCTCCAACCACACTGGCCTCCCGGGCATATCAGCCAGACTGCCTTGGCCCTGGTCTCTCTCTTGGGCTTTTGGCACTGATCGTCTTACATCCTGGGAAACTCCTCAGGCATGGGCAAACTGAGGCCATTGATCATCCTACATTTCTCTGGAACGTTCTTCTCTAACATTCCAACCAGGCAGGCCCCTTGCTTCCCTTCAGATCTTTGCTAAAATCTTGCTTTCCCAGGGACGCTCACTGCTTCCTACCCACATGGCAAGTGGAAATTCTACCATTTCCCTAAAATTAAGCACCCTGAGGGCAATCTAGCTTTTTTGTATCTGACTTGGCCCCAGTGCCTAGAACAGTGCCTGGCATAGAGTAGGTAAAGAAAGAATGAATGAATGAGCTTATATTTTCTCTGCAGAAGGGGTGGGGTTAAAAAATCACTAAATACAATCCTTGCTTGCAAGGAATTTATAATCTAGTGAGAGAAACACAGTAAGAAGTCAAGTCCTTTCCATCAGAAAAAAATTAATTCTTCATCCTGAGGTCCACTCTTGATATAATCTAATTTCTTCTACCTCTGGCTGTGACAACTCTGTGAAAGGCTCTTTGAATTGTAGCCATTTCTCCACTGCTCATCGATTCCTACACCATTTAACTTTCACTTCTCCTGCTCCTTCGAAATCCTTCTGCTTAAAGCCATTGACAACCTCTTGATTGGCAAATCAGTGAATAGCTCTTATCCTTGGCCTACTGAACCCTCAGCCACATTTGCCTGAAGCCTCATCTGCTTCCTCCTTCATCAGATGCTTCTTGCCCTTGCTTCTGTTGTATCTCCTGTGGAAATTATTTCTTTTACAGGTCCCTGACCATCTCTGCACTTCCCGAATGCTGGTTCTCTCTGGGCATTCTGTCCTTGCACTGTTCCCTATTCCTTTTACAGGGTCCCTATGTGCACTCACATACTCTCAGGGCTTCAGTGGGTTTATAGTCTTGATCTCCACCTCTCGGTCCCCAGCTCAAGTCTCACCTCCAAACTTTAGCCTCGTGGACACTGCCCGCTTTGTATCTCCCTTTGGATATCACCCAGGCACCCCCTGCTGGCCATATCTCAACAGAACCAAATAGCCACTCCTAACAGCCTCTGCGTCACGTTTTCTTGATTTCTCTGGATGGCACCGCCATTTAGTTAGTCTGTTGAGCTGGACACGTGGGAGTCATCATTGACTTTTCTATTTTATTCCTGCTCCCCTCATCGCTGAAAATCATCAGGTCCTATCAACTTTACTTCCAAAACATAGTTTCAAGCACGTCATTTTTACTCTACACTACCAACCATCTTATCAGTAGTTGGTAGCCTCCTGTGATTCTTTGCCCTTAAGCCTATCCTCCACACTGTGGTCATTCTTTCCTTACTGAGCACCTATCATGTGCCAAGTGTGGTGACAGGTACAAGGGTACAACAGTGGAAAAGACATAGACCCCATTTTCATAAATCAGCAGGATCCACGTAAGCAATAAATCTCACACCGGTGTTTGGTGGCTTACAACCTTCCAACATGTTTCAACCCTTGTCCCAGTTGTCCTTTGCCTGCTTTAGTCTTGAATCCCTTTTGAAATCTGATAAAAGCTGAAGTCACGCATAAAGCTTTGCTACAGCTTCCAGGGAGGCGATCCTGGATCCTGAAGGTCAGGCTTCAAGAATCCTTGGCCTTTAGAAGGAGCAGATGCAAACTGTTGTATATAGGGTGGATAAACAGCAGGGTCCTACTGTAGAGCACCGGGAACTGTATTCAGTATTCTGTGATAATGAAAAAGAGTATGAAAACTATATATCACTTTGCTGTACAGCAGAGACTAACACAGCATTGTAAATCAACTCTACTTCGACAAAGTTAAAATAAAAAAAGAATTCTTGACCTGAACGATCAAGTGTAAGCCGTTCTGAATATACATAGAGCCCTCTGGGGGCTGAGCTGTGGCCCCTGACCTGACCTTGCCTGTAGTCACCTGGCTCACGCTCCTTGTGCCACGACACAGGGACCTTCCTGAAGCTGCTCACGTGCTTCGTCCACTAACCAGATGACCATGTATGAAGAAACAAATTCCTTAATTTCCGAGTTGAAAAAGCCCAGAGGTGAAAAAGAATGTGCTATGGGCTTTCTGGTCTCTATGCCTTTCTCTGGTTTCAGCTCTATCCTGAAGTCTCTGGTCCTTCCTTGAGAACTGGCCATTGCCCACTTCAAAATTCAACTCAGGCATCTTTCTTCCTGGAAGACTCTGTCCTAAATGTAACCTCCTTCTCCTGATTGAATACCTTCTCTGGATTCATGAACCTGCAAATATTTGTGTCTCTGCCCTTCATACATTATGATGGTAATTTTTTGTTTGTGTGACTGTTTCTTGTACTAAATTAGGAGCTTTGATAGGGGAGCAGTTGGTAGCCTCCTGTGATTCTTTGCCCTTAAGCCTATCCTCCACACTGTGGTCATTCTTTCCTTACTGAGCACCTATCATGTGCCAAGTGTGGTGACAGGTACAAGGGTACAACAGTGGAAAAGACATAGACCCCATTTTCATAAATCAGCAGGATCCACGTAAGCAATAAATCTCACACCGGTGTTTGGTGGCTTACAACCTTCCAACATGTTTCAACCCTTGTCCCAGTTGTCCTTTGCCTGCTTTAGTCTTGAATCCCTTTTGAAATCTGATAAAAGCTGAAGTCACGCATAAAGCTTTGCTACAGCTTCCAGGGAGGCGATCCTGGATCCTGAAGGTCAGGCTTCAAGAATCCTTGGCCTTTAGAAGGAGCAGATGCAAACTGTTGTATATAGGGTGGATAAACAGCAGGGTCCTACTGTAGAGCACCGGGAACTGTATTCAGTATTCTGTGATAATGAAAAAGAGTATGAAAACTATATATCACTTTGCTGTACAGCAGAGACTAACACAGCATTGTAAATCAACTCTACTTCGACAAAGTTAAAATAAAAAAAGAATTCTTGACCTGAACGATCAAGTGTAAGCCGTTCTGAATATACATAGAGCCCTCTGGGGGCTGAGCTGTGGCCCCTGACCTGACCTTGCCTGTAGTCACCTGGCTCACGCTCCTTGTGCCACGACACAGGGACCTTCCTGAAGCTGCTCACGTGCTTCGTCCACTAACCAGATGACCATGTATGAAGAAACAAATTCCTTAATTTCCGAGTTGAAAAAGCCCAGAGGTGAAAAAGAATGTGCTATGGGCTTTCTGGTCTCTATGCCTTTCTCTGGTTTCAGCTCTATCCTGAAGTCTCTGGTCCTTCCTTGAGAACTGGCCATTGCCCACTTCAAAATTCAACTCAGGCATCTTTCTTCCTGGAAGACTCTGTCCTAAATGTAACCTCCTTCTCCTGATTGAATACCTTCTCTGGATTCATGAACCTGCAAATATTTGTGTCTCTGCCCTTCATACATTATGATGGTAATTTTTTGTTTGTGTGACTGTTTCTTGTACTAAATTAGGAGCTTTGAAGGGGCATCCCAGGTGGTAGCAGTGTAAAGAACCTGCCTGCCAGTGCAGGAGACATAAGAGACACGGGTTTGATCCCTTGATTGGGAAGATCCCCTGGAGGAGGGCATGGCAGCCTCTGTTAGTATTCTTACTTTCAGAATCCCATGGGCAGAGGCACCTGGCAGGCTATAGTCCATGGGGTTGCAAAGAGTCAGACATCACTGAAGTGACTGAGCATGCAGGAAGGAGGTTTTGAAGGACGGGAAGAGTTTTGCCCTTGAATACTTTATCCTATGTGGGTGCTTCAGTTTACTACTCAATCAGTATTCATGGAATGAATGAATGAATAGAAAGAATGAATAAGGTTAGAAAAACGGTATCAAGCAGCACCAAAGGAGACCCCTGAATGCTGGCCAAGGCATTTTGTTCTTTATTGAGTGGCTCATGGGAGAGCCATTGGAAATGCTGGGCAGAGGATGATAGGGTCCCAGTGAGCCATCAATGTGTCTGTGTGATGGCAAATCCAGCCGTGACTTCCAAGTGAGTGGCGGGGACCAGGCTTCTGCCAAGGGCAGAATCTAAGTTCCAAAGAGGCAATGTGGAGAAGGGAGAAGCCCTGGCAGAAAAGGCTGTGCCGCTGTTTAAGCTGTGCTTTGTCAGGTGTCTGCCTTTCCCTGGTGGCTCTGTCAGTAAAGATCTGCCTGCAATGGAAGGGAAAGGCTACCCAACCTAGTATTCTTGCCTGGAGAATACCATGGCCCCTCCATGGGCCTCAAAGAGTTGGACACAACTGAAAGACTTCACTTTCACTTTTTTCCCTGTCCAAGCCCTCTGTTCTTCACCTGTTAGTTGGAGAAGTTTAATTGGATGTGCTCTGAGCTCCTGTTCTGTGTTTCTGGGTCTTTCCTGCTTTATGGCACCTCTCTGTTGTGCACCCAAACCTACAGGTTCTCTAGGAGCCCGGCAGTCACAGGGGGCTTGCTAGAAATGGAGGCACCCCTGGAAGCCACCATAGCTACCTCATGCCTCCCTTAATTTGGTTGCCTGGGGACATAACTCAAACTTGGAAGGCAGCAGAGGGTATTTCAGGTTTGATAGGGATCCCAGATGTCACTAGGGCTTTGACTGCTGGATAATTAGGCCCCAAGTTATGGCTGGCTATATCCCCAGCCCCTGTGTCCTGTGTCAGCTTGGCTCTGGCTTCCTTATATTCTCTCTTTGGTTAGAGACACAGATCCTAGCTGTGATCTTCCTGCGAAGATTGGCCCCTTGTCAGAGCTGGACGAGGTCCCTCAGAAGGAATCCCCTGCAGATGAGAGGGGCTGGTGTGTGCCCACTGTTGCCTCTAACAGGCTGAGGCTCTGCATTCAGTTGCTGCTTTAAACACACCCCGGCAGGACATGGGCATCTCAGGGGACGTGTGAGCACCTCTTCCTCTGTGTCCAGGCATGACCTTGCTAGGGTGTCAGAGGTGTCATCTACAGGCTTCACAGCAGCCCCAGCAAGTGGTGTTTCTGTCCCTCTTGAAGAATGAAGGACTCAGGCCCAAGAGAGGCTGAGCAGCTTGCCCTGGTGTCGAGTCAGTATGCACCCCAGGCCTTTTAACTCTAGAGTTGGTCGTCTATCTAACCACAGAGGCATGGAGAATCAGCCCTTCCACCTCACAAGCCACCTACACGGGGACTGTTTTAACTATTGTGGAAAAACGGAGGAAACTTGAAATCCCAGAGGTGGGTTTGAGTCATGATTCTGCCATTTGCCATGTGACCTTGGGAAGTGATTCCACACTTGTGAGCTTCGTCTGCCTTTTACACACTGGGGGCAATTCCACTTACTGTTCAAACTTGTTGTGAGGAAGTACTGGGGTAACAGACATGGGCTGCAGGCTCCCTTGGAAGTGGGAGGACCACCGCGGGAGGAAAAAGCAAGGGGCTTCTCCAGGGCACCTGTAGCATTCTCTCAGGTGGGACTGAGAGGCCTCCGGGGCTGGGATGCAGGTGGAAGTGAGGATGGGGGAGCCATGTGCGTGGAGACAGCCGCTGGGGAATGGAAACCCAACTCCAGCACTTGCTGGCTGTGAGGCTCCTATAGTTAACTCAACCCCTCTGCACCCCAGCACCTGCGTCTGTGGCTTTCAGTGTACTCCACAGGTTGTTATGCAAGTTTTAAAAGGAGAGGAGACCAGCCAAAAGGTAAGGAAAAATACTGAGGTCATATCACTTTTTAAAAAGTAGCTTATCATGAGCTTTTTTTTTTTCTGATTTGTGAATATACTGCTGTGACATGTCTTACAAAGAGATGGAATTAAACTATATTTTGGTATAATTTAATGAATAATCTTTGTTTCAAAGACTCATAGCACTTTGGTATCGTAAAAAAAAAAAATAAAATCTAGGCTGTTTGATTACTGTGGTTAAGGAATCCTCTTAATTCTTTTTCCACTGATGGCAGTTGCAAGAGGCCATAGGTACAAATCATGACAAAAGCAGCCAGGAAAAGCAGAACCTTCTGTGTCCCTTATGAATATTTTGAACACGTCCACAGAAAATATTTTTACCTGTTGACTCTTATTCCCCAACAAGGACAAACACTTCCTCCCATGAATACCTTTTTCTTGCCATTTTCAATATTAATTCTCTCTGTGATGCCCAATTCTAGAGACCAAAGAAAGGGTTTGCTTGACATAAATAACGACACAGTGCATGGTCCTGGACTAACACAGAACACTGGTTCAGGCCTGACATTTCCCTTTTATTTATCGTGCTATCAGCACAGCTTCTCAATTGGATCCTGGTCTTAAATCAGGGGTCCCATCATGAACCTAATGTGAGAGAAAACCAGATCTCCTAGGAGCCTGCTTATTTATCCTCCTGGCTTGTCAAGCAGTCAGAAAACAGACTCAGCATTAAAAGGTATGTGCTGAGTAACTCTGTCTGGTTGCTAACGATACTGTGGTGTGGTGAAACATCAGCTCTTGCTGATGCCTCTCCGAGCAGATCTGCATTTTAGGGGAGTCAGACCCAAACTGCTTTGTCTAATAAGACATTTAGCATTTAGAACATACAGTTAGAGTGTTTTCAAGGCATTTAAAATTTTGAGTGTTATGGGAAATGCAAAAGGGTAAATAAGAGTTGTTTGAGCTTCAAGGTTGACTCAGTGGATTAAATACACTGGGGCATTGCTTGGACTACCTGGATTAGGTATGGGATAGTCCCTGTGGCTTTCAGTGTACTCCACAGGTTGTTATGCAAGTTTTAAAAGGAGAGGAGACCAGCCAAAAGGTAAGGAAAAATACTGAGGTCATATCACTTTTTAAAAAGTAGCTTATCATGAGCTTTTTTTTTTTCTGATTTGTGAATATACTGCTGTGACATGTCTTACAAAGAGATGGAATTAAACTATATTTTGGTATAATTTAATGAATAATCTTTGTTTCAAAGACTCATAGCACTTTGGTATCGTAAAAAAAAATAAAATCTAGGCTGTTTGATTACTGTGGTTAAGGAATCCTCTTAATTCTTTTTCCACTGATGGCAGTTGCAAGAGGCCATAGGTACAAATCATGACAAAAGCAGCCAGGAAAAGCAGAACCTTCTGTGTCCCTTATGAATATTTTGAACACGTCCACAGAAAATATTTTTACCTGTTGACTCTTATTCCCCAACAAGGACAAACACTTCCTCCCATGAATACCTTTTTCTTGCCATTTTCAATATTAATTCTCTCTGTGATGCCCAATTCTAGAGACCAAAGAAAGGGTTTGCTTGACATAAATAACGACACAGTGCATGGTCCTGGACTAACACAGAACACTGGTTCAGGCCTGACATTTCCCTTTTATTTATCGTGCTATCAGCACAGCTTCTCAATTGGATCCTGGTCTTAAATCAGGGGTCCCATCATGAACCTAATGTGAGAGAAAACCAGATCTCCTAGGAGCCTGCTTATTTATCCTCCCTGGCTTGTCAAGCAGTCAGAAAACAGACTCAGCATTAAAAGGTATGTGCTGAGTAACTCTGTCTGGTTGCTAACGATACTGTGGTGTGGTGAAACATCAGCTCTTGCTGATGCCTCTCCGAGCAGATCTGCATTTTAGGGGAGTCAGACCCAAACTGCTTTGTCTAATAAGACATTTAGCATTTAGAACATACAGTTAGAGTGTTTTCAAGGCATTTAAAATTTTGAGTGTTATGGGAAATGCAAAAGGGTCAAGGAGTTAAGAGAGTTGTTTGAGCTTCAAGGTTGACTCAGTGGATTAAATACACTGGGGCATTGCTTGGACTACCTGGATTAGGTATGGGATAGTCCCTGATCAACTGGGTCAGGTGGATGTTGTTCAACACACACAGGTACACAGTGCCAACTCTGTCAGGCGCTGTATTCTAGAGATGGATGCAGAGGCCAAAACTCCTTGGTCCCTGCCCTGAAGAACCTATGCTCTCAAGAGATGGGCAAAGAGAAAGGACTGTGGTCCCTGGGTCAGGCTTCTGCAGTGCTCCCCATGAGGGGAACTCCTAGGCCTGTTGGACTTTGGCTTTTGGGCGTCAGGTATGGAGACAAGTTCTGGAACTCTCCCTTCTGACCTCTGCCTCCTAGAAAGTGGTGGTGACCCCATGTCTTCAAAAGGGTGATTTCCAATGGTTCTTGTTCATTTCCTCACAATAATTAGCTCAAGGGCAAGGAAAGGCATTTCAGTCAAAGACAAGGGGTATCAGGTGAGATCCCAGATGAAGTCTTATGTTGCCAAGATAGACGTTTTCCTTTGACCACCCATCCTCAACCAAGAGGCAGGCAGCATGGCACAATGGAAAAACTCTGTACTCTTGCCTGGTGACCACTAGCCAGGCATGGAGCCAGTGATAGACCAGTAAATCAGGACTCAAACAGGAAAGATACAGCCTTGATTTGTAATGTTTGCCAATTTCCATGGTGTAAATACTTTCATCGTGACTAATTTTTAGCTATAAACGGTTTAAAAACTGGCTTGAAAATTTTTGAAAAATTTAATAGGCTCTGAAGAGCCTCAGGGACTGGCTCCCAACACTGTTTAATTTTCAGTTCCCCAGAGGTAATAATTTCTGCCTTGGAATCTCCAAAGTGATGGTAAATATAGGCATGAGGTAAGCTGTGCTGTGAATTATCGTGGAGGGTCTTAATAAATGTTGGTTCCCTCCACTCCTCTGTTCTGTACCTTCAGAATAGCAGAGTGAGATACAGATTGTCACTCGTGCATTGAATTCCTTTGTTCAACATTTATTGAGCAGGTATTACATAGTCTATGCTTCTAGGCCCTAGAAGTTTAAAATGGACTAAGATAAGAGTCTGAGTTCATCCTCCAGATCAGTGTGGGAGATGGAGCCATGGGTCAGAATCCTGGTTGGGTGCACAGAGGTTAGTGCTGTAAACTAGCTGGGTAGAGATCATGATGAGAGCAAAGAAGAGGGTCAAAGAGGAATGAGGGATCAAGTGGGGAAAGTTTCTTGGAGGTGGAGACATTTATTGAGTTCTGATGCTTGAGGTAGATGAGAACGGGAGAAAGTGACTCCAAGCCAGTGTGGACATGTGGCCCCTTTGGGTCAGGGGGCTTCTGCAGTGCCCCCATGGGAACTCCTAGGCCTGTTGGACTTTGGCTTGGGCGGCAGGTATGGAGACAAGTTCTGGAACTCTCCCTTCTGACCTCTGCCTCCTAGAAAGTGGTGGTGACCCCATGTCTTCAAAAGGGTGATTTCCAATGGTTCTTGTTCATTTCCTCACAATAATTAGCTCAAGGGCAAGGAAAGGCATTTCAGTCAAAGACAAGGGGTATCAGGTGAGATCCCAGATGAAGTCTTATGTTGCCAAGATAGACGTTTTCCTTTGACCACCCATCCTCAACCAAGAGGCAGGCAGCATGGCACAATGGAAAAACTCTGTACTCTTGCCTGGTGACCACTAGCCAGGCATGGAGCCAGTGATAGACCAGTAAATCAGGACTCAAACAGGAAAGATACAGCCTTGATTTGTAATGTTTGCCAATTTCCATGGTGTAAATACTTTCATCGTGACTAATTTTTAGCTATAAACGGTTTAAAAACTGGCTTGAAAATTTTTGAAAAATTTAATAGGCTCTGAAGAGCCTCAGGGACTGGCTCCCAACACTGTTTAATTTTCAGTTCCCCAGAGGTAATAATTTCTGCCTTGGAATCTCCAAAGTGATGGTAAATATAGGCATGAGGTAAGCTGTGCTGTGAATTATCGTGGAGGGTCTTAATAAATGTTGGTTCCCTCCACTCCTCTGTTCTGTACCTTCAGAATAGCAGAGTGAGATACAGATTGTCACTCGTGCATTGAATTCCTTTGTTCAACATTTATTGAGCAGGTATTACATAGTCTATGCTTCTAGGCCCTAGAAGTTTAAAATGGACTAAGATAAGAGTCTGAGTTCATCCTCCAGATCAGTGTGGGAGATGGAGCCATGGGTCAGAATCCTGGTTGGGTGCACAGAGGTTAGTGCTGTAAACTAGCTGGGTAGAGATCATGATGAGAGCAAAGAAGAGGGTCAAAGAGGAATGAGGGATCAAGTGGGGAAAGTTTCTTGGAGGTGGAGACATTTATTGAGTTCTGATGCTTGAGGTAGATGAGAACGGGAGAAAGTGACTCCAAGCCAGTGTGGACATGTGGCTTTCTTTTCATTATTGGTCCTCTATGGAACCTTTTCAGACATTTTTATCCTAATCATTCTGACCTTCTTTCATGGAATGTAAAAATAGGCTGCATATATGTGTATGTACTGCACATATGCTTAAACTTTATATGTAAAAACAGTGTGATTTTTTTCTGCTTCCCAGAACCGAAGGACAATGTTACCCCTTTGGAAATTCTTCTTGCTAACTATTGAGCCCATAATAAGCTGTTGATTATTATTTGCAGAATGAATAAGTACATAAGTAAATGTTCCCACCAGTGGAAAGAACTATAAGAAATGGGGCAGAAGAACAGAATAGCAAAGGTGAATGAGGCACTGCAGGACTTTGCTCTCTTTTACAAATGGGCTCCCCAGATGGTGCTAGTGGTAAAGAACCTGCCTGCCAGTGCAGGAGACAGAAGAGACAGGGTTCAATCCTTGAACTGCTGGAGGTGGGCATGGCAACCCATTCCAGTATTCTTGCCTAGAGGATCCCATGGGCAGAGGAGCCTGAAAGGCTACAGTTCATAGGACTGCACAGAGTCACACACGACTGAACCAACTTAGCAGACACAAATTAGAAAATGCTGGATCAGAGAGCAGTAAGTGATAGGATTGGAGAGGTCAGTTGGGTCCAGTGACTAGGTCTTCAAATGCCAGCCTGAGATGTCCAGTTTCAGTGACCTATGTGATTCTGAACCTCTCAGCTCACAGGAGGAGAGCTACCTGTGGCTCTTAGGACTTTTTCTAGTTGTTCCTTAGCAATGAGCCAAGTTGGGGTCTGTGGACAGAGATGCACAGCCACTGGCTAACTTATTACACTCCAAAGTTTTAATGAAAGAGTTACAATTACCAAGCTCCCTGCCTTTGGCACTTGAGAATCCATCTCAATTTCCCCTTTCTTTCTGAAGCGACAGTGATTAAGGATTCATTCTGCACATAAAACAAGTGATCAATGGCTCCTGGCAGTTGCCATTGTCTGTCCCCCCTTCACCCTCCCAGGAGTAGACAATGTATCTTGGGGAGCTGCCGGGGCCTGAGAAAAATGAGTTTGCTAGACACAGTTCTATTTTGATTTAGATCACAAATAGCTCAGCTCAGTTTTTACATCGATAACAAGGAGATGGGCTCCATTTCCTGAGTTTTTTGATCTGAGAGTACATCCGGCTCTGTTGAGGAAGGAGTGGAGACTGATCTTCTTGTTGTTAGCTGTGATTCACTGGACCCAGAATTCTGTGGTCAAGCAGATGCCTAAAGGACTCAGTCTGACTGACCTGGCCCCTTTTCTGGAACCTGAGGGGTTGGTGGGGTCACCATCCATGCCTGTGGCCTGGATTCTTCCTAGGTTTCCCTAAGCCAGTTCTCACTGGCCTTCAGGGGTGGGCATCTGCCTTAGAGAGAGGGAAGCGTGAGAGGCCAGCCTGAGAGGTGGGTCTGTCATCCATTGATGCAGTGGTCCAGGTGGGGCAGGGGCAGAAAATCCAGGAAGAGCTAAAAGGGGGTCTTCTTCAGCCAAGGCTGCTGGGCGCTCCTCTGATGTGCCTGAAGAGACATCAGCCAGGAAGAAGGAGGGGCTCTTGAGGAGAGGAGGTTCAGCCTCCCCACCCCAGACGCTGCCACAAATGCTCTTCTGACTTTTTGCTTGAGGAGCCCAGGTTAGGACCAGAAGCTAGTTGTAGGAACAGAGTGATCAGTGAGAAAAGGACCAGTAGAAGCGAATGCTGAGGGCTCAAGGAAATTTCACTAAGGAGACTTTTGGGCAGACAGCGAGGGAAAAGTAGGGGCTTTCCAGCCAGGCGATGAAGGGAAGGGCCTTCCAGTCAGATGGTACTGTCTGGGTTAGAACACAGCCCTCAGGAGCTGACTGGGCAGAAGTGGGGACAAAGGTTGAACCATGTGTCTAGGGACTGTGACACCAAAGGTTATTCTGAGACAAGAAGTGAATTCATGGAAAACAGTGTCCATGTGTAATTTCAACCACTAAAATAACCATTGGAAGTAAGTTTGGGGAGGAAAGAACCCAAAATGTGAGCCACACTTAGCTCTGGCGATCATGAGTGACTTGTCTGTTCTTTGTTATGTTTTTCCTTATATTCCAGCTGTCAGTGAGCATGTGCTATTTTACTTTATAATTTTGGACTATTTATTTTTGTCAGCTTTATTTGAGATATAGTTCACATGCCATAAAATTTATCCATTTGAAGCATACAAATCAGTGTTTTTTAGAATATTCACTGAGTTGTGCAGTCATTGCCACAATCCATTTTGGAACATTGTATCACCCCTGAAAGAGGCCCTGGACCCATCAAGAGGCAGTCCCCATCTCCTCCAGCACCCCTCCCCCCTCAACTTTGCATCTCTAAATTTGTCTGTCCTGGACATTTCATAGGAATGGCATCATATGATAGTGCTCTTTTGTGACTGTTCATTCTTGAAATCATGTTTTCAAGGTTCATCATTAACGTGTATCATTCCTTTTTATGACTAGTATTCCACTGTATGAATATGCCACATTTTGTCTGTCCATCATTGGTTGATGGACATTTGGGTTGTTTCTAAATTCTGGCTGTTATGAATGATAGATACTTCTATGTATAAATTAACATATCAGTTTCTGTGTGAATATCCATTTTCAGTTGTCTTGGGTATATATATATATATATATATCTATGTACAGAATTGCTGAATCACACGGTAAGTCTCTATTTAGTTTTTTGAGGAGCTCCCGGACTGTTTTGCAAAGCAACCCCACCACTTTACATTCTCACCAGCAATGTATGAGGATTCCAATTTCTCCCCATCCTCTCAACATTTGTTGTTATGTATGTTTTTCATTCTAGCCATCCTATGGATATGGAGTGGTACCTATTTTGTATTTATGGTTCCAGTTTATGTTTCCCTAATGATTAACAGTATTGAATAGTTTTTCATGTAATTATTCGCCATTTGTATATCTTCTTTGGAAAAATTTCTATTCAGATCTTTTTCCCATTTGAAAATTGGGTTATTTGTCTTTCTATTGTTGCTTTATTAGAGTTCTTTATATATTCTGGAAACTAGACCCATATCAGATATACAATGTGAAAATATTTTCTCAGACTCTGTAGGGTTTTTTCACCTTCTTGACAACTAAAAAAATTTTTGATTCTTATCAAAAGTCAAATGTATTTATTTTTCTTTTTCTTTGGTTGCTTCTTCTTTAGATACTAAGAAACCTTGGCCTAATCCAGGATCACAGAGATTTACCCCTACGCTTTCTTCTAAGAGTTTTATAGTTTCAACTTTTATATTCATACTGATTTATTTTGAGTCAGCTTTTTATCTGATGTAAGGTAAGGTTCCCACATTCTTTTGCATGTGGATCTAGTTGGCCCATCACCATTTGTTCAAAAGTCTTTTCTTTCCTCCCATTGACTTGTCTTGGAAACTTTGTCAAGAATTAATTTCCTTTTAAAGGTATGGATTTATTTCTGGTGTCTTGATTCTGTTTCATTGATCTATATGTCTGTTCTTAGGTCAACACTTTGTGTCCCACAGTCTTGATTACTGTGGTTTTGTGGTAAAATTTTGAAGCTGTCAAATGTGACTTCTCACCTTTTTCTTTTTCTTAAAATGTATTTATCTGGCTGAGCTGGATCTTAGTTGTGGCATGTAGGATCTAGTTACCTGACCAGGGATGGAACCTGGGTTCCCCTGCCTTGGGAGCAGAGAGTCCCAGCCACTGGACCACCACGGTAGTCCTCCAATTTTGTTCTATTTAAGAATTATTTTGGCTCTTCTGGGTCCCTTAAATTATTGTATAAAATTTAAAATCAATTGGTAACTTTGGCCAAAGAAGGCTACTGGGATATGATCAAGATGGCATTGGATTTGCAGACCAATTTAGGGGCTTTACTTTTAAAAAGAACGTGGTCTTGAAGTGAGGCTGTATGGTACAGAAGAAAGAATGGATGGAAAGTTTTAAGAGTCAGGTGGGTATCAGTTCGCATGTCTGACCTCCCAGCACCGACCAGTTCTTGATCTTGGGCAATTCAAATTTTCTTCTTTGAGCCTCACATTTCCTTTTTGAAAAACAGGCCTAAGGATACTTACTCTAAAGCTGTTTTGAGAATTAAACAAGCTTATCTGAACAACATATAAGGACAGTGCTTGGCAGTGTCCATCCATTTTCTGGGGTCTTTGGAACTCACCCAACTAACAGGAGAGAAAGTATCAGATCATAAAAATGTGAAGGCTGGGAAGGACCTTAGTGATTAAATTAATGCATATTGAAAATGTCTTTGTCTATGACCTTAATCTTTCCTTTGCCCCTGGAATGCTTTTCTCCCTATACCGCTGACAAAATTCTATTCCATCCAATGGCCTAGTTGGAAGTAATCTCTCTTTTTTTGAAAGCACCCAGCAGTTTTTCTTCTCTGACAGCGTCTAATTCTGTTTGCCTATTTTCTACAGATTTGGATATGAGTCTTGGCTCCACTTTTAAATGGTAAGCCTATAAAGGCCGAATTGGTCATGCCCTCCTTAACAGATCAGCGTGGCACGGTAAGATGAAGCATGCCCTGTTCATGGTCAGACAGTGTGGATGTGCGTGTGTGCTTTGGGGGCAGTCCTTTCCTACACTCTTCTCTCTGCCCTTCCCAGGCATCCAGCTAGTCTACCTTATGCTCAGCAAGGCTCTGCTAACAGTGAGATGTTTAAGGACCCAGAGGGGTTGACTTGAAGCCCATTGAGGGCCTCCTGAGGTTTCTTCTGCCCTGGGGTAAGGGTGCTCCCTTCGTCACTCACACCTGGCACAGCTGGGAGGTGGCTGGCATCCTCTCCAGGAGGGAGACGTTCAATCATTACTTTTAGCTTTGCCAGTCTGATAGATGAAAAATAAGTGTGATGGCTTAATTTGGATTGCTTTCATTACTCCTATGGTTGGATTTTTAAATATGTTTATTAGCCGTGTGTATTTCTTTCTTGGTTACCTTTTCCATCTGAAGTAGTTGGATTTGGCCAAAGAAGGCTACTGGGATATGACAGATGTTGCAGGGTTTTGGGTTATCAGTTTTTGGGGGGGGCAGTTCGCATGTCTGACCTCCCAGCACCGACCAGTTCTTGATCTTGGGCAATTCAAATTTTCTTCTTTGAGCCTCACATTTCCTTTTTGAAAAACAGGCCTAAGGATACTTACTCTAAAGCTGTTTTGAGAATTAAACAAGCTTATCTGAACAACATATAAGGACAGTGCTTGGCAGTGTCCATCCATTTTCTGGGGTCTTTGGAACTCACCCAACTAACAGGAGAGAAAGTATCAGATCATAAAAATGTGAAGGCTGGGAAGGACCTTAGTGATTAAATTAATGCATATTGAAAATGTCTTTGTCTATGACCTTAATCTTTCCTTTGCCCCTGGAATGCTTTTCTCCCTATACCGCTGACAAAATTCTATTCCATCCAATGGCCTAGTTGGAAGTAATCTCTCTTTTTTTGAAAGCACCCAGCAGTTTTTCTTCTCTGACAGCGTCTAATTCTGTTTGCCTATTTTCTACAGATTTGGATATGAGTCTTGGCTCCACTTTTAAATGGTAAGCCTATAAAGGCCGAATTGGTCATGCCCTCCTTAACAGATCAGCGTGGCACGGTAAGATGAAGCATGCCCTGTTCATGGTCAGACAGTGTGGATGTGCGTGTGTGCTTTGGGGGCAGTCCTTTCCTACACTCTTCTCTCTGCCCTTCCCAGGCATCCAGCTAGTCTACCTTATGCTCAGCAAGGCTCTGCTAACAGTGAGATGTTTAAGGACCCAGAGGGGTTGACTTGAAGCCCATTGAGGGCCTCCTGAGGTTTCTTCTGCCCTGGGGTAAGGGTGCTCCCTTCGTCACTCACACCTGGCACAGCTGGGAGGTGGCTGGCATCCTCTCCAGGAGGGAGACGTTCAATCATTACTTTTAGCTTTGCCAGTCTGATAGATGAAAAATAAGTGTGATGGCTTAATTTGGATTGCTTTCATTACTCCTATGGTTGGATTTTTAAATATGTTTATTAGCCGTGTGTATTTCTTTCTTGGTTACCTTTTCCATCTGAAGTATTTCAATATTTGGATTTGGACTGCTAAGGAGTAGTGATTGGCAAAAGATGCTGTTCAACAGCCTGCTGGGGGCCAGTCAGTTAAAAGTTTGAAACGATCTCAGCGTGGGATGCATGGAGGATTGTGTGTTTGTGAGGTGGGGACACAGCCCTGGAGCACTGAAAGCTCAACTGGATGTCATTCTGTGGCACTCTTAGGTCATGAGAGAACGTTTCTGCCGTGTGGCTCTTATTAAATGCAAATTTTAGCATCCTAGCCCTCTGCGTAGAGCTCCAGCTGAGATCTGTTTCTTGTAATTCATTTATTTAAGCCTCCTAGCTAGCTTAAGATGTTGGTGACTCTGTCAAAGCGTCTTTTCTGTGTGCACAGGCTTCTGTTCACTGCCCTCAGAAAAACAGAGTCAAACATCACAAGCCCCCATTGGGGTGAGAAATTGCTTTTTTGTCTCTGTTGCCGATTGTTGGTTAATTACCTAAATACTGAATGAAGGGTGGAAGTGGGGACAGGCCTGGAGGAGAAGGGGAGGGGGCAAGCCCTGTGCCCCCTGGCCACGTGGAGGATCCTGAGGCCCAGTGTGGGCTATTGGAGCAGGCTGGTCACAGGAAAGTCCACCAGGGCGATTCTGGAGAGTTTCTGGGGAGCTAAGGGCAGAGACATCAACGCTCTGTCCTTCAGAACCTGAGAGAAAGGCTTTGTGGATGGTTTCACAGAGCAGGGTGGGGGTCGGACTCAAAGTGGCTGGCCAAGAGGGGCGGATGCTTTGGCTGGAGGGACCAGGAAGGGGAAGGCCTGGGGCTACAAGAGCCCCACATGTGGGAAGCAGCAGGTGACAGAGACAGCTGGGGCTCCAGGGCTCGGGTTGTAGATGGTAGGAGTGAAGGATGGGGATGGGGAAGTGGGCCCTGGGTGCCGGGTAGAGGCTTGGGGCTTTTCTATAGGCAGTGGGGATATCAGGTAGGACAGCTTCAGGGGACTCAGGAGGGAGACCCTGCTGCGGCATCCTCCGAGGGGCTGTGAGGTTAAGTGACAGGGCCTCGTAGGGCCAGCTCTGACTTCTGTTTAGGAGGCAGGTGCTGGGGGTTGCCAGGAACTGAGGTGAGGATATAAGTAATGAGTTCAGAATGGAACATGTTAAAATGTGGAAATTGAGGTGGGAATTTGGGGAACACCAGCATTTGTGGGCAGAGCAAGTAGTACCTGTGAGAGATCAGGGTGAGGGGAAACTGTCCAGGTCAGGTTCCTGGAAGCCTGTGAAGGAAGAGCCACTTCCTAGGAGGCAGGCACCAGTGATACTCTCTGATCATGAGACGAACCGTCATTCTGTGGCACTCTTAGGTCATGAGAGAACGTTTCTGCCGTGTGGCTCTTATTAAATGCAAATTTTAGCATCCTAGCCCTCTGCGAGAGCTCCAGCTGAGATCTGTTTCTTGTAATTCATTTATTTAAGCCTCCTAGCTAGCTTAAGATGTTGGTGACTCTGTCAAAGCGTCTTTTCTGTGTGCACAGGCTTCTGTTCACTGCCCTCAGAAAACAGAGTCAAACATCACAAGCCCCCATTGGGGTGAGAAATTGCTTTTTTGTCTCTGTTGCCGATTGTTGGTTAATTACCTAAATACTGAATGAAGGGTGGAAGTGGGGACAGGCCTGGAGGAGAAGGGGAGGGGGCAAGCCCTGTGCCCCCTGGCCACGTGGAGGATCCTGAGGCCCAGTGTGGGCTATTGGAGCAGGCTGGTCACAGGAAAGTCCACCAGGGCGATTCTGGAGAGTTTCTGGGAGCTAAGGGCAGAGACATCAACGCTCTGTCCTTCAGAACCTGAGAGAAAGGCTTTGTGGATGGTTTCACAGAGCAGGGTGGGGGTCGGACTCAAAGTGGCTGGCCAAGAGGGGCGGATGCTTTGGCTGGAGGGACCAGGAAGGGGAAGGCCTGGGGCTACAAGAGCCCCACATGTGGGAAGCAGCAGGTGACAGAGACAGCTGGGGCTCCAGGGCTCGGGTTGTAGATGGTAGGAGTGAAGGATGGGGATGGGGAAGTGGGCCCTGGGTGCCGGGTAGAGGCTTGGGGCTTTTCTATAGGCAGTGGGGATATCAGGTAGGACAGCTTCAGGGGACTCAGGAGGGAGACCCTGCTGCGGCATCCTCCGAGGGGCTGTGAGGTTAAGTGACAGGGCCTCGTAGGGCCAGCTCTGACTTCTGTTTAGGAGGCAGGTGCTGGGGGTTGCCAGGAACTGAGGTGAGGATATAAGTAATGAGTTCAGAATGGAACATGTTAAAATGTGGAAATTGAGGTGGGAATTTGGGGAACACCAGCATTTGTGGGCAGAGCAAGTAGTACCTGTGAGAGATCAGGGTGAGGGGAAACTGTCCAGGTCAGGTTCCTGGAAGCCTGTGAAGGAAGAGCCACTTCCTAGGAGGCAGGCACCAGTGATACTCTCTGATGCCACCAAGAGTTCAATCAGTGCTTAGATGGATTGGACAGAGACTTATTTGGCTAAGGGCGTGGGCTTTGGGTTGAGGTGAATCATGGTTCAAATTACTGTTCCAGCACCTGGTATTTCTAAGGCCTTAGAGATACAAAACTAAGTGTGAGCCTCAACTTCTGTATCTGTGAAATGGGGAGATGATAGTAGTAACCACTTCATAGGATTCTTGCAAGGATTAAGTGGATTACTGCAGGTGTGGTATTAGGGACAGATTCTGGAATGCAGAGCAGACAAGAAATATTACTCATTGTAGTTATGATAGGTAAAAGTGGTAGCAATATCTACTTATAAAACTGTGGTAAGAATTAATGAGAGCACAGTCAGATACTGTCTCTTGTTCAGTCCCAGAGAGGTGGGTATGATTCTGTGATTTGTAATAAGAAATGTATATATGTTTGGTCTCTGTGGCCTTTAACGACATAAATCTCCCCAAGCCCCTAGAATTCTCTGTGGGGAGACCCATAAAGGTGTCTTTTGTTATGTTGATTAGGGGACTTTTGAAAAGTGCCCAAACAATGAAGCTAGTTGCTGAGGGAACCAGCTTTGAGATTAGAGGGCTTGAACTTTCAGTCCCACCCTCACCCCACCCCCTCAACCTCTGGGGCAGGAAGATAGGCTGGAGATTGAGTTCAGTTGCCAAGGCCAATGAATTCATCAGTTGTTCCTATGTAATGAAGCCTCCCTAAAACCCCCAAAAGATAGAGTTTAGAGTGGTGTGCCTAGAGGGCATGGAAACTCTGTGAGACTTCCAGATACCCTGCCCCATGCATTTCTTCCAACCTGTTGTTCCTGAGTTATATCCTTTTAGGATAAACCAGAAATCTAGTTAATAAAAAAAAAAAAAAAAAAGGATCTCTCTGAGTTATCTGAACTGCTCTTGTGAATTAATCAAACCCAAGGAGGGGGTCATTGGAGCCCCTGACCAGACTGAAAGCCATTCAGAAGCACTGGTGATGACCTGGGCTTGAGGTTGGCGTCAGTGCCAACCTTGAGGACTTGCGGTTGGTGGAGGCGGTCTGGTTAGGACTGAGCCCTTCACCTGTGGAATCGAATCCTATCTCCAGGGAGACAGTGTCAGAACTGAGCTGAATTGTAAGACCCCCAGCTGGAGGCGAGGTTTCCCCGGTACCTCAGTGGTAAAGAACCCACCTGCAATGCAGGGTCCGTGTGTTCTATCCCTGGGCAGATCCCCTGGAGGAGGGCGTGGCCACCCACTCCAGTATTCTTGCCTAGAAAATCCCATGGACAGAGGAGTCTGGCAGGCTGCTCTTTGTGGGGCTGCACAGAATCAGACATGACTCAAGCAACTGAGCATGCATGCATGCAGCTGGTGGGGAGCACTGTTGGGATGTGTGTGAACACACACACACGCACACGCACACAGTGATGTAGTTGGGTGTAGACATCTTCATGGGGACGAGAGATGCCAGGGAAGGGAGCTGAGACCAGGCCAGGAGGAGTGTGCTGTGGCTCCAAGAGAGGGCCTGGCATCTGACCAAGACCCCCTGGGGCAGCTGGTCGGTCTTTCTAAGAGGCCAAAAGCGAATGTCTCCCAAGTAATTCTCTGTGGGAGACCCATAAAGGTGTCTTTTGTTATGTTGATTAGGGGACTTTTGAAAAGTGCCCAAACAATGGAGCTAGTTGCGGTGTGAACCTGCTTTGAGATTAGAGGGCTTGAACTTTCAGTCCCACCCTCACCCCACCCCCTCAACCTCTGGGGCAGGAAGATAGGCTGGAGATTGAGTTCAGTTGCCAAGGCCAATGAATTCATCAGTTGTTCCTATGTAATGAAGCCTCCCTAAAACCCCCAAAAGATAGAGTTTAGAGTGGTGTGCCTAGAGGGCATGGAAACTCTGTGAGACTTCCAGATACCCTGCCCCATGCATTTCTTCCAACCTGTTGTTCCTGAGTTATATCCTTTTAGGATAAACCAGAAATCTAGTTAATAAAAAAGTAAAAAAGGATCTCTCTGAGTTATCTGAACTGCTCTTGTGAATTAATCAAACCCAAGGAGGGGGTCATTGGAGCCCCTGACCAGACTGAAAGCCATTCAGAAGCACTGGTGATGACCTGGGCTTGAGGTTGGCGTCAGTGCCAACCTTGAGGACTTGCGGTTGGTGGAGGCGGTCTGGTTAGGACTGAGCCCTTCACCTGTGGAATCGAATCCTATCTCCAGGGAGACAGTGTCAGAACTGAGCTGAATTGTAAGACCCCCAGCTGGAGGCGAGGTTTCCCCGGTACCTCAGTGGTAAAGAACCCACCTGCAATGCAGGGTCCGTGTGTTCTATCCCTGGGCAGATCCCCTGGAGGAGGGCGTGGCCACCCACTCCAGTATTCTTGCCTAGAAAATCCCATGGACAGAGGAGTCTGGCAGGCTGCTCTTTGTGGGGCTGCACAGAATCAGACATGACTCAAGCAACTGAGCATGCATGCATGCAGCTGGTGGGGAGCACTGTTGGGATGTGTGTGAACACACACACACGCACACGCACACAGTGATGTAGTTGGGTGTAGACATCTTCATGGGGACGAGAGATGCCAGGGGAAGGGAGCTGAGACCAGGCCAGGAGGAGTGTGCTGTGGCTCCAAGAGAGGGCCTGGCATCTGGACCAAGACTCCTCCTGGGGTCCGGAGCAGTAGATTCAAGTTCAGTGTTCTGGAGGTGTGATCTAAGAGGCCCTAAAAGCGATCGTTATTAGGTGGGAGTCTCTTTGTTGTTTTTTTTTCTTTCGGAGTCTGACAAAATCCAGACATGCCTAGGCAAGATGGTGAGGGAAGTGAGGCTTTGAGGCAGACTTGGGCAGTGTGGGCGCAAATGCTGGGTTCTTGCTTTGTGGAAGCTGCTGCTAGGCGTTCTCTAGCTGAGTTCTCTGACTCGAACTGGCTCCACCCTGAGGTGCACAGGCAGGAGAGCTGGGGGCTATTTGTAGACAGTGCTTGTTCCTAGGCAGGGCTCTGTGTGTTCCCAGGTCTGGCTCTCATTGGCCCAGGACCAAGGCCTGGCGAGCTGAGCCTGCAGGTGACCAGGTATGTCTTGGTCATCTGGGGATCCTTGCTCATGGACTCACTGATGCTGTGAAAATGTCTAGACTGGGACTTGAAGTCAAGACAATATGGGGAGTTCATACTTTAAAGTTCCCTTGACGTCAAGTACATTGCAATGTGAGATGAAATATTTCAGAAAGAACTCAAACATAGCCACACTCAATACGGTGAATACCTCTGTGGGCCAGAAACAGCACGTTAGGTTTGCTGGGCTCTTGGAGTTGGAGTAGGTAGGGGGGCCTTGCAGTTTGCCTGCTGTGAGATGACAGAGAAATGAAGTTTTAGACTCATGAGTGGGGACTAGGCCCAAGTTCACTGGATGAAACTGAAGGGCTCACGGCCAACTCTTCAGAAATGACCAGAAGAACATTCAGTCACTGCTCTGAGATGCCGAATGCTGCACAGCCAAACGCCTGGATGGAGGGAAGATGCTGAGGAAGCCACACCGCTAGGACCTCAGGTAGCCACTGCTGGCCCTGTGACTATATCTGTGATACCCTCAAAATCACCTTGAAAAAAGGAAGCCTGAGCTACCATTATCAGAGCTGACTCTGGGCTAGGAGATGTAAGAGGGGAACTGATCAGCTTCCAGACAGGGAGGGATGAGAAGGGAGAGACGGGTGGTGGGAGGCAAACATTCCACATGAACTTGCCAACAGAGATTCCCAAGCCCATGAAGTCAACGAATACTGAGAAAGACAGCTAACAAGCTCAGAAATCAGCAGAATTCACTCCCATTGAAACCGAATAATAGAGCAGTCTGAAAAGTGCTTTAAAATGAGTACGTTTGAGATCCTTAAAGATAAAAAGGAAGGGATAACACCTAAACAGTGGGAAATCAAGAAACAAAACCAGGCAGGTAGAAATCAAGAACAGGTGGATGTGAAGACGAGCTAATTAGGCACTGGAAATGAAAAATCAAGTGGTTGGAATAAAGATATGGTCAGGGGACACGATCGACCCTGGACTGGATGTGCCCAAGAACGTGCCAGTCATTTGGGAGGTAACGCGGGGGAGGTCACCCGAATGTGGCCCAGAGACAAAGAGATGGAAATGGGAAAGAGACATGGAGGACAGACAGTTGCATAGGGACCCCCATATGATGCTGTGAAAATGTCTAGACTGGGACTTGAAGTCAAGACAATATGGGGAGTTCATACTTTAAAGTTCCCTTGACGTCAAGTACATTGCAATGTGAGATGAAATATTTCAGAAAGAACTCAAACATAGCCACACTCAATACGGTGAATACCTCTGTGGGCCAGAAACAGCACGTTAGGTTTGCTGGGCTCTTGGAGTTGGAGTAGGTAGGGGGGCCTTGCAGTTTGCCTGCTGTGAGATGACAGAGAAATGAAGTTTTAGACTCATGAGTGGGGACTAGGCCCAAGTTCACTGGATGAAACTGAAGGGCTCACGGCCAACTCTTCAGAAATGACCAGAAGAACATTCAGTCACTGCTCTGAGATGCCGAATGCTGCACAGCCAAACGCCTGGATGGAGGGAAGATGCTGAGGAAGCCACACCGCTAGGACCTCAGGTAGCCACTGCTGGCCCTGTGACTATATCTGTGATACCCTCAAAATCACCTTGAAAAAAGGAAGCCTGAGCTACCATTATCAGAGCTGACTCTGGGCTAGGAGATGTAAGAGGGGAACTGATCAGCTTCCAGACAGGGAGGGATGAGAAGGGAGAGACGGGTGGTGGGAGGCAAACATTCCACATGAACTTGCCAACAGAGATTCCCAAGCCCATGAAGTCAACGAATACTGAGAAAGACAGCTAACAAGCTCAGAAATCAGCAGAATTCACTCCCATTGAAACCGAATAATAGAGCAGTCTGAAAAGTGCTTTAAAATGAGTACGTTTGAGATCCTTAAAGATAAAAAGGAAGGGATAACACCTAAACAGTGGGAAATCAAGAAACAAAACCAGGCAGGTAGAAATCAAGAACAGGTGGATGTGAAGACGAGCTAATTAGGCACTGGAAATGAAAAATCAAGTGGTTGGAATAAAGATATGGTCAGGGGACACGATCGACCCTGGACTGGATGTGCCCAAGAACGTGCCAGTCATTTGGGAGGTAACGCGGGGGAGGTCACCCGAATGTGGCCCAGAGACAAAGAGATGGAAATGGGAAAGAGACATGGAGGACAGACAGTTTCCAACAGATGGGCTTCCAGAAATAGGGACTTGAAGGAATAGGAGAAAAGCCATTTTCAAAATGATAATAGCTCAGTAAATTCTGCCATTGAGAAAAGATAGAAATCCTGAGGTGAGAAGCACACACCAAATGCTGAACAAATATGAGTCTAGCACAGGACCTGGCAAATGCTAGCTGTGTGCCAGGTGTTAATTCCCTTTCCTTCATGCCTGTCCTTCCTTCTTTTGTTCTTTCCAGTTACTGACCACCTGGTATGAGCTGAACACTATCCTTGACACTGACCTACAAAGATGTAATACGTTCCACCTGCTGCCCAACAAACAGCTGAGAATTTTTTAGGGAATTCAACAGGTATTTGCAATAGAGTTAACAGGGGTCTTGACGGAGATCTCTGTAGAATCTGGAAGGGACAGAAAGGAAGGAAACATGTATGTGCGTGTTTGTGTGGTTTGATAGAGTTAAGTGATACTTCCAGAGTATCATGGAGGGAGACAAACAACAGACAGGCAACAGCATGAGCGAAGGCACTTTTGCACTTGGGGAACCTGCAGGGAGCTCCCCGTTGGTGCAGTGTGGGATTTGAGGAGCGTGCGTGTATCTTCCCTTTATTGGCTCATGTATTATGAATTCCCTAACAGTGGGCTCTGTGTGGACAGGCCTTTCCCAGATCTGTGAACAGCTGACCTTTAAAAAAAATATAAAGACTTGCTGACTCAGTTGTAGAGGTACAGAGCTCTCTTCATGGGTGCATTTTACTGGCAACTTTCTGGAGAATACAGGTTTGATGCCCTCCACAGATGCTCTGTGGAGCTCACATTCAGGCACTCCTCAAACCCAAATCCCTCAGAGCAGGAGCTCCCACAGCCCAGGGGCGTGTTGTCGATTCCTTGGAAAGAGGCCGATCTGCCCCCGCAGGTCCCTGGCTGATTCACTGAGGGAGAGTTTCTCAGCTTCTCTGTTCTTTCATCTGTCACTGGGGAATGACCGTGCCTGCCACTTCCGTGTTTCACCGACATGTCATTATCAAGAACATCGGCAACACCCTTTGATATCTGGAGATGAAAGATGCTGGATTAATTCAAAGCTTTATTTGTTGTTTTTCACTATTATTACTAGTTAAATTGCTGAACACACTTTTGACAGTCTTGTCAGAAGCTCTCCCATATGTCCTCTCCCTGGAAGAGTAAACATTGCCTTCAGAGGCATGACGACTGTGGTTTTTTTCCCCTTTCTTGGCAGTGAAAAATGACTTCAAATCACAGTATTTAAGATGATGATATTTTTGATATACTCTGTCCTCTTTCAAGCTCTTACTGTACTCTGGACTCCTGTATAAAAAATGAAAGGGCAAAAGAAAATTCAGGAGCCTTGCCTTGGCCTCCATAGCTACCTCGAGGTCAGTCTAAGGAGGCCGTCATTTGGTTGACCATGGGGAGAAGTAGGTTCTCAGAAACAAAAGATTTCCCAGGTGTTGCATATCATGGAGGCTTCCCTGGTGACTCAGATGGTAAAGAATCTGCTCTCAATGCGGGAGACCTGGGGGTGAGAAGGGCTGCACCCTGGTACAGGTATCTCATGAGACACCTCTGAACACAGCTCTGCCTTCCTCCCTGGACCACGGGCTCCTTGAGAGCCTGGGTTTCGTGTTGCTGTCTCTGTCTTCTGGGTGGAAAAGAATTCTTTGAAAGTAATGAAGTGTAAGCTTTGAAGGTCCTTCATCTCAGATCTCGCCAAAGGCCCTGGTAGAAGCCCTAGCAACACATTCACAGGTTTTTGTAAAATTTGTGAAAGTAAGAGATTTTAACAGTCAGCGGTTAAAACCAGTCTCATTCCATTCAGCTTCTCCTCCATCACACTTCGCGCTTTGTGTCTAGGGAGCCTGGGGAGGCCACAAACACATTGGGGATTCTTTTTTTTTTTTTTTCCTTAAAGATTTATTTATTTATTTTGGGTGGGGGTCGGGTTGGGAAGGGAGGGGAGTGGGCAGGCCACTTCTATTGGTCTTTCATTTCTCTATTTTCATCCGTCTTTGTTCTTTGGCTCCTGTGGGCCTCCCATCGCGGTGGCGTCTGTCGTTGCAGAGCGCCGGCTCTGGGCGCATGCACTCCAGAGCTCCGGCTGGGTGATTGGACACATCAGTCCAGCCACTCCGCGGCACGTGGGATCTTCCCAGGCCAGGGATCAAACCAGCGCCCCTTGCACTGCAAGGCGGTGTCCTTACCCAGTGGACCACCAGGGAAGCCCCACATTGGGGATTCTGCTTAAGGAAAGTTGTCTGTCTGTCTGACCTCAATTTGCAAAGATCACTTGGAATGTAGCAATAAACAAGTAAGAATTTACAGAATCCAGATTTGGGCCTATGAGAAGCATATTTTCTTTGGTCATCTTTATTTATTAAAGAACTATGAGAAAATTCGGATGAAGATTAATAGTCTGTGAAATGAAAGCAATAAGATACATAATCAAATCAATAAAAATTCTCCACTTCCTGATTTTCAAATACTCAACCAAAACTTTAGATTCTATTGAAAGGAGGATAGCTATAAGAAAATGATATATTTTTGAATTAAATGACAATTAAGGCCAGATAATTCTTTTCTGTAGCCCTCCTTTGGGCTCCTTGCCTTAGTGTTTCATGAGACCTTTGGGGGTGAGAAGGGCTGCACCCTGGTACAGGTATCTCATGAGACACCTCTGAACACAGCTCTGCCTTCCTCCCTGGACCACGGGCTCCTTGAGAGCCTGGGTTTCGTGTTGCTGTCTCTGTCTTCTGGGTGGAAAAGAATTCTTTGAAAGTAATGAAGTGTAAGCTTTGAAGGTCCTTCATCTCAGATCTCGCCAAAGGCCCTGGTAGAAGCCCTAGCAACACATTCACAGGTTTTTGTAAAATTTGTGAAAGTAAGAGATTTTAACAGTCAGCGGTTAAAACCAGTCTCATTCCATTCAGCTTCTCCTCCATCACACTTCGCGCTTTGTGTCTAGGGAGCCTGGGGAGGCCACAAACACATTGGGGATTCTTTTTTTTTTTTTTTCCTTAAAGATTTATTTATTTATTTTGGGTGGGGGTCGGGTTGGGAAGGGAGGGGAGTGGGCAGGCCACTTCTATTGGTCTTTCATTTCTCTATTTTCATCCGTCTTTGTTCTTTGGCTCCTGTGGGCCTCCCATCGCGGTGGCGTCTGTCGTTGCAGAGCGCCGGCTCTGGGCGCATGCACTCCAGAGCTCCGGCTGGGTGATTGGACACATCAGTCCAGCCACTCCGCGGCACGTGGGATCTTCCCAGGCCAGGGATCAAACCAGCGCCCCTTGCACTGCAAGGCGGTGTCCTTACCCAGTGGACCACCAGGGAAGCCCCACATTGGGGATTCTGCTTAAGGAAAGTTGTCTGTCTGTCTGACCTCAATTTGCAAAGATCACTTGGAATGTAGCAATAAACAAGTAAGAATTTACAGAATCCAGATTTGGGCCTATGAGAAGCATATTTTCTTTGGTCATCTTTATTTATTAAAGAACTATGAGAAAATTCGGATGAAGATTAATAGTCTGTGAAATGAAAGCAATAAGATACATAATCAAATCAATAAAAATTCTCCACTTCCTGATTTTCAAATACTCAACCAAAACTTTAGATTCTATTGAAAGGAGGATAGCTATAAGAAAATGATATATTTTTGAATTAAATGACAATTAAGGCCAGATAATTCTTTTCTGTAGCCCTCCTGGGCTTTGTAAGTGTTTAACAATGTCCTTGTCCTTAGTGTGTTCATGTGTGCTCATTTGCTACAGCTGTGTCTGACTCTCTTGTGACCCTATGGACTGTAGCCCACCAGGCTTCTCTATCCATGGAGTTCTCTGGAAAGAATACTGGAGTGGGTTGCCATTTACTTCTCCAGGGGATCTTCCCAACCTCGGGATCGAACCCATGTCTCCTGCATTGCAGGCAGATTCTTTACCTGCTGAACCATCAGGGAAGCCCGTCCTTGGCCTCTACTCACTAGATATTCATGTTACTTCCCTGGTTGTGATAACCTAAAATATTTCCAGACATTGTCACATGTGCCTGGGGGACAAAATAGCTCCTTTTGAGAACCACTGGCATAACTACACTGAAGGGGATTTGAGAAGAGGCTGACTTAGGTACTTTTGAAAGTCTGTGATTTTGATTAACGCTGTAAAGCTAAAGACAGAAAGGACTGCTCATGCTTACACATACTTTTCCTGTGGGGATTTGAGTTAGCAATCCTGAAACTGCTCTCTGTGTACATAAGGTACAAATAAGGAAGAGTGTTCTCAAGAATGAGAGCCAGCTTTCTTCTTACAAGTGGAAGAAGTTAAAAGTGAGCAAAGAGGAAAGGGTAGAATGAATACTGAGGTTCTGGACTGAAGTCAGAGAATTATTAGCAACTCTTAATGTCTATATAACATACACATGTACATACACAGATACAGAACTATAGACAGATGTGCATGCACATACGGGTTAATGTACATGCTATACTTTCTCCCTCGGTCCATGGAAAGGGTCTGGAAGCAGAGCAGTGACATCCCAGGAACAATGAGCAAATCTGCTGTCCACACCTTGGTTTCTAAATACTGGTCTGCATAGAAAGGAGTCAGAGTTCCTTGGAGAACTGGCAGAGTCCAGGGCAAGCTTGGGGAATAGACAAAATGAGCCTATAACAAAAAGTATGGAAACTGTAAAAAAAAAAAAAATGTGGTGGGAGCGTGTTCAAGGTCACAGAAGTCAATCTCAAAGAACTCCCAGTGATCAAAGCTGGAAAATGAGAATAGCATTGGATTATAACCTAAAGAATGAAATAAATAAGTGCGAGTCCATACTCATATGAAAAGCAACTGATAAATAAATATGGGAGAAGACAACAATTCTTTCATAGGAAAGAATTCCACTTAATAAATAAAGATGGAATGAGAGAAAGAAACCTTCAAAACCACAGTGTTGCGACGATAATAATTCCTATAAGCAAATTCCACCAGTGGATAATAAAATTAGAAGGTGAAAGTTTAAAGAGAACCAGGATTTCTGCCTCATCTCAACGTATCTTCTCCCCAATGTTTATGAAGTACAGATGGAGAAATAGTAACTTGTCAGTGGAGAAGTCTGTCATGTGCCACCTTAACCAAGGATCAAGGTTAACATCCCCTGTTAAGGCAAAACAACTTGAGTCCCCCTGACATGATAAACTGGGGATGTCACCTTTGTGGAATTCTTTCCAGTAATGCATGCACTCTGCGTAATCATGAGAAAACTCTAGAAATTCACATTGAGGGAACTTCTGCAAGGTAACTGACTAGTCCCATTCAAAAAGCTCAAGGTCATGAAAGACAAGGAAAAACTGAGAAACTGCCGCAGATGGGAGGAGACTGAAGGGATAGCTATGAAATGCAGTGTGGGTTGAATCCTGGGACAGAGAAAGAACGTAAGTGGAAAAACTAGCAATATCACGGGAAGGTCTATAGTGTCATTCATAGAGTTGTACCAGTGTTAATTTCCTAAGTTTCATAATGGCCCTACAGCTACATGAATCTACATGTTAAGCTACATGTTAAGGCTACATGTTCTGCCTTAACAGGGGATGTTAACCTTGATCCTTGGTTAAGGTGGCACATGACAGATTTCTCCACTGACAAGTTACTATTTCTCCAACTGTACTTTAGGGGAAACTGGGTGGAGTCTTTGCACTGTTTTTGCCATTCTTCTGTAAGTCTAAAATGACCTAAAAATAAAAAGCATTTTAAGTTTTCACTTAACCACACCCGAGGAAAGACTGAGTTCTTTTTATAATTTTTAGTTAGGAAATATTACAATTGCCCCATGAAGTGATAATGACAAAATACATGGTCAAAATTGTAGGAAAAATGATATTATAGAAGTATCTAGAAAAACACACTTAAGTAAGAAAACACAGTAAGAAAGTAAGAAAAAACATTGTTATTTTTATGGATTTTTCTAGTGTTTGTCAACTTCTTATACTTGTAACTTATGGTGATTTAAGTAAATATTCATTTTTAAAAATTTTCTTTCTTTCTTTATTTATTTATTGGTTATTCTGCATTTTCACTGCTGCCACAGACTCTTCTCTAGTTGCAGGAAGTGGGGGCTACTCTCTCGTTGAGGTGAGCAGACTTCTTGTTGTGGTGATTTCTCTTGCTGTGGAACTCTGGCTCCAGGGCTCACAGGCTTCAGTGGGTGTGGCAGATGGGCTCCATAGTTTCAGCTCTGAGGCTCTAGAGCACAGGCTCCATAGTTGTGGCTCACGGACTTTGTTGCTCTGCAGCATGTGGGATCTTCCCGGATCAGGGATCGAACCCATGTCTCCTGCATTTGCAGGTGGACTCTTCACCACTAAACTACCAGGGCAGCCCCTAAATAATTCATTTTTGTACTTAAATTTGTATTCTTAATCTTGTAGTCAAGGCATAGAAGGGCTGTCTGTTGTCCGTGTTGGTTTCCTGTCCCATTCTCCCCAGCTCCCCTGGTCTGGTGGCTATGAAGGGAACTGTTTTCTCCATACTTCTCGCCCTTTCTTCTCATCATCATGGTGAGGGCAGCAGCCTCCAGCTCCCTCCACGGATAGTTTTAACACAGTCATGGTATGTTCACAAAAGAGGCAGACCCGGGGGTTAATTAAAGTTCTTGGAATCCTCCTGATGCGAAGATGCTGCTCCTTATTTTCCTAAATTTCCTGGATTCTGACCAGTGGTCCCAGTTTACGTCTCTTTCTCTCTTTCTCCATTGGGCTTAATTATTTGGGATCTCCAATGATGAGAAAATATATTTGCTTATTGTCTTTCATTGTTTTAGGTTATTATTTTCTGTCCTAAAAATATTCTCTCATTTAAAGGAAGGAAAAAGAATTCTTTCCAAGAAATTCTAATCCCAACCCAACCATTGTAAATATTTTGGTATATTTCATTCCTGTCCTTTCCTTAGGCACAGGGATATGTATGTTTTAAAAGCAATGGTGAAAATTCATTTCCTGGTAACAGTGCAAGGTGACTCATCTCTCAGACGGTTTTATGTAGTTTATTGTATTAGTAACTGCACCCTCTTCTGTAGAATGAGTATCATAGTTTACTTAACAATTCCTAGGTCACTAGATGCAGCCATGGGTGTTGTACACAGAATATGTGTGTATGTATACATGTGTGAATGGCATGTGCAGAAGTGTGACTTTCACAGGGTGCATTAAGGAAAGGTAACCGGAACTCCTCAGCAAGGTGTAAGCATATTAGGTAAGGACATTGTCTCTGCAAGGCCCCTGGAGTTGTCCCTTGGAGGATATGAGAGGTAGGGGGACCATATCAACAGAAAGAGTTTCTGTTCTAGCAAGGATCTGGAGTTCAGCTAAATTTTGGTTGAACTAGACAATTTCTTTCTTTCCAGGATGTTTATTAAACACCAGGAGAAATGAAAATTAATGCAAATGTCTATTAGCCACGAAAGCCCAAGGAAGGACAAGAATGAGACATTGCAGCAGAGAGGAAACACAATCCATAATAATGGAGCAAACAGCGTGTGTGGGGACTTCCAATGAAGACAGAGACTCACAGTGTAATTAAATCAAGTCCTTGGACAGCTGAGAAGCAGGGCCGCTAATGCAATGAAGCCCACTCTGCTGTGGAGGCGGCTGAGGACGCATTAGAGATTAGAGCCTTGGCTTCCAGAGTCCGGATGCCACACTGATCCTGTGGTCCAGCATCTCAAAGAGAATAATTGTGCTAATTAGTCATGTGAGTGATATGGAGGACCCTGAATCTGCATTTGCACAAGGTAATGAAATGCAGATGGTCATTTAGGTATTTGGAAAAACAAACACTCTTTTACCGGGAGAGGGATTATTCTCCATTGGGCTTAATTATTTGGGATCTCCAATGATGAGAAAATATATTTGCTTATTGTCTTTCATTGTTTTAGGTTATTATTTTCTGTCCTAAAAATATTCTCTCATTTAAAGGAAGGAAAAAGAATTCTTTCCAAGAAATTCTAATCCCAACCCAACCATTGTAAATATTTTGGTATATTTCATTCCTGTCCTTTCCTTAGGCACAGGGATATGTATGTTTTAAAAGCAATGGTGAAAATTCATTTCCTGGTAACAGTGCAAGGTGACTCATCTCTCAGACGGTTTTATGTAGTTTATTGTATTAGTAACTGCACCCTCTTCTGTAGAATGAGTATCATAGTTTACTTAACAATTCCTAGGTCACTAGATGCAGCCATGGGTGTTGTACACAGAATATGTGTGTATGTATACATGTGTGAATGGCATGTGCAGAAGTGTGACTTTCACAGGGTGCATTAAGGAAAGGTAACCGGAACTCCTCAGCAAGGTGTAAGCATATTAGGTAAGGACATTGTCTCTGCAAGGCCCCTGGAGTTGTCCCTTGGAGGATATGAGAGGTAGGGGGACCATATCAACAGAAAGAGTTTCTGTTCTAGCAAGGATCTGGAGTTCAGCTAAATTTTGGTTGAACTAGACAATTTCTTTCTTTCCAGGATGTTTATTAAACACCAGGAGAAATGAAAATTAATGCAAATGTCTATTAGCCACGAAAGCCCAAGGAAGGACAAGAATGAGACATTGCAGCAGAGAGGAAACACAATCCATAATAATGGAGCAAACAGCGTGTGTGGGGACTTCCAATGAAGACAGAGACTCACAGTGTAATTAAATCAAGTCCTTGGACAGCTGAGAAGCAGGGCCGCTAATGCAATGAAGCCCACTCTGCTGTGGAGGCGGCTGAGGACGCATTAGAGATTAGAGCCTTGGCTTCCAGAGTCCGGATGCCACACTGATCCTGTGGTCCAGCATCTCAAAGAGAATAATTGTGCTAATTAGTCATGTGAGTGATATGGAGGACCCTGAATCTGCGCATTTGCACAAGGTAATGAAATGCAGATGGTCATTTAGGTATTTGGAAAAACAAACACTCTTTTACCGGGAGAGGGGATTATTCAGTTAATAGAATCTTGTGGACCCTTTGCCTCCTTAGTAGACCACGTACTTTGAAGGATATTGGTGACATTCGAAAGTCTAGAAGTATGTGGCATGGAAAGCCTAAAGGGAACTTAAGACACGTCGGCCCAGGAACTCTCTCAAAGCCAGCTGAGTGCCTTGAAGCAAGCTGGTATTGGAGATAGTCAGCAATCTACCAGAGAAGTCCCGAGGATGGTAGGGGCTGCCACTCAGCCCAGAGAAAGGGCTTTGTGTCAGAAGCCTGAGCTCTTGCCATCTGTGCCGTATTGATGCCCACGATTTCCCACAGATGTTTCTGCACAAAGCAAAGAATGCTATTCTGAACATGTCCGTAGAGCCTGCCAAGTCAAGAGTCAGGATTCTCCCAGGGGCCTGCTCAGCTCCTCCATGGAGAAGGGAAGATGAAGGAGGGGGAATTGTTCTTTTGGTGTAGACTGGAGCACACTGCTGGGATTCCCTGTGCCATATTGGCATTTGACAGGGTAAGAGGTGTTTCTGAGCCAAACACAGGGAATGCCATTGCTCTTTTTTTTTTATTTTTTCGCTCATTGGAGGCAAAACCATTATAAGGATTTATTTCCAGTAAGGCAGTGATTTTCAGAAGAAGATAATAAAAATTCTAGCAACAAAAATAAGTAAACAATTTTGGATTGTGTGTCCTGCCCCTCCTAGGATGGTATCCCATGTGTTGGCACTGAGGCTCCTTGTGGTCTGTGCATTTTCCAGTTTCATTTTGCATCATGTTTCTACCAAGATCATATCCTAATGGAGCAAACAGCGTGTGGGGACTTCCAATGAAGACAGAGACTCACAGTGTAATTAAATCAAGTCCTTGGACAGCTGAGAAGCAGGGCCGCTAATGCAATGAAGCCCACTCTGCTGTGGAGGCGGCTGAGGACGGAGATTAGAGCCTTGGCTTCCAGAGTCCGGATGCCACACTGATCCTGTGGTCCAGCATCTCAAAGAGAATAATTGTGCTAATTAGTCATGTGAGTGATATGGAGGACCCTGAATCTGCATTTGCACAAGGTAATGAAATGCAGATGGTCATTTAGGTATTTGGAAAAACAAACACTCTTTTACCGGGAGAGGGGATTATTCAGTTAATAGAATCTTGTGGACCCTTTGCCTCCTTAGTAGACCACGTACTTTGAAGGATATTGGTGACATTCGAAAGTCTAGAAGTATGTGGCATGGAAAGCCTAAAGGGAACTTAAGACACGTCGGCCCAGGAACTCTCTCAAAGCCAGCTGAGTGCCTTGAAGCAAGCTGGTATTGGAGATAGTCAGCAATCTACCAGAGAAGTCCCGAGGATGGTAGGGGCTGCCACTCAGCCCAGAGAAAGGGCTTTGTGTCAGAAGCCTGAGCTCTTGCCATCTGTGCCGTATTGATGCCCACGATTTCCCACAGATGTTTCTGCACAAAGCAAAGAATGCTATTCTGAACATGTCCGTAGAGCCTGCCAAGTCAAGAGTCAGGATTCTCCCAGGGGCCTGCTCAGCTCCTCCATGGAGAAGGGAAGATGAAGGAGGGGGAATTGTTCTTTTGGTGTAGACTGGAGCACACTGCTGGGATTCCCTGTGCCATATTGGCATTTGACAGGGTAAGAGGTGTTTCTGAGCCAAACACAGGGAATGCCATTGCTCTTTTTTTTTTATTTTTTCGCTCATTGGAGGCAAAACCATTATAAGGATTTATTTCCAGTAAGGCAGTGATTTTCAGAAGAAGATAATAAAAATTCTAGCAACAAAAATAAGTAAACAATTTTGGATTGTGTGTCCTGCCCCTCCTAGGATGGTATCCCATGTGTTGGCACTGAGGCTCCTTGTGGTCTGTGCATTTTCCAGTTTCATTTTGCATCATGTTTCTACCAAGATCATATCCTGGGAAACCTAGTTTCTAGAACAATGTTCGGCACTGTCAGTCCTGGAGCACCAGAAATGTTGATGAAATAGATGCTCCTCTCTGTCATGTACATTTTGCCCTGGTGATCTTCCGTGTGTCCTGAAAGAGCCAGCATGACCTTCACCTCTTCAGGGAATCTCTATAGCAGACAAGACTCCAAAAGGAAACAAAGCGTGTACTCACATTGGGCAATTCCAGGAGGATTTAATAAAGTTGCCAATAGAAATAGAGAATACCAATCAAAGAAGAATTGTTGTTCAGTGGCTAAGTCATGTCCAACTTTTTGCAACCCCAATGAGTTTGCTCATTCAAATAAGAATGACCAGCGTGTAAAACCATCAGGATCTCTAAGAGCGAAAGAATGAGAAAAGGGAGAAGTTCCTAGAATTCAAACTCAGAAGCATAGAGTTACGTATAAAAGTCATCTGGAGAGAATCAGACCTAGCCTATCAAATAGATGCTCTCTTCTCTTCCTATGATCTCCTGTTAAAGGTCTCCATTAGTCCATACCCAACCATATGTCAGAGGACATGGGAATCTTGTTGTTGACATCTAAGTGGATCAGCCTAGGGGCAGAGAAGAGGGCAGATAGAGGAAGAGAGAGGGGAGATCTGTAGGAGGAATGGAAAATACTAATACTTTTGTCCTAAAGAATCCATTCTTTGTGTGTGTGTGTATGAAAAGTTCATATCCTTCAAACAGCAAATGCAAAAATTGATCAATACAGTTTTGCTTCCATGGGAATCTTAACCCACTCACCAGTACTGATAGTCTTTGTATAAAGTAGTTTGGGGCAAGGGTAGGGGGAGAAATATTTAGTGACCTGAAACACAGATGTTCCATCCTTACTTTGGAGCTAGTCTTCAGGTTCAGTTGATAATTATTTCCTCTCACCACAATTCCAAGTTCCCTTTACCCTTTTACAAATCCATATGGGATTTTTGAACTTACTTTATTGCTAAAGATACCAAAACCTTTTCCCTGAAAGATCAGAAGCCTTGGCAATCTTGTTTTTATTGTGTTCCATTGATCAAGGCCACTGGGTAAAGAAGTACAAAAAGGCCCTCTGGTGAGTATTTTGGATTTCAAGCCTAATCCTTTTTATTTCTCTTGGGTATCAGCAGTCTGTTTTCCTCCCAACTTTTGGGATCATGCACATGTATGCTGGCCATTAGAATAACCCCTTTAAATTCCTTTTTGTTGGAAATGGTAAAAAACTATTTCCCCCCCAAAGAAAACTTTGCCTGGAAATAAAAGCTTTGGACTCTGCACAGATGGCGCCCCTGTAGACTTGATGATGCAGCTGCTTTTGGTAGACAGTCAGGCTAGAAGCTTCTTTCATTAGTGTCACTCCTCTTCACACAGACGTGTGTTTATGTCATGCCTAAATTCTGCCAGAAATCCTGAAAGAGGTTGGGTAAATAGCCATAAAGGCATCAACATTATCAGGAGAAGGTCTCTGAGTCATAGTATTTAAAAGAGATTTCATCCAGAAATAGGAGCAAGATGTGAAGAACTTTTCTCTCACACAGAGGTCCTCTGGCAGAGAGGGAGAGGGCGAGGGAGAGAGAGAGAGAGACTGCTGGCCACAGCTAACAAAATAAAGCCAGAATTTTAAGTATCTTTACTCAAGGAAAACAGATGCATTCTTGAACCTTTCTGAAAGAATTTTATCCATGAATTTAGCTTACGCTGCAGATATTTTTAACTATCTAAACAAGAGAAATCTTTGAATTCCGGGTCTTAAAGGTATCATTGTAGATATTCCTGAAAAACTGGAAAACACTTTCTTGCCTTAGCTACTCATACAGAAGGAAAAAACGAAGGCCAAGGTGCTTGCAAAACTTTCAACAGCTGGAGGAGTTGTTTTTCCAAGATAAAATGGAAATACAGAATTCTCTGTCAGTTTCTTTGAAAAGATACATCAGAAAACACCTGGAAACTCTCCAGAAGTTTTGTAAATTGTACTGTCTTGATGATACTGACGTTGAATTAGGGACTCACAATCCTTTGCTTTCTGATCTTTTAAAAAGAATTGGTATGAACTCAGAATAGAAGAAAATATTTGTAAATCCATATGGCATTTTTGAACTTACTTTATTGCTAAAGATACCAAAACCTTTTCCCTGAAAGATCAGAAGCCTTGGCAATCTTGTTTTTATTGTGTTCCATTGATCAAGGCCACTGGGTAAAGAAGTACAAAAAGGCCCTCTGGTGAGTATTTTGGATTTCAAGCCTAATCCTTTTTATTTCTCTTGGGTATCAGCAGTCTGTTTTCCTCCCAACTTTTGGGATCATGCACATGTATGCTGGCCATTAGAATAACCCCTTTAAATTCCTTTTTGTTGGAAATGGTAAAAAACTATTTCCCCCCCAAAGAAAACTTTGCCTGGAAATAAAAGCTTTGGACTCTGCACAGATGGCGCCCCTGTAGACTTGATGATGCAGCTGCTTTTGGTAGACAGTCAGGCTAGAAGCTTCTTTCATTAGTGTCACTCCTCTTCACACAGACGTGTGTTTATGTCATGCCTAAATTCTGCCAGAAATCCTGAAAGAGGTTGGGTAAATAGCCATAAAGGCATCAACATTATCAGGAGAAGGTCTCTGAGTCATAGTTTTTAAAAAGAGATTTCATCCAGAAATAGGAGCAAGATGTGAAGAACTTTTCTCTCACACAGAGGTCCTCTGGCAGAGAGGGAGAGGGCGAGGGAGAGAGAGAGAGAGACTGCTGGCCACAGCTAACAAAATAAAGCCAGAATTTTAAGTATCTTTACTCAAGGAAAACAGATGCATTCTTGAACCTTTCTGAAAGAATTTTATCCATGAATTTAGCTTACGCTGCAGATATTTTTAACTATCTAAACAAGAGAAATCTTTGAATTCCGGGTCTTAAAGGTATCATTGTAGATATTCCTGAAAAACTGGAAAACACTTTCTTGCCTTAGCTACTCATACAGAAGGAAAAAACGAAGGCCAAGGTGCTTGCAAAACTTTCAACAGCTGGAGGAGTTGTTTTTCCAAGATAAAATGGAAATACAGAATTCTCTGTCAGTTTCTTTGAAAAGATACATCAGAAAACACCTGGAAACTCTCCAGAAGTTTTGTAAATTGTACTGTCTTGATGATACTGACGTTGAATTAGGGACTCACAATCCTTTTCTTTCTGATCTAAAAGTATATTGAGGATGTGGTCAAAACTAAGTACTTCTTTTTGAAAGCATCATTAGAAGTATAAAAAGAGAAGCCTCAGAATAGAAGAAAATATTTGTAAATAACTTGTCATAAAGAACTTGTATTTACAATATATAAACCATTCTTAAAATTCATTACTAAAACAACTCAGTCAAGAATGGGCCAATAATCTGAATAACACTTACCAGAGCTATGATCTTCTAAGCATGTGAAAGATTGTTCAACACCATTATTCATTATGCAAATTAAGACCACAACAAGGGACTTCCTTGGCAGTTGAGTGGTTAAGACTCTGTACTTCCACTGCAGGAGGTATGGGTCTCATCACGGGTTGGGGAACTAAGATCTTCCATGCCACATGTTGTGGCCAAAAACAAACAAACAAACAAACAAAAGCAACAAACACAATGAGACACTACTACACACCTATTAGAATGGCCACCACGAAATACTGACAACACTAAGCTCTGGTAAAGATCCAGTACAACCGGAACTCTCTTTTGTTGGTGGTGAGTACTGTTTGTCACATGCACCATGGAAAGGTTTGACAAGAACCTAGTGTTAAATATGCACCTTCCATACCACCAAGAAGTCTTATTTCTGGGCCTTTACTCATAAAAAATGGAAGCAAATGTTCATATAGACTTGTACTTGAGTATTCGTAGCAAACTATAATAGCTCCAAACTGGAAACAACCCCAATGTTCATCAACTGGTGAATGGATAAATAACTTAACGATATATACAGTGGCAAGCTTACGCTGCAGATATTTTAACTATCTAAACAAGAGAAATCTTTGAATTCGGGTCTTAAAGGTATCATTGTAGATATTCCTGAAAAACTGGAAAACACTTTCTTGCCTTAGCTACTCATACAGAAGGAAAAAACGAAGGCCAAGGTGCTTGCAAAACTTTCAACAGCTGGAGGAGTTGTTTTCCAAGATAAAATGGAAATACAGAATTCTCTGTCAGTTTCTTTGAAAAGATACATCAGAAAACACCTGGAAACTCTCCAGAAGTTTTGTAAATTGTACTGTCTTGATGATACTGACGTTGAATTAGGGACTCACAATCCTTTTCTTTCTGATCTAAAAGTATATTGAGGATGTGGTCAAAACTAAGTACTTCTTTTTGAAAGCATCATTAGAAGTATAAAAAGAGAAGCCTCAGAATAGAAGAAAATATTTGTAAATAACTTGTCATAAAGAACTTGTATTTACAATATATAAACCATTCTTAAAATTCATTACTAAAACAACTCAGTCAAGAATGGGCCAATAATCTGAATAACACTTACCAGAGCTATGATCTTCTAAGCATGTGAAAGATTGTTCAACACCATTATTCATTATGCAAATTAAGACCACAACAAGGGACTTCCTTGGCAGTTGAGTGGTTAAGACTCTGTACTTCCACTGCAGGAGGTATGGGTCTCATCACGGGTTGGGGAACTAAGATCTTCCATGCCACATGTTGTGGCCAAAAACAAACAAACAAACAAACAAAAGCAACAAACACAATGAGACACTACTACACACCTATTAGAATGGCCACCACGAAATACTGACAACACTAAGCTCTGGTAAAGATCCAGTACAACCGGAACTCTCTTTTGTTGGTGGTGAGTACTGTTTGTCACATGCACCATGGAAAGGTTTGACAAGAACCTAGTGTTAAATATGCACCTTCCATACCACCAAGAAGTCTTATTTCTGGGCCTTTACTCATAAAAAATGGAAGCAAATGTTCATATAGACTTGTACTTGAGTATTCGTAGCAAACTATAATAGCTCCAAACTGGAAACAACCCCAATGTTCATCAACTGGTGAATGGATAAATAACTTAACGATATATACAGTGGCAAGCTATGTAGCAATATAAAAGGAAAACCTGTGGATATAAGCAACAATATGGGTGAATCTCAAAAGCATTATTTTCAGTGCAAAAATCAAAAGCTCCATAGTGGATGATTCCAGTGTGTGAGATTCTGGAAAGGCAAATAACTCTAAAGGTAGAAATCAAATCAGTGGCTGCAAGATCGGGGTAAAGAAAAGAGAGTGACTTCAAAGAAAGGCAGTGGGAATACTCTATAGCCTGACAGCGGAGGAGGTTACATGACTAATGTTTGTCAAACCTTAGAACTGAACACCTAAAATGGGTGCATTTACTACAGGTAAATTATACTTCAATAAATCTCACATTAAAATAAAAAACCTTTTAATGCTTGCTTTGGCAACACATATGCTAAAATTAAAAAATAAAAATGTAAAAGTCTTCTCTCCCAGTCCCAGATGGTTTCTCCTCCTGTGTTCTCTTCTTCAGGAACTGGTTCCATCTTCCAGCCTGGATCCCAACCCTGATAGCCGTATTGTAATTGATTCATGTCCTGCAATACCAATAAGAAGCAGTCCCAAAGTCAAACAAATTGTTCCTTCTTTAAAATGCCTACATCTTTATCTCTGCATCCCCACTGTTTCTCTTTTGTCCACAATCACCTCCACTTGCCTGGATTAGAGAGACAGCCCTGATAGGTCTCTCTAATGCTAGAACTACCCCATCCCATGGCTAGAGGGGATCTATCAGAAACGCACAGCCCCTGGGCTTCACTGGTGGCTCAGTGGATAAGAATCTGCCTGCTATTGCAGGAAACACGGGTTCATTCCCTGGTGCAGGAAGATCCACATGCAGAAGAGCAACAAAGCCTGTATGCCACAACTTCTGAAGCCAACAGACCCTAGAGCTCGTGCTCCACAAGAAAAATCACTGCGATGAGAAGCCCGTGCACCACAACTAGAGAAAACTCATGTGCTGCAACAAAAACCCAGCACAGCCAAAATAAATTTAAAAAAGAAAAAGAAAAAAGAATGCACACTTTCTTATGGAATTCTCATGCTTACAACTGTTCAGTATTCCCCATCCATTGCCTATAAGAATAACACCACCCTCTTTTCATGCTCTGGCCTGTGTTTACTTTTTCATTCTCATTTACCATCACCCTCCCACAAACATCCTGTGCACCATGACCTCACAATGCTTCTTCAGCTTGAGTGAAAACATGTGGCTCTCGGCATGAGTTACACAAACCTCTGTGCTCTGCCAGGTATTCTCTTGCTCCACTCTTCACTTAGCTAGCATAGCCATCCTTACAGACACGGTGCCAGCATGCCATTGCTCTGGAAAGGTTTTCCTGAGGTTTCTACCTGGCAGCAGTTCCTTCTGTGGGTCTTTCTGAGGCAGCATGTATGCCTTGAGCCCAAAATGTGCTGAATATTAAATTGTAGGTCTTAGCTTATGAATGCAGGTTCCATGTCATTTTCAGTCACTTACACTAAGAACTCAGCATAGTTCTTGTTTCAGAGTTGAACTTAGTTTTTGTCAGGCAAGTGTTCTGTAGAAATGTCCACCAGACAGAATTCCTGGACGCACTGCATGCAGGAACTCTGCTGAAATGAGGTGGTGGGGAGACAAAGGGGGACAACCTGAAGCTGTAGATTTGCTGGTATTGGTATTATTTGCCACCACAAACTCCCAGGACCTCCCTCCCTCCTGCCTCTGCCACCTGGGGTTGCTAGTCTACCAAGAAACTTGCAAGCCATTCCCCAGATCCAGGCCTGTGTGGATTTTTTTTTTTTTTCTCTCTGACCCAGGTTATTTTATGGCCAAGGGTTTGTAAATCATGGCATGAAACTCGCATTTGTGTGAAGTTCCTTGAAGAGGATTATTAGAGAAATAATCCAATAAGCAGGATGTTTTAATAGGAAAGAGTTGGAGTTTGATTTTAGTCTTACTCCAGAGGAGTTTTTTACCATCTACCAGCTTGACCAACACCAAATTTTAACTTGACGTGTTGCATATAAAGAGGTCTACTTGTAAGCACTTATTGCCTGTGAAAAACTTCCATTACTGCTATTAGGGATCATATGTCCTTGTGAAGGAGAGGAGTGAAGCCCGGGGTGTGCATACAGCTTTGGGAAGTGCTAGAAGAGTGCCATGCAGGCTTCCTGTTTTTTTTTTTTTTCCTTCCCAAGCCAACTCACTTCTCCCCTATTAAGCAAAAGATCTGACTCCCGAGGAAATGTGTGTGTAAGTAGGTGACTTTGAAGCAAGGCAAGAGCAGGGCTTCGTCCTGGATAAAGGTCGATTGGGAAGATAAATGCTCCCTCTGTGTCCATACTTCAGAGTGGTTAATAGAGTGATAGTCAACCTGTTTATTTCCCAGCAAAAGGAAGTGGCCAATGTGACACATGAAGAAAGAGCCTGCATTTGCCTCCCAGATATTTGACCCTGTCCTTCGGAGAGCTACCGGGCATATTTCAAGTCTAAATCCACAGGAGAGTGTTTGCAGAGCACATGGCTACAGCATTTAAAGAGAGAGGAGGAAACAACCTGAACCGAGATGCATTAAGGAAATCCAGTTCCATGACCTTCATTCTGTGTCAAGTACAGCCCCTGCACCTCATGTCGTTTTTGCGACTTGACTGTCATTTTTCTTCCCACCGTACTACCTGGTAGTTTCTATCAAGTTCCTACCTTAGGAGTTCCTGTAGGAAGCACACGATTAATCTTTTATAGACCTATTCACCTAGGTTTGAAGGGAGTTTGTTTACAACATTGTCATTCCATGAACTCTTGAGTTCCCCTGGGGTCTGTGTTTATTGAGCCAAGGTCCTGGCTGAAAGGAATAATGGGTTCAGTTTAGTTTGAGAAAACATTTAGAGCTACTTGGTTTCAACTCAGAGGGGGTGACTTTTAGATAGTGACTGATAAAAGTCTATTTTGTTTATAGGAATCTTGACCTTCTGTGTGTCTGTCTGCATTTGTGTGAGAGACCCTGGGCCCTTGAGAGCTGGGGTATGGGCACTTTCAGCCTGAACAAAACTGTCCCATTCTAGTGTCATAGCTTTCCAAGGTTTTTTTGTGCTTTTTCTTAAGGAGCGGAAACCTATTATCAAAATCTGATAAGAAACTAACATATTTGACATAAATTGGTCAGTATTTTAATAGCAGGATGTACTTTTTAAGATAATCTTATTGCCTGTGAAAAACTTCCATTACTGCTATTAGGGATCATATGTCCTTGTGAAGGAGAGGAGTGAAGCCCGGGGTGTGCATACAGCTTTGGGAAGTGCTAGAAGAGTGCCATGCAGGCTTCCTGTTTTTTTTTTTTTTCCTTCCCAAGCCAACTCACTTCTCCCCTATTAAGCAAAAGATCTGACTCCCGAGGAAATGTGTGTGTAAGTAGGTGACTTTGAAGCAAGGCAAGAGCAGGGCTTCGTCCTGGATAAAGGTCGATTGGGAAGATAAATGCTCCCTCTGTGTCCATACTTCAGAGTGGTTAATAGAGTGATAGTCAACCTGTTTATTTCCCAGCAAAAGGGAAGTGGCCAATGTGACACATGAAGAAAGAGCCTGCATTTGCCTCCCAGATATTTGACCCTGTCCTTCGGAGAGCTACCGGGCATATTTCAAGTCTAAATCCACAGGAGAGTGTTTGCAGAGCACATGGCTACAGCATTTAAAGAGAGAGGAGGAAACAACCTGAACCGAGATGCATTAAGGAAATCCAGTTCCATGACCTTCATTCTGTGTCAAGTACAGCCCCTGCACCTCATGTCGTTTTTGCGACTTGACTGTCATTTTTCTTCCCACCGTACTACCTGGTAGTTTCTATCAAGTTCCTACCTTAGGAGTTCCTGTAGGAAGCACACGATTAATCTTTTATAGACCTATTCACCTAGGTTTGAAGGGAGTTTGTTTACAACATTGTCATTCCATGAACTCTTGAGTTCCCCTGGGGTCTGTGTTTATTGAGCCAAGGTCCTGGCTGAAAGGAATAATGGGTTCAGTTTAGTTTGAGAAAACATTTAGAGCTACTTGGTTTCAACTCAGAGGGGGTGACTTTTAGATAGTGACTGATAAAAGTCTATTTTGTTTATAGGAATCTTGACCTTCTGTGTGTCTGTCTGCATTTGTGTGAGAGACCCTGGGCCCTTGAGAGCTGGGGTATGGGCACTTTCAGCCTGAACAAAACTGTCCCATTCTAGTGTCATAGCTTTCCAAGGTTTTTTTGTGCTTTTTCTTAAGGAGCGGAAACCTATTATCAAAATCTGATAAGAAACTAACATATTTGACATAAATTGGTCAGTATTTTAATAGCAGGATGTACTTTTTAAGATAATTACTTGATATACAGTTAATCAGTGGCAGCAGGGAAGTGTTTGGGGAACACAGAAATTTGAAACTGCTTGTGATTGATGATGATTGCAATCTTTTATTAGTTTTAGCATCCGCTTTATTTCTGGTTTTTTTTTTTTTTTTCATATTTAGGTTGTAGAGTATCAAGAAAAGCCAGATTTACGTAGGTCAGTAATTGCAAATTGTAAGCTTTCTAACTTAGGCTTCCCAGGTGGCTCTAGTGGTAAAGAATACATCTGCCAATGCAGGAGATATAAGAGGTGTGGGTTCGATCCTAGGATTGGGATCATGCTCTGGAGAAAGGCATGGCAACCCCCTCTAGTATTCTTGCCCGGAGAATCCCATGGACAGAGGAGCCTGGCAGGATGCAGTCCATAAGGTTGCACAGAGTTGGACATGACTGAAGTGACTTAGTATGCACGCACGCAGGCTTTCTAACAGTTTACTTTGCAATCTCAAAATACTCTTCCATTAAAAGAAAAGATCAGGGAAGCTTTATTCCGATGGCTCAATAAAAACAAAGTTACCTGGAAGTACCAGTGAACACATTGGTATTTTCCTTTAATATTTGAGATATAACATATTTGCATGCCATCATGCTTTAAAACAGTTTGATAAATAAAACATTTTTTAAAAAATGAGATTTGTGAATTTTCTTTAAACAATAAACACGCTCTACCCGTCTCTGCCACTAAAAGCAGTCCCTGGTGTTTTTTCCAAGGTCCTGGCTGAAAGGAATAATGGGTTCAGTTTAGTTTGAGAAAACATTTAGAGCTACTTGGTTTCAACTCAGAGGGGGTGACTTTTAGATAGTGACTGATAAAAGTCTATTTTGTTTATAGGAATCTTGACCTTCTGTGTGTCTGTCTGCATTTGTGTGAGAGACCCTGGGCCCTTGAGAGCTGGGGTATGGGCACTTTCAGCCTGAACAAAACTGTCCCATTCTAGTGTCATAGCTTTCCAAGGTTTTTTTGTGCTTTTTCTTAAGGAGCGGAAACCTATTATCAAAATCTGATAAGAAACTAACATATTTGACATAAATTGGTCAGTATTTTAATAGCAGGATGTACTTTTTAAGATAATTACTTGATATACAGTTAATCAGTGGCAGCAGGGAAGTGTTTGGGGAACACAGAAATTTGAAACTGCTTGTGATTGATGATGATTGCAATCTTTTATTAGTTTTAGCATCCGCTTTATTTCTGGTTTTTTTTTTCATATTTAGGTTGTAGAGTATCAAGAAAAGCCAGATTTACGTAGGTCAGTAATTGCAAATTGTAAGCTTTCTAACTTAGGCTTCCCAGGTGGCTCTAGTGGTAAAGAATACATCTGCCAATGCAGGAGATATAAGAGGTGTGGGTTCGATCCTAGGATTGGGATCATGCTCTGGAGAAAGGCATGGCAACCCCCTCTAGTATTCTTGCCCGGAGAATCCCATGGACAGAGGAGCCTGGCAGGATGCAGTCCATAAGGTTGCACAGAGTTGGACATGACTGAAGTGACTTAGTATGCACGCACGCAGGCTTTCTAACAGTTTACTTTGCAATCTCAAAATACTCTTCCATTAAAAGAAAAGATCAGGGAAGCTTTATTCCGATGGCTCAATAAAAACAAAGTTACCTGGAAGTACCAGTGAACACATTGGTATTTTCCTTTAATATTTGAGATATAACATATTTGCATGCCATCATGCTTTAAAACAGTTTGATAAATAAAACATTTTTTAAAAAATGAGATTTGTGAATTCTGCTCCTATGGCATATGGAGTAAACACAGTAAACACGCTCTACCCCGTCTCTGCCACTAAAAGCAGTAAGAAATCCTGGACAGAATACATGAAGCAGCTGTTGGAAAACTCTGAAAAGTAAATGGTAGCAGATTGTGAAAGATGACCACAATTTGCAGTTCACCCAAACTGGTGGTGAGGGAGTTTCTCTTTTCATTTTCCTCTGGTATTGACAAGTTTGGACTCAAAGGCAGTCCCAAACCTAGATGAGCATTGGGTATGGAAACAAAAAACTTCTGAAGAGAACTCTTCTCTTCTGGTTTGAGAAGCAGGAAAATGGTACCTTCAAATTAGAGTAAGTGGGAAGATTAGATTTGAGGAAATCTTTGGGATTTCTCCACTTTTTCCATGCCCTATCTCCAGAATTGAAAAATACAATATCCATTTCCCCTTAAAATTCACTAGATAGGCTAAATAGTAGAATGGCCTTGACAGAGAAAAAAAGTCCATGAACTTGATATTAATAGATCAATAGAAATTATCCAGTTTGAATAATGGAGAGAAAAAAGACTGAAGAAAATGCAAGCAAAGCTTTAGGAGTTAATAAAACAATACAAAATGAGATTTGGATAACGTATTTGTGGATCAAAGGTTTTTATAAACATTAAGTCAAACTACCAGTTATATGTAGATGGAAAGTTTTCCTTTCCTTGAGGAACTGGTATGTCACTGCTTAAAGACTGAGAGAAATGTATCACTGCAGATTTCCTTGTCATTTTGGTTGCCACTGGAGTTAAATTTCAGACCCAACTATAATTGTTAATTTGGAACTTTCTAGACAGTTCCTCTTTTGTTGCCAGACTGAAGTGACTTAGTATGCACGCACGCAGGCTTTCTAACAGTTTACTTTGCAATCTCAAAATACTCTTCCATTAAAAGAAAAGATCAGGAAGCTTTATTCCGATGGCTCAATAAAAACAAAGTTACCTGGAAGTACCAGTGAACACATTGGTATTTTCCTTTAATATTTGAGATATAACATATTTGCATGCCATCATGCTTTAAAACAGTTTGATAAATAAAACATTTTTTAAAAAATGAGATTTGTGAATTCTGCTCCTATGGCATATGGAGTAAACACAGTAAACACGCTCTACCCCGTCTCTGCCACTAAAAGCAGTAAGAAATCCTGGACAGAATACATGAAGCAGCTGTTGGAAAACTCTGAAAAGTAAATGGTAGCAGATTGTGAAAGATGACCACAATTTGCAGTTCACCCAAACTGGTGGTGAGGGAGTTTCTTTTTTCATTTTCCTCTGGTATTGACAAGTTTGGACTCAAAGGCAGTCCCAAACCTAGATGAGCATTGGGTATGGAAACAAAAAACTTCTGAAGAGAACTCTTCTCTTCTGGTTTGAGAAGCAGGAAAATGGTACCTTCAAATTAGAGTAAGTGGGAAGATTAGATTTGAGGAAATCTTTGGGATTTCTCCACTTTTTCCATGCCCTATCTCCAGAATTGAAAAATACAATATCCATTTCCCCTTAAAATTCACTAGATAGGCTAAATAGTAGAATGGCCTTGACAGAGAAAAAAAGTCCATGAACTTGATATTAATAGATCAATAGAAATTATCCAGTTTGAATAATGGAGAGAAAAAAGACTGAAGAAAATGCAAGCAAAGCTTTAGGAGTTAATAAAACAATACAAAATGAGATTTGGATAACGTATTTGTGGATCAAAGGTTTTTATAAACATTAAGTCAAACTACCAGTTATATGTAGATGGAAAGTTTTCCTTTCCTTGAGGAACTGGTATGTCACTGCTTAAAGACTGAGAGAAATGTATCACTGCAGATTTCCTTGTCATTTTGGTTGCCAGGAAACTGTGAGTTAAATTTCAGACCCAACTATAATTGTTAATTTGGAACTTTCTAGACAGTTCCTCTTTATTTCCAGTGCAACATGCCAGGAAAAAAATAAAAGGGGTGAAATTGGAAAAGGAGAAGCAAAACTGTTGCTGTTAGCAGATGACATGATTGTCTTCATAGAAAACTTGTAGAATCTAAAAACATGCTAGAACCAGCAAGTGAATTTTGCAAAACTAGTGGCTACAAAATCGGTATACAAAAAATCTATTGTATGTCTAAATATTAACAATGACCAACTGGAGAATTAAAATTTTAAACAATTGTATTTTACAAGAGCATAAAAACAAGAGATATCTAGGAATAACCTTAAGGAAATATGTGAAAGGTGCACACAATAAGCATTATAAAATATTGCTGCGAATGGTTGAATCAAATTGAAAAATAGAATTATGCCATATTCATTTTGATTTTCAAATGTTGAACCAACCTTGCTTCCTTGTGTGAAACCCTCATTGCCATGAAGTATTAACTCTTAATATATTTCTTTAGCTTTTTATTAAAGATTTTTGTTTTTATGTTCATGGATTGTGCTGCACTTATGAAACTCATTTTTTGTTACCTGGGTTATGCTAGTCTCATAAAATGGTTTGGGAAAAATATAATTCTTATCTGGTTGCCAAAATAAATTATATAGGTTTGGTACTATTTTATTTGTTCTTTAAATGTTTGATAAAATTAAACAGAAGCTATCTGGTAATGAACTTTCTATTACAGGAAGACTTCTAATTATTTCTAATTTAATTCCTTAAATTAATGGCCATTTAGATTATATGCATGTTTTCATGCATATACTTTATTTCTTTTAAGGAATTTGTCCACTTCTTCTGATTTATCAGCTTTATTGGTGTGAAGTTTTTCACAATACTGCTTTACTGTTTTGTTTCCTTAACGTGGTATCTCTAGTGATGTCATCTTTTATTCTATATGCTGGTAAATTAAGCTTTGTTCTTTTATTTTTGACCAATCTAGTTAAGGAGGTTATAACATTTCTTATATTTTCAAGGAACTATTTTTTTAATGATCTATTTCCTATTTCATTGACTTCTACTCTGCTGTTTCTTTTTTCATCATTTTAATTATATTGGTTTAAAATTGCTTTTCGTTGCTTAGCTTCCTAAGGAGAAAGTTCAGATATGTGGCTTTATACTTTTCCCCTCTTTCTGATAGAAGCATTTAGACCAGTAAATTTACCTTCAAGTGATCCTTTGTTTGTATCTCACAAATTTTCAAGTGATATATTTTCATTATTATTCAGGTTTAAATATTAACAATGACCAACTGGAGAATTAAAATTTTAAACAATTGTATTTTACAAGAGCATAAAAACAAGAGATATCTAGGAATAACCTTAAGGAAATATGTGAAAGGTGCACACAATAAGCATTATAAAATATTGCTGCGAATGGTTGAATCAAATTGAAAAATAGAATTATGCCATATTCATTTTGATTTTCAAATGTTGAACCAACCTTGCTTCCTTGTGTGAAACCCTCATTGCCATGAAGTATTAACTCTTAATATATTTCTTTAGCTTTTTATTAAAGATTTTTGTTTTTATGTTCATGGATTGTGCTGCACTTATGAAACTCATTTTTTGTTACCTGGGTTATGCTAGTCTCATAAAATGGTTTGGGAAAAATATAATTCTTATCTGGTTGCCAAAATAAATTATATAGGTTTGGTACTATTTTATTTGTTCTTTAAATGTTTGATAAAATTAAACAGAAGCTATCTGGTAATGAACTTTCTATTACAGGAAGACTTCTAATTATTTCTAATTTAATTCCTTAAATTAAGGGCCATTTAGATTATATGCATGTTTTCATGCATATACTTTATTTCTTTTAAGGAATTTGTCCACTTCTTCTGATTTATCAGCTTTATTGGTGTGAAGTTTTTCACAATACTGCTTTACTGTTTTGTTTCCTTAACGTGGTATCTCTAGTGATGTCATCTTTTATTCTATATGCTGGTAAATTAAGCTTTGTTCTTTTATTTTTGACCAATCTAGTTAAGGAGGTTATAACATTTCTTATATTTTCAAGGAACTATTTTTTTAATGATCTATTTCCTATTTCATTGACTTCTACTCTGCTGTTTCTTTTTTCATCATTTTAATTATATTGGTTTAAAATTGCTTTTCGTTGCTTAGCTTCCTAAGGAGAAAGTTCAGATATGTGGCTTTATACTTTTCCCCTCTTTCTGATAGAAGCATTTAGACCAGTAAATTTACCTTCAAGTGATCCTTTGTTTGTATCTCACAAATTTTCAAGTGATATATTTTCATTATTATTCAGGTTTAAATAGTTTAAAATTTCCTTTAAAATTAATATTTTAAGTCAGCATTTAATATAAGATTAAGTTTCCCCTAAGTACAGAAATTAGACTGTATCTTTCACTCAACTTTGCTAGCTTTAGTAACTATTATATATGTATGTAAACTGTAGCCACCCTAATGGAAGGTAATTTTTTCATGTCTATCTCTAGAACCTTTTTTTTTTAAAAAAAAAATATTTCTCTACTTAACATTCTACCCATTTATTTATTTATTTTTAAAATTTATTTATTTATCTTTTTGAAGGGTGGGGAGGGAGACTGACGGGCGGGCCACTTCTATTGGTCTTCCATTTGTCTATTTTCATCCGTCTTTGTTCTTTGACTCCTGCGGGCCTCCCATCGCGGTGGCGTCTGTCGTTGCAGAGCACCAGCTCTGGGCGCATGCGCGCCAGAACTCCGGCTCGGTGATTGGACACATCGGTCCAGCCGCTCCGCGGCACGTGGGATCTTCCCAGGCCAGGGCTCGAACCGGCTCCCCTTGCACTGCAAGGCGGTGTCCTTACCCACTGGACCACCAGGGGAAGCCCCTTTAGAACCTTTTTAAATAATATTTAAGTCCTTTCAATTAGTTACCCTGGTACCATCCTTTGTAAATAATATGAAAGAGAGAAAAAGCGTTGTGTATAAATCCATTCATGCAGGGTTATATACATTATAGAAAACCCAAAACAAAGGAAGGCATGATTTGTTAGTACATTTGCAGTGCTAAATGAAATTTATCAAGAGTTTATAATAAGGGCTTCCTTGGTGATCCAGTGGGTAAGGACACTGCCTTGCAGTGCAAGGGGCGCTGGTTTGATCCCTGGCCTGAGAAGATCCTATGTGCCGCAGAGCGGTTGTACCCATGTGTCCAACTACCGAGCCGGAGCTCAGGAGCACATGTGCCCAGAGCTCCTGCTCTGCAGTGAGAGTGACCACTGCAATGGGAGGCCCACACAGGCCAAAGAACAAAGATGGATGGAAATAAATCAATGAAAGACCAATAGAATTGGCCAAAAAAAAAAAAAAAAGAATTTATAATAAGATGGAAGATTGTATATATTGTAATATCTAGGGAAACTTGAGATATAGAGTAGATTATATAGAGTAGATACCTCTATATACTCTGGATATAGAGTATACAGAGTAGGTTTCTATTTAGTGTATATACATCTATTAAAAATGTTTTCTTTGACTTGCAAGTTATTTAGGAGTGTTTGACTTAATTTCCAAATATTTGAGGACTTTCTGTATATCTTACACTATCTTCTAGTTCAAGTCCACTGTGGTCACAGGGCATATTTTATATGATTTTACTTTACTAAATTTATAAACCATGTTTTATGACTCAGCATATGGTCTACTTCAGTTGCACACCGACTTGTAAAGAATGTGTGTTCTGCTGTTGTATAGGTGCTGCATTCTATAAATATCAATTAGGTTAAGTTAGGGCTTCCCTGGTGGCTTAGCTGGTAAAGAATCTGCCTGCAATGCAGGAGACCTAGGTTCAATCCCTGGGTTGGGAAGATCCCCTAGAAAAGGGGGCGGCTACCCACTCCAGCATTCTTGCCTGGACAATTCCATGACTTGTCCATGGGGTACGAAGAGTCAGACAAGCTGAGTGACTTTCACACACACATGTTAATTTAATTGATAATGTTGCTCAGATTTCTTAAGGCTTTTTATCTATTTCTGTTGATTACTGAGAGAGGTGTGTAAGACATAATGCAAATTTTAAGTGGTGTGTTCAGTTATGCCATTCTTTGTGCTATTATTGTCAAATTTTACATTTTTATTACTTTTTAAAAAAATCAGTTATATTTTAAATTAAGGTCTCTTGTATTTTGCCCACATGTTTACATTTCTGTTGTTTTTCATTTCTTTATGCAGATCCATGTTTCCATCAGGTATAGTTTTCTATTGATCTAAAGGATTTTCTTTAATATTTATTACAGAATAGGTCAGCTTGGGATAGTTCTTTCACATTTTGTTCACCTAGGTAGACAGGTTGACTTATTTTAGCATTTTATATGTATCATTCCATTGTTCTCTGGTTTGTACCATTTCTCTTGGGAAGTCAATAGTTTTTATCATTGCTCCTTGTAGACAATGTGTGCTTTTTACTGGCTGCTTTTAGGATTGTCTCTTCATCTCTGGTTTTTACATAATCTACCCCAATATATGTAGGTGTGGTTTTCTTTGTCTTTTTCTCACTTAGTTTTGTTGCACTTCTTGTATTAGTTTGTTGACATTTTTGTTTAATCAGATTTAGCCATTATTTCTCCAAATACTTTTTTTTGCCCTAACTTTTCTCTTCTTTACTTGTGAGACTCAAATTCTGTTTATATTGGCTTGTGTTTCCCCACATGTTAATGAGGGTCTGATCATTTTTTAAAAACTTTTTTCTCTGTATCAGTTATAATGATTTCTACTACCCTTATCTTCAAGGTCACTTTCTTCTGCAGTGGCAAACTTATTTGTAAGCTCAATCAGTGAATTTTTTCTTTCAGTTATTTGATTGTTTAGCTCTAGAATTTCCAGCTTTTTTTTTTTTGAATAGTTTTCCTTTATTTACTGTGAGATGTGTTCACTCATTATGTCCATCTTATAAAAAAATCATCAAACATAATAGCTATTTTGAGTTATCTGCTAGTTTTAAAATTGGTATCATATGTGGATCTATTTCTGTTGATTTCTTTCTCCTAGTTGTAGGTTAAATTTTCCTTATTTATGCATATAATGTTTTTATATTGTGTGCTGTATAGTGTTGAGGGACTAGATTTGTCTTTAAAAAGTTTTCTTTCACAAGGAGTGCGTTTATGGTCAGATTGGTTTGATACCTTTGAGGATTTTTAAAATTATTTATTCATTTATTTAATTTTATTTTTTATAGAGTTTTGTTGTTTACTGCTACACATCAACCCAAGTCTGCCATAGCTATACACACGTTTCCCCCATCCCAAACTTCAAAATTGAAAAAGAAATTGAATATATTTATTGGCTGCACTGGGTCTTTGTTGCTGCATGCAGACTTTTTCTAGTTTCGGTGAGTCGGGGCTACTCTCTAGTTACCATGCACGGGCTTCTCATTGCAATGGCTTCTCTTGTGCAACCTGGGCTCTAGAGTGTGTGGGCTTCAGTAGGTGCAGCACATAGGCTTGAGTGCTCCACAGCATGTAGAATCTTCCCAAACCAGGAATCGAACCTGTATCCAGTGGATAAAAACAGGTGGTTTTTTTTTCAGGCAAGTCCCTGAGTTTTAGTAGTAAGGTTTGAGTTTTTGTAATAACATTTGAGTTTTAGTAATAAAGTTTGAGTTTTAGTACTGAGGTTTGTTAGAGCAAGAATATGCTTCTCTGGTGACTCAGATGGTAAAGAATCTGCAAAGAATTGATCCCTGGTTTGGGAAGATTCCCTGGAGAAGAGAATGACAACCCACTCCAGTAGTCTTGCCTGGAGAATTCCATGGACAGAAGAGCCTGCTGGGCTACAGTCCATGAGGTCCAAGAGTCAGGCAAGCCAGAGCAATTAAAACTAAGAGCAAGTCTAGATGAGACTAGAGTCTCCATTTGTATGACTGAGAGTATTCAACAGGGTCTCTAAACTTAGTTGTTCAAAATTCCTCTGTTTTGCAGCACCGAGTGTCTTGTGAATTAGCTCACATTGTCTGAGCATGTACACTTTAGTACATACTCTGAGTATATGCTGCTCATTATTTTGTCAAAGACTTAGAGAATCCCTACATGTCTTTCTGGAATTCCTTCTCCGAATAGCTTCGTCTTCTATGGTATACCCTGTCCTACAAATCAATCTACTTCATCAGCCCTGAATTCCTGTGTGTACCTCTTGAGCTCCTCAAAACCTCAGAGTTCTGCTTGGGAATCACCTCTCTATTTTATTGTTCAGAACCTAACTTTGAGCAGAAATGTGGGATGGTAGTAGTAATCATCACATATATTTCTTTTCTCTCAGGGATGACAAATCATATGACTGCTGTTTATCAACGACCAAGAATAACTTATTCATGTATTTTGTCTAGTTTGGGAGTTGTTTACAACAGGAAGACTGGTCTGGTACCAAACACTCTCTCCTGATTGCAAACAGAAGTCTCACTTGGTTCTTTTTGATGAGGCTAAACCTGTTATTTTAAGTAGCTGATGTTTAACTAAATCTGACTGTTATTTCTTCTCACAGTCCTTAAGTCAAAAGCATATGTGAGCAACTAAAATTTCAAGGAGTAATATAATCATGAAACATGCAATTAGTGCTATTATACTAATAAATTCTACTATGAAAGCATATATTGGCATTTGAGCTTGAATTTTGACGTTGGCATGATAATTTTTAAAACTCTTTTTGAGGAGAAAATTTAAAAAGGCAGCCCAACAGCTTTCTATAGATTGAATATTGGAAGCTGTGTTTTTTTTTCCATTTGGAAGCATTGATTTCTTCCCTGCATGGTTTTTTATGTAATGCACGGATTGACGTGGCTGCCTTCGGATGGCAAGTATGTTGCATTTCATTTTTTATCATCTCTGAACATCTTGATTCAAGGCTTAGAGTCATTGATTGGTTATGGTGTTCTCCTGGACATTGTGATGGGTGGTTTTTGTTTTAAAATTTAACCCCTGCAGGTAAAGTGAGGAAGAGGGGTCCATTATATTTTACCCAGATTCGCATGGTTACTTTGTGATAATTTATTCAGATTCCTGTAATTGGTGATTTGTGGTTCTTTAGGTGAGGACTGGAAGTTAGTATTTCAGGAAAAAGTTTTCAGGAAGCAGAGAACTCCCTGACTTTCCCCAGGTCACACTGGCATGCGGAGTGGTTCAGGGCTCAGTATGTCACAGAACATGGCTCTGAAGAGTTACCCAGATTGTTTGACTTCCCATTAGTGCCCCAACCAAGTGGAACAAGGGCTGAGCTGAGGACAGCCTGAGTTCAAAGATGATTGAAACAGAAAACGTGTAGGTATCCCCACTGACGCTCTCCAGTTCTACTCTGTGCCGCCGGTTCATTTCCTTTGTCTGGAGAAGAGGACTCCCTCCCTCCTCAGCCTCTCCCTAGCCACAGATCTCAGACTGGGTATTTCTTAAGTCTAACATATAGAGTGTCTCGGTTTTTTATTCTCTTGTAGAAGTAGTTGGGGAGAAATGTGGGAAAATAGACATTATAGTTATTGTGATGTTTATTCTTTTAAAATAGTCCCTAAAATCGCTGACTTGCCATACTTGTCAGGTTTGCTGTTTTCTCTATCTTTTGAGGCGAGTAAAGCTACATTTCTTGAAAGAGTAGTTCTCAGTTCAGACTTTCTTACGAGTTTATCTGCTTGCATTTCTGCCATTTTGCTGTATTTTAATATCAGGATTCAAAGTGGACATTTTTTTTCCTTTTTAGTGTTCTCTTCTAAAAATTATTTACTTATTTACTTTTAGCTGCGCTGGGTCTTTGTTGATGCCTGTGACCATTCCCTAGTGGTGGCATGCAGGCTTCGGTTGCGATGGGCTCGGTAGCTGTGGCACACAGGCTTAGCTGCCCCGCAGCACGTGGGTTCTTCCCAGACCAGGGATGGAACCGATGTCTCCTGCATTGACAGGAAGATTCTTAACCACTGGACAACCAGGGAAGCGCTTGGTTTTCAATGTAAGTGACATTTGTTACCCAGTTATGCGAGAAATTATATTATTCATTTAATGTTAAAAATGCTCTTAGAGAAGGCTCAGAATCTGTTGATATGTTTCTTTTGTTTTTAGAATTCAGTGTTTTTTAATCTCACCTGTGAGGGTTCCTCAAATACAAGAAGCTCATGCCTCTGTCTATTTTGTGGTATCCTTCATTCACTGTCTTGGGCAGGGAAAAGGGTTCAGGGCTCCTGACTTTCCAGGTCACACTGGCATGCGGAGTGGTTCAGGGCTCAGTATGTCACAGAACATGGCTCTGAAGAGTTACCCAGATTGTTTGACTTCCCATTAGTGCCCCAACCAAGTGGAACAAGGGCTGAGCTGAGGACAGCCTGAGTTCAAAGATGATTGAAACAGAAAACGTGTAGGTATCCCCACTGACGCTCTCCAGTTCTACTCTGTGCCGCCGGTTCATTTCCTTTGTCTGGAGAAGAGGACTCCCTCCCTCCTCAGCCTCTCCCTAGCCACAGATCTCAGACTGGGTATTTCTTAAGTCTAACATATAGAGTGTCTCGGTTTTTTATTCTCTTGTAGAAGTAGTTGGGGAGAAATGTGGGAAAATAGACATTATAGTTATTGTGATGTTTATTCTTTTAAAATAGTCCCTAAAATCGCTGACTTGCCATACTTGTCAGGTTTGCTGTTTTCTCTATCTTTTGAGGCGAGTAAAGCTACATTTCTTGAAAGAGTAGTTCTCAGTTCAGACTTTCTTACGAGTTTATCTGCTTGCATTTCTGCCATTTTGCTGTATTTTAATATCAGGATTCAAAGTGGACATTTTTTTTCTTTTTAGTGTTCTCTTCTAAAAATTATTTACTTATTTACTTTTAGCTGCGCTGGGTCTTTGTTGATGCCTGTGACCATTCCCTAGTGGTGGCATGCAGGCTTCGGTTGCGATGGGCTCGGTAGCTGTGGCACACAGGCTTAGCTGCCCCGCAGCACGTGGGTTCTTCCCAGACCAGGGATGGAACCGATGTCTCCTGCATTGACAGGAAGATTCTTAACCACTGGACAACCAGGGAAGCGCTTGGTTTTCAATGTAAGTGACATTTGTTACCCAGTTATGCGAGAAATTATATTATTCATTTAATGTTAAAAATGCTCTTAGAGAAGGCTCAGAATCTGTTGATATGTTTCTTTTGTTTTTAGAATTCAGTGTTTTTTAATCTCACCTGTGAGGGTTCCTCAAATACAAGAAGCTCATGCCTCTGTCTATTTTGTGGTATCCTTCATTCACTGTCTTGGGGTGCACACTTGGGACCAGCTTTGGACAACAGTAAAGTGGGTGGACTGAAGAACTCCTCTAATTTCCCACACTTAGGAGTGTGCAGTCTATCATATCTGCTTGCCCTGTGGAGATCTCACAATGACCTGGCATCAGAGGGCAAACTGAAGCTTTCCTGAATTCCCTTGTCCTCATACATTTCCCTCTTTCTACTATGAAGATTTGTTAGGACTCTTGCTTCAGACCAAAAGATAACTAGTGTTTTTTTAAAAAAATATTTCTAACCTGGAGTTGATACTCATCTTTTTCTTTCCATCTGCAAAGAAACAGACTCTTTAATAATGAAATAATGGTAATAAAATTTAGTACAAGTAGAACTTTCAGTAGACTTTCCAATAACATCCTCACAGCGACTCTGGGAGGCAAACACGACTTTTATGATCACAGCTGTAGACAGGAAGAGATTGTGGTTTATAACTATGTTATACAAAGAATGTTATGGAAGGTAAAAATGAAGATAGCTTTGTCAGTGAGTAGACAGTTTCGAAATTTTGAACCTTAAATTTTGGTTTTAATTCATTAAGGAACCAAAAGGGATCTGTAAAGTCCAGCTCAATGGATTTAAATCTAAGGTGCTAGCGGTCGAGGGACTCACTGGTCTCAGAACTGGAGCTGGGCACCTTGGCTAGAAGAACAGCCTCCAGGGCAGAGCTGAATATGCACCTTCACAACAAGGTGCTTCCTCTTCATTATTTCTCAGCACTTCTATCCAGACTCAACAGAGAAAAAAGGCCTCACTTGTTGAGGATACAGTAAGGACCTGTCTTGAAGTCACCTTTTCTCTAAGGCGTAGAGTCTCTCAAGAAGCCGATTAAAAAGCATCTCTGTGGGGTGGGTGGGAAAAGACATGTGGGCAGTAGAATCCATGATCCTACTAGCATGAATTAGCTGGTCAAATTGGCGTATTATTACCATGTAGTCTGACTTTCAAGGTGACAGCTGCTGGGCAGGCACCTTTTTATTGGGCAGTCAAGAAAATTAAAGGCCATAGTGCACAGAACTGGAGAAGGTGAACCTAAATGGGATGCTGTGATGGACAGTCCCGGAGAGTTCAGTGGGCAGTAGGTTTCGACAGGTTGGGAGGACCCCAGTTCTGCCTAGGGCCAATTCTATCTCACTCTTTCAGTGTGACTCCAGGGGTTCACTGATCATTCGTTCATTTATGAAACATTCTGAATTTACTTTTTTTTTCCCAAGGAATTTTGCTGAGCTCATTATAGCTAGAGGAGATCAATTAATTAATTAAATCGATGTTACATTATTGTGTTTCAAATGCAGAAGGGCATAGTCATTGAGAAGGAAAGGCTAGACATCGAGATAACACAAACATGAGAGACATAGATCTTGTCTTCAGAGTTTAGTACACCAATTGGTATTGAATACAGTGAGGTAAAAGGGTGGCAGAGAGATAGTACTTAAGGAAGTATCACAAGTTTTGACTCTGGGAGGCAAACACGACTTTATGATCACAGCTGTAGACAGGAAGAGATTGTGGTTTATAACTATGTTATACAAAGAATGTTATGGAAGGTAAAATGAAGATAGCTTTGTCAGTGAGTAGACAGTTTCGAAATTTTGAACCTTAAATTTTGGTTTTAATTCATTAAGGAACCAAAAGGGATCTGTAAAGTCCAGCTCAATGGATTTAAATCTAAGGTGCTAGCGGTCGAGGGACTCACTGGTCTCAGAACTGGAGCTGGGCACCTTGGCTAGAAGAACAGCCTCCAGGGCAGAGCTGAATATGCACCTTCACAACAAGGTGCTTCCTCTTCATTATTTCTCAGCACTTCTATCCAGACTCAACAGAGAAAAAAGGCCTCACTTGTTGAGGATACAGTAAGGACCTGTCTTGAAGTCACCTTTTCTCTAAGGCGTAGAGTCTCTCAAGAAGCCGATTAAAAAGCATCTCTGTGGGGTGGGTGGGAAAAGACATGTGGGCAGTAGAATCCATGATCCTACTAGCATGAATTAGCTGGTCAAATTGGCGTATTATTACCATGTAGTCTGACTTTCAAGGTGACAGCTGCTGGGCAGGCACCTTTTTATTGGGCAGTCAAGAAAATTAAAGGCCATAGTGCACAGAACTGGAGAAGGTGAACCTAAATGGGATGCTGTGATGGACAGTCCCGGAGAGTTCAGTGGGCAGTAGGTTTCGACAGGTTGGGAGGACCCCAGTTCTGCCTAGGGCCAATTCTATCTCACTCTTTCAGTGTGACTCCAGGGGTTCACTGATCATTCGTTCATTTATGAAACATTCTGAATTTACTTTTTTTTTCCCAAGGAATTTTGCTGAGCTCATTATAGCTAGAGGAGATCAATTAATTAATTAAATCGATGTTACATTATTGTGTTTCAAATGCAGAAGGGCATAGTCATTGAGAAGGAAAGGCTAGACATCGAGATAACACAAACATGAGAGACATAGATCTTGTCTTCAGAGTTTAGTACACCAATTGGTATTGAATACAGTGAGGTAAAAGGGTGGCAGAGAGATAGGTACTTAAGGAAGTATACAGAAAGCATTGTAAAATCTAAGGATAGACAACTTTTGTGCACCTGAGAAGGATTAGAGAAGGGTCCATAAAGGAGGTGGCCTTTGAACTGACCCTTGAAGATTGAGAAGAACATCACTCCCAAATTCATATCTGCATGTCGCAAGCCTCCCTGAGCCCTGCCCTGTCCACATCCCCATACAAATATCCAATAAAGCATCTTACATCTGATATGTCTATAATTATACTTGTGATTTTACCTCTCCTAATTGGCTTGTCGCCCAGTTTTACTCATCTCCATGCTTCCAGTTGGATGGGACTTTTTTCTCTTCTCCTAAATCTATCCCTTTCATTTTCTTTTCAAGTCATGCTTTATGCATTCAGTAGGTGATTGCTTTGAGAGACTTAGATTTTTGATGTATTGATGAGACTGATAGATAGCTAAAAGAGACTCAGTAGTATTTGTCCCTTTATTTTAGATTTTTATTTTGTATTGGGGTATAGTCAGTTAACAATGTTGTGACAACAAACAATGGAAGTATCAAACTTTTGGTTAAATTAAATATTGTCTTTTATATTGTTAGACTAGGGATAACCTAACTCACTTAAAATTATATGCAATTAAAGAAAAAACTCAAAGGGCAAAAAAAAAAAAAAAATAATGTGACAGTCTCAGGTGGACAGCAAAGGGACTCGACTATACATATACATGTATCCATGTTCCCCCAAAGTCCTCTCGCACCCAGGTTGCCACATATCATTGAACAGAGTTCTCTGTGCTCTACAGTAGGTCCTTGTTGGTTATCCATTTAAAATATAGCAGCGTATATGTGTCCATCCCAAACTCTCCAACTGTCTCTTCCATCTGGCAAACATAAGTTTGCTTAGTCTGTGAAAACTCAATAGTATTTAAATAAGATCTGATGAGAGATGACAGTTTCTATTTGTAGGACAACCCACCTAGAGTCTGTCTCTGATCTGTACCCATGACTTAAAGCATACCTGTATTTTATAGGAATTAATGTATTCAGAAGATTGTGTCACTTTACCTTGATAGTGGGTACATGAGAAGGAAAGGCTAGACATCGAGATAACACAAACATGAGAGACATAGATCTTGTCTTCAGAGTTTAGTACACCAATTGGTATTGAATACAGTGAGGTAAAAGGGTGGCAGAGAGATAGGTACTTAAGGAAGTATACAGAAAGCATTGTAAAATCTAAGGATAGACAACTTTTGTGCACCTGAGAAGGATTAGAGAAGGGTCCATAAAGGAGGTGGCCTTTGAACTGACCCTTGAAGATTGAGAAGAACATCACTCCCAAATTCATATCTGCATGTCGCAAGCCTCCCTGAGCCCTGCCCTGTCCACATCCCCATACAAATATCCAATAAAGCATCTTACATCTGATATGTCTATAATTATACTTGTGATTTTACCTCTCCTAATTGGCTTGTCGCCCAGTTTTACTCATCTCCATGCTTCCAGTTGGATGGGACTTTTTTCTCTTCTCCTAAATCTATCCCTTTCATTTTCTTTTCAAGTCATGCTTTATGCATTCAGTAGGTGATTGCTTTGAGAGACTTAGATTTTTGATGTATTGATGAGACTGATAGATAGCTAAAAGAGACTCAGTAGTATTTGTCCCTTTATTTTAGATTTTTATTTTGTATTGGGGTATAGTCAGTTAACAATGTTGTGACAACAAACAATGGAAGTATCAAACTTTTGGTTAAATTAAATATTGTCTTTTATATTGTTAGACTAGGGATAACCTAACTCACTTAAAATTATATGCAATTAAAGAAAAAACTCAAAGGGCAAAAAAAAAAAAAAAATAATGTGACAGTCTCAGGTGGACAGCAAAGGGACTCGACTATACATATACATGTATCCATGTTCCCCCAAAGTCCTCTCGCACCCAGGTTGCCACATATCATTGAACAGAGTTCTCTGTGCTCTACAGTAGGTCCTTGTTGGTTATCCATTTAAAATATAGCAGCGTATATGTGTCCATCCCAAACTCTCCAACTGTCTCTTCCATCTGGCAAACATAAGTTTGCTTAGTCTGTGAAAACTCAATAGTATTTAAATAAGATCTGATGAGAGATGACAGTTTCTATTTGTAGGACAACCCACCTAGAGTCTGTCTCTGATCTGTACCCATGACTTAAAGCATACCTGTATTTTATAGGAATTAATGTATTCAGAAGATTGTGTCACACTTTACCAAGTGTGATTGCACTGTGTATTTTCATTTCACAGCAAATCATTGGCACAGATGTCTTTATTTTTCTTACTCTATGGATGAGGAAATGGAAAGAGAATGAGTGACTTACCTGTGATATGTATCAGGTAGTTCACCAAGGAGCCTAGAGGATGACTTGGAGCCTTCAGGTAGTCTGTCGTTCAGTCTGGGGGAAGGGACAGGAGTGGATTACACTAGAGGAGAAGTTTGGGACTTATTTGTGGAGAGCCTTGAATGCCACTCAACAGTAAGGACTTTTGTGAAACTGGGATTTCCAGGTTAGGACCAACTGCTGTTTAAATAGACTCCAGGAGTATGCTAGGCAATCCATTCAGGCACAACAAAATATTAAAATCTGTATTTAGATTTGTTAATCTCCTCTTTCAAATTAATCTTTTTGTTAATGTCTTACAATATGGTAGTGTATTTTCAGAGTAAGATAGGGATAGACACAAGCATATACCTGTATCAAATTTTTTTACTGGTAAAGTGAAATGACACTTTCTGAGCAAGACGATACCATGATGACTGTAGTTGCTTGGGAGGATTAATGGTGGGTACCGTAGCTGGGGACTCAAAGAGAACCCAATGCCCAAGGGCTCTTGAGCACCCCAATGGGTCTGGTGTGCATGGGAAGCCACAGTGAGATAATACAAGCAAAGGTACCCCAAGGATGTCAAATAAATCGAGAACATGCCAAAAGATGCAAACAGCATTTGTTTTTAAAACTGCCCAACAGCTGATGTTATTTGCTTGGAAACCAAGGTCTGTGTTAAAGGCTAAGCGGAGAATCTTAAAAAGAAAGATGAGCAACTTGGCACTGATGCTGTGGAAACTCTTTTTTTCAGATCCGACTGAGCAGATTTGGCATTGTTTATTTACTTGGCATTCCTACGATCTGTTCTAGAATCCTTAGAGCCTTCTCTGTGGGAAAATAGAAACACTGTAGAAAGTGGAGCTGTGTTTTGAAACACCCGAATGAGTTTTTAAGGCATCTTTACCTTTTTATACAGGATAGCATTTATCATTCTGCGGTCCAGCACTGATAAAATACTGGCAGGAAGGCACCCGGTGAAGGAAATCGCTGGGTGAAGAAATTGACTACCCAAGCATTAATAAGTCGGAGGTTCCATTTGTTCTCAACCCCCTCCAGCTTCAACATTTTTTTATGCCCACCCGGGAAGGCGGCATTTTTCTGTTTTGTTTTTTTTTCTCCAGAACTGAGCTGAACCTGTGTTTCAGGAGCTCTGGCTTTAAAAGCTTTTATTCTATGAGGAACAAAGTAGCAAACTTTCTAATTTAGTTAAAATTCCTGTAACTTAAGAACCAGCTCAAAAGGATCTTGGTGCAGAACGGTCTGTTTGCCAGAGTGAGGACTCCACTGGCGGGACAGCTATTTTTAGGGAGGATGCTGGCAGGCAGCATCCTAATGAAAGGCACAACAGAAGTAGCCTAAATGCTTTCCTGCTCTGTCCAACCTCGACTGGAGAGAAGGCCATTTTTACAATCACATTTTTCTGAGTTCAAAGATTTTATGTATCTGTGCATATTGCGTCTGCTTCAACCACTGCTAAGTTCTATGGAGGGGAAAAAAAGGTGCCATTTGCAAGCCCACAGCTTAACGGTGGGTTGTTGCTTGGTTAGGAATGATCAGCTCTGGGGCTTGAGGAAGGCAAGAGGTATCAAATCAAGAGGCATCAAATCTGAAGTGTAACCAAACAAAATGCTGGGTAAACCTGAATCCCTGTAAGACAGGGAAATCGAATCTTTTCATGGAGGAAATGATGCAGTTTTTGTTACGAATACCTTTGTTGAAGGCAAGAGTTATTATTATTATTTTTAAAATATTTATTTATTTATTTTATTTTGGGCGGGGGTTGGGTTGGGGAGGGAGGGGAGCGGGCAGGCCACTTCTATTGGTCTTTCATTTCTCTATTTTCATCCATCTTTGTTCTTTGGCCCGTGTGGGCCTCCCATTGCTGTGGCCTCTGTCGTTGCAGAGCGCCGGCTCTGGGCGCATGCACTCCAGAGCTCTGGCTCGGTAATTGGACACATCGGTCCAGCCGCTCCGCAGCACGTAGGGTCTTCCCAGGCCAGGAATGGAACCGGCGCCCCTTGCACTGCAAGGCGGTGTCCTTACCCACTGGACCACCAGGGGAAGCCCAGCAAGAGTTATTTTGTTAGAATGCTGGAGTGTATTTAAACAACAGGAATATAAACGGGACCTTCTTTGCTGGCTCCTGCCAGCTTTAGTTTTTCTTTTTTTTGTGTGTGTGGTGGGGGGAGAATTTTAGCTGGAAAGAGGGAAGGGGACAGGAGTCCTGAACTGGGCGGAGGTCAGGAGACCTGGCCTGGCTTGCCTCTGTCAAGAACTGACTGTTGAGTTGGACCTTGAACCAGACCTTCTTGCTTGCAGACCTCAGTTTCCGCTCTTGTAAGTGGTGCTTCTCGGCCGAAGTGGTGCTTCTCGAGTCACCTCCCAACTCTAAGAGTGTGACTCTACCTGTCGCTTTCCATGCTTCTCCTCTTCTCAGGACACAGGGGAGTAAATTCTGTGTCTCAGCAACAGAGCCCTCTGGTCCAGCCCTGTGTTCTCCCAGTGGGGTGGGCACATCAGGACCAAGCACCACCTTCCATGGAGCCTAACCCACGTTTGTCTGTATGCTGCTCCATTTTGTTACTTACCACTTAGAAAAAAGCTACACGGCAATTGTAGCTATCACACCTTGGCTATCATCTGTGAGATGAGGCATCCTGAGTTCAGAAATGTTCTTTTTTTTTTTTTAAAAAAAAGCACAATATGTGCAGCTCTTTGATGCAATGTAGCCATGAAAGGCAGTGTAGTAATGAGTAGAATAGGTACTGGGGAACAAATCAGAGAGGAACGTGGGAAGGATGTGGTTGAAAGTCTTTCCAAAGACTGCTGGGTCTGTTGAGGGGCCGGGTGGCATGAGAAACCAGACTACCTGCCAGACTTTTGTTTCCAGCTCTGCTTCTTCCTGACTGCATGACCTAAGACAGGTTTCTTCATGTCTTTGTGACTCAATTTGCCCATCTGTAAAATGGGGGATAAGGATAGTGATTGTTTCACAGGAGTGTGGTAAGGAGTATGTTAATGAATGGATGTAATGTATGTGGAACAGAACCAGGCACTGAGTAAGCACCCCCTGACTGTTCTGATTGATGTGAATGTGACCGTATACTTAATGCCAGGATGCCCCTCCAGGGGGTGAGCTCTAGGATGGCTGGAGACAGGTTTATTTGCCCTCTCATTGTAGTTCCTAGTGACTGCCAGTGCCTACTATACAGTAAATGCTCAATAAATGTTTGCCAAAATGCATTAGCTGTTTATTATCTCTTCGGGCTTCCCAGGTGGCACTGTGGTAAAGAATCTGCCTGCTAATATAGAAGATTTCTGGGCCAGGTCAGGGAGATCCCTTGGGGAAGGGAATGGCAACCCATTCCAGTATTCTTGCCTGGAAAATTCCATGGATGGAGGAACCTGGTGGCCTACAGTCCATAGGGTCATAAAGAGTCAGACACAACTGAACGACTGAGCACACACACATACACACACACCGGACATTGGCCAGTATTCACTGACTTCACAAGGCTCTTTCATGAAATGAGGATGACAAAAACCCTTTTCAATTAGTTTTTGTATAGTTAGAAATGTTATCAATAACTATACTGTTAGGTCCTTGCAAATGATGGGTGTCTTTGTTTCAGTAGCCTGTAGACTCTGGCCTACTAATAAGGACAAAAGTAGATGCTAGAAATAAACCAGTATGAAGACCCGCTGTTCCCACAGCTCAACTTTCTCAAGGCTCTGCTGATCGGAAGTCAGATGATGTCCTTGAGCGACTCCCCAACCCAGATAAGGCTGTCTAAGACAAAGGGACTGTTCCTGCTTTGACAAATGGGACTGACCTTCCAGTCCTGGTAAAGCATTCTGGTTTCAACAAAGTCTGTATCAGGTGGGAGATGATATATGGCTGGAAGTATGTAAATCCACAGGCAGGTATTAACTGGCTGCCTTGTTATGCAATTAACCCACAATTCACAAGCACCTCCAAGAAAGTAGGGAAGTTGTATTTGCTATCTTTCCTGGCTTTTTTTTTTTTTTTTTAAAGATTTATTTATTTATTTATTTTTGGGCGGGGGTCGGGTTGGGGAGGGAGGGGAGCGGGCGGGCCACTTCTATTGGTCTTTCATTTCTCTGTTTTCATCCGTCTTTGTTCTTTGGCTCCTGTGGGCCTCCCATCGCGGTGGCGTCTGTTGTCACAGAGCGCCGGCTCTGGGCGCATGCGCTCCAGAGCTCCGGCTCGGTGATTGGACACATCAGTCCAGCCGCTCCGCGGCACGTGGGATCTTCCCCGGCCAGGGATCGAACCGGCGCCCCTTGCACTGCAAGGCGGTGTCCTTACCCACTGGACCACCAGGGGAAGCCCTCTTTCCTGGCTTTTTATTGAAGTGTCTGCATTAAGAAACACTTCTGAAAAAGAGTCATTAGTCGTAGGTCCTAAGAGTCTCTATCTAAATTAAGAATCTGTAATTTAGCTTCAGATAACACTTACCTAAACACAAGGTGAGTCAATTAGTAGAATTTAAGGGATATTGGGATTTTTTTAGTGTGTTTGCCTTGGTACTACCTCCAGCAGTCAAGGAAAGAAACTGCAGAGATACCCTTTTTCTACCAGGAAGTGAAGTGGCAGCCAAGGAATGAGAATTTCACAGTTAATGTGAGCCCATAAAAAGAAAAGACACCTTCTATTATTTGGTTCTCTGTCCACTGTTTCATATAGATGCTTGTTTTTCCATCCATTATCTTTTCTTCTGATCCAATACATCAGCTTGGTTCTCTTTCTCTGAAGTTAATCCAAATTTCTGTATTTCTCCAAACTTTCAATTCAGTGTCACTCTATTTTCAGATACTTGAACTTTTGAATTCCTAATTGAAATTTTGATTGAATTTGTAAAAATGAGGACCTGGGAGGGCATGATAATTATCTTCAAGTAGTTGAAGGTCTGTCATGGGAAGGATGAAAAGCATAGTTTTATAAGTATGTAGAACAAGGGACACAGGCTGTAGGAGGAGTTTTTAATTTATTATAAGGAGGGTCCGTTTGTCAGTCAAGGATGAGCAAAAATGAAATTGGTGTGATTTCCCACACCAAGCTATTCCATGGATTTGCCAGGGGCTGCCGATTTGGTAGACATTCATGTGTTTTCCAGTATCTGACTCTCCTCTCATTCAGGTCACATAGAAGACTGAAATTCTTGGCTTACTCATGGTCCAGAGAGACCATGTGACTGCTTCTGGCTGTTAGGTCCAGCCTATAATATTTAATTATGAGACTTTACAAGTGCTCCTCTCCTGCCAGTGTAATATAGAAATCCCATGTCTACATGAAGTTTCCATCAGCTTGAGTCCCAGGGGGTAACCATTAGCAGAGACCCCTCATCATCCTGCACTGGGCATATAGCAAGAAGAGGACATAAATACTGTGTTTTTAAGCCACTGTGGCATAACTGAACCTCATCCCAAACACGGAGTGTGTTCTCTTATCCCTGGTTAGCAGCAGACTCAGGAAAACAGTTTCCTCCTTCAGCCTCAGGGTTGGATTTTGATCAGTCGCAGCCAATCATGGCAATTTCATTTCTGTTTTTCAGTGGGCTGGGGCTGGGGGCGAGGAGACCATGGCTGGTCACATGACCAGGTTCTGGCTGAGGAGACTGGAGAGTGGTGTTGGGTGGAAACAGCCTTTGAAGAAGGTTTTCCTTGCTTCCTTACAAAAAGAGGGAAAAGAACACGAGAGAAATTATTTTCTTCCTGCTGTTGACTGCTTTATGTGAGACTGAAATGCTTGAGGGGGGAAGTCTATTTCAGAAAGTGTGGAACAGATGTAATTATAATAATTGAAATAAAGTACACAAATGTAATGTGCTTGGCTTGAATCATCTCAAAACCATTGCCCCCGTCCCAGGCTGTGAAAAAAAATGTGCTTCCATGAAATTGATCCCTCCTGCGAAAAAAGTTTGAGGATCGCTGCTTTAGAGTCTTCTAAAAGTTAGAAAGAAAACAGAGACATCTATCTCTTGGCTCCCCTTTGTCTCAGTGGGGCCATGGCGGCCTTCACAGTCATGTTTCTAACCTCCTGTACGACCAGGTCTTTGCCCTCTTCCCTCCAAATGCCAATGGAGGTAACTTGTGGAATTTGTTATTCCAAGAGGTAGGACGGTTGTGCTGTATGAAATGAAGTGTCACTTCCTAAGTCCCCTGTGAGTCGATTGATACTTCCGCTTGCTTGTCTCATAGTCTGCTCAAGCTCAGTTTCAAAACCTGTTTCTCCTCTTGTGGTCCATGTCCCAGCCTAGCTAAAAGAGCCATAGTCTTTGCTGTTACTCAACCCAGAAATCCGGGAATGACTCACTTCTGCCAATCCCACCAGCTACCATATGGTTCTGCTACATTATCTTTGTTTTCCTTTTATGGAATGAGACTTCTCTTGCGTGGCTCCCACACCATTCTCTGGTGCCTTGTTGGTGCTTTCTGTGTATTTGTACTCAGCCCTGTTTCACCTTTTCAATAACAACAAGCCCCTTCACAAAGGCATAAAGATTAAGCAGAATGCCATGGTGGATGTGCACAGATGAGGTGTGTATTCTACAAATGCTTTTTCCATGGACACTCGAGCAAGGCAGACTTTCTGACACTACTGAATTTAGAGTTAAACCTGATATCATTTGAGTCTTCCTGTTCCCAGGGGAATTTTCTTTGCAAATATCACCTAATATTTGTTTCCCCTTCTTTATGATTTTTTAAAAAAAGACCTAACATTTTGTTTCTCATGTATCACATGCAGCTCATCTTATTTTCTATTGTCCTTTAGAATAGCATGAAATTTCGCATACTCCACAAAGACTTCCTAACAAGCGAGGCAATGCTTACTGATCCATCAGGAGTAGTGACATGGTCTAGGCTGAGAGAAACCTTCTCGTGAAAACAGAAGAGCCAACCTCGATCCACCAGGCCTTCACGGTGTGCCCACTGGGCCCAGGTCTACATGTGTGAGCGAGAGATAGTTGCTCAGTCGTGTCTGACTCTTTGGGACCCCGTCGACTATAGTCTGCCATCCTCTGTCCATGGAATTCTCCAGGCAAGAATATGGAGTGGGTTTCCATTTCCTTCTACATGTGTAGACTAGGTTACATTTTCTGGAGACATGAGCACCAGTCAGAAGACAGGAAAAGGGTCTATGTCTACATAACAGAAGGTGCCACCTAACTCATCACTCAGATAAAGGAGATCTGAGTGGAAATATTGGAGTAAAGACTAGGAAACGACCTCAGGGTGAGGGGCAGGGATCACTGAGCTGGTGAGTGGGCTGCAGGGACTCTAGCTCTTTAATGTGTACACTCACAAAGGGGCACGGGCCCAGTAATAATAACAAAATACAGCAGCAGTATTTTGCTTACTCTTCTTCTGAGATGCTCTGACCTCTTCTGAGAACATCATCACACATTTTATCTCCTGTAATCCCTATAACCCAACGAAGTAAGTAGTATTATCACAGCCATTTTATTCATGAAAGGAGCTGGGGCACAGAGAAGTTGAAAGTGCCTGAAGATGTCTGAACTGGGACTCAAACCCAGGCAGTCTGGTTGCAAAGCCTGTGATGTACTCTCGTCTCTCCACACAGAGAGTGAGCCTTACTCACAGAGCGTGACTACTGACTTGGGAGTTAATCTTCTGCCCCCACCTCAAGCAGCTCTTTTTCTCTGCTTGTAAATGTCTGTAATGATACTTGTGTTGTTTGAGCACTCACATGTTTGGTGTTTGGGAGGAATCTCTAGAGGATGTATGGTAGACATGGGGCGTTAGTCTTGGAATGAGCCGCACGTAATGGAACTGGTTTTCTGGAGTCAGTAGAATCCCGGGATGGAAACAAAAATTGGGACCCAGTGAGTCACCAGCACCTACGCTCTTTACCTCAGGAGTTTCTCTCCTAACTAGTCCTGTCCAGCTGGTGACTTGGGGCTGTGTGTTTGATGAATAAGGGGAGGTAGGAGTGAAAGGAAGACATTGGAAATTGACAAGAGCATAGCCTCTTGCTGAGGTTGGTCAGCCAAAGAGAGGTCAGACTTCCCTCTGCTGCCATCCCTCTTGCACAGTCTTAGTGAGCTTTGGCATTATTGGGGGTGCTCCCTCTCTGTGTTTCAGCCTGACAAAATGCCGCCATCAGCCAAGGTCCAGCTCCAGGCTGTTCTCCCCTACAAGGCCCTTCTGGACCCTCAGCCCTCTCCACTTTGCCCTTTCCACTTTGCCCTTTCCAGACCACTTTAGCATATGATCTCATTCAAACAACTCACCGGCATAGTTTTCCTCACACTTGTTGCCCAAGTCTACTTCTCTGTGTCAGTAAGGACGGTACTAGAAGATGGAGGCTCTCCTCACTTTAACATGCTCCTTCAGAGCCCCCACTCTATTGGCCCACTGTCTACTTGTGCGTGGTTCATCGTAACCCACACTGGGGGGTTTTCCCTTTAATGTAGGGGAAATAATAACAAAATACAGCAGCAGTATTTTGCTTACTCTTCTTCTGAGATGCTCTGACCTCTTCTGAGAACATCATCACACATTTTATCTCCTGTAATCCCTATAACCCAACGAAGTAAGTAGTATTATCACAGCCATTTTATTCATGAAAGGAGCTGGGGCACAGAGAAGTTGAAAGTGCCTGAAGATGTCTGAACTGGGACTCAAACCCAGGCAGTCTGGTTGCAAAGCCTGTGATGTACTCTCGTCTCTCCACACAGAGAGTGAGCCTTACTCACAGAGCGTGACTACTGACTTGGGAGTTAATCTTCTGCCCCCACCTCAAGCAGCTCTTTTTCTCTGCTTGTAAATGTCTGTAATGATACTTGTGTTGTTTGAGCACTCACATGTTTGGTGTTTGGGAGGAATCTCTAGAGGATGTATGGTAGACATGGGGCGTTAGTCTTGGAATGAGCCGCACGTAATGGAACTGGTTTTCTGGAGTCAGTAGAATCCCGGGATGGAAACAAAAATTGGGACCCAGTGAGTCACCAGCACCTACGCTCTTTACCTCAGGAGTTTCTCTCCTAACTAGTCCTGTCCAGCTGGTGACTTGGGGCTGTGTGTTTGATGAATAAGGGGAGGTAGGAGTGAAAGGAAGACATTGGAAATTGACAAGAGCATAGCCTCTTGCTGAGGTTGGTCAGCCAAAGAGAGGTCAGACTTCCCTCTGCTGCCATCCCTCTTGCACAGTCTTAGTGAGCTTTGGCATTATTGGGGGTGCTCCCTCTCTGTGTTTCAGCCTGACAAAATGCCGCCATCAGCCAAGGTCCAGCTCCAGGCTGTTCTCCCCTACAAGGCCCTTCTGGACCCTCAGCCCTCTCCACTTTGCCCTTTCCACTTTGCCCTTTCCAGACCACTTTAGCATATGATCTCATTCAAACAACTCACCGGCATAGTTTTCCTCACACTTGTTGCCCAAGTCTACTTCTCTGTGTCAGTAAGGACGGTACTAGAAGATGGAGGCTCTCCTCACTTTAACATGCTCCTTCAGAGCCCCCACTCTATTGGCCCACTGTCTACTTGTGCGTGGTTCATCGTAACCCACACATTTCAGCACAGAGTTTGTAATCTCTGAATTTGGTGGGGAGTAAGACAAAAGGTAAGCTTGCGAGAAAAAAGGTAATTTGCTTTTGAAAAAGAAAGATGCTTCCCTAATAAAGGATAAAATGGCCAAATGGAGGTAGGCTTCGGTCCCTGAGAAAGAGGAAAGGTCACTTATTTAAAAGGTAAATGGTTAGAAATGCAGAGCGCATTTATAGTGTGCTACAAATCCATAAAAAAAGCTTGTACACAGATGTATGCATATTAATCCTGAGTTGGCTATGAAATTTATCTTCATGAGTAAAGAGAAGAGGGATTGTTGATCCTGTTATGATTTTTACCCCCATCCTTCCAAAGAAGACAGGATTAATAGCAGGAGAGATAAATCACAATGTGATTTTTGTATATATGCACAAAGCCAACACAATGAATATTTGATTTTCTCCAACTTCTGCAGGGCTAAATCAATTTGAAGAAATAATGGTAGAGTATTAAGTTATTGGAACGTGTGTAACTATAAAGTTTTGAATACAGTTAACTCACAAGTTATTACAATTTCAGTATAACATCTGTTACCATTGAAATAACAGATGTGTTGTATATTGTGAAACTAAAGGAAATTGGATATGCACACATTTTTCAAAGGAAACCAGACTCCTATTAAGTTGTTTGTGAAACTCAATACTGTAAAAATTATTGCAAGGGTAGGTGGGTGTCTTCAAAAGGAGGTTATATCACAAATAATGCTATTAATAGAATGTCATCCTAACATAGGGCACCAAGACTTCCAAAAAAAGGGGCTCCTGTGTTTCAGCCTGACAAAATGCCGCCATCAGCCAAGGTCCAGCTCCAGGCTGTTCTCCCCTACAAGGCCCTTCTGGACCCTCAGCCCTCTCCACTTTGCCCTTTCCACTTTGCCCTTTCCAGACCACTTTAGCATATGATCTCATTCAAACAACTCACCGGCATAGTTTTCCTCACACTTGTTGCCCAAGTCTACTTCTCTGTGTCAGTAAGGACGGTACTAGAAGATGGAGGCTCTCCTCACTTTAACATGCTCCTTCAGAGCCCCCACTCTATTGGCCCACTGTCTACTTGTGCGTGGTTCATCGTAACCCACACATTTCAGCACAGAGTTTGTAATCTCTGAATTTGGTGGGGAGTAAGACAAAAGGTAAGCTTGCGAGAAAAAAGGTAATTTGCTTTTGAAAAAGAAAGATGCTTCCCTAATAAAGGATAAAATGGCCAAATGGAGGTAGGCTTCGGTCCCTGAGAAAGAGGAAAGGTCACTTATTTAAAAGGTAAATGGTTAGAAATGCAGAGCGCATTTATAGTGTGCTACAAATCCATAAAAAAAGCTTGTACACAGATGTATGCATATTAATCCTGAGTTGGCTATGAAATTTATCTTCATGAGTAAAGAGAAGAGGGATTGTTGATCCTGTTATGATTTTTACCCCCATCCTTCCAAAGAAGACAGGATTAATAGCAGGAGAGATAAATCACAATGTGATTTTTGTATATATGCACAAAGCCAACACAATGAATATTTGATTTTCTCCAACTTCTGCAGGGCTAAATCAATTTGAAGAAATAATGGTAGAGTATTAAGTTATTGGAACGTGTGTAACTATAAAGTTTTGAATACAGTTAACTCACAAGTTATTACAATTTCAGTATAACATCTGTTACCATTGAAATAACAGATGTGTTGTATATTGTGAAACTAAAGGGAAATTGGATATGCACACATTTTTCAAAGGAAACCAGACTCCTATTAAGTTGTTTGTGAAACTCAATACTGTAAAAATTATTGCAAGGGTAGGTGGGGTGTCTTCAAAAGGAGGTTATATCACAAATAATGCTATTAATAGAATGTCATCCTAACATAGGGCACCGAATGTTACATGAACTCCTCCTGCACTTTGCCAAATTACAAAGAAGAGAAATTATCACACTTAAGGATTTAGAAAAATGTAATGCTGCAAAACAGAAAAGTAGCAATCTGTACAAGTGAGCACAGTGTAATGAATGATGATTTCCTAACTCTGCAACCTGCGCTTACTGCCTTTAGTTTTAATCCTTTACTCCAGTAACTATAGTACTAACTCCTGTGCATGGTGAGTTATGTTCACCATTCTTTACAGCAATCATATTTTTTGAACCCAGAGTTAAGACTTGTTCTTTAATGAGACTACATGGATGTGCAGGAATGAAGGAAGGAGAGATTTGGCACTGAGATTTTTCTTGTAAAATCCAGAATATATGGTCACTTTTCCTGTGTTGCCCAGCAAGTGCTGGCCTTAAAGCAGTGACTCAGAAACTGTTTTCTCATGGGTCTAAATTGCACCTTGCTCCTCACCCAGTACCACCCTTGAGGCACCTCTGTGAGTTTTCTGATCACATTACTGTGATTAAATGATTGGTGGCATTCAGCTCATATTTTGTCTAGAGTCTGAAAGCTATTGCTACAGTTTTGTTTTCTTTCTCCACCTGTCCACAATAGCATGTTTCTTTTATGAAAGGTTTGGGGAGACAAATCCCACTGTATTATTATTTATCAAGTGTTATGGTCAGCAAAGAATCTACCAGAAATGTGAGGCTGGAGGTAGGGGGGAGGTCTAATTAAGCATGACTTGGTCTGGTTTTCAATTCTCCCACCATTGACAGCTCGCTCCTAGAAGAAAGAGGTCCCAGTTGGTCTCCACCGCAAAAAGGTTTCTAATAAAATATTCAAGATAGCTGAGGACCTTTAGAATGGGTAATTCTATTCAGCACACACTATGATCTTCCTGCTGGTTGTGGGCTCTAGACCAATACCCAGGAGCTTCTCTTGGAGTGCCTGACTGCTATGCATTATGTTAGCGTATTCTGTGAAAAGTCAATTTACTTGGAGTCAGAGACACCATATTTTAACTTGGAGACTCAAATTGTCCCCGGGGTTTCGTTTTCTGCCATGATTAAGTCCTTTCTGTTCTGCAAATCCTAGATTTATTTTTAACTGCTTCAATGCTGCATTGTTAAAAGGCTCACGAATGGTTAAAAAAGAAAGAGAAAAAAAATGCAGAAAAAAATCTAGGACTCAGGAAGAATGCTCTGATAAAGTGCAGACTTTCATTAAATAATGCCTGTAGTGAGTTTGCCTGCCGTTGGCTTTGCCTCTGGTTCTGAGAGCCTGCCTAACCAGGCCTAGGACTTAATGAGATGGCTCCCTTCAGTGTCTTAGACACTTAGCTCTCAAAAATCTCTGTCTACAAACCAATTTTTCCCCATCCCTTACAAAATGAGCAGGAGAAATTGAATGTGTGGGTTGAAATCCCTGTTAATCAATTGGACGATTCCCCTTGGATTGTGGTTGAAGAGCAAGTTTTCATTATCTCTAATAATTAGCATCATCTTTCTTGAAATTAGCTGAATGGGCTGACACAGTAATCTGTGGTGGATATGTCATGTGTCTTTCCATTATTAACTTTTCTGGGAGGAGGGACGAGTGAGAAGGGGAAAAAAACAGACTCTGGGAATTTTGTTTTTCTTGTCTTGGTGGCATTTAACATGAGCATGTGGTGGGTGGGGTCTATTTTCTACACACTCCAGAAGTGTAATGGGCATGAGCTTTGGGGACATAATCAACAAGTTGAGTCCTGTTCCTTCAATTTACTTGCTGAGTAAAACTGGCCGAGTTGCTTCCCTCCCTAAGTCCACATTTCTTCCTCTGTAAATGGAGATAATAATAATGCCTTCCTTATAAGGCGACTGTAAAGATTAAATGAGAGACTGCACATAAAGCACGTAAGAATTTACTGGCACTTAGTAAATACCCAATACATTGTAGCTACTGTTACTGCAGCTTTATTACTTTAGGCAGCTGTCATATTAAATGGAAGTTCTTTTTATTCATCAGATATTGATGCATTCACTTAACCACGATGCTGAAGGCTCCTGATGGGGCCGTGAGAGGCATAGAGAGACACATTTCCTGCTCTTGGAGGGGGATCAGATGTGGTCAGAAATGATCCTGGCGGAAGGTGAGAGGAGATGAGTGTCCTTGAAGATGAACGGGGCAGTGTCTGGTGCAGTGGTGCTGACGAGTCCCCTCAAGTGGCTGATGGCAGCAGTTACGGGACAGGCCCATAGTGTGATTCTGGCTGTGGTTCCTGGTGGCAGACCCCCCCAGGCCTAGCTTGGTTTTCGAGGCTGCTGTGGAATGCACGTTTGTGTTCTGACCCCCAGATTTCATATGTTGAAGCCATACACCTCAATGACAGTCTTTGGGGGCATTTTTGAAAATTGTGCTCCAATTTTCCCCAGTGCTCCTTACCAAGACACTTAGCTCTCAAAATCTCTGTCTACAAACCAATTTTTCCCCATCCCTTACAAAATGAGCAGGAGAAATTGAATGTGTGGGTTGAAATCCCTGTTAATCAATTGGACGATTCCCCTTGGATTGTGGTTGAAGAGCAAGTTTTCATTATCTCTAATAATTAGCATCATCTTTCTTGAAATTAGCTGAATGGGCTGACACAGTAATCTGTGGTGGATATGTCATGTGTCTTTCCATTATTAACTTTTCTGGGAGGAGGGACGAGTGAGAAGGGAAAGAAACAGACTCTGGGAATTTTGTTTTTCTTGTCTTGGTGGCATTTAACATGAGCATGTGGTGGGTGGGGTCTATTTTCTACACACTCCAGAAGTGTAATGGGCATGAGCTTTGGGGACATAATCAACAAGTTGAGTCCTGTTCCTTCAATTTACTTGCTGAGTAAAACTGGCCGAGTTGCTTCCCTCCCTAAGTCCACATTTCTTCCTCTGTAAATGGAGATAATAATAATGCCTTCCTTATAAGGCGACTGTAAAGATTAAATGAGAGACTGCACATAAAGCACGTAAGAATTTACTGGCACTTAGTAAATACCCAATACATTGTAGCTACTGTTACTGCAGCTTTATTACTTTAGGCAGCTGTCATATTAAATGGAAGTTCTTTTTATTCATCAGATATTGATGCATTCACTTAACCACGATGCTGAAGGCTCCTGATGGGGCCGTGAGAGGCATAGAGAGACACATTTCCTGCTCTTGGAGGGGGATCAGATGTGGTCAGAAATGATCCTGGCGGAAGGTGAGAGGAGATGAGTGTCCTTGAAGATGAACGGGGCAGTGTCTGGTGCAGTGGTGCTGACGAGTCCCCTCAAGTGGCTGATGGCAGCAGTTACGGGACAGGCCCATAGTGTGATTCTGGCTGTGGTTCCTGGTGGCAGACCCCCCCAGGCCTAGCTTGGTTTTCGAGGCTGCTGTGGAATGCACGTTTGTGTTCTGACCCCCAGATTTCATATGTTGAAGCCATACACCTCAATGACAGTCTTTGGAGGTGGGGCCTTTTGGGATTATTTAGGTTTAGATTCATTCACGAGAGGGTAGCCTCTCTGATGGCCTTCACTTCAGTTCAGTGGCTTACTGGTGTTTGATTCTTTGTGACCCAGAGGACTGTAGCACACAAGGCTTCCCTGAGGGCCTTAGTGCCCTTCTAATAGGAAGACAAGAGAGGTCCCCTGACTCTGCCACATAAGGGCACAGCAAGAGGGTGGCTGTTTGCAAGCCAGGGCTGGGTTCTTACCGGGAACCAAATCGGCAGGCATCTTGGTCTTGGACCTTCCAGTACCTAGAGCCATGAGAAATGAATCCTTCTTGTTGAAGCCACCCAGTCCATGGAACACAGTATCAGCCCAGGCTGAGACAGAAGGCTTCCTTTTCACAGATCTCTTTTATTTCAATTGGCTGCGGTCCATCTGCCACTTGCCACTAAGCAGCTGTCCAGTGTGCCTATCCATGGTGGGATCTGCATTCTCACTGAGGCACGGCCTGGGTCGCCAGTCTTCTCTGCCTGCTTTCTTCTTTCTCATCCTGCTTTGATAGGCTATTTCCTACAAGGCTCCTTCATTCATCTTCCAGAGTGAAAGAATCTGAATGGCCTAGTTAATTACCACAGGGCACAGTGTGGCAGCAGCCCTCCCCAGTGGACTGAAGTCAGCCTGGCGATGGGGCCATCTCTGGTTTAGTTCAGAGTACAGGCATCCTCAAGGCAAAGCTTGAGGCGTCTTCCCTCTGTGGGGGGCACACAGAGGGCATGTCCCTTGAACAGAGCTGGTGAGTGTGGTAGGCACCATGATTGATGTTTCTAGGACAGTTTTTTACTGTGTGACATCAAGTGAGGCTCTAGATCCTCACTAGGATGGAGTAACTGGAGGGGTTTATCAGGGAGAGTTGCTAACTCCACCCTTTCCTCCACTGTCACTGTTTCTCATGGCTTTTCCAGACTTCATGCTTCCAGCAGTGTTCCCACAAAATATTAGACATTCTGCTACTGCAACGTTTTTTAGTATTCTATTTATGTTATTTCTGTCTCTTTTCTGTGAATGCCTTAAGGTCACGAACCAGCTTATCATCACAAAGCCTAGTGTGGAGGTGGATCCGTCAAGCTCTTGTGGGTTAGGGTGTGGATAGCTATTGCAGTCAATAGACTTCCAGTTACAGTGATTCCGACAGACAGTGTGGTTGGAAGTCTGTTCCCTCCTTACATGAGGGCCACCTGGGGGTTCCTGATTCGTGGGTGGTCCTCCGGCAGTCAGGGATCAGGACCGTCTATGAAATGGCTTCACTGCTTCAGCATGTGGCTTTCCAGAGCTCCACGCTTATCTGCCTTGAACTAGGGGGAGGGTCCTACGTGCAGTGTTTCGTAAGCGAGGACCGGAAGTAGCGCATTTCACTCTGGTTGACATTCCACTGGTTAGAGCTTGCTGCGTGGCCACCCTTAAATGCAAGTGATTGGGAAGAACAAGACAAAGCCCCAGAAAAAAAAAATGCAAGTGATTGAGAACTGCCGTCTTGCTGTGGAGTGAGGAGAAAGAGGAAATGATTAGGCCTGTGGCCGGCTAACCTTCTTCTGAGTCTTGAGCTGACCCATGAAAAAAGAGAAGGATCAGAATGGACAGAGATGAGGGATGGCACCTCAGAGAGCAGTGGACTTGAAGCCTAGACTATGGAGAGGGCTGGCAACAAGGAGCTCAGAGTGCCAGGTTAACACTCATCCTGTAGTCCCTAGTCCGAGATTTCAGGAACTCAAATGAAGGTGCTCAGGCAGGCCCCGGAGTGCCAGGTTCAGATCTCGGCTCAGACACTTACCAGCTGTGCTATCTGGCTTATGCTCGCTGTGCTTCACTTCCTTATCTGTGAAATAGGGATAGATACAGTTTCTGCTCCATACCTGTATTGAAAATATTGAATGGGTTAATACCTGTAAAGGATATGGGCGAGTTTTTGGCATATAATAAGGAGCTAACAAATGTTACTACATTCACTCTTTCTATGTATATGAAATGTATTGTGTGTGTGTTTGTGTGTGTGTGTGTGTGTAATTATAAACACCATGAGGACATAGGTAAAGAAATATGGGGTAAAGGAGAGAGAAGGGAGGGTGGTCAAGGGGTTTGACTTCAGCTTTGTGTTGATATTTTGGTCACTAACTAATAACGCCACACTCACTCACTCTTAACCTTAGTACGTGAGACAGTGTTTTCGATTGCTTGTCCGTCAAGCTCTTGTGGGTTAGGGTGTGGATAGCTATTGCAGTCAATAGACTTCCAGTTACAGTGATTCCGACAGACAGTGTGGTTGGAAGTCTGTTCCCTCCTTACATGAGGGCCACCTGGGGGTTCCTGATTCGTGGGTGGTCCTCCGGCAGTCAGGGATCAGGACCGTCTATGAAATGGCTTCACTGCTTCAGCATGTGGCTTTCCAGAGCTCCACGCTTATCTGCCTTGAACTAGGGGGAGGGTCCTACGTGCAGTGTTTCGTAAGCGAGGACCGGAAGTAGCGCATTTCACTCTGGTTGACATTCCACTGGTTAGAGCTTGCTGCGTGGCCACCCTTAAATGCAAGTGATTGGGAAGAACAAGACAAAGCCCCAGAAAAAAAAAATGCAAGTGATTGAGAACTGCCGTCTTGCTGTGGAGTGAGGAGAAAGAGGAAATGATTAGGCCTGTGGCCGGCTAACCTTCTTCTGAGTCTTGAGCTGACCCATGAAAAAAGAGAAGGATCAGAATGGACAGAGATGAGGGATGGCACCTCAGAGAGCAGTGGACTTGAAGCCTAGACTATGGAGAGGGCTGGCAACAAGGAGCTCAGAGTGCCAGGTTAACACTCATCCTGTAGTCCCTAGTCCGAGATTTCAGGAACTCAAATGAAGGTGCTCAGGCAGGCCCCGGAGTGCCAGGTTCAGATCTCGGCTCAGACACTTACCAGCTGTGCTATCTGGCTTATGCTCGCTGTGCTTCACTTCCTTATCTGTGAAATAGGGATAGATACAGTTTCTGCTCCATACCTGTATTGAAAATATTGAATGGGTTAATACCTGTAAAGGATATGGGCGAGTTTTTGGCATATAATAAGGAGCTAACAAATGTTACTACATTCACTCTTTCTATGTATATGAAATGTATTGTGTGTGTGTTTGTGTGTGTGTGTGTGTGTGTAATTATAAACACCATGAGGACATAGGTAAAGAAATATGGGGTAAAGGAGAGAGAAGGGAGGGTGGTCAAGGGGTTTGACTTCAGCTTTGTGTTGATATTTTGGTCACTAACTAATAACGCCACACTCACTCACTCTTAACCTTAGTACGTGAGACAGTGTTTTCTTCTGATTGCCTTTGCCATCCTACTGATTATCAGCTGGTTCTTCCGTGACATTTGGTCATACACTTGGTATTTTGTGTTATGACATAAATCTCTTCTCTCTCCCACCTTTTGTCTAAAGTTTGGCTAGTTCATACAAGGGCTATAATGACACTCATTAGTATTGGAAGGACCCAGCTGCTGCTGGCTTCCTTAGAGCAAAGCCCCACTCACACCAGCCTTTATTCCAGTGGGGTGTGCTGCCCATTAATGCAAGGTCATTGCCAGTTCCTGCTCTCATTTCCCCATGCCTTTCTGTGCCCCTCTGATTGCCCGTCCTCTTGCCCAGCAGGCTGTGTTCCATGGTCAAAGGCCACCTCCCATCCACACTCTCACTTGGGTTGTAAGTTTTGGGGGTCCTTTGGCACCATCCCCAAACCAGCAGCTGCCCCGAGTGACGGCTCTGGGACCAGGAGCCAGGAGGGGCAGAGCAGCAGCAATGGGTATTGGGCACTGGCATTTGATGAACTACCTCTCCGCATTCTTGCTTCACAGAGAGACCCAGTGGAGCGGGTTTGCCAAGTTCTCAAAGAAGAAAACACTGTGTTTCCACTCGACTTCACATTTCGGAAGTAAACTTGCCGGGCAACTTCTTCCATGAGGCTCATGTAACTTTAATGCCTTGTCCTGGCATTGTTTCCTGGCCCAGCCGGTCCTGGCCCCTCTGCGTGGCCTCCTGGAGAACAGGATTTGTTCCGTGCCTCGAGGGCATGCCGTCCCAGGTCAGCAGATGGCCTTCTGATGACTGTTTCCAGCCTGTCTTATCTGACCATTCCTTCACTGTATGAACAGCTGTTTCCTTCACTTCAGAGCTGCCCAACCGGATTGGTGATTTTTCTTCTGGCCTTTTGTTTGCACAGAACATAAATCTTTCTCTTTTTCTGACCTGGCCTGCAGTTCTATCCACCTGTGCCCGCCTGGAGCAATATATAACTCTCACCAGGTTCTGTTTTCCTTTCAGCCTATAAACCAAACTTTCTTCTTTCTTTTACCCACCCCACCTCTTCAGGGCTGATTCAGCACTCTCTTAGCACCAGTTAACACTTAACCACAAAAAAAGACATTACTTTATGGGCTGACCTGAACTGGAAACTTCCAACAGAATGAGATATGCAATAGAAATCTCAGTCCCATTGGCCTCCTTTCTCTCTTTCTTAGAGTCTGAGGAGACTTAATTTACCCAGAGTCCAAAGTTTGGCTAGTTCATACAAGGGCTATAATGACACTCATTAGTATTGGAAGGACCCAGCTGCTGCTGGCTTCCTTAGAGCAAAGCCCCACTCACACCAGCCTTTATTCCAGTGGGGTGTGCTGCCCATTAATGCAAGGTCATTGCCAGTTCCTGCTCTCATTTCCCCATGCCTTTCTGTGCCCCTCTGATTGCCCGTCCTCTTGCCCAGCAGGCTGTGTTCCATGGTCAAAGGCCACCTCCCATCCACACTCTCACTTGGGTTGTAAGTTTTGGGGGTCCTTTGGCACCATCCCCAAACCAGCAGCTGCCCGAGTGACGGCTCTGGGACCAGGAGCCAGGAGGGGCAGAGCAGCAGCAATGGGTATTGGGCACTGGCATTTGATGAACTACCTCTCCGCATTCTTGCTTCACAGAGAGACCCAGTGGAGCGGGTTTGCCAAGTTCTCAAAGAAGAAAACACTGTGTTTCCACTCGACTTCACATTTCGGAAGTAAACTTGCCGGGCAACTTCTTCCATGAGGCTCATGTAACTTTAATGCCTTGTCCTGGCATTGTTTCCTGGCCCAGCCGGTCCTGGCCCCTCTGCGTGGCCTCCTGGAGAACAGGATTTGTTCCGTGCCTCGAGGGCATGCCGTCCCAGGTCAGCAGATGGCCTTCTGATGACTGTTTCCAGCCTGTCTTATCTGACCATTCCTTCACTGTATGAACAGCTGTTTCCTTCACTTCAGAGCTGCCCAACCGGATTGGTGATTTTTCTTCTGGCCTTTTGTTTGCACAGAACATAAATCTTTCTCTTTTTCTGACCTGGCCTGCAGTTCTATCCACCTGTGCCCGCCTGGAGCAATATATAACTCTCACCAGGTTCTGTTTTCCTTTCAGCCTATAAACCAAACTTTCTTCTTTCTTTTACCCACCCCACCTCTTCAGGGCTGATTCAGCACTCTCTTAGCACCAGTTAACACTTAACCACAAAAAAAGACATTACTTTATGGGGCTGACCTGAACTGGAAACTTCCAACAGAATGAGATATGCAATAGAAATCTCAGTCCCATTGGCCTCCTTTCTCTCTCTTTCTTAGAGTCTGAGGAGACTTAATTTACACCAGGTTAGTAGCAACTGTGTTAATTGAAAATGAGTTAATTAAATAACTTGGTACTTTGAGCTGTCAAAATACAGCGAGTCAGTTGAATCAATCCAGTTTAATGTTTAACAATGATCCCCCAAATCAGATATGAATGTAAGAAGAAAGGAAAGGAACTATGTTCCTAAGAGGCACTCTTGTGGAGTCTGGATTATTACAAGGCAAATGCTGTTGACTTTCCTAATGGCTGAAACTGCTTCAGTGGTACTTGGTTTGCGACTTTTATTTGGGTTTTCTGGAATAGAGAAGACCCCCTCAGCACATTTTCCTGTTGTCTTCTTTTTACTGAAGGTGTGAAATGCTCTCAAAATGTTCTTTCTCACCTCCAGTTGAGAACCAAGAAAGTGAAGGATTCATGTTGTAGCAACAGGCTGGTCAGAAAGAGGGGACTGAGCTATGGTTACAGTCAACTTTGCAGTGAAATGAATGAGATCCTCTGCCACATGAGGATCTAGAATGTACCAGCCATACAATCACTCATGTAACTGTTCATGGATGGCCACTGGTTGGGAAAGCTTGTTTGTCTTTCTATGTCTTAACGATGTTAGTTCATGAGTTTTTAAAAGTAGATCACACACACTCTCTCTTCCTAGTTTTTACTTTGCAGCTGCAAGATTTGGTGGGTAATTAAAAATCTAAGTATCTAAATGAGAACTTAAATAACAAGCTCTCACGTAGATACTTAGGTAGGTAGCATGAGAGATGCCTTCAGTTGACTTAGGCTGAACTGACAGACCAGCACGCATCTTGGGTAGACAATTCTGACAATTCATCTGTTTGGCAGGTCTCTTCACCTCAGAGAACTGGTGTGTTAAATCCACCCCACTTGAATTAACTAATCATCCCATTTCTTTGGCAGAGCAGGATAGCAGTGTATGGCATTTGTGTGACGGCTTTTGGGCTTCCCAGTCAGTAGTAAAGAATCCGCTTGCTAGTATAGGAGACATAGGTGATGCAGGTTCAATCCCTGGGTTGGGGAGATCCCTTAGAGGATGGCATGGGGAGATTCCATTCCAGTATTCTTGCCTGGAAAATCCCATGGACGGAGTAGCCTGGTGGTCTACAGTCCACAGGGCTGCCAAGAGTCATCATACACATCATACCCTATGAAGCTGGTCCTCTTATGATTTCATTTTATAGACAAACAAGCTGAGGCTCTACCCTCTCTAAATGGTGGGGTTTTGATCTGTCTGCATGGTCTGATTCTCAAACCTGCATTTTCAAAGTTGCTATTTAGCCAACTCAGTCATATTTCAAAAAGAAATGCATGAACTTCTCATGCTGTTTGATGTCTCTGATAGCTACAAAATGAACTGCAAGTTAAATAAAACCCACATTTTCTGCTCTGAACTGTTGGTATCCAGGGATTTTCCTGTTGTCTTCTTTTTACTGAAGGTGTGAAATGCTCTCAAAATGTTCTTTCTCACCTCCAGTTGAGAACCAAGAAAGTGAAGGATTCATGTTGTAGCAACAGGCTGGTCAGAAAGAGGGGACTGAGCTATGGTTACAGTCAACTTTGCAGTGAAATGAATGAGATCCTCTGCCACATGAGGATCTAGAATGTACCAGCCATACAATCACTCATGTAACTGTTCATGGATGGCCACTGGTTGGGAAAGCTTGTTTGTCTTTCTATGTCTTAACGATGTTAGTTCATGAGTTTTTAAAAGTAGATCACACACACTCTCTCTTCCTAGTTTTTACTTTGCAGCTGCAAGATTTGGTGGGTAATTAAAAATCTAAGTATCTAAATGAGAACTTAAATAACAAGCTCTCACGTAGATACTTAGGTAGGTAGCATGAGAGATGCCTTCAGTTGACTTAGGCTGAACTGACAGACCAGCACGCATCTTGGGTAGACAATTCTGACAATTCATCTGTTTGGCAGGTCTCTTCACCTCAGAGAACTGGTGTGTTAAATCCACCCCACTTGAATTAACTAATCATCCCATTTCTTTGGCAGAGCAGGATAGCAGTGTATGGCATTTGTGTGACGGCTTTTGGGCTTCCCAGTCAGTAGTAAAGAATCCGCTTGCTAGTATAGGAGACATAGGTGATGCAGGTTCAATCCCTGGGTTGGGGAGATCCCTTAGAGGATGGCATGGGGAGATTCCATTCCAGTATTCTTGCCTGGAAAATCCCATGGACGGAGTAGCCTGGTGGTCTACAGTCCACAGGGCTGCCAAGAGTCATCATACACATCATACCCTATGAAGCTGGTCCTCTTATGATTTCATTTTATAGACAAACAAGCTGAGGCTCTACCCTCTCTAAATGGTGGGGTTTTGATCTGTCTGCATGGTCTGATTCTCAAACCTGCATTTTCAAAGTTGCTATTTAGCCAACTCAGTCATATTTCAAAAAGAAATGCATGAACTTCTCATGCTGTTTGATGTCTCTGATAGCTACAAAATGAACTGCAAGTTAAATATACAATATGTTGCTCAACATTTTCTGCTCTGAACTTCTGGATTTGGTATCCAGGGGATGCCAGGACAGATGCCCTCCTGAATTTGTTCAAGAGGGCTTTCCATGGGTGTTGACCATCCACAAACACCTTTTAGAAGAGCTCCTGGGAATGCACCTTCTCTAGCAAGTTCTATATCACTAAAGAAATGTCTGAGTGTACATAGAAACAGTTTGTATAAGAATCTCTTTTGTGAAGCAGAGTAGAAACTTGAAGTGTAGCTTCCCCATCACAGCAGAGGTGTGGGGCTCAGCTTTTGGGGGTATCCTAAGAACCAGCCCATGCAGAAGAAAGCTGAGCTGAGCCGGTAGATGACAGGGCACAAAATTTTTATAATTAAAAAAAATATTTATTTTGCTTATCTGACTGCATAGGGTCTTTTTTTTTTTTTTTTAAAGATTTATTTATTTATTTATTTTGGGCGGGGGTCGTGTTGGGGAGGGAGGGGAGCGGGCGGGCCACTTCTATTGGTCTTTCATTTCTCTGTTTTCATCCGTCTTTGTTCTTTGGCTCCTGTGGGCCTCCCATCATGGTGGCGTCAGTTGTCGCAGAGCACCGGCTCTGGGCGCATGCACTCCAGAGCTCCGGCTCGGTGATTGGACACATCAGTCCAGCCGCTCCTCAGCACGTGGGATCTTCCCAGGCCAGGGATCGAACTGGCGCCCCTTGCACTGCAAGGCGGTGTCCTTACTCACTGGACCACCAGGGGAAGCCCCTGCATAGGGTCTTAGTCGTGACATGTCGAATCTAGTTCCCAGACCAGGGGTTGAACCCAGGTCCCCTGCACTGGGAGCATAGAACCTTAGCCACTGGACCACCAGCTAAGTCCTAAGAACTTTTTTTTTTTTTTCCTAAATGATCTTGACACTTGTTTTAGAAAATAATGAAGACCTATGGTTTAAAAAGTAAGCAGTGTGGAAACAATTATTAAACCAGGTCTTAAATCCCAGTTTATGTTTTCATCTGTTTGTTTTTAGGAATAGGGTAGCAAAGCTCTGTCTATTTGTTCCTGCTTTATTCGTTCTTTAGAAGCTGTGGCTTCACCATATTTCAAAAAGAAATGCATACTGCTTAGCAGTTAAAGTAATACAATATGTTGCTCAACCTTTTCTGCTCTGAACTTCTGGATTTGGTATCCAGGGGATGCCAGGACAGATGCCCTCCTGAATTTGTTCAAGAGGGCTTTCCATGGGTGTTGACCATCCACAAACACCTTTTAGAAGAGCTCCTGGGAATGCACCTTCTCTAGCAAGTTCTATATCACTAAAGAAATGTCTGAGTGTACATAGAAACAGTTTGTATAAGAATCTCTTTTGTGAAGCAGAGTAGAAACTTGAAGTGTAGCTTCCCCATCACAGCAGAGGTGTGGGGCTCAGCTTTTGGGGGTATCCTAAGAACCAGCCCATGCAGAAGAAAGCTGAGCTGAGCCGGTAGATGACAGGGCACAAAATTTTTATAATTAAAAAAAATATTTATTTTGCTTATCTGACTGCATAGGGTCTTTTTTTTTTTTTTTTAAAGATTTATTTATTTATTTATTTTGGGCGGGGGTCGTGTTGGGGAGGGAGGGGAGCGGGCGGGCCACTTCTATTGGTCTTTCATTTCTCTGTTTTCATCCGTCTTTGTTCTTTGGCTCCTGTGGGCCTCCCATCATGGTGGCGTCAGTTGTCGCAGAGCACCGGCTCTGGGCGCATGCACTCCAGAGCTCCGGCTCGGTGATTGGACACATCAGTCCAGCCGCTCCTCAGCACGTGGGATCTTCCCAGGCCAGGGATCGAACTGGCGCCCCTTGCACTGCAAGGCGGTGTCCTTACTCACTGGACCACCAGGGGAAGCCCCTGCATAGGGTCTTAGTCGTGACATGTCGAATCTAGTTCCCAGACCAGGGGTTGAACCCAGGTCCCCTGCACTGGGAGCATAGAACCTTAGCCACTGGACCACCAGCTAAGTCCTAAGAACTTTTTTTTTTTTTTCCTAAATGATCTTGACACTTGTTTTAGAAAATAATGAAGACCTATGGTTTAAAAAGTAAGCAGTGTGGAAACAATTATTAAACCAGGTCTTAAATCCCAGTTTATGTTTTCATCTGTTTGTTTTTAGGAATAGGGTAGCAAAGCTCTGTCTATTTGTTCCTGCTTTATTCGTTCTTTAGATGTCTTCACCCAAATTTTACCTGCTCATTGGTAAAGATTCAGCAGGAACCGTCACAGCCCAGGCAGGCTGTCCAACTCAGGTGAGAATATTGTAATAATTAGCTTTTGATTTTGAAGCTGCACCAATTTAATAAGGAAGAACCCACAGAGAGCTGACGCAACCTCCCCGTGTCCCTTTCACGGCTCCATTTTCCCTGGGCTTACCACCAGCCCTGTTAATAAACATGAACTTGTGAAAGAAAAAGCTACATAAAGTTTTATACTTCTCAAATTCTGGTTTTCTTTTTAAGTTGCAAACTCAAGCCTGATTGTACTGTACTCCAACCAAAAGACCCCCTCAGGCAAGAAGCACTTTCTGGGAAGCTATTTATAAGGTTTAAATTATCCATATTAACATACTTAAGATTCACCAGTGTGGTTTCTAGATGCCAGATCCAATCCACGGTGATGTCTCAGCATTTGGATAGATAGTTGACTGCATAGACTTTCTCAGGAGAAACACGCAAAGCGGAACCACAGGGCTAGAAGACCCCTGGAGGAGTTAACTAATCTATCCCCCTGCCTCTGGCAGGACCAAAAGCAAAACCCATTTAGGTATCAGCACAGGCCTATATGCCTGTTTTGTTTGCAAAACCTGATTGGTTCCATCTCTTTCCATTTTTTTCAAGTGAAAGCTGTAGGCAAAATATAAGAGAAAAAATTGCTCAGTATATATAGACACACATGTTTATAGCCAACCCTTGATCATTAAGTATTTATTGGAAATCTCCTGTATTAAAAGGACAGCATTAGGCCAAGAGAGTTAACTCAGGATAGGCAAAAATACAGCATATGCTCACAGGCACTAACAGTTTAGTTGGGAAGACATGCCATACAACATGACAGCAGTGGATTGTGTTGACATAAGAAAGAGAGACCTAATATGTACCAGCACAGACAATTCTAATCACATTTACTTGGACTTCTAGTTCTTTTATACTCTCATGTCCTGGAAATTCAGTCATAGCATTTTGAAATGATAAAAACTTGATTTTTCAGGAGGTTGAAGACATCCCACTTTTCTGTCCTGAATTTTTGCCCAGAAACGTTTCTGTTCCCCTCTGTTCCCACACCACTACTTGAAATTAGTAGTGTCACCAGTTGGGCTTATATGAGAGACCCAGTGAAGCAGGACCAACATTTCCATGTAAGGTTTGGTTCCTGGTATTCCTTTGGGCTAAGGGGAGGATTTTCGACTGGCCGGAAATGGTTAATAGTTTCTTTCACTCCTGTCTTTTGTGGGATCAGTAGCCTCTTACTTGGGTCAGAAAGCATGGAATTAGACAGCTGGGTAGAAAACTCACCTTCCATTACTTCAGGCACTCATTCCCTGGGCTGTTCTGGGCTAGACTTGGCAGCTACAGAGATACCTTATTTGTGAAGAGTGCACAATAGATATGTAATCATGATGTGGTGGCAGAGGTCAATAATCGAGGCAGGTACCAGGTGTGCTGTGGGACCCAGGATGCATGAGGATCATCTCAGCATGGGGCCTGCAGAATGTTTCATAAATTGCATCACTTTTAAACTGAGTGATAGAGGATAGCAGATTTCATCAGCTGGAGAAGGTGCAAGAATTGTTCTAGGCAGAAGGAGCATTCTGTACAAGGTGGTGGTCCTGCAACATGGCGTGGGACAGAGAATGACAAGAAGAAGACCTGTGGTACGGGGTGAGGGTGGAGGCTGGAACTGCAGTTTGGTGACCCCATTACAAAGGGTCTTCAGAAAGCTTGGTTTGGAAGTTTGGATCTGTTCCAGAGAGAGGGATGGGGACAAGGAATGGAATTAGGTAAAGCTCTTGGACAAGAAAGGACAGGTCTAGGTTCATGCTTTTAGGATGATCACTCCAGCAGCCAGTGAGTGTGGGGAATATTGAGGTGGAAATAGCCCCAAAGAGCGAGACAGGCTTGGAGGTCATGGTGGTAGTCTAGGTGAGAGGAGGTGAGGGCTGAGCCAAGGTAGAGAGGGAGAGTGTGGCCTCAGGAGATGGGGCATCATCAGAGATGACAGGGTTTAGAGACTGGATCTTGTCGGCAAAGGAGAGAAAAAGCCAGGAAAGTGCTCAGTTTCTCTCCAGATGAATGGGGGGAAATGTGACATGAAAAGAGGAGCAAGTCTGGATGGGATAGGTGTAGAGCCAATGTGGACGTGTTGTTGTAGTGATATTCGTGGGGCAAGTGGTTGGCATTGTTTATTTCAGTTGAACATATAGGATTACAGAGCTGAGGAGTGGCATAGGTGGACAGGACAGAATCTGGTTCTCCTGGTGTTACTTGGAAGCCCCTGGAAAAGGAGGAAGAGGAGCCTCTCGTGACAAATCACTAAGCCTACGGGTGCCATCGTGTCTGCCAGAGAGCTTGTGCTGAGGTTGCTGGTGGAGGTCTTTCTCTGCAGCACAGCATGAGGCGATTAAAGCAGAGATATCATAGAGAAGACACCCAAGTTCACTACAAAATTTTGCAAACGGGGCACTGTTCTTCTGAGAAGGGAACCGAGTTTGTGGACTGTTGTAACTGTTGGCTCGGATTCAGGGCATCTGGGTTGTAAAGATTTGAGTCAGTCCGTCAGGTCTCCAACACAGTGTGGTCGCTTCTGCTGGTTGCAGTGGTGGTGGACCTTGGGATCAGGCACGGTCGTCTACCATCTCCTTTGTGTGGTGTAATGGCTGTCCCAGATGCTGAACTAGGCCTGGTGATCTAAAACAACTGTGCAGGGTAAAGCCATGATTACAGTCATCGTGGCTGTTCAGGGGGTGCGGGAAGGAGCATTCTGTACAAGGTGGTGGTCCTGCAACATGGCGTGGGACAGAGAATGACAAGAAGAAGACCTGTGGTACGGGGTGAGGGTGGAGGCTGGAACTGCAGTTTGGTGACCCCATTACAAAGGGTCTTCAGAAAGCTTGGTTTGGAAGTTTGGATCTGTTCCAGAGAGAGGGATGGGGACAAGGAATGGAATTAGGTAAAGCTCTTGGACAAGAAAGGACAGGTCTAGGTTCATGCTTTTAGGATGATCACTCCAGCAGCCAGTGAGTGTGGGGAATATTGAGGTGGAAATAGCCCCAAAGAGCGAGACAGGCTTGGAGGTCATGGTGGTAGTCTAGGTGAGAGGAGGTGAGGGCTGAGCCAAGGTAGAGAGGGAGAGTGTGGCCTCAGGAGATGGGGCATCATCAGAGATGACAGGGTTTAGAGACTGGATCTTGTCGGCAAAGGAGAGAAAAAGCCAGGAAAGTGCTCAGTTTCTCTCCAGATGAATGGGGGGAAATGTGACATGAAAAGAGGAGCAAGTCTGGATGGGATAGGTGTAGAGCCAATGTGGACGTGTTGTTGTAGTGATATTCGTGGGGCAAGTGGTTGGCATTGTTTATTTCAGTTGAACATATAGGATTACAGAGCTGAGGAGTGGCATAGGTGGACAGGACAGAATCTGGTTCTCCTGGTGTTACTTGGAAGCCCCTGGAAAAGGAGGAAGAGGAGCCTCTCGTGACAAATCACTAAGCCTACGGGTGCCATCGTGTCTGCCAGAGAGCTTGTGCTGAGGTTGCTGGTGGAGGTCTTTCTCTGCAGCACAGCATGAGGCGATTAAAGCAGAGATATCATAGAGAAGACACCCAAGTTCACTACAAAATTTTGCAAACGGGGCACTGTTCTTCTGAGAAGGGAACCGAGTTTGTGGACTGTTGTAACTGTTGGCTCGGATTCAGGGCATCTGGGTTGTAAAGATTTGAGTCAGTCCGTCAGGTCTCCAACACAGTGTGGTCGCTTCTGCTGGTTGCAGTGGTGGTGGACCTTGGGATCAGGCACGGTCGTCTACCATCTCCTTTGTGTGGTGTAATGGCTGTCCCAGATGCTGAACTAGGCCTGGTGATCTAAAACAACTGTGCAGGGTAAAGCCATGATTACAGTCATCGTGGCTTGTTCCTTTGGAGATGTAGAAGGTATAGTTGAAGGGATCTGGCAGTAGTAAAACGTGTATGAAATTGCTGAGGGGTTGATGGATGCTGTTATTTATTCATTCAACATGTACATTGAGAACTGAACAGAGCAATCTTTTACAGCATCTTAAAGCTTGTGCTTTATTTTGATGTATCTAAAATGTCCTTCCTCCACTGCTAGGATTATGGAGACATTCCTTATTCCCCCCACCTCGCCTCTACCATCAAAAATCAGTGTCTTGGGCTTCCCCTGGTGGTCCAGTGGGTAAGGACACCGCCTTACAGTGCAAGGGGCGCTGGTTCGATGGCCTGGGAAGATCCCATGTGCCGTGGAGCGGCTGGACTGATGTGTCCAATTACCGAGCCAGAGCTCTGGGGCGCGTGCCCCCAGAGCTGGCGCTCTGCGACGACAGAGGCCACGGCGATGGGAGGCCCACAGGAACCAAAGAACAAAGACGGATGAAAACAGATAAATGGAAGACCAATAGAAGTGGCCCGCCCATCCCCCTCCCTCCCCACCCCACCCCACCCACCAAAATAAATAAATAAAAAATAAATGTTAAAAAAAAAAAATCAGTGTCTTCTGTCTGTGCTTACGAGGTAAGATAGGTTTTTTTGGACTTTAGCTCCCGTGCTATGAAAATGATAATTGTGTTTTCATTTTTCAACTATGAAAACGTAATACTGAATGCATTTTCTCAAATTATTTATGGTCTCCTATTCCACCTGAGGGGTTTGATCTACCCTCTTTAGAGATTCTCTCTCCTCAGGGAGAGTGCAGGTGAACGTCTAAAAATAATAATCTTGTAAAGATCATGCCAGAGATCTCAGAAATAAACCGAAAGGGCAGCTTCTTCCCATAGATAAAGAAGACAAGATACCGGAGAGGGCAGACCATAAGGTTTGGGTTATAATTGGTCTTTCTGAAATATGCTTTCCTCCATCTCCCTTCAGATAGGATTCTGGGAAGGCGTTTTCACTGTTTTTAAGTTATAATTTTAGCTGTGCTTGCCAATATCTCAAATTTTAAAAATAAGGAACCAACTTATCTTTCCCATTGGAAGTTAGTTTTAAAAGCTCTGAGAGAGGCCCTCATACACAATAAATTTCCTTCTGAAGTGTGTATGATTGACTGAGGTCTTTCTTAGTAAATTCTGGTGTGGGAGGAAGCCACATGTATGGGAGCTTTGTGTGTCTGAAAAAAGGAAACGGGAAAAGAACAGAAGGAGACAGAAGATGTGGAAGATAGATGTGGCCAGGATGGCAGTGTCTCTGTAGGAGTTTTTAATGTCCTGATGTCTCCGATAACACCTGCTCATACACAGGCGCTGAAGGACCAACATGTTTCTACTCAAGTAGCTCAGGATAGCATCTGACATGTAGCAAGGCGCTGGTTCGATGGCCTGGGAAGATCCCATGTGCCGTGGAGCGGCTGGACTGATGTGTCCAATAGAGCCAGAGCTCTGGGCGCGTGCCCCCAGAGCTGGCGCTCTGCGACGACAGAGGCCACGGCGATGGGAGGCCCACAGGAACCAAAGAACAAAGACGGATGAAAACAGATAAATGGAAGACCAATAGAAGTGGCCCGCCCATCCCCTCCCTCCCCACCCCACCCCACCCACCAAAATAAATAAATAAAAAATAAATGTTAAAAAAAAAAAATCAGTGTCTTCTGTCTGTGCTTACGAGGTAAGATAGGTTTTTTTGGACTTTAGCTCCCGTGCTATGAAAATGATAATTGTGTTTTCATTTTTCAACTATGAAAACGTAATACTGAATGCATTTTCTCAAATTATTTATGGTCTCCTATTCCACCTGAGGGGTTTGATCTACCCTCTTTAGAGATTCTCTCTCCTCAGGGAGAGTGCAGGTGAACGTCTAAAAATAATAATCTTGTAAAGATCATGCCAGAGATCTCAGAAATAAACCGAAAGGGCAGCTTCTTCCCATAGATAAAGAAGACAAGATACCGGAGAGGGCAGACCATAAGGTTTGGGTTATAATTGGTCTTTCTGAAATATGCTTTCCTCCATCTCCCTTCAGATAGGATTCTGGGAAGGCGTTTTCACTGTTTTTAAGTTATAATTTTAGCTGTGCTTGCCAATATCTCAAATTTTAAAAATAAGGAACCAACTTATCTTTCCCATTGGAAGTTAGTTTTAAAAGCTCTGAGAGAGGCCCTCATACACAATAAATTTCCTTCTGAAGTGTGTATGATTGACTGAGGTCTTTCTTAGTAAATTCTGGTGTGGGAGGAAGCCACATGTATGGGAGCTTTGTGTGTCTGAAAAAAGGAAACGGGAAAAGAACAGAAGGAGACAGAAGATGTGGAAGATAGATGTGGCCAGGATGGCAGTGTCTCTGTAGGAGTTTTTAGTGTCCTGATGTCTCCGATAACACCTGCTCATACACAGGCGCTGAAGGACCAACATGTTTCTACTCAAGTAGCTCAGGATAGCATCTGACATGTAGCAGATGTTCAATAAATAAAGGTTGAGTGAATTAATCAATTCTAAAAAATATTACTTGGTGTCTTCCCTAACTCTTGTTACCTGTTATATGGGAAATAAGACTCCGTGGGCAGATGTCTAATGTCCTAGGGGCTTCATCTGATGTCCAGATGTTCCTCTGGGTATCGTAAGAGAACTTTACAGAAAAAGATAATTTTTACAAAGTAAGATACACAGAACAAATGTCATAAGCCCAGTCTTAGCTTTGCTATTAATACTACTACCCTTGTGAAATTCTCCATATCTTGGTTCTTCATCTCTAAAAAAGAGCGGTATGAGTATTTCAGAGTCATCATGAAGGTTGAGATAGGTAGGGTATGAGGTGTATGGATGACCACTACATCAGTGTTAAAAAAAACAGTTGCCCCAAAGTGATTCATGATTGGTGTAGAACTAAAGTGAGGATCTGAGTTCCCCACTAGTTTACATTCCTTTGGAGAAGTGACTTTTAGGTCTGTGGGTTCTTGGACAGGTGGTGTATTTCAGAAGTGTAGCCTGGTCCTTGATGGAGACATTTCCAGGTTTTCAGACAGCATGGGAATGTTGCTTTTTGATCAGGCTGCTTAAACCAGGAGTGTAACTCAGAGACCCTACAACCTCTTCAGGACGATCTTTGAATTTAAGGCAGATGTTACAACAGTGGTTTTAGGAGCCATGGACACTTTTAGAACTCAGCCTAGTGATCTTAAAATTGAATATTCAAATATTCATTTGAACCGTATGCTTATTAGAGACAAGGGATTGTGACTTTTTCTCAATAGCTGTGCAGCTTCTAGCCAGAGCCTTATAGTAGCTTGTAGATATTTGCTGAGTAAATGAATGAATGACCAAATGAAGGCCAACCAGAGAAATGGGCTGGAAAGGTTGTGAAATAGGGACCTAATTTAGAGAGTGGACAGAAGATGTGGAAGATAGATGTGGCCAGGATGGCAGTGTCTCTGTAGGAGTTTTTAGTGTCCTGATGTCTCCGATAACACCTGCTCATACACAGGCGCTGAAGGACCAACATGTTTCTACTCAAGTAGCTCAGGATAGCATCTGACATGTAGCAGATGTTCAATAAATAAAGGTTGAGTGAATTAATCAATTCTAAAAAATATTACTTGGTGTCTTCCCTAACTCTTGTTACCTGTTATATGGGAAATAAGACTCCGTGGGCAGATGTCTAATGTCCTAGGGGCTTCATCTGATGTCCAGATGTTCCTCTGGGTATCGTAAGAGAACTTTACAGAAAAAGATAATTTTTACAAAGTAAGATACACAGAACAAATGTCATAAGCCCAGTCTTAGCTTTGCTATTAATACTACTACCCTTGTGAAATTCTCCATATCTTGGTTCTTCATCTCTAAAAAAGAGCGGTATGAGTATTTCAGAGTCATCATGAAGGTTGAGATAGGTAGGGTATGAGGTGTATGGATGACCACTACATCAGTGTTAAAAAAAACAGTTGCCCCAAAGTGATTCATGATTGGTGTAGAACTAAAGTGAGGATCTGAGTTCCCCACTAGTTTACATTCCTTTGGAGAAGTGACTTTTAGGTCTGTGGGTTCTTGGACAGGTGGTGTATTTCAGAAGTGTAGCCTGGTCCTTGATGGAGACATTTCCAGGTTTTCAGACAGCATGGGAATGTTGCTTTTTGATCAGGCTGCTTAAACCAGGAGTGTAACTCAGAGACCCTACAACCTCTTCAGGACGATCTTTGAATTTAAGGCAGATGTTACAACAGTGGTTTTAGGAGCCATGGACACTTTTAGAACTCAGCCTAGTGATCTTAAAATTGAATATTCAAATATTCATTTGAACCGTATGCTTATTAGAGACAAGGGATTGTGACTTTTTCTCAATAGCTGTGCAGCTTCTAGCCAGAGCCTTATAGTAGCTTGTAGATATTTGCTGAGTAAATGAATGAATGACCAAATGAAGGCCAACCAGAGAAATGGGCTGGAAAGGTTGTGATTGCAGATAGGGACCTAATAGAGAGTGGTGTTGGTAGGGGGGTTGGCCAGGTGATGAATGGAGACAAAGTTGGCAGGTCAAATACAAGAAGTAGTGGGAAAGGGAGGTCAGAGTAAAGGTCAAACTCAGGCCATTGGGATAAGGTGAAAAGGGATGTGGGAAGGGGATTCAAGATGGGGGGGACACATGTATACCTGTGACCAATTCATGATGACGTATGGCAAAAAACATCACAATCTTGTAATTATCCTCCAATCAAAATAATTAATTGATAAAAGAAAAGAACCACCTAGAGCTGAGCCCACAAAAAGTGAATGATCTTCACCCCAATCATACCCTGCTGTCTCCTCCCTCAAGACCTGGGATGGAGGAGGCTTGCCATTCCCCTGACTCACTGAGCCCCTGGCTTCTAGGATCTTGTGATTGTACTTCTTTTGTGTGGATGTATTGAAATGGTGCCCTCAGAACCACTCCATGGGTGGTTTCCCTTCCCCAGAGTGGGAGCTGGATGCTGAGGGAGCTGCCTGCCGCTCCCTTGTGGATGGCATGTGCCCCCTCCCTCAGCAGGTCACAGTCTGCCTACTCCTAATTCAATATACCTGCTCCAGCTTCTCAACATAAGAGGTGACCACAAACTCTAAAGCATGTATTTATCCTTAAGGACTACTTCTTTATGCAGAGCATGACCCTCCATGTACTCACCACATAAATCCAGCAATTATCAACTCGATGTAAGTCCAGACAAAATATTTCATAGGCTGGGTTCAAAATGAGCATACGACCACCACTGCCATCACCATCCCTGTCAGATCATCAAGGCTTCCTCTGAGAATCTAACAAAAGTAACAGACTTTCTTCACCAGAAGTATGTACCCACACACTCGCACCCCAAATCCCACATACCGTGAATATCACAGGGGATTCACAAAATGCCTGAAACCCTGCCAGAGCCTGCATGTTAAGAAACCCTGCTTTGGGGGCTTCCCTGGTGGTCCAGTGGGTAAGGACACCGCCTTGCAGTGCAAGGGGCGCTGGTTCGATCCCTGGCCTGGGAAGATCCCATGTGCCATGGAGCGGCTGGACCGATGTGTCCAATTACCAAGCCGGAGCTCTGGAGCGCATGTGCCCAGAGCCGGCGCTCTCCAACAACAGAGGCCACCACGATGGGAGGCCCACACGGGCCAAAGAACAAAGATGGATGAAAATGGATAAATGAAAGACCAATAGAAGTGGCCTGCCTGCTCCCCTCCCTCCCTACCCAACCCCAACCAAAATAAATAAATAAATAAATCTTTAATTAAAAGAAAAAAAAAACAAACCCTGCTTTGGGCTGAAATGGTCAGTTTCGGTCTTTGTCCTTGGACACCTATCAGCAAGAAGACTGTTGATTAACACAAATGCAGAGTGGGGAAGCAGAGGTGCTTGCTGGGTTGAAGTCCATCCTGATGCATTACTTTAGACCATGTCTGAGGTGTCACTTACATTAGTATGAAGTACAAATTATTATTTTTAATGAAGGTGGAAGTAGCTCAAAACCTTTAGAAAGTAATACTTATGAATATGTAATAAAAAGTTAGTCAGGGTTTATTGAAGTAGCAGATACTTCAATGAATATTAATGAGGGACTACGAGACAAAAAGAGATAGCGGGTTATAATACCAATGCACCAAAATTGAGAAAGATAAATTTTAACAAAAATGATTAAAATAATTGATGCTAATATAATTTTTATATATTCCAAATTTTTAAAGGATAAGAAATTGCTTTGGAATTCAAGGTCAGCAGATTACATGTTTAAATGCCAGCTCAGCTACAATGGCGCCATTACTAACTTTCACTTCGCATTGAAAAATCTATGTGGGGTGTATTTCGATTTCCCAATTTTGCTCTTTTTAAGAGAGGAAAGTTAAAAGGCGAATCCATCACCAGGCTGGTATTTAAGCTCATAATCAAGATAACCAGCATAACATTTAAGATACAAGCTGCTGAAAATAATTGATTATCTCATGTACAGTCAATCTCATTAACATATGGCAAAGATTACAGCATAAATATGAGAGTCAGCATAAATCCACTTGCTTGGAAGTACTGAAAGTTACAGTGTTAGGTTCCAGACAGATGTCTTCTTAACAAGGCCTGGGAGTGATTTCCTCCCACTTTTGCCAGCTACCTCCTCTTCTGGAAGCCCCATCTCTAGTTCCTCTGCTGTGATGGTCACTCTCATTCCTAAGTGCTCTTAGCCATTTAGAAGAGAGAGCCATCACTCACTTTACTACCACAGAAGTCTTTCTGGGGGCTCTGAGCTCCCCTTTTGAGATCTTTACTCATTTTCTACCACTCTACCTTTTTTTTTTTTTAACCACTCTACCATCTTGGGCTGACTTTGTATTAGTGGATTGAAATTAAGCATGCTAACTTTAAAAATTTATTTATTTGTTTATCTCTGCCCTGGGTTTTCCTTGCTGCGTGTGTGCTTTCTCTAGTTGTGGCAAGCAGGAGCTCATCTCTAGTTGTGGTGCACGGGCTTCTCATTGCCATGGCTTCTTTTGTTGTGGAGCACAGGTTCTAGGCCTGTAGACTTCAGTAGTTGCAGCTCTCAGGCTCCAGAGCATGGGCTCAATGGTTGTGATCTATGGGCTTAGTTGCTCCTTGGGATGTGGGAGTTTCCCAGACCAAGGATTGAACTGGCGTCCCCTGCATTACAAGATGTATTCTTAACTGCTGGGCCACCAGGGAAGCATGCATGCTAACTTCTGGCTTGGCTAAATAAATGTGTATGTATATAAAGAGGGGAGAAAGGAAAGGGGAAATGAGTGTGTGTGTTAATTTAACAAAATGATTAAAATAATTGATGCTAATATAATTTTATATATTCCAAATTTTAAAGGAAAAATTGCTTTGGAATTCAAGGTCAGCAGATTACATGTTTAAATGCCAGCTCAGCTACAATGGCGCCATTACTAACTTTCACTTCGCATTGAAAAATCTATGTGGGGTGTATTTCGATTTCCCAATTTTGCTCTTTTTAAGAGAGGAAAGTTAAAAGGCGAATCCATCACCAGGCTGGTATTTAAGCTCATAATCAAGATAACCAGCATAACATTTAAGATACAAGCTGCTGAAAATAATTGATTATCTCATGTACAGTCAATCTCATTAACATATGGCAAAGATTACAGCATAAATATGAGAGTCAGCATAAATCCACTTGCTTGGAAGTACTGAAAGTTACAGTGTTAGGTTCCAGACAGATGTCTTCTTAACAAGGCCTGGGAGTGATTTCCTCCCACTTTTGCCAGCTACCTCCTCTTCTGGAAGCCCCATCTCTAGTTCCTCTGCTGTGATGGTCACTCTCATTCCTAAGTGCTCTTAGCCATTTAGAAAGAGAGAGCCATCACTCACTTTACTACCACAGAAGTCTTTCTGGGGGCTCTGAGCTCCCCTTTTGAGATCTTTACTCATTTTCTACCACTCTACCTTTTTTTTTTTTTAACCACTCTACCATCTTGGGCTGACTTTGTATTAGTGGATTGAAATTAAGCATGCTAACTTTAAAAATTTATTTATTTGTTTATCTCTGCCCTGGGTTTTCCTTGCTGCGTGTGTGCTTTCTCTAGTTGTGGCAAGCAGGAGCTCATCTCTAGTTGTGGTGCACGGGCTTCTCATTGCCATGGCTTCTTTTGTTGTGGAGCACAGGTTCTAGGCCTGTAGACTTCAGTAGTTGCAGCTCTCAGGCTCCAGAGCATGGGCTCAATGGTTGTGATCTATGGGCTTAGTTGCTCCTTGGGATGTGGGAGTTTCCCAGACCAAGGATTGAACTGGCGTCCCCTGCATTACAAGATGTATTCTTAACTGCTGGGCCACCAGGGAAGCATGCATGCTAACTTCTGGCTTGGCTAAATAAATGTGTATGTATATAAAGAGAGGGAGAAATGAAGAGGAAAGGGAGGAAATGAGTGTGTGTGTGTGTACTCTCACAATTTTTTCCCCCTTTGTATGATTTCAGATTTGTATTAAGGAAATAATGTATATCCAGCATTGTTAGGTATGTATAGTAGAGGACTTTTTAGGCTATTCTTAGTCTGCCATCTTTCCCAAACCATAAGTTTGATCCAATCTCTCTCTCTCAGCTTGAATTTGTCCATTGTTGACTCTGTCCTTAGGTTCTACATCATGGTTTATAGAGGGTTCTAGGCTTCCCCATCATGGTACCAACATGTTCCAGAAATTCAAGATATTTATGTCCAGAAAAATGTGGTACTGTGTGTGCTGGACCACAAACAAGCAACCAATAGATGTCCATTTGACTCTCCTTTTTGCTTTTATCTGGACAGGTATTTAATGAAATATGTACAGGCAGTTGCTATACCACATTTGGGGTTTTACAACAGTGCGATCATCAACTGGGTGTCAGGAAAAGGATATGAAATATCTTTAGGTGGAGGCAGATGAAATTGCATCATGTTGTTTAAGTGAGGAGTAAGTCTATAAAAGTCAAAAAAGCTTAAAGTCAAGGTAGAATCCTGGGAGTTTATCACGTCAGCAATTGATACTAATACCACCATAAGTAACAATAATAACATTGTCGTATGGCAATTTACCTTTTAAAGGACATTTTTACATTCATTTACGTTTAATGGCATATGTAAGTGTGCGTGCTCAGTCATGTCCAACTCTTTGTGACCCCATGAACTGTAGCCTGCCAGAATCCTCTGTCCTTGGAATTTTCTAGGCAAGAATACCAGAGTGGATTGCCATCTCCTACTCCAGGGGATCTTCCTGACCCAGGGATCGAACCTGAGTCTCTTGCATCTCTTGCATTGGCAGGCAGATTCTTTACCACTTATGCCTCCTGGGAAACCAATAGTATGTGTAAGGCTGGTATAAATTTCACACTGGTTGCAAAACAGTTGAACACAACTAGTGACTAAGGCAACAGCAGAAAAAGCAGAATCTCACAAACATAGCAGATAACCCAGTGATTTGTAGAAGTAACAACTTGTTCTAAAATTAAAATGTTATTTTACCCTGGAAGTAAATATGTGCTCAAACGACAACACATTAGGTACTCAAAGTTTTATGTGTAAAGATATTTATAATAGTAAAAAAGGAAGCTCCATGAATATTGAACAGTAATAGAACAATTAAATAAATCATGGTGTATCTGTTCCCTTGCATTATTAGTAGATGATTTGAAAATGATGCCCTCAAAGAATGTCTGATGGTAGAAAAAGTTCATTATGCGTGATGAAAACAATTTAAAAATCTGAACAAAGCAATGTTCAGTATGTTTCTAATTAAAAATAAATACAGGTCTCCCTTGGTGGTCCAGTGGGTAAGGACACTGCCTTGCAGTGCAAGGGGTGCCGGTTTGATCCCTGGCCTGGGAAGATCTCACGTGCCGCGGAGCGGCTGGACCGATGTGTCCAATTACTGAGCCGGAGCTCTGGAGCGCATGTGCCCAGAGCCGGTGCTCTATGACAACCGGGGCCGCGCTATGGGAGGCCCACATGGCCGAAGAACAAAGATGGATGAAAAAATGGACAAATGAAAGACCAATGGAAGTGGCCTGCCTGCTCCCATCCCTCCCCACACCACCCTCCTCAAATAAGTAATAAAAAAAATAATAAATACATAGGGATGCAATATACACACAAGCATAGGAGCAATATTTAAAATAGATAACAACTGATAGAGCAGGCATTGACCAATCAGAATGACCACTTGCTCTTCTCAATTGGTCTGGCCATGCCAGTACTTACTGCTGAGTGTCTAGTCTCAAAAAAGCAACAGTGGTTTTTTTTTTTGGCCACTTCTATTGGTCTTTCATTTATCTATTTTCATCCATCTTTGTTCTTTGGCCTGTGTGGGTCTCCCATCACAGTGGCCTCTCTCGCTGCAGAGCACCAGTGCCGGGCACATGTGCTCCAGAGCTCCGGCTCTGTAGTTGGACACATCCGTCCAGCTGCTCTGGGGCACGTGGGGTCTTCCCTGGGCAAGAATTGAATCGGCACCCCTTGCACTGCAAGGCACTGTCCTTACCCACAGGACCACCAGGGAAGCCCGCAACAGTGTTTTGATAATGGGAGTGAATGTTCTTCATTTGTATTTATTTTTTTTATTTATTTATTTTTTGCAATGTAAGGTATGTATTTTTTTTTATTCTTTATTTTAAAGGTTTTACAGAGTTTTGTTGTTCACAGACATGTATGTTCCCAGATCAGTCATATGCATGTCCATGGTCCCTACCCCCTCAGTTCCCCCCATCCCACCCCTCCAGACCTTCGCCCCAAGCCATTGTAAGCACTCCTATTCCCTTAGCACTATGACACTAGCTGTCTTTTCCACACATACCAGTATAGGTTTCCATGTTACTCCCTCCATGCTTCCCTCTCCCTATTTCTTCCCCACAATGTCCCTATGTCTATGCTCTGTCTGTTTTTCCATGAGTTCCCTGCGTGTGTTATCAAGACCGTCCTACTAGATTCCATATATGTGTGTTAGTATACTGTATTTGTCTTTCTCTTTTTGACTTCCTTCACTTTTTATGATAGGTTCTAGAGCCAGTCACTTCATTAGGACTGAGTCTTCTGCATTTCTTTTAACAGCTGAGTAGTTTTCCATTGTATATATGTACCAGAGCTTCTGGATCCATTCATTTGTCCATGGACATCTAGGTTGCTTCCATGTTCTGGCTATTGTATAGAGAGCTGCAGTGAACGTTGGGGTACAGGTGCTTCTTTCAGTTTTGATTTCATCAGGATATAAGCCTAATAGTGGGATTGCTGGGTCATAGAGTGCTTCTATTTTTAGTTTTTTAAGGAATCTCCATACTGTCTTCTATAGAGGCTGTATCAATTGACATTCCCACCAGCAATGCAAGAGGGTTCCCTTTTCTCCACACCCTCTCCAACATTTATTGTCTGCAGGTTTTTTGATGATGGCCATTCTGACGGGTGTGAGGTGGTATCTCATTGTAGTTTTAATTTGCATTTCTCTAATAATAAGCGAGGTTGAGCATCATTTCATGTGTTTTTGGGCCATTTGTATGTCCTCTTTGGAGAGGTGTCTCTTTAGATCTTTTTCCCATTTTTTGATTGGGTTGTTCGTTTTCTCTGTGCTGAGTTGTCTGAGTTGCTTGTAGATTTTGGAGATTAATTCTTTGTCTGTTGTTTCATTTGCTATGATTTTCTCCCGCTCTGTGGGGTGTCTGTTGAGCTTTTTTGTAATTTCTTTTGCTGTACAGAAGCTTTTAAGTTTCATGAGGTCCCACATGTTCATTTTTCTTTTCAGTTCTTCTATTTTAGTTGGTGGGTCAGAGAAGGTCTTGCTTTGACTTATGTCCTTGAGGGTTTTGCCTATATTCTCCTCTAAGAGTTTGATCGTTTCTGGTCTTACATTTAGGTCTTTAATCCATTTTGAGTTGATCTTAGTGTATGGTGTCAGGGAATGTTCTCACTTCATTCTTTTGCATGTAGCTGTCCAATTTTCCCAGCACCACTTGTTGAAGGCCCTTTAGGTCTTTTCAAATAAGGTACCATTCTGGTTGATCTCTGGGTTCTCAGTGTCGCTACCTTTATCAAGACCGTCCTACTAGATTCCATATATGTGTGTTAGTATACTGTATTTGTCTTTCTCTTTTTGACTTCCTTCACTTTTTATGATAGGTTCTAGAGCCAGTCACTTCATTAGGACTGAGTCTTCTGCATTTCTTTTAACAGCTGAGTAGTTTTCCATTGTATATATGTACCAGAGCTTCTGGATCCATTCATTTGTCCATGGACATCTAGGTTGCTTCCATGTTCTGGCTATTGTATAGAGAGCTGCAGTGAACGTTGGGGTACAGGTGCTTCTTTCAGTTTTGATTTCATCAGGATATAAGCCTAATAGTGGGATTGCTGGGTCATAGAGTGCTTCTATTTTTAGTTTTTTAAGGAATCTCCATACTGTCTTCTATAGAGGCTGTATCAATTGACATTCCCACCAGCAATGCAAGAGGGTTCCCTTTTCTCCACACCCTCTCCAACATTTATTGTCTGCAGGTTTTTTGATGATGGCCATTCTGACGGGTGTGAGGTGGTATCTCATTGTAGTTTTAATTTGCATTTCTCTAATAATAAGCGAGGTTGAGCATCATTTCATGTGTTTTTGGGCCATTTGTATGTCCTCTTTGGAGAGGTGTCTCTTTAGATCTTTTTCCCATTTTTTGATTGGGTTGTTCGTTTTCTCTGTGCTGAGTTGTCTGAGTTGCTTGTAGATTTTGGAGATTAATTCTTTGTCTGTTGTTTCATTTGCTATGATTTTCTCCCGCTCTGTGGGGTGTCTGTTGAGCTTTTTTGTAATTTCTTTTGCTGTACAGAAGCTTTTAAGTTTCATGAGGTCCCACATGTTCATTTTTCTTTTCAGTTCTTCTATTTTAGTTGGTGGGTCAGAGAAGGTCTTGCTTTGACTTATGTCCTTGAGGGTTTTGCCTATATTCTCCTCTAAGAGTTTGATCGTTTCTGGTCTTACATTTAGGTCTTTAATCCATTTTGAGTTGATCTTAGTGTATGGTGTCAGGGAATGTTCTCACTTCATTCTTTTGCATGTAGCTGTCCAATTTTCCCAGCACCACTTGTTGAAGAGGCTGTCTTTGTCCCATTTTATAGTTTCGCCTCCTTTGTCAAAAATAAGGTACCCATAGGTGCGTAGGTTGATCTCTGGGTTCTCAGTCTTGTTCCATTGGTCTATAGTTCTGTTTTTGTGCCAGTACCATACTGTCTTGATGACTGTTGCTTTGTAGTAGAGTCTGAAGTTGGGGAGGCTGATCCCTCCAGCTCCGTTTTGCTTTCTCAGAATTGCTTTGGCTATTCGACGTGTTTGTGTTTCCATATGAACTGTGTGATTCTTTGGTCTAGTTCTGTGAAAAATGTCAATGGAAGTTGAATAGGTATTGCATTGAATCTGTAGATGATATTTGGTGGTAGGGTCATTTTCACAATATTGATTCTTCCGACCCAGGAACGTGGAATATCTCCCCATCTGTTTAAGTCTTCTTTAACGTCTCTCATGAGTGCCTTGTAATTTTCTGTGTACAGTTCTTTTGTTTCTTTGGGTAGGTTTATTCCTAGATATTTGATTCTTTTGGTTGCAATGGTGAAGGGAACTGCCTCTTTGATTTTGTTTTCTGATTTTTCATTGTTTGTGTATAGGAATGCCAGTGATTTCTGTGTGTTGACTTTGTATCCTGCGACTTTGCTGAATTCGTTGATTAGCTCTAGTAGCTTTGTAATAGTGTCTTTGGGATTTTCTATGTATCATATCATTCTTCATTTGTCTTTAAATTCATCCAGTACCTTTTTCTGTTTTCTAAATTCTGTATAATGGGGATATATTATTCATAGTAAGAATTAATAGAAAAGAATATAAGGCCTTAATATTCCCTTTAGGGGAAGTTATAACTTCTTAGAAGTTTAGAATGCTTTGTACATTCCTCCTGCTTCTATTGTCCCTCCCCCACCTCCCAGTGCGTTGTCCCCCTCAGTTCATGCGATTCACAAAAAATACCAAAAATGGGCCCTTTGAAATGCCCAATAAAACTAACCAACTAAATCAACAGCATAAAAAAGAGGTCTATTGTCTTAATGACTATTGGTGTATAACCACAATGTGACCTTTTTTAAGTTGACTATTGACAATTACATTTTTTTTTCGTGGAAAAAATCACATTTGGATCTTAGTTGGCAATGTTCTCACTTCATTCTTTTGCATGTAGCTGTCCAATTTTCCCAGCACCACTTGTTGAAGAGGTTGTCTTTGTCCCATTTTATAGTTTCGCCTCCTTTGTCAAAATAAGGTACCCATAGGTGAGTGGGTTGATCTCTGGGTTCTCAGTCTTGTTCCATTGGTCTATAGTTCTGTTTTTGTGCCAGTACCATACTGTCTTGATGACTGTTGCTTTGTAGTAGAGTCTGAAGTTGGGGAGGCTGATCCCTCCAGCTCCGTTTTGCTTTCTCAGAATTGCTTTGGCTATTCGACGTGTTTGTGTTTCCATATGAACTGTGTGATTCTTTGGTCTAGTTCTGTGAAAAATGTCAATGGAAGTTGAATAGGTATTGCATTGAATCTGTAGATGATATTTGGTGGTAGGGTCATTTTCACAATATTGATTCTTCCGACCCAGGAACGTGGAATATCTCCCCATCTGTTTAAGTCTTCTTTAACGTCTCTCATGAGTGCCTTGTAATTTTCTGTGTACAGTTCTTTTGTTTCTTTGGGTAGGTTTATTCCTAGATATTTGATTCTTTTGGTTGCAATGGTGAAGGGAACTGCCTCTTTGATTTTGTTTTCTGATTTTTCATTGTTTGTGTATAGGAATGCCAGTGATTTCTGTGTGTTGACTTTGTATCCTGCGACTTTGCTGAATTCGTTGATTAGCTCTAGTAGCTTTGTAATAGTGTCTTTGGGATTTTCTATGTATCATATCATTCTTCATTTGTCTTTAAATTCATCCAGTACCTTTTTCTGTTTTCTAAATTCTGTATAATGGGGATATATTATTCATAGTAAGAATTAATAGAAAAGAATATAAGGCCTTAATATTCCCTTTAGGGGAAGTTATAACTTCTTAGAAGTTTAGAATGCTTTGTACATTCCTCCTGCTTCTATTGTCCCTCCCCCACCTCCCAGTGCGTTGTCCCCCTCAGTTCATGCGATTCACAAAAAATACCAAAAATGGGCCCTTTGAAATGCCCAATAAAACTAACCAACTAAATCAACAGCATAAAAAAGAGGTCTATTGTCTTAATGACTATTGGTGTATAACCACAATGTGACCAGTTGTATTTTTAGTGGAGGAGTCATACTGGTTGCCTACCTATTGACAATTACATTTTTTTTCTCTGTCAACAGAGGAAAATCATTACAACATTTATTTACCTTCCACTATGCACCAGGCACCATTCTAAGCACTTTCCTTAGATGATCTCCTTTATCCTCACAACCACTCTCTCAGGGAGGTACCATTATTGTCTTCATTTTGTAGATGAGGCTAAGAGAGGTGAAGTAACTGGTCAAAGTCACACAGCAAGCAGGGGTGGAGCTGAGAGCATCTGATGCCACAGCTTGGCTCTTAACCAGTTCACTATCCTGTACCAGTGTTTTGCATCTGAGTGCAAAAGTCAGCTTGACTCTAAAAATAAAAAAGTATGAATATACTATACTTTCATACATATATACCCCAAAGGAACATGATTGGTGCTTAATAAATGATACATAATGGTCCTGATTATTATGGAGTCTGGTGGCATTTGAAAATCCTTCTAATAGACAGTGCTTATAGTGTAGGACATAGGGCCTCTGATCTGCGGGGCTTGCTGGCTCCCTGTTCTTTGTAGTGAGAGCTATGATCTTAGGCCTCAGTTTTCTTTCCCATTACATGCAGATAGTAATGATACCTACCTTTCAGGCTGTACAGTCTAAGCAAGCTAAACATATAAAGCTGTTTGCTCAAAACCTCACATAAGTTAAGAACTCAGTAATCGTGAGTTGTTGCTATGTTTCGTTGTCATTTTTACATTTAAGGGACAAAATAGCTGCCTAGGAGGGAGCTACTTAAAGAGGTCAACAAAGAACAGCCATTGTCTTTCTTCTGGGCCTAATACTTATTTGCACTGTGTATTCCAGATTCCACCTCCCGAATAACCTCCTTCTCAAGACCCTGCTTTGCTTTATAGTTTGGTTAAGACTTTCACTCAGCAATTTTCCTTCCACTACCCTTGCAATGTTGATTTAAGATTAGCTTTAGAGTGAATTTCAGCCAGCATGGATTTCAACCATTGATTCTAAGTTCATTCATTATATGGTCCAGATGAAGTGATTTTTGTCCAACAGTTTGATGTTAAGAGAGCGTGAGGCTAATGGAGTATTTATTGAGCAGTGAGCACCTAATTAGGAATCACAGAGGGCTTCTACTGGCAGCCTAGGTGGGGACGGTGCCCAGTGAAGGCTGACTTGTGGGTTTGGAGAAAAGACTGACTAAGCTTGGCTGTCTCTACACTTTTCCTATAGCCCAAAGGCCTTGTCCTTCTGAATTTTCTGGGCAAATGGAAGCTGCAGGGACAGAAATCCTGATTTGTGGCAGCTAAATGGATGGTAAGAGAAAGCTCCTAGCCTTCCTGAAGATGAAGAAGAGAAGCAGTTGATTTCTGGGACAGGCGATCTCTAAACGATTGTGCGCACCCTGATAATTTGGGGAGCTGCTAACATTTTTGGAAATGGGAATATATTTGAAATTCTAACATACAATTTCTAGCTATTTCCAACCTCCCATATGTGAATCGCCAAAAGTGAATTCTGAAAGCGGTAGTGGGAAAATACTGCCTGGGGATAAAGAAAAGTTACCGCAGGAGTCTAGTTTCTGTATTAATTTATTTCGCAATAAAAGCAAATTCCTTTCCCTAGGGGAATATTTGACATAGTAATTGCACTCGGGAACAGTCACTGTTTCATTTCATTTTCTCTCTTTTTTAAGCTTTCTTTGTAAAGCAAAGTGTTATAAATCTTCCTGAAAGAGCCACTTAAGATTTGTGCGCTGTGAGATATGTGTTTTAGGTGTATAGATGTATATATATAATGCATATTATATATGTACATTTACTCATTCATTTATTGTTTGATCTCAGAATGACATTTTGACTGATCAAAGAGAAAATTAGAAGTACACGAGGTCTAGACACTATGAAACACATCTTTCCAGATTGGGGCATATCTATCATATGTACAGCCATTGTCTTTCTTCTGGGCCTAATACTTATTTGCACTGTGTATTCCAGATTCCACCTCCCGAATAACCTCCTTCTCAAGACCCTGCTTTGCTTTATAGTTTGGTTAAGACTTTCACTCAGCAATTTTCCTTCCACTACCCTTGCAATGTTGATTTAAGATTAGCTTTAGAGTGAATTTCAGCCAGCATGGATTTCAACCATTGATTCTAAGTTCATTCATTATATGGTCCAGATGAAGTGTTTTTTGTCCAACAGTTTGATGTTAAGAGAGCGTGAGGCTAATGGAGTATTTATTGAGCAGTGAGCACCTAATTAGGAATCACAGAGGGCTTCTACTGGCAGCCTAGGTGGGGACGGTGCCCAGTGAAGGCTGACTTGTGGGTTTGGAGAAAAGACTGACTAAGCTTGGCTGTCTCTACACTTTTCCTATAGCCCAAAGGCCTTGTCCTTCTGAATTTTCTGGGCAAATGGAAGCTGCAGGGACAGAAATCCTGATTTGTGGCAGCTAAATGGATGGTAAGAGAAAGCTCCTAGCCTTCCTGAAGATGAAGAAGAGAAGCAGTTGATTTCTGGGACAGGCGATCTCTAAACGATTGTGCGCACCCTGATAATTTGGGGAGCTGCTAACATTTTTGGAAATGGGAATATATTTGAAATTCTAACATACAATTTCTAGCTATTTCCAACCTCCCATATGTGAATCGCCAAAAGTGAATTCTGAAAGCGGTAGTGGGAAAATACTGCCTGGGGATAAAGAAAAGTTACCGCAGGAGTCTAGTTTCTGTATTAATTTATTTCGCAATAAAAGCAAATTCCTTTCCCTAGGGGAATATTTGACATAGTAATTGCACTCGGGAACAGTCACTGTTTCATTTCATTTTCTCTCTTTTTTAAGCTTTCTTTGTAAAGCAAAGTGTTATAAATCTTCCTGAAAGAGCCACTTAAGATTTGTGCGCTGTGAGATATGTGTTTTAGGTGTATAGATGTATATATATAATGCATATTATATATGTACATTTACTCATTCATTTATTGTTTGATCTCAGAATGACATTTTGACTGATCAAAAGAGAAAATTAGAAGTACACGAGGTCTAGACACTATGAAACACATCTTTCCAGATTTAGGGAGGGAAGAAAACACATGCCATCTATCATGAGCAAACCCCACAGACCTAAGTTCAATTTGCATTGCTGTTATGGAACCAAACTTGGACCCCCTTAACCTGTGTGTAGTAAAGCGAGCCTACTGACGCCAGGGTATGGTGAAGCAAAGTGTCATGTTTATTGCAAGCACCAAGCAAGGAGTCCCAGGGAAGCTACTGCTTAAAACACCCTGAAGGTTCTTTCATAAAAACTGTGAGGGAGGGAAGCTGTGGGATATGTGATCAGTTTGTGGACATTCTTCTGGTTGGTGAGGTGTTCAGGGGTTAACATCATCAACCTTCTGGTTCCAACTGGCCTGGAATCTACATAGTTAGAGGCAGCAGACAGGTAACTTCTTCCACCAGTGGGTGTCTCCATATCTATAAAACAGCTCAAAGGACATGGCTTAGAATATTATCTATAGCCCTTGAGGAGAAACGAAAGATCCTTGACTTTGTTTAATGACTGAGCTATCATTATTGGTCTTGCATGACTGTTTTCCTTTCTTTCTGCATGTTCTCACTTCTGTCTTTGACTAAGGCTTTTCTAGAGACAAAAGGCAAACAGAGGATGGCAGTGAGGTCTGGGGAGTCCTGTTCTGGGAAGGCCCCATAGTGTCCTGCTCAGTTATGTTGCCTCTGACCAAGTATTTTACTACTTACAAAGGTTTTTTTATTTTTAATTAATGTAAATTGTATCCATAATACAGATTGTAAGTAGTAAATTCCAATGAATGTGATGTTTTTGAGGGTCGATGCATATCCAATTTAAAACGCTTTGAGACAGAGGGATTTGAGAGGTACACATGCTATATTGGAGCTTCTGTTGGGACCAGGCCTCTGGAATCCTTTGACAACTCAGCAGCCTTCCTGTTCCAAGCACCTGCTCACCCTCATCTACCCTTGTAGCTTCTTGGAAACCCCTAATTGACTCAGCTGCTCTTGGGGACTTAAACTGCTATCCCTCCCAGGAACATTTATAACTGATCAAAGAGAAAATTAGAAGTACACGAGGTCTAGACACTATGAAACACATCTTTCCAGATTTAGGGAGGGAAGAAAACACATGCCATCTATCATGAGCAAACCCCACAGACCTAAGTTCAATTTGCATTGCTGTTATGGAACCAAACTTGGACCCCCTTAACCTGTGTGTAGTAAAGCGAGCCTACTGACGCCAGGGTATGGTGAAGCAAAGTGTCATGTTTATTGCAAGCACCAAGCAAGGAGTCCCAGGGAAGCTACTGCTTAAAACACCCTGAAGGTTCTTTCATAAAAACTGTGAGGGAGGGAAGCTGTGGGATATGTGATCAGTTTGTGGACATTCTTCTGGTTGGTGAGGTGTTCAGGGGTTAACATCATCAACCTTCTGGTTCCAACTGGCCTGGAATCTACATAGTTAGAGGCAGCAGACAGGTAACTTCTTCCACCAGTGGGTGTCTCCATATCTATAAAACAGCTCAAAGGACATGGCTTAGAATATTATCTATAGCCCTTGAGGAGAAACGAAAGATCCTTGACTTTGTTTAATGACTGAGCTATCATTATTGGTCTTGCATGACTGTTTTCCTTTCTTTCTGCATGTTCTCACTTCTGTCTTTGACTAAGGCTTTTCTAGAGACAAAAGGCAAACAGAGGATGGCAGTGAGGTCTGGGGAGTCCTGTTCTGGGAAGGCCCCATAGTGTCCTGCTCAGTTATGTTGCCTCTGACCAAGTATTTTACTACTTACAAAGGTTTTTTTATTTTTAATTAATGTAAATTGTATCCATAATACAGATTGTAAGTAGTAAATTCCAATGAATGTGATGTTTTTGAGGGTCGATGCATATCCAATTTAAAACGCTTTGAGACAGAGGGATTTGAGAGGTACACATGCTATATTGGAGCTTCTGTTGGGACCAGGCCTCTGGAATCCTTTGACAACTCAGCAGCCTTCCTGTTCCAAGCACCTGCTCACCCTCATCTACCCTTGTAGCTTCTTGGAAACCCCTAATTGACTCAGCTGCTCTAGGGCTTGGGGACTTAAACTGCTATCCCTCCCAGGAACATTTATAACTGAAAAGAAAAGACAAATGAGAGCCATAGATAGGAACTGTTAGAAGACAGAAGGACTCTTAAGCATGAGGAGCTTTCATGTCTTTCAGGCACACCTCAATCATCATGAACAAAGCATGCACACAACACACATGTACCATGTTCTGTAAGGGAAACAAAGTCACTTACCAAAAATAAATAAATAGCATTCCTACAACTTCCAGAGTAAGGGAGGGTATCAAAGGCAATGGAAAAATAAAAAGAAAAAAAATAAGTTGATGCTAAGGAGATTAACATTTCAAGCAGATATTAAATCCTTTATTTGTACTATTATTTTCATTATTATAAAGATGAAATAACACTATAGGAAGAGGGGAAATGGACAAGAATAGTTCCCATAGTCTTTTCCCCAATATAGAAGTTACTGTTTCAAATTTTTTTGTTTCAATGATATGATTATAGACATTAAGAAAACCCTTACTTAGGGAAACTAAGCTCATCATGACACAGCTCATTCAGAACTCCTCAAGACCCGCAAAGAAGACACTCATCTAAGGCAGGCTGATAAATTATATTGGATTGTTCTCTACTGATTTTAAGGGCCATCAAGTCATGCCAGCCTGAGTCTAACAGAGACTGTATGATCAGTACATTCCGTTGGGCTTACACTTTAGGAATGACAACTCTTCCCGGACATTTCTGAAGCTCTAGAACAAATTATAAAAACAGGACTGGGCTAGACTCCAGGATTCCAGTCTCTGAGCCCGGCCGCATTTACCCAAAGTTGTTGCCTCTGACCAAGTATTTTACTACTTACAAAGGTTTTTTTATTTTTAATTAATGTAAATTGTATCCATAATACAGATTGTAAGTAGTAAATTCCAATGAATGTGATGTTTTTGAGGGTCGATGCATATCCAATTTAAAACGCTTTGAGACAGAGGGATTTGAGAGGTACACATGCTATATTGGAGCTTCTGTTGGGACCAGGCCTCTGGAATCCTTTGACAACTCAGCAGCCTTCCTGTTCCAAGCACCTGCTCACCCTCATCTACCCTTGTAGCTTCTTGGAAACCCCTAATTGACTCAGCTGCTCTAGGGCTTGGGGACTTAAACTGCTATCCCTCCCAGGAACATTTATAACTGAAAAGAAAAGACAAATGAGAGCCATAGATAGGAACTGTTAGAAGACAGAAGGACTCTTAAGCATGAGGAGCTTTCATGTCTTTCAGGCACACCTCAATCATCATGAACAAAGCATGCACACAACACACATGTACCATGTTCTGTAAGGGAAACAAAGTCACTTACCAAAAATAAATAAATAGCATTCCTACAACTTCCAGAGTAAGGGAGGGTATCAAAGGCAATGGAAAAATAAAAAGAAAAAAAATAAGTTGATGCTAAGGAGATTAACATTTCAAGCAGATATTAAATCCTTTATTTGTACTATTATTTTCATTATTATAAAGATGAAATAACACTATAGGAAGAGGGGAAATGGACAAGAATAGTTCCCATAGTCTTTTCCCCAATATAGAAGTTACTGTTTCAAATTTTTTTGTTTCAATGATATGATTATAGACATTAAGAAAACCCTTACTTAGGGAAACTAAGCTCATCATGACACAGCTCATTCAGAACTCCTCAAGACCCGCAAAGAAGACACTCATCTAAGGCAGGCTGATAAATTATATTGGATTGTTCTCTACTGATTTTTAAGGGCCATCAAGTCATGCCAGCCTGAGTCTAACAGAGACTGTATGATCAGTACATTCCGTTGGGCTTACACTTTAGGAATGACAACTCTTCCCGGACATTTCTGAAGCTCTAGAACAAATTATAAAAACAGGACTGGGCTAGACTCCAGGATTCCAGTCTCTGAGCCCGGCCGTTTCCCTTCAGAACTCTGCTACTTTATTCACTTGTTTAGAATTGTTGTTGTTGTTTTTCGGTCTCTAAGTTGTGTCCGACTCTTTGTGACCCCATGGACTGCAGCATCCCAGGCTTCCCTGTCATTCATTATATCCCAGAGTTTTCTCAAACCCATGTCTGTTGAGTTGGTGATGCCATCCAAGTTTAGAATGGATCCTCTTAATAGTTTTCTCTGACAGGCTTATTCTCTCAGATGAGGGTGACAGCTTCATTTCATTTAAAAATAAATTTAGGTAGGAAAAGAAAAGAAGCAACTCCAGGAGGCAGTTGGTATTTTGGCCCCTTGATTATAGATGAGGAAATCGAGGCCCAGAATATTGAGTGGAGCAAATCTTATAACAGGTCTATAAGTCTCCCAAGTCCATGCTCTCCAACACTGTATCATAGGTAGGAAATAAGAAGAAGTAATGCTACTGTGTCTCAGTGCTATGTATTGCCAGATGTTGTTAATTAATCATAATATTCTTTTCTCAAATCCAATCTCAGCCTTAGAATCTGTCACAACACAGGACTCTAGGCAACCACAGCCAACTAATGGGAATTCATATAATGTGAAACCTATTGGCCAGCTTGGCAAGGCAGTTTCTTCCCTGAGCTAGATTTGTGCCTTGAATAGAGCCCTGAAAGCCTGCCTATGCCACATATGTGACTCTGTGAGCAAATCACTCAAACTTTCAGAGGCTCTTTCTCTGTTTTTCATGAGTGGAAGAAACAATGTTAACCACTTTCTATGGTTGATGTGAGAACCACAAATGAGAAGCTATGTGTAAAAACACTTGGCAAGCTTTTCAAATGTTAAGGATGATTATGATTGGTTTTACAGAGAGGAACAACTGGTTTTACTTAGAGAATTCATCACTCCTTTAGGTAAGGCAGTCTGATAAATTATATTGGATTGTTCTCTACTGATTTTTAAGGGCCATCAAGTCATGCCAGCCTGAGTCTAACAGAGACTGTATGATCAGTACATTCCGTTGGGCTTACACTTTAGGAATGACAACTCTTCCCGGACATTTCTGAAGCTCTAGAACAAATTATAAAAACAGGACTGGGCTAGACTCCAGGATTCCAGTCTCTGAGCCCGGCCGTTTCCCTTCAGAACTCTGCTACTTTATTCACTTGTTTAGAATTGTTGTTGTTGTTTTTCGGTCTCTAAGTTGTGTCCGACTCTTTGTGACCCCATGGACTGCAGCATCCCAGGCTTCCCTGTCATTCATTATATCCCAGAGTTTTCTCAAACCCATGTCTGTTGAGTTGGTGATGCCATCCAAGTTTAGAATGGATCCTCTTAATAGTTTTCTCTGACAGGCTTATTCTCTCAGATGAGGGTGACAGCTTCATTTCATTTAAAAATAAATTTAGGTAGGAAAAGAAAAGAAGCAACTCCAGGAGGCAGTTGGTATTTTGGCCCCTTGATTATAGATGAGGAAATCGAGGCCCAGAATATTGAGTGGAGCAAATCTTATAACAGGTCTATAAGTCTCCCAAGTCCATGCTCTCCAACACTGTATCATAGGTAGGAAATAAGAAGAAGTAATGCTACTGTGTCTCAGTGCTATGTATTGCCAGATGTTGTTAATTAATCATAATATTCTTTTCTCAAATCCAATCTCAGCCTTAGAATCTGTCACAACACAGGACTCTAGGCAACCACAGCCAACTAATGGGAATTCATATAATGTGAAACCTATTGGCCAGCTTGGCAAGGCAGTTTCTTCCCTGAGCTAGATTTGTGCCTTGAATAGAGCCCTGAAAGCCTGCCTATGCCACATATGTGACTCTGTGAGCAAATCACTCAAACTTTCAGAGGCTCTTTCTCTGTTTTTCATGAGTGGAAGAAACAATGTTAACCACTTTCTATGGTTGATGTGAGAACCACAAATGAGAAGCTATGTGTAAAAACACTTGGCAAGCTTTTCAAATGTTAAGGATGATTATGATTGGTTTTACAGAGAGGAACAACTGGTTTTACTTAGAGAATTCATCACTCCTTTAGGTGCATGATTGTTTTTACTGTACTTTTTAAAACAAAGTTTAACATACTTCCATTGTTAATTATCTCCTTTATAGCCTGGACATACAGAAGGGAGGAAAGTGGCTAAGACTGTGTTGTGACATTCTGCTAATGATTTTTTTTCTTTTTCAGTTTGTCCCTTTCTTATGGTCATGGTATTGCTACCTGCCCTAACTCATGAGGTTGCCTTCACACACGGTGAAGACGGTCTGGCTTCTCACATCTTTTTCATTTCTTTTCTTTTTAAAAATGTTTTATTTATTTTGGCTGCACTGGGTCTTTGTTGAGGAGCGTAGTTCCCCTGTCCATGCAGGGACTGAACCCAAGCCTTTTGAATTGGGAGCACGGAGTCTTAGCCACTGGACCACCAGGGAAGTCCCCTTTTCCATTTCTTGAGCGGCCTTGACTCCATCACTTCCTCTGTATCCAACACAGGGAAATTGAGGAGGCACATGATATACAAGGGCCTGAGCAAGGTGAAAGTGCCACCAAAAAGAGTAGCCTGCCCCAGGGTTAGAACAGATGAGGAACCCAACCTGGGCTTGCAGGATCACAGGCAAGAGTGGTTACTGGAACCTGGAGAGGATGGCCCCGGAGAGGGCTGTCAGTCAGGAGCTGGAAGCTTTGGCAGACAAGTGAACACAGCCTGTGGTACTTTATGATCAAGCAGAAAGCAGCCAGAGTTTGGAAGGCAAGGAAGCTGTTGGCATGGACCGTGTGCTCTGACTTTGGGGCACAAGGAGGTGGAGAAAGGGGAGCTTGGGGCACACAGAAGACACCTAGAGCAACAGGTATTCAGAAGGACAAGTAGAGTGGTATTTGGAAAATGAAGCTTTGGTGGGGGGCCATGGCAGAAGATCAAGTGAAGAGGGGGAGCTGGACATGTGATCTGTAGCTCTTTTTTAAAAAAATGTATTTTATTCGAGTATAGTTGATTTACAATGTTGTGTTAATTTCTGCTGTACAGCAAAGTTGAGAAGAGTATCCTCATATTTTGGAGAGGTGCCAGGCTGCGTCAGTCTCCTGCAGGAGACACAGGGACTTAATACAAAGCTCTGAAATCAACCACACATTTTTCTAGGCTCTCTGAGATCCCTATTGAGGCAAGTGGAATTGCCAGAGAGCTAAATATCTGCACTGAACTTCCTTAGTTCCTAAGGGAAATGTTTTCCTAGGGCAGTGGCTTAATGCTCTCTTTTCAATATTTTAAAAATAAATATTTAACTGAAATATAGCATTGCATAAGTTTAATGTGTACAATGCATTGATTTGATACACTTATATATAGTGAAATTATCATCACTATACCTTAGATAACACATTTGTCACCTCACATAATTACCATTTCTTTCTTATGGTGAGAACATTTAAGATCTATTCTCTTAGAAACTTTCAAGGATACAGTAAAGTACTGTCAACTGTAGACATTGTACTGTACATTAGTTCCTTAGAACTTCTTCCTCTTGTAACTGAATATTTATACCCCTTTGACTAACATCTCACTGTTTACCTCACTTGCCAGCTGATGATACTGTCATCCTACTCTTTATTTTCATGGGTTAGGCATTTTTTTAGATTTCACATGTACTTGAGAACATGAAGTGTTTGACTTTCTCTGTCTGGCATATTTCACTTAGCATAATGCCCCTAAAGGTCGATCCATGTCATCCTAAATGAGAGGATTTCCTCTTTCTCCTGGCTGAAAAATACCCTGTTGTATATACATACTGTATATTCCTTATCCATGTATCTATAGAAACAGGTTGTTTCTATATCTTGGCTAACGTGAATAGTGCTGCAATACACATGAAAGTGCAGGTATTTCTTTGATATATTGTCTTTATTTCCTTTGGATATATATCCAGCAGTGAGATTGCTGGATCATATGGTAGTTCTATTTTTAATTTTTGAGGAGCTCCCATATTGTTTTTCACAATGGCTGCATGAATTAACAATCTACCAACAGGACACAAGGATTCCCATTTCTCCACATCCTTGTCAATGTTGGTTATTTTGTGTCTTTTTTATGATTAACTATTCTAACAGGTGTGAAGTGATATCTCATTGTGGTTTTGATTTGCATTTCCTGAGTGAATATGGATGTTGAGAATTGTTGGACATTTGTATGTCTTCTTTGAAAATGTCTATTCAGTTTCTGTGTCCATTTTTCTTGGATTATTGTTTCTTTGCTGTTGGGTTGTATGAGTTCTTTATATATTTTGGATATTAATCCCTTACCATAGATATTATTTGCAAATGTTTTCTCCCATCCCATACGTTGCCTTTTCTTATTATTAAGTATCTCTTTTGTTGTGCAGAAACTTTTTAGGTTTTAGCTTTTGTTGCATGTGCTTTTGGTGTCATATCCAAAAAGTCATTGCCAGTATCCACATCAAGGAGCTTCCACATGTGTTTTTGTTGATGTATTTCATGGCTTCAGGTCTTCTGTTTGAGTCTGTAAACCATTTCAAGTAAATTTTGTGAGTAGTGTAAGATGGGAGTCCTTTTTTAACCTAAAATATAATTTGGATACAGTAAAGTACTGTCAACTGTAGACATTGTACTGTACATTAGTTCCTTAGAACTTCTTCCTCTTGTAACTGAATATTTATACCCCTTTGACTAACATCTCACTGTTTACCTCACTTGCCAGCTGATGATACTGTCATCCTACTCTTTATTTTCATGGGTTAGGCATTTTTTTAGATTTCACATGTACTTGAGAACATGAAGTGTTTGACTTTCTCTGTCTGGCATATTTCACTTAGCATAATGCCCCTAAAGGTCGATCCATGTCATCCTAAATGAGAGGATTTCCTCTTTCTCCTGGCTGAAAATACCCTGTTGTATATACATACTGTATATTCCTTATCCATGTATCTATAGAAACAGGTTGTTTCTATATCTTGGCTAACGTGAATAGTGCTGCAATACACATGAAAGTGCAGGTATTTCTTTGATATATTGTCTTTATTTCCTTTGGATATATATCCAGCAGTGAGATTGCTGGATCATATGGTAGTTCTATTTTTAATTTTTGAGGAGCTCCCATATTGTTTTTCACAATGGCTGCATGAATTAACAATCTACCAACAGGACACAAGGATTCCCATTTCTCCACATCCTTGTCAATGTTGGTTATTTTGTGTCTTTTTTATGATTAACTATTCTAACAGGTGTGAAGTGATATCTCATTGTGGTTTTGATTTGCATTTCCTGAGTGAATATGGATGTTGAGAATTGTTGGACATTTGTATGTCTTCTTTGAAAATGTCTATTCAGTTTCTGTGTCCATTTTTCTTGGATTATTGTTTCTTTGCTGTTGGGTTGTATGAGTTCTTTATATATTTTGGATATTAATCCCTTACCATAGATATTATTTGCAAATGTTTTCTCCCATCCCATACGTTGCCTTTTCTTATTATTAAGTATCTCTTTTGTTGTGCAGAAACTTTTTAGGTTTTAGCTTTTGTTGCATGTGCTTTTGGTGTCATATCCAAAAAGTCATTGCCAGTATCCACATCAAGGAGCTTCCACATGTGTTTTTGTTGATGTATTTCATGGCTTCAGGTCTTCTGTTTGAGTCTGTAAACCATTTCAAGTAAATTTTGTGAGTAGTGTAAGATGGGAGTCTAATTTCATTCTTATACATGTGGGTATCCAGTTTTCCCAACATCATTTAGTGATGACACTTTCCTCATTGAAGAATTATGGCTCTATCGTCCAGTATTAATTGACTGTATATGTCAGGGTTTGTTTCTGGTTCTCTATGTTGTTCTATCACTCTATATGTCTCTTTTTATGCCAGTGCCATACTGTTTTGATTGCTATGTCTTTGTAATATAGTTTGAAATCAGCAAGTATAATGTTTCCACTGTTCTTCTTTCTCAGGATAGATTTGGCTATTCAAGGTCTTTGGTGGTTCCATACAAATTTAGGCTTTTGTTCTATTTATATGAAAAATACCACTGAAATTTTGAATAGGGATTACAGTGAATCTGTAGAAGTTTTGGATATTATGTGTATTTTAATAATATTAATTATTCTGGTGCATTAACATGGTATAGCTTTCTATTTGTGTCATCCTCAATTTCTTTAATCAAAACCTTGTAGTTTTCAGTGTACAGATATTTTATTTCCTTAGTTAAATTTATTCCTAAGTATTACTATTTTTGATACTATTATAAATAAGATTGTTTTCTTTATTTCTTTTTATAGTTAATATATAGGAATGCACTTAACTTTTGTATGTAGATTTTGTATCTTGCAGTTTAATTTGTTGATCATTTCTAACAGTTTTTGGTGGAGTCTTAAGAATTTTCTACATATAAGATCCATCTGGAGACAAAGACAGTTTCAGTTCTTATTCAATTTGGGTGTCTTTTGTGCCTTTTTTCCCCCCTGATTGCCCTGGCGAACACTTCCAGTACTATGTTGACTTGAGTGGAGAGACTGGGTATCATTGACTGATTCCTGATCTTAGAGCAAATGCTTTTGACCTTTTATTGTTAAGTATGAGTTAGCTATGGGCTGGTCATATATGACCTTTATGATGTTGAGGTAAAGTTCTATATCTAATCTGTTGAGAGCTTTTCTTATTTTTTTTTATTATTGTAAATGGTATTGTATTTGGTCAAATGATTTTTCTGCATCTACTAGGATAATCATATAATTTTTTCCTTTTATTATGCAGTAATTCCTCTGTGTACAAACCTTCAGTTTGTGAACTTTCAAAGATTCAAAAGTGCATTTGCCTGTCCAATTACATATGATAGTCACATGTCTAGTGTACATTGGCACATGCCTGCATCCTCTACAAGGGCTTGTGCTTTTGTGTACTTTGTTGTAGAGCACTGTATAGAGTTCAGTGTCTTTATTTCAAGCCCAGGATATCAGGAGACAAGTGTAAAAGCAGTGATGATATAGTTGGTAGTATTGTATTTTTCAAGGTACTGTCTGTGAGAGTCAAAATATTTTCTTTATATGTTTGTTTTTATGTACTATTTGCGTGAAAAGTAGTATAAACCTATTATAGTACAGTATTGTGTAGCTGATTGTGTTAGTTGGGTACCTAAGTTAACTTTTTTTGACTTAATAGACAAATTGGACTTATGAACATGTTCTCGGACTGGAACTTGATTGTATGTAGGGGATTTACTGTATTAATTTGGAGTTTCACCATTATTGAATTGCATGTGTTGTAATATCCTTGCATTCCTGGAATAAATTCCACTTGATCGTGGTGTACATTCCTTTTAATGTAATGTTGAATTCAATTTGCTAGTATTTTTTTGAGAATTTTTGCATCTCTATGCATCAGGAATGCTGGATTCTAGTTTTCTTTTCTTACATTATCCATGTCTGGCTTTGGTATCAGGGTTATTTTGGCCTTGTAAAATGAATTTAGAAGTGTTTGCTCCTCTTCATTTTTGGGAGGAGTTTGAGAATAATTGGTATTAATTACTTGGATGCTTGGTAGAATTCACCAGTGGACTCAATCTGGTTTTTGTGTTTTCTTTGTTGGGAGGTTTTTGATTATGGATACATTGTCCTTCTTGTTGTTGGTATGTTCTGTGTTCTGATGTTTGATTTTTTTCCATGAATCTGTCTTGGTAAGTTGTATGTTTCTAGGAATATAATCCATTTTTTTCTAGGTAATTCGGTTTGTTGGCATGTAACCGTTCATAGTATTCTTTTTATAATTGTTTTTCTTTCTGGGGCATTAATTGTATTGTCTCCTCACTCAAATGAGATTTTTTTTTCAGTGTTTTCTCTTTTCTTAGTTACCTTGGCTGACATTTTGCTAGTTTTGTTTATTTTTTCTAAAACTAGCTTTTAGTGTTGCTCATATTTTCCATTATTTTTCTTCTAGTGTACATTGGCACATGCCTGCATCCTCTACAAGGGCTTGTGCTTTTGTGTACTTTGTTGTAGAGCACTGTATAGAGTTCAGTGTCTTTATTTCAAGCCCAGGATATCAGGAGACAAGTGTAAAAGCAGTGATGATATAGTTGGTAGTATTGTATTTTTCAAGGTACTGTCTGTGAGAGTCAAAATATTTTCTTTATATGTTTGTTTTTATGTACTATTTGCGTGAAAAGTAGTATAAACCTATTATAGTACAGTATTGTGTAGCTGATTGTGTTAGTTGGGTACCTAAGTTAACTTTTTTTGACTTAATAGACAAATTGGACTTATGAACATGTTCTCGGACTGGAACTTGATTGTATGTAGGGGATTTACTGTATTAATTTGGAGTTTCACCATTATTGAATTGCATGTGTTGTAATATCCTTGCATTCCTGGAATAAATTCCACTTGATCGTGGTGTACATTCCTTTTAATGTAATGTTGAATTCAATTTGCTAGTATTTTTTTGAGAATTTTTGCATCTCTATGCATCAGGAATGCTGGATTCTAGTTTTCTTTTCTTACATTATCCATGTCTGGCTTTGGTATCAGGGTTATTTTGGCCTTGTAAAATGAATTTAGAAGTGTTTGCTCCTCTTCATTTTTGGGAGGAGTTTGAGAATAATTGGTATTAATTACTTGGATGCTTGGTAGAATTCACCAGTGGACTCAATCTGGTTTTTGTGTTTTCTTTGTTGGGAGGTTTTTGATTATGGATACATTGTCCTTCTTGTTGTTGGTATGTTCTGTGTTCTGATGTTTGATTTTTTTCCATGAATCTGTCTTGGTAAGTTGTATGTTTCTAGGAATATAATCCATTTTTTTCTAGGTAATTCGGTTTGTTGGCATGTAACCGTTCATAGTATTCTTTTTATAATTGTTTTTCTTTCTGGGGCATTAATTGTATTGTCTCCTCACTCAAATGAGATTTTTTTTTCAGTGTTTTCTCTTTTCTTAGTTACCTTGGCTGACATTTTGCTAGTTTTGTTTATTTTTTCTAAAACTAGCTTTTAGTGTTGCTCATATTTTCCATTATTTTTCTTCTATCAGTTTTGTGTTTTTTTTAAATTTCTGCCCAGATCTTTGTTATTTCCTTCCTTCTGCTGACTTTGGGCTAAGATTCTTCTTTCTGGTTTCTTGAGCACAATGTTGGCTGTTATGTCTATAAGATGCTTTATGTAGTCACAAAGCAAAGCAAAAGCCTACAGTAGATTCACACAAGTTAAACAGAAGAGAATCTAAACATACCACCATGGAAAATCATCAATTCAAAAAGGAAGTAGCAAAAGATATACAAAACCAAAACCAACCAACCAAACAACAACAACAAAAAATAAAGGAACTATGAAATATCCAGAAAAAAATGAATACAATGGCACTAATAAGTCCTTTCTTATCAGTAGTTACTCCAAATGTAAGTGAATTAAATTCTCCAATTAAAAGGCATAAAGTGGTTGAATGGGAAAAAAAAAAAAATGTTCATCTCTATGCTGCCTGTGAGGTATTTGCTTAACTTTAAGGGCACAGATTGGCTCAAGGTGAAGAGATGGGAAAAGATATTCCATGTAAGTAAAACCAAAAGAGAGCAGGAGCAGCTATACTTTTATAGACTTTAAGGTAGAAATGGTGACAAGAAGCAAAGAAGATCATTATATAATGATTCATCAACTAGCCATAACAATCACAAATATGAATCTACCTAACATTGGAACACCTAATTATCTTAAGCAAATACTAACAGATCTGACAGGAGAAACGTGGATTCTTGGGCCCTGGGCAAGATCACTTGAGTCAGAATTGCAGGGTTATGCCAGGAAGCTGTTTTACACAGGCTTATCAGGTCATTTCTAGGAACCCTACATTTTGAGAACCACAGTTTTAGTGTTTTAAAATAGGAAAAAAGATTTCTGGATACTTTTTTAGTATTTTTTCTCCGTTCATAGTATTCTTTTATAATTGTTTTTCTTTCTGGGGCATTAATTGTATTGTCTCCTCACTCAAATGAGATTTTTTCAGTGTTTTCTCTTTTCTTAGTTACCTTGGCTGACATTTTGCTAGTTTTGTTTATTTTTTCTAAAACTAGCTTTTAGTGTTGCTCATATTTTCCATTATTTTTCTTCTATCAGTTTTGTGTTTTTTTTAAATTTCTGCCCAGATCTTTGTTATTTCCTTCCTTCTGCTGACTTTGGGCTAAGATTCTTCTTTCTGGTTTCTTGAGCACAATGTTGGCTGTTATGTCTATAAGATGCTTTATGTAGTCACAAAGCAAAGCAAAAGCCTACAGTAGATTCACACAAGTTAAACAGAAGAGAATCTAAACATACCACCATGGAAAATCATCAATTCAAAAAGGAAGTAGCAAAAGATATACAAAACCAAAACCAACCAACCAAACAACAACAACAAAAAATAAAGGAACTATGAAATATCCAGAAAAAAATGAATACAATGGCACTAATAAGTCCTTTCTTATCAGTAGTTACTCCAAATGTAAGTGAATTAAATTCTCCAATTAAAAGGCATAAAGTGGTTGAATGGGAAAAAAAAAAAAATGTTCATCTCTATGCTGCCTGTGAGGTATTTGCTTAACTTTAAGGGCACAGATTGGCTCAAGGTGAAGAGATGGGAAAAGATATTCCATGTAAGTAAAACCAAAAGAGAGCAGGAGCAGCTATACTTTTATAGACTTTAAGGTAGAAATGGTGACAAGAAGCAAAGAAGATCATTATATAATGATTCATCAACTAGCCATAACAATCACAAATATGAATCTACCTAACATTGGAACACCTAATTATCTTAAGCAAATACTAACAGATCTGACAGGAGAAACGTGGATTCTTGGGCCCTGGGCAAGATCACTTGAGTCAGAATTGCAGGGTTATGCCAGGAAGCTGTTTTACACAGGCTTATCAGGTCATTTCTAGGAACCCTACATTTTGAGAACCACAGTTTTAGTGTTTTAAAATAGGAAAAAAAAAAGATTTCTGGATACTTAAGTGATTGTGATTATCTGACACGATTTTGAACTCTATGGTTTTATAGTTCAAACATCTCTCTTATTACTTATCTCTAATCCTTTTATCCTTGTTTTAATTGTTTAAGTGAATATGTAAGTCACCTTCAACATTTTTAGAAGTTGACAGAATATGAATGATTAAAGAATAAAGTTAGGATATTATAAAATAATAGTCTCCTCGCCTCCTGCTGTTGTTGATTCATATATATCTGTTTCAGACCATGCTGGGTTATTTTTAATGTGAATTTTTACTTTGAGGTAAAATTGTTTGAAACTTATACTGTTCACCTAAAAGCTCACATTCCGACTTATCCTTTTACACACTACAGTTGGACTCTTGGCCTGCATTCCCAGTATCAACAAGCCATTATACTTATATTTAAAAACGTGTTTCATTTCCTAGGTATCTTTTTTCAAGGCCTGTAGGGGGACCAGCTGTGAGTACAGAAGGCAAAGGTCATGGAGGTAGAGTTCCCAGAGAGGCCATGTGTTGCCACCAAAGGTCTAGCACCCTGGCCTGCTTTATACCAAACACATTTCCCAGGGGCTCTTGCAAAGTAAAGATTCAGTGAAGGCATTCATCTATCCTTAGTATTTGCCAGACTCGAGTTTAAGCCCTGGCTTGGTCACTTACTGCTATGTGGCTAACTCTGGATGTAATTCATAACCTCTGGAGCTTTGGTTTCCGAGACTTAAGTGGAGGAAATAGCAGTGCTTAGTGACAGATTGGATAAAACAGGTGAAGATGAGGAATGAAGCCAAGATGATGCTGAGAATGTTTTTTGGAGGTCAGGAAAAAGAGTTATTCCCATGAAGTGCTCTCTGGGGGTCTTAATATGTTGGGCACAGCACATTATTTGGGCCAGTCCCAGTTTTAGCATCCTCAAAGCCCTTTTCAAATTGTTGTTCAGTTTCCCTTTACAGTTCTGCAATGACCTGTCACAGTAGGGATCTCTAATACAGTGGTTAGCAAACTGTGGTCCGTGGGCCAAGCCTAGCTCACAGTCAGTTTTTATAAATATAGTTGTATGGGAACACACTCACACCCAGCATTACTGATTCATGCATCACCTATGGTTGCTGTCATGCTGCAACAGCAGAGTTAAATAATGGCAACTGAGACCAAGTGGCCCACAGAGCCCCAGACATTTACTACTGAGTCCTTTACAGAGAACACTGGCAAACTCTGGCTCCTAGACAAGGTATTCCGGCCCCACCTGTCTCTCCCCTCGGAGCCTCTGGAGGTGATTGGCTGATCTGACACATTCTCTTGACGGAGTTGTTCCTGGTGTCAGCCCTTGTCTACAGTATTCTCTTTTTAGCATCAGCCTTTAAAAGCCATGTCGTAAGAAAGAAGTGATGTAGAAACTGAAGGCAGAATCAATAGAGTACATTTTGGATTGTGGAAATTTTCTCTTCACTCAAGTCCTACTTCACTGACAAAACACCTGCAGAGACTGAACATACTTCTGCAATTGGTGGAACTGAAAACAGTTTTTGTTAACAGCCCTCCTTCCTGGTCAGTGCTACATTGTCAAATTAGCAGGAAGGCCGACCGAGACAGAGATAAGAACGGTGGGTGGGGGGTCCAGTAGGGCAATTTGGGGGTTACTGCTTAATCTCCGTGGGCCCATTTGTTATGTTCTCTCTCTTGACCATCTTGAGAGTGCTGGCAAGTCTTTCAGGCTGATGAAGGTTGAGTGATGAGAGCAGAGTCCCGATGCTACTTAAGTCAGATATTAACCAGATCTGAGGGGTGGGCTGCCTTGGAGGACCCCAAGCGCCTCGGGTTTCTTGTGGAAAACCAGTGACAGAAAGTGTTAATGTTTCCTGAGGTTGATCCCCCACCCCCAGTCCAGCTCCCAGCCTTCCCTGCCTGGGCAGGACATCTCCCCGCCCCATCCCAGTGGTGTTTCCTCCTCTTTTGCCTGCTTTTCATACTTCCCCTTCTTGGAACTTGCAGTTTCTTCTGCCCTGGATCCCCTCCATTTCCCTTTATCTTTGGTGAGCAAACCCCCATTCCTCCTTTAAACTCCATTTAATATCTTCTGTCCTGTGAATCTTTGCCATATGGAATCTCTTCTCTCTGTGACCCGAGAATCTCTTCCTATTCTGTTGTAGCCTCACTCAGATGGTGTATTGGGGTGTTTTCCTCTTGCTCCCTTCCATGGTGGGTGGAGCTACATCTTTTTCTGTTCCATATCCCAGTTTCTAGCACAGTGTCTGGCTCTCAGAGAGCACCAGTGAAGGCAAAGCGAGAAAACTTCAAGGTGATGAACAGGAGCAAATTACTTAACCTGTTTAAGCCTCAGACCTAGGATTGTCATGAGGAGTGAATGAACTGGTGAGGTATAGTCTCGTAAACAGCGTTTGGTATGCAGTAAAGTCTCAGTGGTAGCTGCTGTGTTACTAATAATAACCTCCAGTCCTTTAATCATCTCATATAATAAACAACAGCATTGATGGTAACAACACCATGACTGAATAACTTGATGAGTGAATGCTTATTTTATTCTCTTAAATTCCCTCGATGGGGCAGTTGACACTGGCCAGTGTCCTACCCAAATGGAAAAGCTGTCTTTAGTAATGAGGAGCCTGGTTTCTTCCCAAGCTCCTTCCCACTTGGGCGAAGTTTGAAGTCTCTGAACTTTTCTTCAATCAGGTCAAGTGAGCCTGGGCAGGGGGGGAACCAACACCAAAGGCCAAGGAATGGGCTCCAACACCCCAACTCATTAATATCATCAGCATCCTAACAAATGGGAGGCCAGAGAGCCAGACCGAGCAGCCACTTGGTCACATGGCGGGGGTCTGCCCCCGGGCCCTCCCTGATATTAACCAGATCTGAGGGTGGGCTGCCTTGAGGACCCCAAGCGCCTCGGGTTTCTTGTGGAAAACCAGTGACAGAAAGTGTTAATGTTTCCTGAGGTTGATCCCCCACCCCCAGTCCAGCTCCCAGCCTTCCCTGCCTGGGCAGGACATCTCCCCGCCCCATCCCAGTGGTGTTTCCTCCTCTTTTGCCTGCTTTTCATACTTCCCCTTCTTGGAACTTGCAGTTTCTTCTGCCCTGGATCCCCTCCATTTCCCTTTATCTTTGGTGAGCAAACCCCCATTCCTCCTTTAAACTCCATTTAATATCTTCTGTCCTGTGAATCTTTGCCATATGGAATCTCTTCTCTCTGTGACCCGAGAATCTCTTCCTATTCTGTTGTAGCCTCACTCAGATGGTGTATTGGGGTGTTTTCCTCTTGCTCCCTTCCATGGTGGGTGGAGCTACATCTTTTTCTGTTCCATATCCCAGTTTCTAGCACAGTGTCTGGCTCTCAGAGAGCACCAGTGAAGGCAAAGCGAGAAAACTTCAAGGTGATGAACAGGAGCAAATTACTTAACCTGTTTAAGCCTCAGACCTAGGATTGTCATGAGGAGTGAATGAACTGGTGAGGTATAGTCTCGTAAACAGCGTTTGGTATGCAGTAAAGTCTCAGTGGTAGCTGCTGTGTTACTAATAATAACCTCCAGTCCTTTAATCATCTCATATAATAAACAACAGCATTGATGGTAACAACACCATGACTGAATAACTTGATGAGTGAATGCTTATTTTATTCTCTTAAATTCCCTCGATGGGGCAGTTGACACTGGCCAGTGTCCTACCCAAATGGAAAAGCTGTCTTTAGTAATGAGGAGCCTGGTTTCTTCCCAAGCTCCTTCCCACTTGGGCGAAGTTTGAAGTCTCTGAACTTTTCTTCAATCAGGTCAAGTGAGCCTGGGCAGGGGGGGAACCAACACCAAAGGCCAAGGAATGGGCTCCAACACCCCAACTCATTAATATCATCAGCATCCTAACAAATGGGAGGCCAGAGAGCCAGACCGAGCAGCCACTTGGTCACATGGCGGGGGTCTGCCCCGGGGCCCTGCGCACATTGAGCGGATGGGCACAAGTACCATCCATATTTCTCTGCTCAGCCCTGGCCCCCACCTCCCATGTCAGCCTGCTGAGCAGGTTTGGCCCAGGTTCTCATGCTTCACAGAGAAGATTTATTCCTCAAGACTGACCTACATGGATGTATGTATCTAAATTCACAAACGCTTGAGTTTGATGGCAAGCAACAAAAGGTCAGAGGAAAAGCAGGCAAGGCGTTTAAATCAAAATGATGAAACTGGGTAATTTCATTAGCAACAGTTGTATTTACTGGAAGTCACAGATGGCGCAGTTTAGCTCATAGCCAAGTTTTTAGGACAAAATAAGAATGAAGAAAGAAATATTTCAAGGGAGAGGTGGTTAAAAATTAAATAGGCACCAGATGGCTCAAGACTGTCCTTCCTATAAATTTGGTGAACGAAGGCATACTCAATCCAAAAGCTTTCTGAATGGGATTAAAGCTTGGAAAGGGACTTTAAGAATATATAAATAAGACCTTTAAAAGAGAGTGATCAAGTGTGGAATTATGTAGGAGTGGAGGTGACAGTTAATTATATAAACTGTATTTCATTTATTTATTTAGCATTCATCAAGAACCTACTGTGTGCCATGTCCTGTCTTTAATGTCTACTCTGATCCAAAGGAAGGTTGTACTTTTCTGGAATATTGGAAAGCTCCTTGCCTAGGCTAAAACAGGGAGAAGACGGTTTTGAAATACATCTGGTTATGGAGACACAAGTGTTTCTTCTTTGGCATTCACTGAGAAGTATTTGATGATTTCTCAGTTCTCAGATATGAAAATCTGAACTCTTTGCCATGCATGGAACCCTTCATGAGCTAGTTTACCTGTGCTCGGTGTTCTCAAAGCTGCTATGCATCAGACTGTCCAAGGGACCTGCATTTCAGCTAGTGGCTTAGTTCAGGTAGATGCAGACTAAGGGGTGAGAAATACTGTTCTAGACTCTTCTCTTACCTGTCCTCATCATGCCTTCTGCTGTGTTCCCTGAATTCCCAAGTCTCATGCTGTTATACCTTTGCACATGGTATTTCCTAGAGCACTTCTCTCACTTTGTCCCCATGTTCACTCCTTACCCCTACCCCGCATTCTCAATTCAGGAAAGAAATCTCTGGAAGCACCTTTCTTGCTACCAGAGACTGGACCATGTAGAGCCATTGTAAGGATTTTGACTGTTAACGCTAGTGAACAGGCTCCAGGTAGCTCAGCAGTAAAGAATCTGCCCAGGAGAAAAAATTTATTCCTCAAGACTGACCTACATGGATGTATGTATCTAAATTCACAAACGCTTGAGTTTGATGGCAAGCAACAAAGGTCAGAGGAAAAGCAGGCAAGGCGTTTAAATCAAAATGATGAAACTGGGTAATTTCATTAGCAACAGTTGTATTTACTGGAAGTCACAGATGGCGCAGTTTAGCTCATAGCCAAGTTTTAGGACAAAATAAGAATGAAGAAAGAAATATTTCAAGGGAGAGGTGGTTAAAAATTAAATAGGCACCAGATGGCTCAAGACTGTCCTTCCTATAAATTTGGTGAACGAAGGCATACTCAATCCAAAAGCTTTCTGAATGGGATTAAAGCTTGGAAAGGGACTTTAAGAATATATAAATAAGACCTTTAAAAGAGAGTGATCAAGTGTGGAATTATGTAGGAGTGGAGGTGACAGTTAATTATATAAACTGTATTTCATTTATTTATTTAGCATTCATCAAGAACCTACTGTGTGCCATGTCCTGTCTTTAATGTCTACTCTGATCCAAAGGAAGGTTGTACTTTTCTGGAATATTGGAAAGCTCCTTGCCTAGGCTAAAACAGGGAGAAGACGGTTTTGAAATACATCTGGTTATGGAGACACAAGTGTTTCTTCTTTGGCATTCACTGAGAAGTATTTGATGATTTCTCAGTTCTCAGATATGAAAATCTGAACTCTTTGCCATGCATGGAACCCTTCATGAGCTAGTTTACCTGTGCTCGGTGTTCTCAAAGCTGCTATGCATCAGACTGTCCAAGGGACCTGCATTTCAGCTAGTGGCTTAGTTCAGGTAGATGCAGACTAAGGGGTGAGAAATACTGTTCTAGACTCTTCTCTTACCTGTCCTCATCATGCCTTCTGCTGTGTTCCCTGAATTCCCAAGTCTCATGCTGTTATACCTTTGCACATGGTATTTCCTAGAGCACTTCTCTCACTTTGTCCCCATGTTCACTCCTTACCCCCTACCCCGCATTCTCAATTCAGGAAAGAAATCTCTGGAAGCACCTTTCTTGCTACCAGAGACTGGACCATGTAGAGCCATTGTAAGGATTTTGACTGTTAACGTCTAGTGAACAGGCTCCCCAGGTAGCTCAGCAGTAAAGAATCTGCCCGTAAGGCAGGAGACTTGGGGTCCGTTCTCTGGGTTGGGAAGATCCCCTGGAGGAGGGCATGGCAACCCACTCCAGTATTCTTGTCTGGGAGAATCCCACGTTCAGAGAAGTCTGGCGGGCAACAGTTGTGCATGGAGTCGCAAAGAGTCAGACACGACAGAAGTGACTTAGCATACACACGCTGAGTAGATCGAGGGGGTCTTTGCAGTGTTTTGAGTAGAGGAGAAACAAAAGGTGACATGTTTAGCAGGCTTATTCTGAGAGTTTCAGTTCTAGTAATAAGGAAGTGTCTTTTATTGTACTAACCTTTCTACTGGTATAAACTGTAGCCACTCTATGAAACACGTGTTTGAAGGCACTAGAAAGCCATGGGTAGCAGGCAGAAGTTGAAAGGGACTTGACATTGAAATACAGGGACAGAGGCTGAGTGAGGCTGGCATCCTAAATCTTTTCTCCTGAGGGCACTTCTCAGTCTGTGGTTTTCTTTTTTTTTAAAGATTTATTTATTTATTTATTTATTTTGGGCGGCGGTCGGGTTGGGGAGGGAGGGGAACGGGCAGGCCACTTCTATTGGTCTTTCATTTCTCTGTTCTCATCCGTCTTTGCTCTTTGGCTCCTGCGGGCCTCCCATCGCGGTGGCGTCTGTTGTCGCAGAGCGCAGGCTCTGGGCGCCTGCGCTCCAGAGCTCCAGCTCGGTGATTGGACACATCAGTCCAGCCGCTCCGCGGCACGTGGGATCTTCCCAGGCCAGGGATGGAACCGGTGCCCCTTGCACTGCAAGGCGGTGTCCTTATCCACTGGACCACCAGGGGAAGCCCAGTCTGTGGTTTTCATGGTGGAGGAGGTCAAAGGGAAAGCCACTCTTTTTTATTTTCAGGGCTGCCAGAGCAACTGGTAATTGAATTCAGGCAGGATATACTGGAAAATGATGCCCATCAAAGCTGCATATAAACTTCCCTCCATTCTTGGGCTGCCCCCTGAATTGTGAATATGCAGGGTGAGATTTCATGAGCCCAGAAGGAAATTAAGAGTAGCTCACTGTAAGTGCTCAGCAGAAATTTCTGCCTTCTGGAAGGAGGTTGTTCTGGGAGTTGAAAACTGCCGAGACTTAGAGGAGCTGGATAAACCCCTTGGGCTTGCAATTAAGGCAGGAGACTTGGGGTCCGTTCTCTGGGTTGGGAAGATCCCCTGGAGGAGGGCATGGCAACCCACTCCAGTATTCTTGTCTGGGAGAATCCCACGTTCAGAGAAGTCTGGCGGGCAACAGTTGTGCATGGAGTCGCAAAGAGTCAGACACGACAGAAGTGACTTAGCATACACACGCTGAGTAGATCGAGGGGGTCTTTGCAGTGTTTTGAGTAGAGGAGAAACAAAAGGTGACATGTTTAGCAGGCTTATTCTGAGAGTTTCAGTTCTAGTAATAAGGAAGTGTCTTTTATTGTACTAACCTTTCTACTGGTATAAACTGTAGCCACTCTATGAAACACGTGTTTGAAGGCACTAGAAAGCCATGGGTAGCAGGCAGAAGTTGAAAGGGACTTGACATTGAAATACAGGGACAGAGGCTGAGTGAGGCTGGCATCCTAAATCTTTTCTCCTGAGGGCACTTCTCAGTCTGTGGTTTTCTTTTTTTTTAAAGATTTATTTATTTATTTATTTATTTTGGGCGGCGGTCGGGTTGGGGAGGGAGGGGAACGGGCAGGCCACTTCTATTGGTCTTTCATTTCTCTGTTCTCATCCGTCTTTGCTCTTTGGCTCCTGCGGGCCTCCCATCGCGGTGGCGTCTGTTGTCGCAGAGCGCAGGCTCTGGGCGCCTGCGCTCCAGAGCTCCAGCTCGGTGATTGGACACATCAGTCCAGCCGCTCCGCGGCACGTGGGATCTTCCCAGGCCAGGGATGGAACCGGTGCCCCTTGCACTGCAAGGCGGTGTCCTTATCCACTGGACCACCAGGGGAAGCCCAGTCTGTGGTTTTCATGGTGGAGGAGGTCAAAGGGAAAGCCACTCTTTTTTATTTTCAGGGCTGCCAGAGCAACTGGTAATTGAATTCAGGCAGGATATACTGGAAAATGATGCCCATCAAAGCTGCATATAAACTTCCCTCCATTCTTGGGCTGCCCCCTGAATTGTGAATATGCAGGGTGAGATTTCATGAGCCCAGAAGGAAATTAAGAGTAGCTCACTGTAAGTGCTCAGCAGAAATTTCTGCCTTCTGGAAGGAGGTTGTTCTGGGAGTTGAAAACTGCCGAGACTTAGAGGAGCTGGATAAACCCCTTGGGCTTGCAATTAAAATCCCAGAAAGACCACATGCTACAGTAAAGACCGCATTTTAGGACTAAAGCACTTAAATAGACCTGCTCTAACAGAGCCTAAAACTAAGCTTCCGCTAGTTCAAGGTGATCCACTGGTAATTTAAATGTCCAGAGGGACAAAACTCAGCACTCTTCAGAGAAAGCTCTGTGATGTATCGTTTAAAATATCTGTATGCCTTTAAATGATAGAATTCCCCAGGTAGGAGAGGCTGAGGATGTATGCGTCTTAAGATTTTTATATCATTTGCCTGTTTCTTTGATTTCTTATTAATTGAAAAGAAATCTCTTCCTAAATCATTTTATGTTATATAATACCTTATTGTAGATACTTTTTTCATCATCAGGTTCCAAGATTCAATACTGAGTGATGTTTCCAGTGTTATTGTCTGGTGTAGTGGCAATCTGTTTATTTATCTTTGGGTCACTATCCATGTTTTCTCTGCAGCTTTGGCTGTATTTCCCTTACACTCACAGGCATTATCTTAATTCTTGACAATTTTATTAGAAGTCTATGTGATGTTTCCAGTATTTTGACCTCCCCATTTCCTGAACTCCTATTACTGATATTTCTGTCCCACCCTAGTCCTGCCACTCAGTTTCAAGACCTTGTCCTTATTAGTAACTGCAGTGCCTTCAACAGTCACAGTTGCAAGCATCTATCTATTTGACCATGACCTTCTCTCTTTGTAGCTTACATCCTTCCCTACACCAGCTCCAACCTCCCGTCCCCTGTTAGTCATAGATCCACCCACATTAGGTCTCTCTCTAATTTTCCAGAAGCCTTCTCCCTCCTTACCATTTCAATTCCTTTGCACACCCCCAGCTCCCTGGCCCATCTCCTACTTCTTCATTCCGGCTCTGTTCACCCCAAACCTGATTAAATTTAATCTTTTGTTTCCTACAGACTGCCTTTGCAGCTGGACAACAACAACAAACAAATAAACAAAAAACAGACTGGAGGACCTCAGCAGAGCCCTCTGGCTGTTTTCTCTCCGAGACAGATGTTTCCCCCTTTCTCCTCAAAGCCCCCAGATCCTTCTCCTTCCTTTCAGACCTTGTGTCCGATCACACTGAAAAAAAAAATTAAAGAAAGAAAGAATCAGCCAAGAACTTCCATGGACTCTCTACCATATTTCCCACCTTCCATTCTGTGCTCGTTTATTCTCCAGGTGATCAGAACAAAAAGCCCATCAACTCCATCCCTCCCCTGGGGCACCAGCTCCTGAGCCTCCGGCTCCAGCGCTTCTCTTGTTTCTCAGAACATCACCTGTTTCCCCTCCACTTGGTCATTCCCAACAGTGTATGATCCACCTTAAAATTAAAAGTCTGAAGAGTGCAGTGGCTAAGAATCCACACTGATTCGATCCCTTATGAGTGAACTAGATCTTGCACGCCACAAGTAAGACCTGGCACAGCCAAGTTTAAAAAAACAAAGACTATTTACTACTTTGCTCTTTAACTGCTGTGGTGTGACTCCTCAGTCAAACACACCATCTCTGGTTGCTGCCCAGTGTAACTCTTGATCTCCATCATCTTTGCAGTAACCCCAGAATTGTATATGAGTTGACTTAGTCCATCGTCTTTTTATTGTTTCTTGAAGTGACATTATATTTTGGTGGAGTTATGGGTGATCATGATTTTCTCCCTGTTACTTATTTATTCTTTCTAAATCTTCTATGATGAATATGCAGTACTTTTGGTTAAAGTGGGAAACAATAAAATTATATAAAAAGAAACACCATATTTTGTGAATAATTTACAATCAATTTTTATAACAAAAGTTGGCAGTGGGTTGGAGTGGAATGGGCATCGGGACTGGGGCCAGTTCTACTCCTGACTTGCTCCTGAGAAGCCACTTAAATTCTCTAAAGTTTAGATTCCTCAGCTGTGAAGGGGAGAAACTGCCATTTTCCCAACCTTCCTTTCAACAGGATCTTAAGAGAAAACTGAATGTGAATATGCTTTGGGGCTATACCAGTGCACGCCTTATCCCTCCTTCCCCAGCCGTCTATAGTGAGCTACATGGATGTCTTCCTTTTACTAATGAGGAAATGAGGATAATAAGATGGCTCCAGTAGAACGCCACATCAAAGGTGAACACTAATAAGATCAGCTTTCATGTTTCTTGGCTAGCTTCTTCTCTGTATCCTGATATCTTCTTCCATCCCATCTCCAAAATATACAATATTGAGTCTTGTTTCCATCAGACATGGCCGTGAGGGCTGGCTGACAAGGAGGAATGCTGTGAAGGTAATTTGGACCACCAAATGCTATGGAGACACAGCCTGAGAGCCACCGAAGGCATTTAGGTTTTTAGTATCTGTTAGACCATGTGGGACCTTCACAGAGATTGGCCTAATAGTTTTGTTGTATGCCAGAGCTGTGATCTGAGACTCCAGTATGGAGGCCTCATGTGTCTGCAAAACATGGAGTGTGTCAGTCGTTTTATTCTTACTCTGTTCTTTATTTCCTTCCTTTTCTTCTTCTGCCTTGGCTTGGATTTCTAGTAAGTAGGCCAGGAAACCTCACTGATAACTTAGAGGAAGTATATTTGGTGCATCCCTAGGCATGACCCATTCCCCGTGCTGATTGCCTGCTGGGTGAAGAAGTACTTTTATTCCTTTTGTTGTCAGAAAAATATGGGGCATGAAAGGATGGTCGTGTCCTAGGTCTGGGATGAGTCTCTGGGACAGGCTGCCACGTGAGGGTCCTTGGCTTTGAGCAAGCAAGAATTCAAAAGTAATACATTGTAAAGTGAAAGCAGGTTTATTTGGAGAGATACACACTCCATAGAGTGTGGCCTGTCCTAGAAGGCAGGAGAGGTGACCCCAGGCCCTGGAGTCATCTTAAAAGATGACAGCAGCCCCGGGAGTGGGGGAATGGTTAGTCTTTATGGTCTGGATAGTTTCATAGGCTAATGAGCTGGGGGAAGATTCTGTTTGGAGAAGGGGTGGAGGCTTCCAGGAATTGGGGGACCATTCACTTTTTGAGCTTTTATGGTCAACCTACGAACTGTCACGGTGCCTGTGAGTGTGTCGTTTAACTACAGTATTACAGTGAGCATATGATGAGGCTCGGGGTCTACTGGAAGTCAGATCTTCTGCCATCTTGCACCACGTTGGTTCTAACCATTTTTTTGTGGTATCCTGTTCTTGAGGGCTGAGTCAATCTTTTAATGGTTGTGCCATTCTTTTAATGCCCCTTCCTTCCTGTCTCATTTTCGCTTGTTCTTAAATTCAGCCATGGGTGTCCTAGTCCAAGATTTGATGAAAGAATTAGTATTTCCACTGGAGCAAATGATTCTCAAGACATTGAACTTACAAATTAATGCCTTCACTGCCTAGGCCTCTATGGTTTGACTCATGGGTTCTCACTTTTCAGGAAGATATTGATCTCTATGTCCCCCCCTAGTCACCATCCTTGTTATTCAGAGAAAAGGGCATAATATTTACTGAACGTCCACTTTGTACCAGGGTTATTGATGTACACTGCTCCATTAAATATCAAGACATCCTTTTAAGGTATATAATAACCCAGTTAACTGAAACTCTTTGACCCTACTGTGTAGAAATGTGTAGATAACATGAAGCTCGAAGACCAAGAAGCTATGTGACTGAGAACTGAAGAGAACTCTCTGTAATTCCAGAGCAGAGCTTTTTCTACCATCCCAAGTGGTTTTGCCATGGCTTTTCCTCTCTAAAGTTTTCCTGACAAACCCTCCCTCTCTGTCCATTAAAATGAAAGGAACAGTTTGAGCCCATGTTTCCTCAGCCTTTCATCTTTCCCTGCTGAAGAACACATGTACTTTGACTTCTGTTCTTGAGTATACTGGGATGCTGACCAAATCCATCTAGACAGGGACACCAAAGCTGCTTCCTTCCCAACAGAGGAGTTTCCTGGGGGAGAAGAAGGACTCCATCCAAAAGGTTTCGAAATAGCATATTGGTTTTCTTGGTAATTGGATTATTCAGAGTTTTCAGGGAAAGAGTCTGAAGCCAGAGGAGCACAATCTAAATGTAAATGAATGTTTACATGGGTATTTGGAGGGACTCTGGGGTTGGAATACCAATGTGGTGGTGCTTGGTAAGGCACAGGGAGCTAGCTGACTTTGGATCCCAGTGGTGGGAAATTACCTCTCCTCCTTCTATTCCCATAGAAAGAGATGGGGAGAGAGAGAAAGAGAAGTGGACCTCCTCTGGCTTAAGGCCTCACAGAGCCCGTTTAAGCCTTGTCTGTCGGTCAATGGAAACACAATAAAGGGAAAACGCTTATGAGCTATAAAAAGAGCTGCAGAAATGGCCCCAGTCTCCCAGTAGCTACAGTCCAACCAGACTACCCTTGGGGAGTCAGTCTCATCATCCAGCGTGAGTGTCGTCTTTGTCCTTGGACTTCCCGTTGCACTTCACATTATAGATGGCTGCTTTTCCTCATCCACTCAGATTCAAGGAGCCCAGGACTCAAGACCTGAGCTTTTGCTCGTGGCTCTATTTCCTCTTAGACAGCTCTTCTGTCCTTTTCACTGTGATGGCTCCCCTCTGCTGTTGATTCTTCCCCAAGCCTGAACTCATGGGTAAGCAACAAAATCTCCCACCTAAGTGCTCAGATCCTATCCTTAGAACTACGTTGTCTCCTCGTAGGTAGAGAGTGTGTCTAATACTACTGCATGCCTGTAGGGCGGCACCCATCGTAGCTGCTCAAAACCTGTTTTTTAATCTTTGCACACAAAACCCAACAAACATTCAACTTGCAACAAAAATGTAATGAACGTGGACAAAATGAAGGGTTTTAAAATGAACACATTAAAACAGATAATAGGTAGAATCACATGATACCTCCTCTACCCTACCCTCTACAAGGCTAGAAGCTATGAGAAGACAACAATAGATTTTTCTTGGGTGGGGAGTATGTATCTGATTAGGAATACTCTTTGTTTTCCCAATTCAGTTATTTCAATTAAAAGCTCTTTATTAAGTCTCTACTATATTCCAGGCTGGCTGTGAGCTAAGTGCTAAGATGTGACTATAACGTCTTCTGCTCTCTGGAGATCATAGTCTGGAAGGAGAGACAGATATAGAAGGTTGACAATGTAGTGTGACCAGGGGTTAACTCCATGTGACATGGCTTCCATGAGCCATGGCTTCCAGGAGGAAAGGAAGATAATCAGGAAAGCATTCTGAGAAAAGGAAGTGTCTGAGGTTTTTTAAAATAAAGGCTGAATGGAAAGGCAAAAATAAGGAAGGGACATGCCCGGCAGAGTGCTGCGTGGGCAGAGCTAGGAATGAGCAAAGGTCAGTGGATTAGAGATCTGAGTGGCTTCTCACCAGAGCATTGCTCAGGAACTGGGAAAATGGCAAGAGATGAGGGCAGAGGGAGGAAAAAGGCCCAGAGGATCCCTGCAGTCCATCTTAGAATCTTATTCTCTTGCAGCCATGTGTAACAAGTGGGAGTTGTAATGAAGGAAAGGCATGGCCACAAGCTGCTGTAAGAGATAGAGGGGCGTAGGGCTGTAGCCAGACACCAGCTCGGAGCCTATGGAGCAATCCAGAAGGGAGGTGATGAAGGGGTGGAGGTGAGAGAGATGTGACATATGCATTTTTCTTTTCGTGTAAAAATGAGGATAAGAAAGATAAGGGACATAATTCATCTGTGTTCTTCCAGCTCTCTATTGTACGGAACAGTATCTGATGCATTGTAGGCTCTTTAATGTGTAAATGAATGAGTATCTAATGCCCGATGTTAAAATGTAAAAACAAAACCAAAAATAAAAACAGGAGCAGCATCTGGAAAGTATGGGAGCAACAGTATCAGCCAACAGTAATCTAACAAGATGCTTGTCAGTTGTAGAAACCCAGAAGAACTGGCACCAGATAGTTTGATTAACTGTGGTCCAGCTGGATTCTTTAGAGTAAAATGTATGGCCCTGAATGATGCATTTTAATTATCCAGTATCTGATTTTCTTATCTATCTTTATAATGGAGGTGATGGCATTTTCCTCACAGACATGTTGTGAAGATCGAGAGAAAACGTATGTTAAAATATTTTGCAGCCTCTAAGGGCTGTGAAATGTCATTTCATCATTAAGGATGACTCTGGTGAGTGAATTGGACACTCAGCAACAGGGCTGATTGTGGAAACTCAACCAGGTGCCAACAAAGTTTTCTCCATGTCCAGCTCTGGCTGGTGGAGAGATCAGAGCCATAGAAGCTACAGTATCAGGAATGTTGCCCTCTCTCTCCTGAATTCTGGGGCTACATTTTCTGTTTTGGTTTTTCTTCCTGCACCTGTCCTTACCTGGTCCCCACTTTATAGGAAGCATCCAGGATGACGCTGCCCCTTCTCCTGCTCAAACATTAATCCTCTCTAGGTAAGGAGGTGTGGCTGTGAGGCACTTGGCAGCAGCAGGTCACTGGGCAGGTTCTGGGGTGCTGAGGAAATGGCAGGGTTCCCAGTGGCAGAGGAGTTAGTGAAAGACAGTTGTATTTAGGGTTCTCTTTTACCTCAACATACTGTGCATGAGTGCGCCTGAGTATGAAGGGCAGTACTCAGTACCTTTGCCATCATGAAAGAGCAAATAAAACCAGATGAACTTTGTGTGTGCTAAGTCGCTTCAGTCGTGTCTGACTCTTTGTGACCCCGTGGACTGTAGGCCACCAGTTCATGTAGGCTTCTGTTCATGTCCTTCTCCAGTGAATCTTTCCCACCCAGGAACTGAACCCGTGTCTCTTGAGTCTCCTGCATTGGCAAGCAAGTTCTTTACCATTAGCACAACTTGGGAAACCCCATTGAAGGTTAGATAGTATCAGTACTTGGGTTGACAAAGTCCTTTCACTGCTGTTTCTTTCCCATATTGCTGATAATATCTGGGTGAGGTGGGACTGTGGTTTTTAACCACATTTGTCCAAAGAAGAAACTGACGAGCTTACAGTGCCTCTCACTCAAGCTTCCCTACCTGGTGCCTGGAAGGGTGCGAGCCCAGAAAGAGCTCTCGGACTCCATGTGTGTTCATCCTTGGCTGCCTTTTGCAGATGGACACGGATGTGGTGCTGGGTTTAACAGGAATGTTTCAAGAAAATTTTAAAAAGTTAATATTCTTTAACACAAAAATAAGAGATGTTTGGTGGAAACTGCAAACACACCAGGAAGCCTGCAAGTTATCTGCAAGTTATCCAGAATATCACCATTCAAAGAAACAGTGTTAACATTTACTGCATTTTTTCAGTCTTTCTTCGATAGAGTGGAGACTGCCATTTATACGCAGCTATGTAGCCTGCTTTTCCATTGATCTTTCTATCACAGGCCTTATCCCATATCACTAAAGACTCATAACTATGGTTTTTATTGGCTTCACAGTATTCCTGTGTATGTAACAGATCGTAATTGACATAAGCATTCCGTATTCTTTGACCATTTAGGTTAGGAGGGTATTTCTTATTGATTCATTCTTCTGGTCCTGTAGGCACAAAAGCAGCATCTCAGCTGACACCATTTCAGACATTTGCCTCATCTCAGAGGATTCTCACTGTTTTAGGTTGAAACATGTTGTCTCTAAGCCAGTCGCTTATTTATTTAACAGAATAAACACATCCTTCCATAGGAGTATACCATTTGAACTGGATGGGGGGAGATGACACGGGAGAAGCCACTATTCTTGAAGCGTTTGTATTATTGTAAGACTTAGACAACTAAAACACATGAAAGATATAACTTAAAGCAGATGCTCATCACCAGGCTGTGACGCTCATAGCCACATGTCTCAAGGGATGGGCTGGCAGAGACAGAGCCGCGTGGTCAGAATAGTAGTGACTCTCTCCTCTCTGACACGCACCTTTGGAAGCAGGATGGAACCTCACAAATTTGCTCCCAGGAGTGAGTACTGCCTGGTCTATTGGCAACAGCTTACCATTAGTGGAAATGAAGGTTAGATAGTATCAGTACTTGGGTTGACAAAGTCCTTTCACTGCTGTTTCTTTCCCATATTGCTGATAATATCTGGGTGAGGTGGGACTGTGGTTTTTAACCACATTTGTCCAAAGAAGAAACTGACGAGCTTACAGTGCCTCTCACTCAAGCTTCCCTACCTGGTGCCTGGAAGGGTGCGAGCCCAGAAAGAGCTCTCGGACTCCATGTGTGTTCATCCTTGGCTGCCTTTTGCAGATGGACACGGATGTGGTGCTGGGTTTAACAGGAATGTTTCAAGAAAATTTTAAAAAGTTAATATTCTTTAACACAAAAATAAGAGATGTTTGGTGGAAACTGCAAACACACCAGGAAGCCTGCAAGTTATCTGCAAGTTATCCAGAATATCACCATTCAAAGAAACAGTGTTAACATTTACTGCATTTTTTTTCAGTCTTTCTTCGATAGAGTGGAGACTGCCATTTATACGCAGCTATGTAGCCTGCTTTTCCATTGATCTTTCTATCACAGGCCTTATCCCATATCACTAAAGACTCATAACTATGGTTTTTATTGGCTTCACAGTATTCCTGTGTATGTAACAGATCGTAATTGACATAAGCATTCCGTATTCTTTGACCATTTAGGTTAGGAGGGTATTTCTTATTGATTCATTCTTCTGGTCCTGTAGGCACAAAAGCAGCATCTCAGCTGACACCATTTCAGACATTTGCCTCATCTCAGAGGATTCTCACTGTTTTAGGTTGAAACATGTTGTCTCTAAGCCAGTCGCTTATTTATTTAACAGAATAAACACATCCTTCCATAGGAGTATACCATTTGAACTGGATGGGGGGAGATGACACGGGAGAAGCCACTATTCTTGAAGCGTTTGTATTATTGTAAGACTTAGACAACTAAAACACATGAAAGATATAACTTAAAGCAGATGCTCATCACCAGGCTGTGACGCTCATAGCCACATGTCTCAAGGGATGGGCTGGCAGAGACAGAGCCGCGTGGTCAGAATAGTAGTGACTCTCTCCTCTCTGACACGCACCTTTGGAAGCAGGATGGAACCTCACAAATTTGCTCCCAGGAGTGAGTCGTATGCTCAGTGGTTCACAGAGTGGACAAGTCCTGGAAAATTCTGTGAAGTGTGTGTCTGCTGAATAGTTGGGGTATGAATGTCAGCTGCAGCAGCCAACATATACTGAGTATCTTCTGGGCCTAAGCACCCTACTAAGTGCTGCCCAGGGAGCTCTGTATCCTTATACCAGAAGGCTCTGAGCACAGGGGTCAAAAAACCAGCAAGGGGCTTCCCCTGGTGGTCCAGTGGATAAGGACACCGCCTTGCAGTGCAAGGGGCGCCGGTTCGATCCCTGGCCTGGGAAGATCCCACGTGCTGCGGAGCGGCTGGACTGATGTGTCCAATTACCGAGCCGGAGCTCTGGAGCGCATGCGCCCAGAGCCGGCACTCTGCGACGACAGACGCCACCGCAATGGGAGGCCCACAGGAGCCAAAGAACAAAGATGGATGAAAACAGAGAAATGAAAGACCAATAGAAGTGGCCCGCCCACTCCCCTCCCTCCCCAACCCGACCCCCGCCCAAAATAAATAAATAAAAATAAATCTTTAAAAAAAAAAACAAAAAACAAAAAACCAGCAAGTAGGGGGCAAACTGTTTTTAAATGAATAATTTAATCTATCTGTGTTTTCCTGTCCTCAGTTTTAGAATGGAGATAGAAAAATGTCCACCTCATAGAGCGGTTCAGAGGGTTAGCTTTGTTAACACAAGTCAAGCATTTAGCCTAGTGACTGACACATAGTAAGCATGTGACAGAGTGACCTCTTCCTACATAAAGCTCCCAAGGAATTTCGTGGTGCCTCCTATTTTTATTACCATGTGTGGGAGGTTGAAATTTAGGCACAGAGAGGTCAAGTGCCTTGCCCAGAGTCACATAGATAGAATAGGGATCCAAGCAACTAGACTGAAGAGACTGTACTCTGTTTACTATACTATATTTCCCAGAGGGAATTTTCTAGACCCTGCACACCAAAGCAGGGCACACTAACTTTTGTGTGTGGTAAGGTCTTCAAAGAAGCAAGCAGAACCTGAAAAGGAAGGGGAAAACAGGAGATGTGTGTGTGCCTGGGTCTCAGACAAGTATTAGAAATCTTAGGACTGCCAGAAGTCCGGGAAGCCAGGTGTCGTCTTTCGGTTCTTAGAAAGGGAGAAGGTTGGGAAACTTAAATATTTCTGCCTGCTTCAAAGTGGGCCATGAGATGTAGATGTAATAGGTGCACCCGAATTTGATGAAATAAAACTGTCTCTTCACTGGTAGACCCTGAATGGGGCACTGGCCTGGGCAGACGGGGTCGGAGGGAACTTGGGTTTGTTTTCATTCTTTGATTCTTTTTCTCTTCAGGCAGGTTGAAGACTTTGTGTACCCCTTCTCGCTTCCATTCTCTTCTCCTCCTCTCCACTCACAGGAATTTGGTGTGATATCTATTTACCAACTTACTTCTGTATACCACACACGACATCATAGCAACCTCAGGGTTCTCAACTTGCTGTTTTCATGCATTTTTGTGTTGTCAGTCTATTCATGTTGATATGGATAGCTCAGTGCATTCATTTTAACAGCTGTATAGTTCACTGTAAGCGTATTTTATAAAGTGTCCAGGGGCTTCCCTGGTGGTGCTAAGGTAAAGAACATGCCTACCAATGCAGATCTAAGAAACGTGGGTTTGATCCCTGGATCGGAAAGATCCCCTGGAGGAGGAAATGTGACCCACTCTATACTCTTTCCTAGGAAATCCCTGGACGGAAGAGTTTGGGGGGCTACCGTCCATGGCGTCACAAAGAGTCAGACACGACTGAAGTGACTTAGTACACATAAAGTGTCTGTTTCCATACTGATGGACATTTCTGTTTTATGGACTTTGCCTATTTCAGATGATGTTGCAGTGAGTCTTTTTGTACCATTCTCCTTGTAAAAATGTGTGAAGATTTCTGGTTTTGGTGTCAAGTTTAGGCACAGAGAGGTCAAGTGCCTTGCCCAGAGTCACATAGATAGAATAGGGATCCAAGCAACTAGACTGAAGAGACTGTACTCTGTTTACTATACTATATTTCCCAGAGGGAATTTTCTAGACCCTGCACACCAAAGCAGGGCACACTAACTTTTGTGTGTGGTAAGGTCTTCAAAGAAGCAAGCAGAACCTGAAAAGGAAGGGGAAAACAGGAGATGTGTGTGTGCCTGGGTCTCAGACAAGTATTAGAAATCTTAGGACTGCCAGAAGTCCGGGAAGCCAGGTGTCGTCTTTCGGTTCTTAGAAAGGGAGAAGGTTGGGAAACTTAAATATTTCTGCCTGCTTCAAAGTGGGCCATGAGATGTAGATGTAATAGGTGCACCCGAATTTGATGAAATAAAACTGTCTCTTCACTGGTAGACCCTGAATGGGGCACTGGCCTGGGCAGACGGGGTCGGAGGGAACTTGGGTTTGTTTTCATTCTTTGATTCTTTTTCTCTTCAGGCAGGTTGAAGACTTTGTGTACCCCTTCTCGCTTCCATTCTCTTCTCCTCCTCTCCACTCACAGGAATTTGGTGTGATATCTATTTACCAACTTACTTCTGTATACCACACACGACATCATAGCAACCTCAGGGTTCTCAACTTGCTGTTTTCATGCATTTTTGTGTTGTCAGTCTATTCATGTTGATATGGATAGCTCAGTGCATTCATTTTAACAGCTGTATAGTTCACTGTAAGCGTATTTTATAAAGTGTCCAGGGGCTTCCCTGGTGGTGCTAAGGTAAAGAACATGCCTACCAATGCAGATCTAAGAAACGTGGGTTTGATCCCTGGATCGGAAAGATCCCCTGGAGGAGGAAATGTGACCCACTCTATACTCTTTCCTAGGAAATCCCTGGACGGAAGAGTTTGGGGGGCTACCGTCCATGGCGTCACAAAGAGTCAGACACGACTGAAGTGACTTAGTACACATAAAGTGTCTGTTTCCATACTGATGGACATTTCTGTTTTATGGACTTTGCCTATTTCAGATGATGTTGCAGTGAGTCTTTTTGTACCATTCTCCTTGTAAAAATGTGTGAAGATTTCTGGTTTTGGTGTCAAGTTGTTATATAAAATGAACAGCATGATTTTTCATTTCTGCCCCAGTTGCTTGAAACTATTTGATATAAAGATTACATGTGAGGATTTTTTTGAGGGTTTGATAAAACATGTAAATTATTTGGATTAGGTTTTTTTTCTAAGGAGAATGGAGATATGGTAATATTGAAAGGTATTTGATTAGGAATGGAATTGTTGAACTAGGTAGGCAGTTGCTAAATTTGTCTCTAAAGTGATTATAGGAATCTATACTTCTGCCAGCAGAATTGTATTAAGAGTTATTGTTTCCCCACATTCTCTCCAACATTTGGTATTAAGTTACCTGATTGTGTCTTGTAGTTTTAAATGTGCATGTAACTTATCATTAATGTCCCCCATTTGGTCAGTCGTTTAACCATATATTTGACCATTTTGCTAGTTGTGTATTGGTCTTTTTCTTAATGATTTCAGGAAGTCTTTACATGGCCTGCATTTAGATTCATATAGCTAGCTTTAACTATTATTTCAAAGTATATTCTGTATTTTATTATAATCATTCTAAAAGTTTGACATTTTAAAAAAATTTTGGCCACTTTTATTGGTCTTTCATTTATTTATTTTCATCCATCTTTGTTCTTTGACCTGTGTGAGCCTCCCATTGCAGAGGCCTCTATCACAGCAGAGCACCAGCTCTGGGTGCATGCACTCCAGAGCACTGGTTCCCAACTGGACACACCAGTCCAGCCGCTCCACGGCACATGGGATGCCCCATGCCAGGAATTGAGCCGGCATCCCTTGCCGTTAGGCCTCTTATCCCAACCAGGCAGAGCTACCATCTGCCTGGATCGGAAAGATCCCCTGGAGGAGGAAATGTGACCCACTCTATACTCTTTCCTAGGAAATCCCTGGACGGAAGAGTTTGGGGGGCTACCGTCCATGGCGTCACAAAGAGTCAGACACGACTGAAGTGACTTAGTACACATAAAGTGTCTGTTTCCATACTGATGGACATTTCTGTTTTATGGACTTTGCCTATTTCAGATGATGTTGCAGTGAGTCTTTTTGTACCATTCTCCTTGTAAAAATGTGTGAAGATTTCTGGTTTTGGTGTCAAGTTGTTATATAAAATGAACAGCATGATTTTTCATTTCTGCCCCCAGTTGCTTGAAACTATTTGCGTATATAAAGATTACATGTGAGGATTTTTTTGAGGGTTTGATAAAACATGTAAATTATTTGGATTAGGTTTTTTTTCTAAGGAGAATGGAGATATGGTAATATTGAAAGGTATTTGATTAGGAATGGAATTGTTGAACTAGGTAGGCAGTTGCTAAATTTGTCTCTAAAGTGATTATAGGAATCTATACTTCTGCCAGCAGAATTGTATTAAGAGTTATTGTTTCCCCACATTCTCTCCAACATTTGGTATTAAGTTACCTGATTGTGTCTTGTAGTTTTAAATGTGCATGTAACTTATCATTAATGTCCCCCATTTGGTCAGTCGTTTAACCATATATTTGACCATTTTGCTAGTTGTGTATTGGTCTTTTTCTTAATGATTTCAGGAAGTCTTTACATGGCCTGCATTTAGATTCATATAGCTAGCTTTAACTATTATTTCAAAGTATATTCTGTATTTTATTATAATCATTCTAAAAGTTTGACATTTTAAAAAAATTTTGGCCACTTTTATTGGTCTTTCATTTATTTATTTTCATCCATCTTTGTTCTTTGACCTGTGTGAGCCTCCCATTGCAGAGGCCTCTATCACAGCAGAGCACCAGCTCTGGGTGCATGCACTCCAGAGCACTGGTTCCCAACTGGACACACCAGTCCAGCCGCTCCACGGCACATGGGATGCCCCCATGCCAGGAATTGAGCCGGCATCCCTTGCCGTGTTAGGCAGACTCTTTACCCACTGGACCACCAGGGAAGCCCTGATTTTTTATATATAGGCATTTATCCAATGTTAATTTTGTGTGGAGCATGATCCAAGAATTCAATCTGTCTTTTGTCATGTGCAGAATCAATTACTGAGTTGCAGTTCAGTTTATTTAATTGTTATTGGTATATTGTTATTCTAGTTTAACTTGGACTTTAGCGTGTGTGTATGGGTGTATATGTGTCTGAGAACACACAAATCTGTTTGTATAGCCATATCTACAGTCTTTATAATCTATCTGTAATTTTCTATGTCATCTTGTTTTTTGAATTTGTAAGAATTCATTTTTTTCATAGGGTACTCTTTGCAGGTAAAATTTATCACTTTTTCTTTCTTTTCTCATTGGGTGGACTTGCTTGAGGTTTTCTTTTTCTGACTGATCACTCAAAAATAAGCTTTTAGTTTTGTAGACCATTAATATATTTTTCTATGAATTTCTACTCGTATCTTTTAAATTTATTCTCTTTTACTTTCTCTGGATTGACTCTGTTTTTCATTTTCCTACTCCCAGAGTTGAATATTTAACTCATTTATTTCCAATATTTAATTCATGAATTTAAGACTATAAATTTTTCTACAATTTTTTCCTGTCATCAGCTAGCATAGATTTGATATATTATTGCTTTCACTGTTACTCAGTTTCAAATAATTCATAGCCTCCAATTCTATATTTTTAATTTTTTTTCTTGCCTCTTTTTATTTGTATTTATTTTCATGCATCTTTTTTTATTCTATGGCATGTGTGGGCCTCCCATTGCAGTGGCCCCTCTTGCTGCAGAGCACTGGCTCCAGGCACATGCACTCAAGAGCGCTGGCTCGCAATTGGACACTCTGGTCCAGCCACTCGATGGCATGTGGGATCTTCCCAGGCCAGGGATTGAACCTGTGCCCCTTGCACTGCAAGGCAGAGTCTTTGCCCACTAGACCACCAGGGAAGCACCTAATTCTGTGTTTTTTCTTTAACTCTTTGGTTACCTAGCAGTATGACTTTTATTTTCTAAATTTATGCCTTTTATCTTTTTGTTTCTGTTTTATTTTTTTGTATAATTACTTTCAAGTCATATTGTGAATTCTTAATGACAGATGCCTTGAGGTTTCTATAAATAACCTTTATGGTCTAGTAGATGATCAACTTATGATGTTCCATGTATGTGAAAAGAATGTGCATTCTCCATGTGGGTAGCAAGGCTCTTTGTATCACTATTAGTTCAAAATCGGCATTAGTGCTGTTCAGATTCTATATTTTTGGTAATTTTTGGTCTACTTGATCTCTTACTGGGCTTCCCTGGTGATTCAGATTGTAAAGAATCTGCCTGCAATGTAAGAGACTCAGGTTTGATCCCTGGGTCAGGAAGATTCCCTGGGGAAGGGAATCTACCCACTCTAGTATTCTTGCTTGGGAAATCCCATGGAGAGAACCTGGTGAGCTATAATCTATGTACGGTTGCAAAGAGTCAGATACAACTGAGCAACTAACACTGATCTTTAATTGATGTGTAAATAAAATTTCCACTTGCTCTTTGCATTTGTCAACTTATTAGTGTAACTTTGTCACTTTTTGCTTTACGTGAGAGAAGACTGTTGTTACATTTTGTTGATTGGTTATCCTTTTATGATTACAGTTTTCCCTCTTTGTGGCATGTGTAGTTTGTGCTCTGCATCCTTGCTGTAATCTGGGGGCCATCTGTCTAGTTCTGGAGATAATTGTGGAGGTCATATGTTCCAGGTGACATAGACAGGCCTTGTCACTGCTGTCACACTTTACATATTACACCATTGGGATTTGGGGAGTTGGTCAGTTGTATCAGCTTGTGTTAATTATCCCAAGTTACCTTCTTATTTTTATGCATTTTGCCATAAATTTTATTTCCAATTTTGTTAATATCTTCATACTGTATACATTACCATCTTATTTTGTTTTGTATTCAACAAACTGTTTATCTGTTTCTATTTGTCCCCTGTTTCCATTTTCTGTTGGAATGCTTAAGTTTTCTGTCTTTTGTTTCAAGGATTTCTAAAAATTTTTATTTATTTATTTATTTTTGGCCATCCTGGGTTTTCACTGCTGCCACGGGCTCTTCTCTAGTTGCAGGGAGTGGGGGTTACTCTCTAGTTGAGGTGAGAAGACTTCTTGTTGGAGTCGCTTCTCTTGTTGTGGAACTTGGGCTCTAGGGCACATGGGCTTCATTAGTTGTGGCACATGGGCTCAACAGATACCACTCTGAGGCTCTAGAGCACAGGCTCCATAGTTGTGGCTCATGGGCTTCATTGCTCCACAGCATGTGGGGTCTTCCCAGATCAGGGATCGAACCCATGTCTGCTTCATTGACAGGTGAACTCTTTACCACTGAGCTACCAGGGAATCCCAAGTTTTCTGTCTTTTATTTGTTTTTACTTTTATGGCACTCGTAAAATGTTGATATGGTATCTTTTAAGTGTATTTTTATTTCTTAAATTTTATAACTATTTCAGACTTATAGAAGGCTACAAAATAATACCACTAATTTCAGCATATCCTTCATCCTCAAATAATCACAATAAAATGATCAAAACTAGGAAATTAGCACTGGAACAATACTCATTGCTGCTACTTTATAAACCGTATTTACATTTTTTTTAAAAAAAACTTTGGCCTCTTTTATTGATTTTTTTATCCATTTATTTTCATCTATATTTATTCTTTGGCCTGTGTGGGCCTCCCATCACAGTGGCCTCTCTCACTGCAGAGCGCTGGCTCTGGGTGCATATGCTGCAGAGTGCTGGCTTGTAATTGGACACACCAGCCCAGCCACTTCATGACACATGGGATAATTGTGGAGGTCATATGTTCCAGGTGACATAGACAGGCCTTGTCACTGCTGTCACACTTTACATATTACACCATTGGGATTTGGGGAGTTGGTCAGTTGTATCAGCTTGTGTTAATTATCCCAAGTTACCTTCTTATTTTTATGCATTTTGCCATAAATTTTATTTCCAATTTTGTTAATATCTTCATACTGTATACATTACCATCTTATTTTGTTTTGTATTCAACAAACTGTTTATCTGTTTCTATTTGTCCCCTGTTTCCATTTTCTGTTGGAATGCTTAAGTTTTCTGTCTTTTGTTTCAAGGATTTCTAAAAATTTTTATTTATTTATTTATTTTTGGCCATCCTGGGTTTTCACTGCTGCCACGGGCTCTTCTCTAGTTGCAGGGAGTGGGGGTTACTCTCTAGTTGAGGTGAGAAGACTTCTTGTTGGAGTCGCTTCTCTTGTTGTGGAACTTGGGCTCTAGGGCACATGGGCTTCATTAGTTGTGGCACATGGGCTCAACAGATACCACTCTGAGGCTCTAGAGCACAGGCTCCATAGTTGTGGCTCATGGGCTTCATTGCTCCACAGCATGTGGGGTCTTCCCAGATCAGGGATCGAACCCATGTCTGCTTCATTGACAGGTGAACTCTTTACCACTGAGCTACCAGGGAATCCCAAGTTTTCTGTCTTTTATTTGTTTTTACTTTTTATGGCACTCGTAAAATGTTGATATGGTATCTTTTAAGTGTATTTTTATTTCTTAAATTTTATAACTATTTCAGACTTATAGAAGGCTACAAAATAATACCACTAATTTCAGCATATCCTTCATCCTCAAATAATCACAATAAAATGATCAAAACTAGGAAATTAGCACTGGAACAATACTCATTGCTGCTACTTTATAAACCGTATTTACATTTTTTTTAAAAAAAACTTTGGCCTCTTTTATTGATTTTTTTATCCATTTATTTTCATCTATATTTATTCTTTGGCCTGTGTGGGCCTCCCATCACAGTGGCCTCTCTCACTGCAGAGCGCTGGCTCTGGGTGCATATGCTGCAGAGTGCTGGCTTGTAATTGGACACACCAGCCCAGCCACTTCATGACACATGGGATCTTCCCTGGCCAGGGATCAAACCAGCCCTTGCACTGCGAGATGGACTGTTCCCACTGGACCAGCAGGGAAACCCCCATATTGACATTTTTAAAATTGTTCCCCAATTATATTTTTCCAGGATCTAGTTTCATTTCCAGATCACCTGTTGTATTTAGTTGTCATATCTTCTTTGTCCTGTCCAGTCTGGGACAGTTCCTCACTTTTCTTTATCTTTACATTTTGAAGAATACTAGCCAAATATGTTTTATAGAATTATAGGGAAGTTCCTAGCATTCGTTATTGAATGATGGTTTTAACTGGATAGCATGATCCATTGTCTTCCGTAGAAGTCTTCAGTCAGCCTAATTGTTATTGCTTGTTAATGTCTCTTTTTGTCTCTGATAGCTTTTAAAGTTGTCTCTTTGTTTGTAATATACTGTTTTATTACAGTGTATATATATATATATATATATGCATTTGTTTTAATTTAGTCTAATGATTTCATATAGTCTAACAATCTGAGGACTTCGGTCTTCATTTCTGGAAAATTCTTAAGTATTATCTCTTTGATTATTTACTCTTTTTCATTCTTTCTATTTCCATGTTCTGGAACTCACAATGTATTTGTTGGAAATCTATGTCTTTCATGTATCTTAACTTTTTTTCATATTTTCTGTCTCTCTGTGTTTCATTCTGAACAATTTTCTTATATCTATTTTATATTTCACTTAATCTCTGATTGGCTTTATCTAGTTTTCTTTTCAACTCTTTCATTGAATTCTTTTTCATTGACTCTATATTTTTATTTCTAGGTTTTCTGTTTGATTCTTTTTCAAATCTTTTCTTTCTCATACTGCCCTATTTTTGGTATATAACTTCTGTTCCTGCTGTTAGCTTTTTTTTTCCTTGGGGGGGGCAGGTTGGGGAGGGAGGGGGGCTGGTGGGCCACTTCTATTGGTCTTTTTCATTTATCTATTTTATCCATCTTTGTTCTTTGACCTGTGTGGGCCTCCCATCGCAGTGGCCTCTGTTGTCACAGAGCACTGGCTCTGGGTGCATGCGCTCCAGAGCTCCGGCTTGGTAATTGGACCCATCAGTCCAGCTCCTCCGTGGCACATGGGATCTTCCTAGGCCAGGGATCAAACTGGCGCCCCTTGCACTGCAAGGTGGTGTCCTTACCCACTGGACCACCAGGGAAGCCCTCCTGTTAGCTTTTGAAACAGTGGGAGGTCAAGGATTTTTGGAACCCATTTGGATGGCCCCTCTTTAAGAAAAACAGTAAATAATTTCAGATACAAAGTTAAGTTCACTAGATAACATTTATTTGGAATGAGAAAAGAAATCACACACACACAAAAATCATGTTTCCAAAAGCTGCCAAATACCACAAAAAGTTGAGAAAAGTTAAATGCCTTTATTAAGTGCCTGAGACAGCTCTATCCTTGACTTCCTCTTCCTATGACACATTTATAATATTTAAAAAGAAAATTTTTTTGGCCACTTCTGTTGATCTTTCATTTATTTATTTCCATCCATCTTTGTTCTTTGGCCTGTGTGGGTCACCCATCGCAGCAGCCCCTCTCGCTGCAAAGCACCGGCTCTGGGTACACGCGATCCAGAGCTCCAGCTCGGTAATTTGACACATTGGTCCAGCCGCTCCCGGCATGTGGGATTTTCCCAGGCCAGGGATCGAACTGGTGCCCCTTGCACTGCAAGGCGGTGTCCTTACCCACTGGACCACCAGGGAAGCCCCATTTATAATATTTTTAAAGGGAGAACAGAAAGATAATTCAGTCTTTCTCTAGTATACTTGATTAAAATTTAGCTTTTATTATTTGTGGCTTATAAAAATTAATTTCAGCTTCACACATAGCTTTGGGCAATATAAGACATTTAAGAATCACTGTCAAATTTGGGAAAAACTCTGATTTCTTTCATATATTATCTGTAAGAGTTGGAAGAATTTTCTACATATGAGCCTCTTACTCTGTACATTTCAGTTGTTTTTTCTTTTCTACGTATTTGTGGTGTAGAGTACCCTAGGACAGGTTTGCAGTAGGATACAGTCTTTGGTCCTATGCCTTCGTATCACTACACAGAAATGACTATGAACCTCATAAATATGTCCCACTAACTCCAAACAATACATTTGCAAAATACATTTTCAACTCCAGCCCCATCCCCAAAATGCCCATTGCCATTCTCATATCTTCAGTGAAAAATACAAGTGTGAGTGAGGCAGAATGGAAAGAGAACCATGGTCTTAACTAATTAAGGTTAAAATAGCTTTTGTAAATTTTATAACAGCATGAGGCCCTATGAGTACATTTCTAAGGTCCCTCCCAGGGCCTTGGAAAGGGCCTGTGCCCATGAGAGGCCCAGAGGTATTAGCTTCATTAATGTCTCAGTAAATCTGCCTCTGCTTTGAACATCTAATCGTAATTATTTTAAGGCCTCTTTTAAATTGCCTTTTTATTTATAGGTACCATGGCTGCATTGGCTGACCCTTTATGTAGTGTTGTTTTAGCTTGGGTTGTCTGTAATCTTGGATTATGGGTCATCTTAGATGAGATTTGCTTTCTGTGGGAGTCTCATGGGCCACTGGTATATTTGGTGCTTGCTTTTGCCAGGGCTTCCTGGTCCCCAGTTGATATTTATGTTAACATCTCACTTAAGGTTCGAGGTCACACAGTATGCAAGTCGTGAATTTAGATTCCATACATTTATATGGCGCAGATGGGGGTCCCACCTTCTTGCATGTGACTCTTCTTACCCTTGTTCTTGGTGGATGTCAGGCTTCCTTTCTGCTTCCTGAACCAGCTGATGAAGCTCTTCAGAGTCGATTCCAGATCTGAAGAAGCCCTCCATGCATCCTGGCAGGATCAGTTTTAGCTTTTCAAGGTCACTAAGCCCTTGTCCTTTCTCCACTCCCTGCCCACACCAGAAATCCATCCCCCAGCTGTTAGGACTTCAGTTCAGATCCACGAGTCCCGAGGGGCCATTTCAGTTGGTTTTTATTTACCAGGGTGACTTTGTTTTGTCACCTCCCTTCTCTTTAGTTTCCAGCTCTGTTATGAACTCAACATTCTTTTGCTAAATTTTATCTGACACATCTGTGTATTTGGAAGTGGGGGATGATCATTTGAGTAAATATAGGCAGATCAGCTTAAGTTCATTCATTTGACGCTGTATTTCTGATGTGTTACACTATCTAGAGTACTAGCTGTGCATCCGTATGTAATTCAAACTCCTTGCCCTTGTGGAGTCTATTTTCTTGTAAATCGAAATTAACTGTTTGTGCTAAGGACTCTTTTTTTTTCCCCTGCAAAAAAGGTACAGGAGCCTAGCATCCCTCTCTTCTCCTCCCTGAATATATCTGAGGTTACACACATGCTTGAGAAGCTGTGACTGTAAGTATTGTGTCAATATTTGAGGATATTTAAAGTAAACTCTAGGCCTTCCCTCTGGTCCTGTGTGCCCATACTTTTCTACTGTCATGGAACCCTTTTATTTGACATTTGTCTATCATCAGCATTGCAATAATAATTAAGCATCCCCAAATTCTTTTTTGCATTTCCCAAAGCATAATTCTTTAATTATTTGAAAAGAATTTTCCTCTTTTCCCCCTAAAAAAATTCACCCTTTTTGGTGTATAGTTCTCTCTTTCAGAGATCTGGCAGACTATCCAGTTATGCGACCACCACACAATCATGATACAAAGTAGTTTCATCACCTCCAGATATTCTCGTCTTCCTTTGTGGACAGATCATCCTCTTCCCCTCAGCCTTTGGTAGCCACTGCTCTGGTTTCTATATCTTTAGCTTTATCTTTCCAAGAATATTATGTAAATTAGATCATACAGGATATAGCCTTTTGTGTCCAGTTTCTTTCACTCAGTGTCATGTATTTGAGAGTCATCCGCATTGTTGTGTGCATCAGTAGCTTGTTCTCGTTCTTCCATTTAAAACAGATGTCTTACTTAGAACTTTGTGTTCGTAGAAGCTAATTATGGTCAGTAGGAATTGATTGAGATTTATTCCTTTTTGCTAAGATACCATCAAAGAATTATATCCAATATGTACCACATTATAGATTTTCAGAAAAAAGAAATAATTGTAATACTTGTGATTTAAAAACTATTAAAGTGGGAACATATACACTGTTTGACGTTCAGGTAATAATGTAATTCTGTGCTAAGCCAGAATAATGTGGTGATGTTTTCATATATGTAGGAAACCTGATAAGTGGCACATACAAGATTTTAAAATCTGCTTTAACCTATTGAAACTAGCAGGTGCCTCACATGTATTTGTTGAATACGTGAAAGATGGAAGGATGGAGGGAGCCTCACTGAACCTTAGGGGCTTCCTGAAGCATGGAGACCCCCAAATTGGTGATTATTTGCTTGAAAAACCGTCTGCCTATGATCCCAAAGCAACTGGCTGCTGCCTGCATTTCTCCATGATGTTGCAGTAGTAAGGGTGTTGGCATGTTCTCAGCCTTGTGGGCTTGGGAGGCAACACAAAAGAGCAGCTGGGTAGCACACTACTGTCGTCATTTCGTATCCTTCCAGAAGCTTGTTCGTGGTCTGCCTGCCAGGCTGCACACCTGCTCCAGCTTGCTGAGTCACATGTCCCTTTGAGCAGTGAGTTCCCATCCGTGAGGTGGCCATGCACCTGTTTCTTTAGTCAGGCACATAAATGTGTGCACGGCGCGAGCCAAATTTCACCTTCTGATGCGTGCTTGGTGGTTCCATTGCAGGTGATAGGAGGCAAGTGCATCTCAGGGGAAGAGCTAACCTCCTGTATCTGCCAGGGGTGGCCTCCTCCCACACCTGTGTGCTCCATGCTCAAGCCAAAAGGATTTAAAATACATGTTAAATATAATCACTGCTTCGAAGTAGCTTACTTCCATTTGCAGGCAGTGTGCCATATTGGAGAAGGCTCTTGTTGCATGCTTGCTGAGAGTTGGCACATACCTATCCTTTTAGGCAGGAGGTATAGGTATATAGCATCTCAGTGTGGGGAAGACCCTTATGGTCATACAGTCAAGTGAACCAGGTACCATGGTTACTTGGATAGTTCTCTCTGCCTCTCCTCTCCTACATCACACAAGATAGCTGATATCAGGCAGTGATGAGGTCTCCCCAAGCACTTCCAAACATCCTCACTCAGCAGCATCAGTGAACTAGGCTTCTAGGTATGAGCACCTCCTGTGCTATCTGGGAGTAAGAGAGGCCCTGGTATTGTCTGGTGATGTTTAAGGCTTGAAAAGCTGACTTTTTGATGAACAACGATTTGGTTTAAAATTCCAATCCTTTTTTTTGAGTCTTATGAGCAAATGATGTATCCATAAGAAAGAATCTGTTAGTTTCTTTTTTTCTCCCACTTTTTATTTTTCTATAGGACTAAGCTTTATTTATTAAAATCTTGCAAGGTAAATTAATACTAAAGGTTACTAAAATTTTGTAACCCAAACTGAAACTGCCAGTTTACCAAAGTTGGAGTCAGGGCTTTTTTCCTTACAGATAAAGATTTTCTGGGTGTTCCTTGAACTTGCCAAGCTCATTCACACCCCAGAATCTTTCCCTTTACCATCATCTTTAAAAACTTTTGGACAACTATGACTATAGAAAATATCCAGTTTTCATTAGGACAAAATCTGTTTATCATTGTCTTTTCTTCCTTGGCTCTGTTTTTCCAACTGGTGTTAGCATCTATCCTTGGCAGAAGACGGGGATTACAGGGACCTACCTTGCCTCCCCAGTGTCTGAGATGTGTGATGCGATTTTGCCCTGGGTGAGCTTGAACATTTTTCTAACGTTAATTTTGGACTTTGCCCTTCACTGGTATAAAGTAGGTCAGGATTCTATAATATAAAAATGATGATTGTATACTCTTTGTAAACATAATGTAAATGGTCATATGTACAGATTGTATGTTCTAGAGCTTACTAACCTTCTCTTACTTTGGAATGTTTAGATTAAAAATCATTGTCTGTAATTTTTACAGATCTGTAAAATAGGAAATCCACTCATTCATCACCTAGAGGTGTCCGCATTTGCTGGCCTTTGTTCAGAGCACAGAGCCTCCCTTGGAATTAGCCTCCCGTGGATAGTTGACTGATTTGTGTTGTTATATAGCAGAAATCAATCCAAAATTGTAAAGCAATTTTCCCAAAATCTGGACCAATTATTCTCTGCCTCTCCCCCTACATCACACAAGATAGCTGATATCAGGCAGTGATGAGGTCTCCCCAAGCACTTCCAAACATCCTCACTCAGCAGCATCAGTGAACTAGGCTTCTAGGTATGAGCACCTCCTGTGCTATCTGGGAGTAAGAGAGGCCCTGGTATTGTCTGGTGATGTTTAAGGCTTGAAAAGCTGACTTTTTGATGAACAACGATTTGGTTTAAAATTCCAATCCTTTTTTTTGAGTCTTATGAGCAAATGATGTATCCATAAGAAAGAATCTGTTAGTTTCTTTTTTTCTCCCACTTTTTATTTTTCTATAGGACTAAGCTTTATTTATTAAAATCTTGCAAGGTAAATTAATACTAAAGGTTACTAAAATTTTGTAACCCAAACTGAAACTGCCAGTTTACCAAAGTTGGAGTCAGGGCTTTTTTCCTTACAGATAAAGATTTTCTGGGTGTTCCTTGAACTTGCCAAGCTCATTCACACCCCAGAATCTTTCCCTTTACCATCATCTTTAAAAACTTTTGGACAACTATGACTATAGAAAATATCCAGTTTTCATTAGGACAAAATCTGTTTATCATTGTCTTTTCTTCCTTGGCTCTGTTTTTCCAACTGGTGTTAGCATCTATCCTTGGCAGAAGACGGGGATTACAGGGACCTACCTTGCCTCCCCAGTGTCTGAGATGTGTGATGCGATTTTGCCCTGGGTGAGCTTGAACATTTTTCTAACGTTAATTTTGGACTTTGCCCTTCACTGGTATAAAGTAGGTCAGGATTCTATAATATAAAAATGATGATTGTATACTCTTTGTAAACATAATGTAAATGGTCATATGTACAGATTGTATGTTCTAGAGCTTACTAACCTTCTCTTACTTTGGAATGTTTAGATTAAAAATCATTGTCTGTAATTTTTACAGATCTGTAAAATAGGAAATCCACTCATTCATCACCTAGAGGTGTCCGCATTTGCTGGCCTTTGTTCAGAGCACAGAGCCTCCCTTGGAATTAGCCTCCCGTGGATAGTTGACTGATTTGTGTTGTTATATAGCAGAAATCAATCCAAAATTGTAAAGCAATTTTCCACCAATTAAAAAAAAAGACAGTTAAAACCTACAGTGTGAAAAGAGGTCATCCACATTTTAGTTTAGAAATCTTAGCTAAGGAGCTAGGTAAACAGTGATCAAAAAAACAAGCTGTATTCAACAAAAGAAATTCATTGTATAACTTAAGTAACTGTTAAATCTTTCATTAAAATATCTTGGCTTATTAAATGCCATATTTAAGGATACTTTCCACATACAGTTTTAATAATGATCATAAGTGTACTGCAGGGTAGTTTGTGCACCCATTAAAAGAGAGAAATATGCTTACACCGTGTGGTCATAAAACCTGTAAACTGCCATTTAGTAAGTGGCTAAGAAGTGAATTGCCACAGAAACTCAGACTTGCAGCAGCTGCAAATAAAGGAAAGAAGTTTCTAAATGCTGACACTGGTCATGAAACTGATATTTTATTTAGATGTCCTTGCAGCACAGAGCTCTCGGAGATCATGTTTATAGCCTTCGTGCAATAGAAATACAAGCAATAGTGTATATTTTGGCAGGTAGTGCCCGATTTAGTTGTAATAATTCACAGCACTGCTCCGAGGCTTCCATGTTGCTCCAGGCAAAAACCTGTATTATAAATTATAGCACACAAAGCTGAATTTGACCTACCAGTTGATGCATAATAAACTGACTTAATTCTGAATATTAACTACACATTGTGGCCTAAAGGTTTTATGCTCTCTAAATGTAACAATAAATTATACAAAAATCTTCCTCTTGGGTGAAGCCTAAATATAAATAAATTCCCCATCTTCATACTATGCCACAAGACTGGTTACTATAGATACCAGAGAGAATATATTAATCTTAAATATTATTGCCAAATAAAATAACTTTAGAATGTCACTAAGTACCTGAACTAATTGTAGAAACTTTGGGGAGAAGTTTCAGTACTTTAATAAAACACTTTCCCATTTGCCTCATTTCTTTAGTGGTAAATGAAAAGTTATCACTTTGCTTCTGTGATCAGCATGAGTAAAATAATTCACTTTAAAAGATTTATCCCAATCCCAAGTCAAGGGTATAGTCCTTAAAAGTGTACAGCAAATAACTGTGTCAATAAATGGATGAGCTAGGAATGTTTTGAAAGATCACATTATCTGATCAGAACAGTCTTGGGTTTGAAAAATGTATATTTCTAGATCTAGATATTTTGTTCTACAAATGACTTCCTGTGTGACACTGAGTGAATTATGTAGCTTCTCTGAGCTGCCTTACTTGCTTATAAAAGGAAGATAAAGGGGGCAAAAAGAACCATTCCTATCTCACAGGATTGTGATTTGTGGATACCTGAGACCAACGTCTGTGAAGTGTTTTGAAATAATTATCTGTAGCAAAGATGTTTTACCCAGGTAAAAAACAGTCAACCCTAGAAGAGTATACTATCTTTGCCATGCTTCATGTGACCCCAAACCATCCTGGCCACAGTTGTCTGAACCCTTAATCTGGGTGTACAGATCTTCACATTTGACAATCAGAACTGAGAGATCTATACCCAGAGTGTTGGTTCATAGTTGTCCCTAACCTGGAAATTCCTTCTTGGGGCCTGATTCTGTTTCCTGTCCCCAGTTTCCATGAGCTATCTTTGCATCATGATAATAAAGCCTGCATCCGAGGCTTCCATTTAGTTGTAATAATTCACAGCACTGCTCCGAGGCTTCCATGTTGCTCCAGGCAAAAACCTGTATTATAAATTATAGCACACAAAGCTGAATTTGACCTACCAGTTGATGCATAATAAACTGACTTAATTCTGAATATTAACTACACATTGTGGCCTAAAGGTTTTATGCTCTCTAAATGTAACAATAAATTATACAAAAATCTTCCTCTTGGGTGAAGCCTAAATATAAATAAATTCCCCATCTTCATACTATGCCACAAGACTGGTTACTATAGATACCAGAGAGAATATATTAATCTTAAATATTATTGCCAAATAAAATAACTTTAGAATGTCACTAAGTACCTGAACTAATTGTAGAAACTTTGAGCAGAAGTTTCAGTACTTTAATAAAACACTTTCCCATTTGCCTCATTTCTTTAGTGGTAAATGAAAAGTTATCACTTTGCTTCTGTGATCAGCATGAGTAAAATAATTCACTTTAAAAGATTTATCCCAATCCCAAGTCAAGGGTATAGTCCTTAAAAGTGTACAGCAAATAACTGTGTCAATAAATGGATGAGCTAGGAATGTTTTGAAAGATCACATTATCTGATCAGAACAGTCTTGGGTTTGAAAATGTATATTTCTAGATCTAGATATTTTGTTCTACAAATAACTTCCTGTGTGACACTGAGTGAATTATGTAGCTTCTCTGAGCTGCCTTACTTGCTTATAAAAGGAAGATAAAGGGGGCAAAAAGAACCATTCCTATCTCACAGGATTGTGATTTGTGGATACCTGAGACCAACGTCTGTGAAGTGTTTTGAAATAATTATCTGTAGCAAAGATGTTTTACCCAGGTAAAAAACAGTCAACCCTAGAAGAGTATACTATCTTTGCCATGCTTCATGTGACCCCAAACCATCCTGGCCACAGTTGTCTGAACCCTTAATCTGGGTGTACAGATCTTCACATTTGACAATCAGAACTGAGAGATCTATACCCAGAGTGTTGGTTCATAGTTGTCCCTAACCTGGAAATTCCTTCTTGGGGCCTGATTCTGTTTCCTGTCCCCAGTTTCCATGAGCTATCTTTGCATCATGATAATAAATGTCCCTTTCTTTGAATTATGTTATGTGGGATTCTTTTTCTGGCAACTGACCAATTTGAAGTCAACTTTGTACGAGTCCCTTCACTCATTTCTTCAGCATCTACCAAAATGAAGGCTCAGGAATTTTTGGTTTAATAGTGGAGGAATAAAACATAAAACTAACTATCATATGGGTCAAAAATGCCAATACATATAAAAATACAAGTAGTGGTTCAGTAGTGGAAAGAAATAATATCTACCCAAGGAGAAGGGTAGGTCAGAAAAGTCCTAATTGATGAGGGACCTTATATGTATTCTTCCTTTTTCTTTTAAACTTTTTATTTTCTTTTGTTTGTTGTTGTTCACTTGCCAAGTCATGTCTGACTCTTCGCGACCCCATAGACTGCTTCCCAGTCCCTCACCATCTTCCGGAGTTTGCCCGAGTTCATGTCCATTGACTCAGTAACGCCATCCAGCCATCTCATCATCTTTTGCCATCTTTTCTTTCTGCCTTCAGTCTTTCCTAGCATCTTCCCCACAATTTTCGATCGGGGTGTAGTCAATTAACAATCTTGTGGTAGTCTCAGGTGAACAGCGAAGGGATCTAGCCATACCCATACATGTATCATTCTCCTCCAGAGTTCCCGCCCATCAAGGCTGACACATAACACTGAGCAGTGTTCCCTGTGCTACAGAGTAGGTCCTTGTTGACTCATCCCTGCTTGTTTATGAACACCATCTCTGTCATGGTAGAACTTCCCATTCTGTCCTCTGTGGACTGTAAGAATAGCCTCTCCACTGCCACCTTTGGCTTCAGGCTGCCCTCCGTACTGCTACCAGAGTTATCAGGTAACAGCAAACATATAATATCAAACGTTGACCTTAAAATGACCCTTGAAAGATCCAATACCTATGGGTTAAGGTCCAAACCCTGGCACACTCAATGCACTGGGTCCCAGAAATTCGTTTCCATTCTTATGCTTTGCTCCTGGTTCACACAGTCTGAGTTCCAACCAACTTGAACCTGTCCTTGTTCTTGATCATGTTTTGTACTTGCCTCTGTGTCTTGGATTGTAACATTCTCTTCTCTTTACCTGGAAATCTACTTCTCCCTCTTTAATAGCCCAGCTAAGATTCTGCCACATCTCTGAGCCTTCCACGATCCCTTTTCCATAGCAGAATTAATATTTAAAGAGTCGGTCTGCAAATGCATTATATATACTAGCAGAGGGTATTTTAATAGGTACCAAAATGAAGGCTCAGGAATTTTTGGTTTAATAGTGGAGGAATAAAACATAAAACTAACTATCATATGGGTCAAAAATGCCAATACATATAAAAATACAAGTAGTGGTTCAGTAGTGGAAAGAAATAATATCTACCCAAGGAGAAGGGTAGGTCAGAAAAGTCCTAATTGATGAGGGACCTTATATGTATTCTTCCTTTTTCTTTTAAACTTTTTATTTTCTTTTGTTTGTTGTTGTTCACTTGCCAAGTCATGTCTGACTCTTCGCGACCCCATAGACTGCTTCCCAGTCCCTCACCATCTTCCGGAGTTTGCCCGAGTTCATGTCCATTGACTCAGTAACGCCATCCAGCCATCTCATCATCTTTTGCCATCTTTTCTTTCTGCCTTCAGTCTTTCCTAGCATCTTCCCCACAATTTTCGATCGGGGTGTAGTCAATTAACAATCTTGTGGTAGTCTCAGGTGAACAGCGAAGGGATCTAGCCATACCCATACATGTATCATTCTCCTCCAGAGTTCCCGCCCATCAAGGCTGACACATAACACTGAGCAGTGTTCCCTGTGCTACAGAGTAGGTCCTTGTTGACTCATCCCTGCTTGTTTATGAACACCATCTCTGTCATGGTAGAACTTCCCATTCTGTCCTCTGTGGACTGTAAGAATAGCCTCTCCACTGCCACCTTTGGCTTCAGGCTGCCCTCCGTACTGCTACCAGAGTTATCAGGTAACAGCAAACATATAATATCAAACGTTGACCTTAAAATGACCCTTGAAAGATCCAATACCTATGGGTTAAGGTCCAAACCCTGGCACACTCAATGCACTGGGTCCCAGAAATTCGTTTCCATTCTTATGCTTTGCTCCTGGTTCACACAGTCTGAGTTCCAACCAACTTGAACCTGTCCTTGTTCTTGATCATGTTTTGTACTTGCCTCTGTGTCTTGGATTGTAACATTCTCTTCTCTTTACCTGGAAATCTACTTCTCCCTCTTTAATAGCCCAGCTAAGATTCTGCCACATCTCTGAGCCTTCCACGATCCCTTTTCCATAGCAGAATTAATATTTAAAGAGTCGGTCTGCAAATGCATTATATATACTAGCAGAGGGTATTTTAATAGGTAATTGTTTATGTGTCTGTCTTTTCTTCCTGAAGTAGCAAGTAGAGGGCCAGACAAGTGCTGCTCATCTTTGCATCTCCTATGAGCATTTGGAAGGAGCTCGTGGAAGGGGCCCAGAGAAATGATTGTTTAACTGGATGGGGATGAGATTTGAATTGGTCCTAGAAGAATGCCTTCTATTTCGAAAGGTGGATGTGAGAAAAGAGGCTTGAAGGACCAGAGGATTGAGCCTGAACATGAAGGGGGCGGGAAAGTTCTGAGAAGATTCAGGGAGAGCCTGTCATCTGGTTTGACTGGAACAAAGGGAAGAGATAATGAAGTTAAAGACAGAAGATAATGTTGGAAAAAATCAGTTGGGATCCTGTCGTAGAGGATTTTAATTTTAAAAATGCGAGCTTAATTTTGTAGGCACCAGGAAGTCATGTCCACTGAGCATAATGGGGACGTGATCAAAACCGCTTTTTAAGGAGGTGAGCCTCGGAGGGGTGCAGAAGGTGGACTGGAATGGAGATCCTGGATTACTCTCATCATGCTCGCAGTGAGGAGGGCCAGCCATGATCCCCCATGGTTTCCATCTTCTTAACTATTTCTTTATAGTTTGCTGTTCTCTTTTAGACACTTTTTTTTTTAAGAGTCATCTACCATGGCAGTCTCCTTTTCCTTCATCTCAGGTGTATCAAGGATTTGGGGGCTTTAAAGCATCTGATAGACATGAACAAGGACATATCATCCCCGATCGCCTTTGAAAGATCCAATACCTATGGGTTAAGGTCCAAACCCTGGCACACTCAATGCACTGGGTCCCAGAAATTCGTTTCCATTCTTATGCTTTGCTCCTGGTTCACACAGTCTGAGTTCCAACCAACTTGAACCTGTCCTTGTTCTTGATCATGTTTTGTACTTGCCTCTGTGTCTTGGATTGTAACATTCTCTTCTCTTTACCTGGAAATCTACTTCTCCCTCTTTAATAGCCCAGCTAAGATTCTGCCACATCTCTGAGCCTTCCACGATCCCTTTTCCATAGCAGAATTAATATTTAAAGAGTCGGTCTGCAAATGCATTATATATACTAGCAGAGGGTATTTTAATAGGTAATTGTTTATGTGTCTGTCTTTTCTTCCTGAAGTAGCAAGTAGAGGGCCAGACAAGTGCTGCTCATCTTTGCATCTCCTATGAGCATTTGGAAGGAGCTCGTGGAAGGGGCCCAGAGAAATGATTGTTTAACTGGATGGGGATGAGATTTGAATTGGTCCTAGAAGAATGCCTTCTATTTCGAAAGGTGGATGTGAGAAAAGAGGCTTGAAGGACCAGAGGATTGAGCCTGAACATGAAGGGGGCGGGAAAGTTCTGAGAAGATTCAGGGAGAGCCTGTCATCTGGTTTGACTGGAACAAAGGGAAGAGATAATGAAGTTAAAGACAGAAGATAATGTTGGAAAAAATCAGTTGGGATCCTGTCGTAGAGGATTTTAATTTTAAAAATGCGAGCTTAATTTTGTAGGCACCAGGAAGTCATGTCCACTGAGCATAATGGGGACGTGATCAAAACCGCTTTTTAAGGAGGTGAGCCTCGGAGGGGTGCAGAAGGTGGACTGGAATGGAGATCCTGGATTACTCTCATCATGCTCGCAGTGAGGAGGGCCAGCCATGATCCCCCATGGTTTCCATCTTCTTAACTATTTCTTTATAGTTTGCTGTTCTCTTTTTAGACACTTTTTTTTTTAAGAGTCATCTACCATGGCAGTCTCCTTTTCCTTCATCTCAGGTGTAGCAAGGATTTGGGGGGCTTTAAAGCATCTGATAGACATGAACAAGGACATATCATCCCCATCCAGATGATCGCCCTTTCATTTTTAGTAATGCTGGGGAGATGGAAATGGTTTGATATGGAGACACGCTTGACCTGTTCTATTTTTGCCGTGGTTTCAGGCAGCTTAACAAGAACACTGGGTTCCTGCTTCAGCGAGGGAATTGGAAGGTTTCACTTTCCCTCAGTGGCACTGGTTTCACTTCTGGCTTCCTAAACTCAGCAAAATTTAGGAAGCTTGACCTCCAAATCTCAACTGACTTCTATCACAAATATCACTTCCTCCTTGAAACTGTCTTAGATTTGTTACTGACCCCCATGGCTGAAGTTGCCCCCTCACTTCTATTTCATTTCCTTTTTCTACTTCAAATTATAATTATCTGTCACGTGACTCTGTGTGCCTACTGGCCTGAAATCTACTTGAGGGCAGAATCGGGCCTTATTCAACCTTTTTTTTTTTTTAATTTTGGCCTTTTATTGGTCCTTCATTTATTTTCATCCGTCTTAATTCTCTGGCCTGTGTGGGCCTCCCGTTGCAGTGACCTCTCCTGTAGCAGAGCACTGGCTCTGGGCATCTGTGCTCCGGAGCTCTGGCTCGGTAGTTGGACATGTCAGTCTAGCTGCTCCACGACACGTAGATTTTCCTGTGCCAGGGATCAAACCAGCGCCCCCTGCACTGCAAGGTGGACTCTTTACCCACTGGACCACCAGGGAAGCCCAGAATCAGGCTTTATTCATCCTTAATAGCCCTCTCCACCATTCAGTTTCTTTGGTGTCCATATGTTTTGTACATAGAAAGTTCCAATACTCCACATTTGAATAGCACTTATTATTTTGCTCTTTTTTTTCTTTTGAATTTTCTCTGTATCAGAAAAGGAAGGCTTTACCACCTTTACTTCCATTTTTCAAATGAGGAAATCAAGTATTTGAATGATATATCTAAGGCTGCCTGAAATGGCAGAGACAAGAACTCTTTTTTTTTTTCCCCCTTTCAAATTCATCACTGTTCTTTCTACTACACCATCCTACCTCATGATGCCTGATGAATGAGGGGATTTGAATTTTCGTTAGGGTTTTATTTTTTTGAATTACACCGAATTCTAGTGAGGAAAGAATCTGTTGAGATTGCCATCACGCTGTCTTCAGCGTCCTGGGGAGGCCCACGTGACCAGCAGGAGCGTGTATGAGAATTCCTTGATCTGCCTGAAATATTTAAAATTCAGCCATTAATCATAACAGCTGCATTCTAGCTTCAAGTGATCAGCTACTAATGATTTCGACATTCTGAGTTTGAGAAATTCCTATTAATTGTCCTTAAAAAAAGGGCAAGAATGAATAATCTTGACTTCATTTGTGAGAAAAGAATCAATCTCTCTCACTTCTTAGTTGCCCTTACTTTCCTTTTTTTTTCTTTTTTCCTTCTCAAAATCTTTTGATCTGAAGTGGAGATTTTTTTTCCCCTGGGCTCTGTTTTCTCTGGGTCTGACTTTGAACTGTTGCATTTTTTGAGAGGTTGAGGTTTGACGGTCAGAGTCACCAGGGGTGGGTGGGCCTGGTGATAACAGGTGCTCCTGGCGCTGTTTGGGGCCTGGCTAAGCTTTAGGACACAGCCAGCCAGGGAGACAGCAGAACTCCAGCTGAAGAAGGTGAACACCCAACACATACTTATGGTGATAGATTTCTTTGGCATTGAGAATACACTGTAACTTTAGTGTGTGAGTACATACATGTACCTGGGTGTCCATGTATGTGTGTATGTACAGATATATGTGGGTATCTATGCATGTCTATATGTCATCTATAGGTAAACACCCTTTGCATGCCTATGTAGGGGAACAGAATTTCCCACTCCGAAATATATCTCTTTGGCATATTAATTATTTTAAGCCAGTTATTTTCTGAGAAACAGCAGACATGGGAAAAACTCTGAAGGAGTTATCTTTTTGTAAGAAAAATTTATATTTACAAGAGAAATCTCCATTTGTGAAAGTGTTTCATAGACATACCAGGAAGATGACCAAATCTCTAGACACTCTTATCAGTGGAGAAGGCAATGACCTGATCCACATATTAACCTCATACTTGTTTACTGTGCTTTTCCTGGTCACCTACCCTCGCTGACTCTCTACTCTCAACATCCTCTTGTGTCTTTAGCAGAGGATGGTATTTAAGATGAGGGTTTCAGCCATTATGACGAGTTACTCAGTTTTCTTGAATCTCTCCCACGTACACATGTTATTAAACTGTTTGATTTTCTCCTGTTAATCTCTCTGATGTCAATTTAACTGTTAGACCAGCCTGAAGAACCTAGATGGGTAGAGAAAAATTTCTTGCTCCCTGACACCTACTTAATACAAAGCCTGTTTTTTTATTTGTTTATGTTTTGGCTGTGGTGGGTCTTTGCTACTTGTGGGCTTTCTCTAGTTGTGCTGAGCTAGTCTTTGTCATGGTGCTCAAGTTTCTCAATGCGGTGGCTTCTCTCATTGTGGAGCAGATTCTAGGCTTGCGAGCTCAGTAGTTGTGGCACACAGGTTTAGTTACTCTGAGACATGTGAGATCTTCCCAGACCAAGGATCAATGCCCTGTTCCTTGCATTGCAAGGCAGATTCTTAACCACTGGGCCACCAGGAAAGCCCCAGCTCTTGGATGTTTTTTCATAGTTCCTTTTAGTCTGCTCATAAATTCACTGAATTTGGTATGAAAATTTGGAGGGTTTTCAAAATGGGTTAATTCACATCTCAATCTGCTGTGCAAGGTAATCAGTCCATCTTCAATAAATCACTAATGATTTCAGCAAGACTGAAACATTCCATGTGGACAACTTTCAATTGCTAATAAGTGAAGAGTTGACTTTTCTATCTGATGGGAACTTTTTTTTTTTTAACTTTTATTTTACTTTTAACTTTTACAGAGTTTTGTTGTTTACAGATACGTATTTTCCCAGATTAGTCATATGTATAGCCTGCCCCCATCCCACCCCTCCAGACTGACGGGAACATTTAAAAAATGTTTTCAGTCATTTGTGTTTAGATATTTTGTATGAATCTGTGTAATAGTTTACCATGGCTACTGTAACAAACCATAATGTACTGAGTAGCTTAGCAGAAATTTATTGTCTCCCAGTTCTGGAGGCTAAAAGTCAAAGGTCAACATGCCAGCATGGCCATGCTCCCTATGAAGGTGCTAGAGAAAACTCTTTTCCAGGTCTTTCTCCTAGCTTCTGTAGTTCTTTGGCTTCTGACAGCATGACACCAGTTTTCACCTGACATTCTCTCTGAATGCATGTCTGTTTTGCATTTCCGCTTTTGATAAGGACACCAGTCATGTTGGATTAGAGGTCATCAGTATGACCTCATCAGTATGACCTCATCTTAACTGGTTACACTTGTAACACCCTATTTCCAAATTAAGTTACATTTTGAAGAACTGGGAATTAGGACTTGAACGTGAATTTTGAGTGGACCAGTTGAATCCACAGCAGTTCTATCTCTACCCCCTCCACCCCAAATACTGTGGTGCGTGGCTGACGGGATCGTAGTTCCTTGACCAGGGATCAGACCTGTGCCCACAGCAGACAGTGGCTACGCGTAGTCCTAACCACTGGACGGCCAGGAAATTCCCTGGTCTTTCCTAATTTATATCCTTCTTACATGCAAAATACACTCACCCCACTCCAATGTCTCTAAAAGACAACCAGTCTAGCATCATCTCTTAAGTCCTAAATCTCATCCAGATATCATCTAAGTCAGATATGGATGATACTCAGGGTATGATTTTTATCCTGAAACAAAACTCCTCTTTCTTGGTGAACCTGTGACAACAGACAACTTATCTGTTTGAAAACATTCAGTGATGGGACAGGCACAAGATAGATAACCCAATCTAAAAAAAAGGGGGAGATCAGAAGAGAAAGGCAAGCAAGTCTGCAACACAGCAGTGTACATTCCACTGGATTGTTTGGCTTGAGACTCCTCCTCCTTGGCTTGATGTTCTGTCCTCTGGGCCCATCCAGGCAGAAACTTCACCTCCTTAGCCCTGGGCAGCAACCCTGCTCTCTGTGAGGGAAGAAGTGGCTTTTCTCTCTGGAACAAAGGAGGCAGCTCTACTCTCAGGGTCATTTTTCCCTTTTTTGAAAGATAACATATGTGTAGCCCAACAGCTCTATCCGCTGTTTCCTGCTGATAGGCTCCCAGAAGTCAAACAGCTTTCCTTCATGTCTGTCCTAACCCTGTACCCTTCAGTCCAAGATGGCAGCACATTGGCTGAGATGGTTGTTGGATCCACACATCACGTGACTGTTCTCTGCAGTGAAATGCTATCCAGCCACACCCCAGTGCTGTCTCAAGAGCCCACATTGCCATTAATTTTTTGCAATATGGATAGGGTGAGAATTTTTCAGATCTTCAACTTCCAGCTTCTTTTTGCCTAGCAGCTTTCCTTCTTCAGTTTTTCTCTCCTCTCAGCTTTTACTGTAAGCAGCAGGGAGAAATCAGTCCACACTGTCAACACTTGGAAACCTCCTCTGTGAAATATCCGAGCTTATTACTTCCAAGTTTTACTTGCCACAAAACAGTGGAATGCGATTCAGCCAAGTTTTCAGTCACTTTATCACAAGGATTCCCTTTCCTACTTTTATCTGCAGTGACCCTATTTCTAAATAAGGTCACATTCTGAGGTATTGAGGTTTAAGACTTTAACATATAAATTTTGATAGGACACAAGTTTGTTTGTTTTTCTCCTTTTAGTTTTTGGCTGCATCAGGTCTTAGTTGCAGCAATTGGGATCTTTGATTTTTCATTGCCAGGGCCCCACACCAGAAATCTCTTAAGTCCTAAATCTAAAAACCCAAAAGAATATCATCTAAGTCAGATATGGATGATACTCAGGGTATGATTTTTATCCTGAAACAAAACTCCTCTTTCTTGGTGAACCTGTGACAACAGACAACTTATCTGTTTGAAAACATTCAGTGATGGGACAGGCACAAGATAGATAACCCAATCTAAAAAAAAGGGGGAGATCAGAAGAGAAAGGCAAGCAAGTCTGCAACACAGCAGTGTACATTCCACTGGATTGTTTGGCTTGAGACTCCTCCTCCTTGGCTTGATGTTCTGTCCTCTGGGCCCATCCAGGCAGAAACTTCACCTCCTTAGCCCTGGGCAGCAACCCTGCTCTCTGTGAGGGAAGAAGTGGCTTTTCTCTCTGGAACAAAGGAGGCAGCTCTACTCTCAGGGTCATTTTTCCCTTTTTTGAAAGATAACATATGTGTAGCCCAACAGCTCTATCCGCTGTTTCCTGCTGATAGGCTCCCAGAAGTCAAACAGCTTTCCTTCATGTCTGTCCTAACCCTGTACCCTTCAGTCCAAGATGGCAGCACATTGGCTGAGATGGTTGTTGGATCCACACATCACGTGACTGTTCTCTGCAGTGAAATGCTATCCAGCCACACCCCAGTGCTGTCTCAAGAGCCCACATTGCCATTAATTTTTTGCAATATGGATAGGGTGAGAATTTTTCAGATCTTCAACTTCCAGCTTCTTTTTGCCTAGCAGCTTTCCTTCTTCAGTTTTTCTCTCCTCTCAGCTTTTACTGTAAGCAGCAGGGAGAAATCAGTCCACACTGTCAACACTTGGAAACCTCCTCTGTGAAATATCCGAGCTTATTACTTCCAAGTTTTACTTGCCACAAAACAGTGGAATGCGATTCAGCCAAGTTTTCAGTCACTTTATCACAAGGATTCCCTTTCCTACTTTTATCTGCAGTGACCCTATTTCTAAATAAGGTCACATTCTGAGGTATTGAGGTTTAAGACTTTAACATATAAATTTTGATAGGACACAAGTTTGTTTGTTTTTTCTCCTTTTAGTTTTTTGGCTGCATCAGGTCTTAGTTGCAGCAATTGGGATCTTTGATCTTCATTGCAGCATGTGAGCCCTTTAGTTGTGGCCTCAACTTAGTTGAGGCATGAAGGATCTAGTTCCCCGGCCAGGGATCAAACCAGGGCCCCCTGCATTGGGAGTGTGGAGTCTTAACTACTGGATCACGAGAGAATTCCCTGAGGGGACACAACTAAATCCGTAACAACCTGTTAAGTTTTCAGTATTCTAGAAGAATCTAACGACCCCCTCAACTTAAGTTCCAAATTGCATTTTTGATGTAGGTATCCTCATATGACAAGGCTGCCACCAGAGATGTCAGCAGATAAACCAAGTCACCTTCTGTGGAATAAAATTCAAGGCAGCATAACTTGCCTCACACAAGGTCTTAGCTCCATGTCCCACCCCAGCTACCCCATCAAGCACTAAATAATAATAGCCACTCTCTACCATGTTTCTACAATATTTGAAACAATATCCTGGAGTCCTAGTAGGTAATATGTAATCTTAGAAAAACACTGCAAGGTACTCTATGTAGTACCCATTTTACAGATCAGAAAACTCAGACTCACGTGGTTTGACTTACTTGCTCATGGTCACAGGCTGCAGAGGTCCTTGTCTTGCAGTGTTTCAGAAACTTGTCATAATGGAGTCAATCTGGAATCATCTGTAGACTTGGTATTTGACTTGCCTTGGCTCATTCATCAATACAGTCTTGCCCCTCTCAGGCCCTATGTCCAGGTACCAGGGATCCTCCCCTTTAGAAACAATTCACATGCATTCTAATATCCTTACTTGAGCAGATGATAAAGTTGGAGGTACAGCTCATGTTTTGTCTGTGCCAGAGACCAACATTTGGACATGCCCAGGAGAGAGCATGTTATGTTTGTGAATGACATCCATCTCATGTGACATGGACAAGAAATTTGATAACAGCATGTTAGTTCATTTTCAAAAGATTATGGCAAGCTCTTGGCACACATCTGAACTTTTCCTCAGTGATCCACAATGGATCTCTTACTCCACGAATTCCTCTCAGTGTGCCTTGTGGCTATTTATAAATGGCCTCTACCACCTCCAGGGCTCGTAAGTCCCCAAAGTTTCCTACCTGCTATGTAAAGTTATATCTTCTTTCAAGGGTTCCCTAATGACTTTCTCCCAATTTGGAGGCTGCTCCGTAGTCCTCATGTGTAGGGTTAGCTGAACAAGGCCATAGTACAACTTCTTACTTACCTTCATCATTATCTTTGGAGACTTTGATTAGATTGTTTCCCATCCCTGGTCTTTTCAGGCAGAGGAAGCTGCATCGTTTGAAACTTTTCCTAACACTGCAGGACCTACTTCCCCTTCATCATCCTGGCTTTCCATTACTCTAGGTGTGCTCTGGCTGTTAATCTCTAGAAATGTGGTACCCAGGGCAGCAAGGGGCTGCCCAGGTAGGACCCCCACCCTCACACCTTACCATGATAATGACATCTCTTGGCTCCATCTTTCTTGTTCTCATCTCCTTGAAAATTCCTTCCACCAGGTGTGTCCCTTGGAGAATTGTAAAGCAGCAGACATCCCATGAAAAGGGAAGCAAATTTCCTCTGGGGTCACGTCATGTGCTGTCATTCCAAGTGTCTCATTTTAGAGTCTGAAGTTCTGGAAGGCCCCCTCAGACTCACGTGGTTTGACTTACTTGCTCATGGTCACAGGCTGCAGAGGTCCTTGTCTTGCAGTGTTTCAGAAACTTGTCATAATGGAGTCAATCTGGAATCATCTGTAGACTTGGTATTTGACTTGCCTTGGCTCATTCATCAATACAGTCTTGCCCCTCTCAGGCCCTATGTCCAGGTACCAGGGATCCTCCCCTTTAGAAACAATTCACATGCATTCTAATATCCTTACTTGAGCAGATGATAAAGTTGGAGGTACAGCTCATGTTTTGTCTGTGCCAGAGACCAACATTTGGACATGCCCAGGAGAGAGCATGTTATGTTTGTGAATGACATCCATCTCATGTGACATGGACAAGAAATTTGATAACAGCATGTTAGTTCATTTTCAAAAGATTATGGCAAGCTCTTGGCACACATCTGAACTTTTCCTCAGTGATCCACAATGGATCTCTTACTCCACGAATTCCTCTCAGTGTGCCTTGTGGCTATTTATAAATGGCCTCTACCACCTCCAGGGCTCGTAAGTCCCCAAAGTTTCCTACCTGCTATGTAAAGTTATATCTTCTTTCAAGGGTTCCCTAATGACTTTCTCCCAATTTGGAGGCTGCTCCGTAGTCCTCATGTGTAGGGTTAGCTGAACAAGGCCATAGTACAACTTCTTACTTACCTTCATCATTATCTTTGGAGACTTTGATTAGATTGTTTCCCATCCCTGGTCTTTTCAGGCAGAGGAAGCTGCATCGTTTGAAACTTTTCCTAACACTGCAGGACCTACTTCCCCTTCATCATCCTGGCTTTCCATTACTCTAGGTGTGCTCTGGCTGTTAATCTCTAGAAATGTGGTACCCAGGGCAGCAAGGGGCTGCCCAGGTAGGACCCCCACCCTCACACCTTACCATGATAATGACATCTCTTGGCTCCATCTTTCTTGTTCTCATCTCCTTGAAAATTCCTTCCACCAGGTGTGTCCCTTGGAGAATTGTAAAGCAGCAGACATCCCATGAAAAGGGAAGCAAATTTCCTCTGGGGTCACGTCATGTGCTGTCATTCCAAGTGTCTCATTTTAGATTCTGAAGTTCTGAAGGCCCCCAAAGAGTGGAATCCCCCGCTGAGAGACTGCACAGGCTAGCCAGGGAAAGTCTCTTGAAGCATGCTTTATTTCAAGTGTGAGGACCTGGTTTATTAGAAGTTGTGGGGGGGAAAACCCACACCTGAGACTTCTCACATGCTTGTGAAATTCAGTATGAGAAGAAACATTGTTGGGATCAATCAGAATCAGCTGGCCACCTGGCTGGAGGGAGATGGTGAGGAGGGAATGGGGAAACTTTGAAGATCCTGCCTTGAATAGAGCCCTGACTCCCTGGGGTTGGACAAGGATGAATGAGATCTGCTTTGGCTTGAGCTGACATCCAGTCCCTGGAGTGAATGGCGTAGGCCACAGGGAGGCAGGGGGTTCTGTTCTTCTTTTTCAATAGAGTCTTTGTGGTGCCTGGTTTAGAATCTCTCAACCCCGCCATCATCACTCTCTTTGAAGGATGGCTTGTCAACACTGGGTGTTGGGTAAACCTTGAAAAGGTAGTCTTGTTCCTGGCCCAATGATGATTTAAAATTAGGTTTTCCTGCATATTTGCAACTGAAAATCAGCTCAATGACTTGGCTTAACTAAGAAAGTGAGAAAGAAAAATAACCATATTAGTGTTAGCTCTGCCTTTTAGAGAACATTCACTGAAAAGTGATTTTTACCCAAAGTGACAATTTTCTGTTCAACCTCTTATAGGTAGATAAACCCAAACGGGAAGATGAGAGAGGGAGGGAGAGGCAGGAAAGATCATGGATGTACTAAGACCATGGATGTACTGAAATGAGCAGACTTTTAAGCCAGCCGAATACAATCACTTCCTGTGGGCTGTGTGATCTCTGAAAGGTGATTAACCTCTCTGAGATAATGAATCTATTGCATAGGTCTGACTTGAAAAACAAATGTTATGATATCTCTTAGGTGGTTAACACAACATGCAACACATGGCAGGTACATAATAGATGCTCGGAAAATTTCCTTCCACCAGGTGTGTCCCTTGGAGAATTGTAAAGCAGCAGACATCCCATGAAAAGGGAAGCAAATTTCCTCTGGGGTCACGTCATGTGCTGTCATTCCAAGTGTCTCATTTTAGATTCTGAAGTTCTGAAGGCCCCCAAAGAGTGGAATCCCCCGCTGAGAGACTGCACAGGCTAGCCAGGGAAAGTCTCTTGAAGCATGCTTTATTTCAAGTGTGAGGACCTGGTTTATTAGAAGTTGTGGGGGGGAAAACCCACACCTGAGACTTCTCACATGCTTGTGAAATTCAGTATGAGAAGAAACATTGTTGGGATCAATCAGAATCAGCTGGCCACCTGGCTGGAGGGAGATGGTGAGGAGGGAATGGGGAAACTTTGAAGATCCTGCCTTGAATAGAGCGCCCTGACTCCCTGGGGTTGGACAAGGATGAATGAGATCTGCTTTGGCTTGAGCTGACATCCAGTCCCTGGAGTGAATGGCGTAGGCCACAGGGAGGCAGGGGGTTCTGTTCTTCTTTTTCAATAGAGTCTTTGTGGTGCCTGGTTTAGAATCTCTCAACCCCGCCATCATCACTCTCTTTGAAGGATGGCTTGTCAACACTGGGTGTTGGGTAAACCTTGAAAAGGTAGTCTTGTTCCTGGCCCAATGATGATTTAAAATTAGGTTTTCCTGCATATTTGCAACTGAAAATCAGCTCAATGACTTGGCTTAACTAAGAAAGTGAGAAAGAAAAATAACCATATTAGTGTTAGCTCTGCCTTTTAGAGAACATTCACTGAAAAGTGATTTTTACCCAAAGTGACAATTTTCTGTTCAACCTCTTATAGGTAGATAAACCCAAACGGGAAGATGAGAGAGGGAGGGAGAGGCAGGAAAGATCATGGATGTACTAAGACCATGGATGTACTGAAATGAGCAGACTTTTAAGCCAGCCGAATACAATCACTTCCTGTGGGCTGTGTGATCTCTGAAAGGTGATTAACCTCTCTGAGATAATGAATCTATTGCATAGGTCTGACTTGAAAAACAAATGTTATGATATCTCTTAGGTGGTTAACACAACATGCAACACATGGCAGGTACATAATAGATGCTCGTTTTCATTTCCAGATGTATTAAGGTTCTTCTGCAAAGGAATACCTTGCCCATGTATAATCATGCACTGTCTCCTTGTTTAGTTTCCCTTATGTATATGCTGTGGGAAAAGATATATGAATGACTAGCAACATAGCAGCATGTTCCATGGGGGTTAGTTATGACTGTAGTGGGTAGGCAGAGGGAACAGTCCCTTCATCCTTCCTCAGAAGGGTGCAGACAGGAAGTGAGCAGGATGTCATTTGATTAGGAAGGTAAAGTCTGTGACAGAGGTCTTCCCTGAGGGCAGGTTGAAAAGAAATGGTCTCACTTCAATAATAGAATAATGGTTAATTATAGAACAAATATTAGAACCCAATGTATTGGTTGCATGGTGATGACTAATACAGGAAGTGAGCACATTTATTGTTTGAGTTTTGGCAAGTGGAACCCTGCTGTTCAAAAAAGAACTAGAGAAAATGGCAAGATATGAAAACTTAGATAGCCACTTCCCAGATGGCTCAGCAGTAAAGAATCTGCCTGCTAATGCAGGAGACACAAGAGACATGGGTTCAATTCCTGGGTCAGGGAGATGCCCTTGAGGGGGAAATGCCAACCCATTTCAGTATTCTTTTTTTTTTTTTTTTTTAAAGATTTATTTATTTATTTATTTTGGGCGGGGGTCGGGTTGGGGAAGGAGGGAAGCAAGCGGGCCACTTCTATTGGTCTTTCGTTTCTCTATGTTAATCCATCTTTGTTCTTTGGCTCCTGTGGGCCTCCCATCGTGGTGGCGTCAGTTGTTGCAGAGCGCCGGCTCTGGGCGCATGCGCTCCAGAGCTCTGGCTTGGTAATTGGACACATCAGTCCAGCCCCTCCGCGGCACGTGGGATCTTCCCAGGCCAGGGCTCGAACCGGTGCCCCTTGCACTGCAAGGCAGTGTCCTTACCCACTGGACCACCAGGGGAAGCCCCATTTCAATATTCTTGATGGGAAAATCCCATGCACAGAGGAGCCTGATGAGCCCCGGTCTGTGGGGTCATAAAGACTGAGTAACTGAGCACACACTCACGAAAACATGGATAGAAGTCGCAGGGCTCCAAGGAACTCAGTTACTTGAGAACAAAAAAAGAGAGCATCTTGTGGTGAGTGAAACAGAGCACAACCACCTAAGATGGTCTGTCGTCTGTGGGCAGCCTGGCCTCCTCTAACCACCATTCCATTCTGAGCTCTGCCATCTTCCGGGACACCTACCCAAATGCAATCCTTTTCCTCCCTCTTGTCCTCCTTTCCAGCACCTCAGGCTGACTTAGAAGAAACCCTCCTCAGGGCCCTCACTGTACCCCTCTATGTGCTTTATAATAAATGTGTTTCATGAGTTACTCTTGATCTTAGGGGATCTTCTTTAAGAAAAAGAATATAAAATTAGGCATAAAATTATTAATTTGGAATGAGCAAAGGAATCATACAAAATTACAAATGTTGAATAGCTGACATATTCCACAGGTATCCCAAACTGGGGAAATCATTCATTGCTTTAATCAATTAGCTAACTGAAAAATCTCTTTATTTGTACATTTTCAGTGTAACAATCTTTGATCACTTTTTCCCATGACAGTGTTTTGGAATACTGTCTACAGTGAAAATAGAAAGGTAATTTACTCTTTTCTTTATCATAGTTGATTGAAATTGGCTTTTATTATTCATGATTTAGAATAATTTCATTCAGCTTCACAACTTGGTAATTTCATGTAAATTCTTAAGATTTTTGTCAGGTTTGTGAAAAGAGTCAAATTTTTCTCCTGTGAAAACTGTAAGATTTCAGGGCATTTCCCTTTTCATTGACTGACCTTCAGTGTTCATTGAATTGATTTTGTTAAGAATGTTCCTGGAATGTAGACTGGCTGACAATAACTTAATTATGCTTGGAAGTTATATTCTGCATAAATACATTCCACTAAACTCAAGATATTTCCCCAACTCAAATTCCCCAAAGCTGTATCCACCTCAATGCTCAAGATGACTATAATGGCCTCTTACGCTGAAGAGGAAGGCTAATGGAGGGTATATGGGATTGGTAAGAGACAGCAGTCAGCCAATTGACGTTGTTACCTTTTGTAAGTTTTATATAGTCCTGTGACCTTAACCTTCATTTGTGTCTGCCTCTACTTACTGGTCTCTGGACCTACCCCCGCTGGCACATGGTGGAGGGTCAGGCAGATGAACAAAGAGGGCACTCCACGCTTTACACAGGCCCCACTGATGGCTTTCTTTCTCACTCCCTCCATCCAACTCCTACCTAGTCTGTCATGTCCAGCTCACATGCTTCCTTCTCCACCATGACTACCTGGTCTCATATTGTTCCCAGGAACTTCACACTGGCCACTGCCACATTCTCAGCAAGGTGATCATCAACTTGGGGGTGAGGACACCTAGCACAGCTTTGGTACTTGATGGCACTGAGCAAACCATTCTTGGTCGATGGATTTGAAAACCCATCTGTTTTCTAATTGGCTGACTAAACGGTGACTGCCATCCTGACCTGGACCACTCACTGGAACCAGATGTTTCTCCTAGTTATTCTAGGGATTGCTTTCTAAATGGAATTTTGACTCCTTTTTCCAAAGATAAAGGAAAGCCTGCTGGGTTATTGCTCTCTGGCTACAGAATGTACAAAGAGAAAAGCCTTTCATAGACGACTGATCTCTAAAACAGATGTGCCAAGTTCCTTGGGCTAAAAACTCTTTTAGGAAATGTTTTGAAAATAGAAAGGTAATTTACTCTTTTCTTTATCATAGTTGATTGAAATTGGCTTTTATTATTCATGATTTAGAATAATTTCATTCAGCTTCACAACTTGGTAATTTCATGTAAATTCTTAAGATTTTTGTCAGGTTTGTGAAAAGAGTCAAATTTTTCTCCTGTGAAAACTGTAAGATTTCAGGGCATTTCCCTTTTCATTGACTGACCTTCAGTGTTCATTGAATTGATTTTGTTAAGAATGTTCCTGGAATGTAGACTGGCTGACAATAACTTAATTATGCTTGGAAGTTATATTCTGCATAAATACATTCCACTAAACTCAAGATATTTCCCCAACTCAAATTCCCCAAAGCTGTATCCACCTCAATGCTCAAGATGACTATAATGGCCTCTTACGCTGAAGAGGAAGGCTAATGGAGGGTATATGGGATTGGTAAGAGACAGCAGTCAGCCAATTGACGTTGTTACCTTTTGTAAGTTTTATATAGTCCTGTGACCTTAACCTTCATTTGTGTCTGCCTCTACTTACTGGTCTCTGGACCTACCCCCGCTGGCACATGGTGGAGGGTCAGGCAGATGAACAAAGAGGGCACTCCACGCTTTACACAGGCCCCACTGATGGCTTTCTTTCTCACTCCTCCATCCAACTCCTACCTAGTCTGTCATGTCCAGCTCACATGCTTCCTTCTCCACCATGACTACCTGGTCTCATATTGTTCCCAGGAACTTCACACTGGCCACTGCCACATTCTCAGCAAGGTGATCATCAACTTGGGGGTGAGGACACCTAGCACAGCTTTGGTACTTGATGGCACTGAGCAAACCATTCTTGGTCGATGGATTTGAAAACCCATCTGTTTTCTAATTGGCTGACTAAACGGTGACTGCCATCCTGACCTGGACCACTCACTGGAACCAGATGTTTCTCCTAGTTATTCTAGGGATTGCTTTCTAAATGGAATTTTGACTCCTTTTCCAAAGATAAAGGAAAGCCTGCTGGGTTATTGCTCTCTGGCTACAGAATGTACAAAAGAGAAAAGCCTTTCATAGACGACTGATCTCTAAAACAGATGTGCCAAGTTCCTTGGGCTAAAAACTCTTTAGATGGAAATGAATCAGGGCATTTTTAACATGAGTTTTCAGAACATAGACTTTGAGCAATGCTAATAATGATCAGTGTGCTGGTGACTTGGTGCAAGGGTTTTGCGGATCAAGAGTGTTAATGAAACTGCCCAGAGGAGCATGAGATCACCTGATAGAGCAGAACTAATGAAGGCTCCACTGCACAAAAGTGTCTCTTATCAGAGAGAAAGTATTTGTGTGTGGTCTTATCCAACGAGGCACTTGACAAGGACAAAATTAGAAAACTGTTTGTGGCCACCTGGCAGAGATGTTCCTAGTGCCTTGGTTTATTATCACTACTATTGTGCTTCCTTCTTCCCCCCCTTTTTTTTTCTTTCCCTATGCCTTTTCAGTGGGCTTCAACATCTTTTGTGAGTTTTCATTGGCACATTTCATTCTTTACTGAACAATGAAAAGACCGGGGAGGGAGAAGGGAGGGAACGAGTCTATTACTAACTGTGATGGGGAAAGTCAGGGGGAATTGTGCTGGCTTCCTTGTTGTTCATCCAAGTCATGCTGTTAATTTTTCCTGACATATACAAGAGGGAGATGAGGGCTCCTGTGTTTCAATGAAGAACCGTGTGCAACAGGGGCCTCCTATGTGTTAGGATGACAGTATTTATCGAGAACCTACGGTGGACCAGGATCTTTGCTTTGCATGGAGGCTAGAGCGAAAGACAAATCTGTCCTCAGAGCTCAAGAACTCTCTAGTCTGACATTTTCCTCCTTACAGCACAGCAATGGAGATCCTTGATGAGATACCTCCTCTGTTTTAAGGACTGTGAGAGCTCCAGTGAGCTAAGACACCTAGCACAGCTTTGGTACTTGGCACTGAGCAAACCATTCTTGGTCGATGGATTTGAAAACCCATCTGTTTTCTAATTGGCTGACTAAACGGTGACTGCCATCCTGACCTGGACCACTCACTGGAACCAGATGTTTCTCCTAGTTATTCTAGGGATTGCTTTCTAAATGGAATTTTGACTCCTTTTTCCAAAGATAAAGGAAAGCCTGCTGGGTTATTGCTCTCTGGCTACAGAATGTACAAAAGAGAAAAGCCTTTCATAGACGACTGATCTCTAAAACAGATGTGCCAAGTTCCTTGGGCTAAAAACTCTTTAGATGGAAATGAATCAGGGCATTTTTAACATGAGTTTTCAGAACATAGACTTTGAGCAATGCTAATAATGATCAGTGTGCTGGTGACTTGGTGCAAGGGTTTTGCGGATCAAGAGTGTTAATGAAACTGCCCAGAGGAGCATGAGATCACCTGATAGAGCAGAACTAATGAAGGCTCCACTGCACAAAAGTGTCTCTTATCAGAGAGAAAGTATTTGTGTGTGGTCTTATCCAACGAGGCACTTGACAAGGACAAAATTAGAAAACTGTTTGTGGCCACCTGGCAGAGATGTTCCTAGTGCCTTGGTTTATTATCACTACTATTGTGCTTCCTTCTTCCCCCCATTTTTTTTTCTTTCCCTATGCCTTTTCAGTGGGCTTCAACATCTTTTGTGAGTTTTCATTGGCACATTTCATTCTTTACTGAACAATGAAAAGACCGGGGAGGGAGAAGGGAGGGAACGAGTCTATTACTAACTGTGATGGGGAAAGTCAGGGGGAATTGTGCTGGCTTCCTTGTTGTTCATCCAAGTCATGCTGTTAATTTTTCCTGACATATACAAGAGGGAGATGAGGGCTCCTGTGTTTCAATGAAGAACCGTGTGCAACAGGGGCCTCCTATGTGTTAGGATGACAGTATTTATCGAGAACCTACGGTGGACCAGGATCTTTGCTTTGCATGGAGGCTAGAGCGAAAGACAAATCTGTCCTCAGAGCTCAAGAACTCTCTAGTCTGACATTTTCCTCCTTACAGCACAGCAATGGAGATCCTTGATGAGATACCTCCTCTGTTTTAAGGACTGTGAGAGCTCCAGTGAGCTAAGACACCTCTGTCTGAAGTCAGGCCAGGATTGTGTGGTAATGGAAGAGAGCCTTACATCCCTGGGAACAGAGGGAGAAGTCATGTGAACTGTAAAGGAGTGAAAGGGCAGAAGCAGAGCACAGGGTTTTCTTTACAAAGGTTAACTCACCGCAGTCCTAGGAGATGACTGTTTTTCCCCCTAAAATACAAGATGTCCTGCCTCCAAGAGGTTGGCTCTTCTCCATCTCCTATAGCTGGACACAGAGCTCCTCAAAAGTTGGGCAGGTCTTTCTGTCTGTGTATAGTCAAAGCATCTTAGCACAGGGTAAACCCTCAGTCAGTCTTTGGGAATGAAAGTAGCATTTCTGGAAATAGGTTTCAAACTCAAGTCTCTCTGATTACAGAGTCTGTGGTCTTCTCTTCCTAGCTTCTGACAGGATGGATAAGCCTGGATGAGTAAAGAGCTTAAAGAAACAAATCTCTGTCTACTGTCGCACATCTCGAGTTTCAGTGACAATGGAATTCCTATAGATCCTTGGGAGACATGGGTCTGATGCTAAGGTGTGAGGTCAAGGCTGAAGGGTGGACTCTAGAACCACAGGGAGTGGACAGAAGAGCTGAGATGGATGGACACGCAGCAGAGAGAGAGGCCTGGGTGTGGAGAAAGTGACCTTCATAGCATTATTTGGTTGGTCCAGGTTGCATGAGCCATGGAAATCCTTCAGTGAACCACCTCATTTTGTAGGTGAGGAAACTGAGAACGAGAGGTTGAGTGCACGTGCAGTTGGTGATTGAACTCTTGCTAGAACCCTGGCTCCTGAGTACCCTGCATCTGTCTGTCCACTGAGTTGCTTGTGGTTAATCATGAGCAAATATTTAATGTGTCTTCAGTCACTGGTATCCATCATTGCTTTGTATTTATATATATATTTAATGGATGTTAAGGGCAGCTAGACAAGCATTAGAACCTAAGAAAGGATCTGTTTTGTGTTGTGTGTGTGTGTGTGTGTGTGTGTGTGTGTAGGGGGCAAGGCAGGTCATTTGGTCTTTGGTCTGTAAAAAAATGAGATTCCTCATCACATGACACTGGAGATCGTGTAGGGTCCAGCATTTCACATGACTTTCCATTTGATTTTACACGAATATTGCAAGGATCTGATGGAACAGAGGGAGAAGTCATGTGAACTGTAAAGGAGTGAAAGGGCAGAAGCAGAGCACAGGGTTTTCTTTACAAAGGTTAACTCACCGCAGTCCTAGGAGATGACTGTTTTTCCCCCTAAAATACAAGATGTCCTGCCTCCAAGAGGTTGGCTCTTCTCCATCTCCTATAGCTGGACACAGAGCTCCTCAAAAGTTGGGCAGGTCTTTCTGTCTGTGTATAGTCAAAGCATCTTAGCACAGGGTAAACCCTCAGTCAGTCTTTGGGAATGAAAGTAGCATTTCTGGAAATAGGTTTCAAACTCAAGTCTCTCTGATTACAGAGTCTGTGGTCTTCTCTTCCTAGCTTCTGACAGGATGGATAAGCCTGGATGAGTAAAGAGCTTAAAGAAACAAATCTCTGTCTACTGTCGCACATCTCGAGTTTCAGTGACAATGGAATTCCTATAGATCCTTGGGAGACATGGGTCTGATGCTAAGGTGTGAGGTCAAGGCTGAAGGGTGGACTCTAGAACCACAGGGAGTGGACAGAAGAGCTGAGATGGATGGACACGCAGCAGAGAGAGAGGCCTGGGTGTGGAGAAAGTGACCTTCATAGCATTATTTGGTTGGTCCAGGTTGCATGAGCCATGGAAATCCTTCAGTGAACCACCTCATTTTGTAGGTGAGGAAACTGAGAACGAGAGGTTGAGTGCACGTGCAGTTGGTGATTGAACTCTTGCTAGAACCCTGGCTCCTGAGTACCCTGCATCTGTCTGTCCACTGAGTTGCTTGTGGTTAATCATGAGCAAATATTTAATGTGTCTTCAGTCACTGGTATCCATCATTGCTTTGTATTTATATATATATTTAATGGATGTTAAGGGCAGCTAGACAAGCATTAGAACCTAAGAAAGGATCTGTTTTGTGTTGTGTGTGTGTGTGTGTGTGTGTGTGTGTGTGTAGGGGGCAAGGCAGGTCATTTGGTCTTTGGTCTGTAAAAAAATGAGATTCCTCATCACATGACACTGGAGATCGTGTAGGGTCCAGCATTTCACATGACTTTCCATTTGATTTTACACGAATATTGCAAGGATCTGATGGAATGATGCAATATAGAATATCCTGTGTACAAATTTGATAAGCTCTTAACAATATGGTGCCTGACAGCCTCTCACTTAAAGAGAAGACATTCTGTCAATCAGCTTAAACCATGCTAAAAATCTCTGCTTCCTTAAGGTTCTTTGTGCCTGCAAAGCAGCTTTTTTCTCTCCGACTCGAAGTGTCTTTAATATAATACACCAACTGTGTCAATTGGAAGCATAACAAACAGTAAGTTGCTTTCTTAACTCTCAAGGACTTGTTATTCCCCTGACACCAGCAAGACTCTGCTTCTGAGCAATGATGCATTAGCACTTTATTGTCTCCTCCATCCTTTACTCTCTCCCCTATTTGGAAGGCAGGGTGGAAGCAAATAACCTTTGATCGAGCATTGGCCATAAGCTGGGCACTGTGTCAAGTGGTCTCTGCTCACACTGTTAATCCTTCAACAGTCTTAGGAGGGGCATGATAGTGTCCCAGTCGTAGAGATCAGGAAACTGTTGTGGACTGAATTGTGACCCTCCTAAATTCATATGTGTAAACCCTAACCCTCAGGGTGTCTATCTTTGGAGGCCATTAAAGAGATTTTTGAACTGTGGTGTTGGAGAAGACTCTTGAGATTCCCTTGGACTGCAAGAAGATCAAACCAGTTAATACTAAAGGAAATCAATCCTGGATATTCATTGGAAGGACTGATGTTGATGCCAAAGCTCAAACACTTTGGCCACCTGAAGCAAACAAATGACTTTTTGGAAAAGACCTTGCTGCTGGGAAAAATAGAAGACAGAAGGAGAAGGGGATGACAGAGGATAGGATGGTTGGATCACTGATTCAATGGACATAAGTTTGAGCAAGCTTGGGAAGATGGTGAAGGACAGGGAAGCCTGGCGTGCTGCAGTCCATGGGGTCACAAAGAGTCAGACATGACTAAGTGACTGAACTGAAGAGATCACTGTCATAAAAGTAGGGCCCTAGTCCAATAGGGCTGATGACTTTAGAAGGAGAAAACCTCGTTTTCGCATGCACAGAGAAAAGGTCATGTGAAGACACAGCAAGAAGGCACCATTTACAAATCAAGGAGGGAGCCTCAGGAGACATCAAACCTGCTGACATCTTGATCTCAGACTTGTAGCCTCCAGACCTGTGAGAAAATAAGTGTATTGTTCAAGCCCTATATGTGGCATTTTGTTATAGCAGCCTCTGGCCAAACTAATACCTTGTGGCTCAGGGAGATGAAATTAATTGCCCAGAAATGACTATTTCCCCACTTTGAAAAATCAAAAGTAGCCTCCTGAGGTGAAGGTAGAGGCTTAGGAAGCATGGCTTCCTTCCAAGCTGTGTGACTAATAAGCTGTGTGGCACAGGGAGAGTCTCTGCGTGTCTCTGGGCCTGTTTCTTTATCTACTGAAAATGAAATGAGCAAGCAATTGAGCTCTGGCATCCCTTCAAACTCTGAAATTCTGTGTTTCTTGACAATTTCTTCTATGCTTTATTTCCTCATTTGTGAAAAGGGATAAGAGTATCTGTGCTAAGTAGTCTGAGGAATATAGAGAACCAAGTGAGTTAAATTAAAGGCAAGATTAAGTGTGTGGAAGATGATGAACCCACAAATGTGCCTGAGCTTGAGTCCAAGCCAAGCCCCTTCCTAGCCAAGGGGTCTTGGATAAGTGTTCTCACTGTTTCTAAACTTCCTTTAGTGGGTCTACAATATGGGCAGAACAGTGCTCCTTAATTTAAAGGGTTGTAGTGAAGAATAAATGAGATGCTCCCTGGAACACATCCAACATTTAAAATGTCAGTCAAGACAAACTAAATTGAAGTCATGATATACAAACAGGTTGTAACCTTCAGTTTGAAACCACCAGACTATTCTATGATGTCCTGTGAGCAGTCATTGAACTGGACCTTAGTGATGTGTGTACCTCTGGGGCAAGATGTCCTTATGGTTGGATCAGATCATGACATAATTTGACGTGAAAACGGGGGGCCAGTCCATGGGGTCACAAAGAGTCAGACATGACTAAGTGACTGAACTGAAGAGATCACTGTCATAAAAGTAGGGCCCTAGTCCAATAGGGCTGATGACTTTAGAAGGAGAAAACCTCGTTTTCGCATGCACAGAGAAAAGGTCATGTGAAGACACAGCAAGAAGGCACCATTTACAAATCAAGGAGGGAGCCTCAGGAGACATCAAACCTGCTGACATCTTGATCTCAGACTTGTAGCCTCCAGACCTGTGAGAAAATAAGTGTATTGTTCAAGCCCTATATGTGGCATTTTGTTATAGCAGCCTCTGGCCAAACTAATACCTTGTGGCTCAGGGAGATGAAATTAATTGCCCAGAAATGACTATTTCCCCACTTTGAAAAATCAAAAGTAGCCTCCTGAGGTGAAGGTAGAGGCTTAGGAAGCATGGCTTCCTTCCAAGCTGTGTGACTAATAAGCTGTGTGGCACAGGGAGAGTCTCTGCGTGTCTCTGGGCCTGTTTCTTTATCTACTGAAAATGAAATGAGCAAGCAATTGAGCTCTGGCATCCCTTCAAACTCTGAAATTCTGTGTTTCTTGACAATTTCTTCTATGCTTTATTTCCTCATTTGTGAAAAGGGATAAGAGTATCTGTGCTAAGTAGTCTGAGGAATATAGAGAACCAAGTGAGTTAAATTAAAGGCAAGATTAAGTGTGTGGAAGATGATGAACCCACAAATGTGCCTGAGCTTGAGTCCAAGCCAAGCCCCTTCCTAGCCAAGGGGTCTTGGATAAGTGTTCTCACTGTTTCTAAACTTCCTTTAGTGGGTCTACAATATGGGCAGAACAGTGCTCCTTAATTTAAAGGGTTGTAGTGAAGAATAAATGAGATGCTCCCTGGAACACATCCAACATTTAAAATGTCAGTCAAGACAAACTAAATTGAAGTCATGATATACAAACAGGTTGTAACCTTCAGTTTGAAACCACCAGACTATTCTATGATGTCCTGTGAGCAGTCATTGAACTGGACCTTAGTGATGTGTGTACCTCTGGGGCAAGATGTCCTTATGGGAAATATTAGGTCATGGAGTTAGACCTGGGCCAAGAAGACCCCAGACTGGGGTAAGCCCCTGTTTCCTCATAATTTTTGCAGAGGAATTGTAGGGTTTGATGATCACATGTTTGTCAAAACGTCTCCATTATCCTGGCCCAAAGTAGGACTTCAATAAAAATTCTTTTCTCATTTCTAACCAAGTGGAAATCCATAATCTCTGTCAATTATAAGCATTTTCTTAGAACATCTGGCCCTGCTATGTTTGTCTATTAGGTTCAACTAGTCTTTGATGAGAAACAAAAGGCTGCCTGTCTACACTGATTGCTTTGAGGGGCTTCTTTGGGATTGAATTTCAATAACTTCATTGTTGCAGAGGTGCCTGTGTATTGTTAGCGCTCAATGAATTTGGTGGTTAGGGGCCTTGCAGTGTAGGATGAAGTGGTTAGCCTTTGTTAGATGTCTTTTCTGAGTTAGAAAGTGCTCTGCCCACAAATCAAGGTGATACGAGAATCCAAAGCATTGCTTAGTATGAAAGAGGTGTTTTAATATGAACCCAGGGCTTGAGTAAACTCACCAGCAGCTGAGCCAATAAAAATACTGTGGCACCTGATGAGCAATCCGGTGAGATGCATCTGAGCTCTTATAATTTTAGATTTTTTATGGTCCATGTATGCCTTCCCACTACACATCCATGCTCACAACCTGGACTCAGTATAACCAAGTTATCACAGTCTACCTGTGTCCTAGACACATCATGGGAGGATATAAGCTGGAGCTAATGGTATACAGGAGGAAAACACAATTTGTGTTCCGTTCTTTGTCATTTTACAACTCACAAGTACTTCCTGATCTGCCATAGACCCCATTCACTTTGCTGCTGATGCTCTCAGGCCCCCATTCTCTCTAGATGCTCTGCTGCCCCTTCACACTGGCTGCCAGAGATGAAGAGCAAATGCACGGCTGCCTTCCCATCACCCACTGCTCCAAGTGTGGACCCAGGCTTCCGCACAAGACTCTTGTATTTAGCACACTTGATGGAGGACTGAAGTTATCTAGGGCTTTAAAACAGAGAACTGGACTCACTACCTGATCCCTGAAGCCCATCACTGGCCATGCATCATCACTGAACGTCCCTCCTTGACCTGTTGAGCCTTGCCTCCCTCCAGGATATTAAGGTCCCACTCTTTTGTTCGTTCAGATAAGAATCCTGCCTTCCATTTTCTACTTAAATTCTGCCTCCCTCTGGTAGTCCCTATTCCTGATATCCCAGGGAACCTTGAACTCAATTTATAATCTCCATTATCCTGGCCCAAAGTAGGACTTCAATAAAAATTCTTTTCTCATTTCTAACCAAGTGGAAATCCATAATCTCTGTCAATTATAAGCATTTTCTTAGAACATCTGGCCCTGCTATGTTTGTCTATTAGGTTCAACTAGTCTTTGATGAGAAACAAAAGGCTGCCTGTCTACACTGATTGCTTTGAGGGGCTTCTTTGGGATTGAATTTCAATAACTTCATTGTTGCAGAGGTGCCTGTGTATTGTTAGCGCTCAATGAATTTGGTGGTTAGGGGCCTTGCAGTGTAGGATGAAGTGGTTAGCCTTTGTTAGATGTCTTTTCTGAGTTAGAAAGTGCTCTGCCCACAAATCAAGGTGATACGAGAATCCAAAGCATTGCTTAGTATGAAAGAGGTGTTTTAATATGAACCCAGGGCTTGAGTAAACTCACCAGCAGCTGAGCCAATAAAAATACTGTGGCACCTGATGAGCAATCCGGTGAGATGCATCTGAGCTCTTATAATTTTAGATTTTTTATGGTCCATGTATGCCTTCCCACTACACATCCATGCTCACAACCTGGACTCAGTATAACCAAGTTATCACAGTCTACCTGTGTCCTAGACACATCATGGGAGGATATAAGCTGGAGCTAATGGTATACAGGAGGAAAACACAATTTGTGTTCCGTTCTTTGTCATTTTACAACTCACAAGTACTTCCTGATCTGCCATAGACCCCATTCACTTTGCTGCTGATGCTCTCAGGCCCCCATTCTCTCTAGATGCTCTGCTGCCCCTTCACACTGGCTGCCAGAGATGAAGAGCAAATGCACGGCTGCCTTCCCATCACCCACTGCTCCAAGTGTGGACCCAGGCTTCCGCACAAGACTCTTGTATTTAGCACACTTGATGGAGGACTGAAGTTATCTAGGGGCTTTAAAACAGAGAACTGGACTCACTACCTGATCCCTGAAGCCCATCACTGGCCATGCATCATCACTGAACGTCCCTCCTTGACCTGTTGAGCCTTGCCTCCCTCCAGGATATTAAGGTCCCACTCTTTTGTTCGTTCAGATAAGAATCCTGCCTTCCATTTTCTACTTAAATTCTGCCTCCCTCTGGTAGTCCCTATTCCTGATATCCCAGGGAACCTTGAACTCAATTTATAATGCAATAACTTCTCCCCAAAGGACCTGCTTTATTGTGCAGATTAGTTCATTCTTGGTTCTTCAGTCCCTCCCCTTCTTTGCAAAAAACCCACTGCAGACCCATAACCTTCAAAAATTGTCTTCACTCCTGACATATGTGGTGTTTTACTCTTAAAATTTGAAAGTGCTTCCAGACAGCATTTTGTTTTGGTTCATGTGATTAGGATGATAGTTAGCTGATCCCCTTTGAGTAGGATACCTTTAACAACTCCCTCACCCAACCCTGAAGTTACCTCCTGGGTTTCATGCTGTTTCTGATGCCAGATCTTTCTCTCTTTCTAGCTGACCAGCTACTGGTGTGATAGGAACTATTGAAGAATGGACTTTGTTCCCCATAAAAAAGGACTGGGTCATGGTCACAGTTAGGGAGAGAGGGTGTCTGAGCAAGACCGTAGCAGCCAGAGGCTAGTTTCCATGGAGCAGGACTGAGAGTCAAATATAACTTTGTACTAAGTGGCACCCTTCTGGCACTAGGTAATAATAGTTCCTGGATCTCCCGTCAGGAAATATGCACAGCGTAGAGATGTCTGCCATATGTGGAGGACGTTAGATGCATTAATATGTTATTAGGAGATGATGGGAACAAATATTCAAACCAGGGACTTGGCTCTTATCAGTAGGGCTCTCAGTACGTTAGAAGAGAAATTACCTTTTCACTTGAGATGCACAGCGTGTGTTCAGACCTGTAAGTCTGGTTGTGGAGTCACAAATGGAGATGGGCTGAAGCTGACAGAGGTGACAGCTTCTCACATATGGAAAACTGAATAATAACAACAATTCCATTTGTGAAGAAGGGCTGGAAATTACGTTTTCAATTCTAATGCAAGGCATGGATGGAGATGAACAGATTCAAATTGGAATTTACCAGGGCTCACTGTTTTCCTTTTTAAGTGACAAAGGAAATAACTGTTGATGAAGTTGCTCTAGGGGATCTGGGAAGGATTCTGCTATTTGAAAAAATGAAATTTCACATAGAGGCTATTAATTACTACCAGTCATTTGATAAATGTAGCATTAACCCTATCAAACACCATATCGCCCATCATACTCTGACTGGCATAGTTGTAAATACAGATTTCTAATACTCAGAGAGGAATATCTGCTAATGACAGACATAAATGGGCTTGTTTTTGTTTTAGTGAATGGTGTGATGGAGCTTTGAATATAAAAGAGTGCATGTATTCCTTATATTGTTTTTTAAAATTGCTATCAATATAAAACTGGTTTTAAATTGGAGTAGGAGACCAAATCTTGAGCCCTAGCCTCTGAAAAATATCAAATGTTTGTAAAATTACTATATTATAAAATGCAAATGACTATTTTTTGCCACACTGTATGGCATGTGGGATCTTAGTTCCCCGACTAGGTACTGATCCCACGCTACCTGCCGTGGAAGCCTGGAGTCTTAACCACTGGACCACCAGCGAAGTTCTTCAGGTTATTTTTGATCTCCATTAATTTTAAGAGTGTCTAAGAGCTTAGGCTCTGGAATCAGAGGCAAATTAACATAAAACCATATTCCAACTTGGTTTCCAGTTCTTGCTTAGTTGTCTAGTAAACATGGGTTACTGGCCTCCACCTCCAAGAAATCAACTCGAGCTTAAGCCTTAGAATAGATTTACCTTGTGCATTAGGATGACCTGTCTAGTGATTCTGAAGCTTCTGATTTGAAGAAATGAGCACCTAGTAAGATAATCCCTTATTAAATAAAAGCTATCAATTCTAGACAAAAATATCAAAAAGAAAGAAAAAAGGATTAAAAAACCCCCAACACTTCTTGAGGGATTTGGAGACTGAAACTAAGTAGGCAGATTTTGGAGGTGGCTTGAACACCTCGTTCATGTCAAGGCATCTTGAAGCAAGCAACTCCTGTAGAGTAAATTCCATGTCAGTTTCCTCTGAAACTGACACAGAGGCCTCTGAATTTTTGAACAGAGGAAGTTAGGGAAAGAGCCCAGGTCTACCAGGGATGCCAGGGTGTGAGTGGGGAAATCCTGGAAAGGAAAGAGCTAGAGAAGAGCAACTACACATTCTCTGTATCAATTCAGCCCAAGTTTCTAGTGAATCCTTCAATTATGAATGTATTGGACAAACTGGAAGCATCATGTATCTAGGGCTTAAAAGATTGACCTTAGGTTGGAACTCCCCCACCCCAGGTGTGACAGTTTGTAGTTTGAGTCTAACCAAGTGAATTGTCTACTGAAATAAAAATGTCAATATTCTTTATTTTTTTTTAATTCTTTATTTTAAAGGTTTTACAGAGTTTTGTTGTTCACAGACATGTATGTTCCCGGCTCAGTCATATGCATATCCCTGGTCCCCACCCCTCAGAGTTCCCCCCATCACACCCCTCTGGACTGTAGTCCCATGCCATTGTAAGCTGAAAAATATCAATGTTTGTTTTTTTGAAAGGCCACACTGTAGGGCATGTGGGATCTTAGTTCCCCGACTAGGTACTGATCCCACGCTACCTGCCGTGGAAGCCTGGAGTCTTAACCACTGGACCACCAGCGAAGTTCTTCAGGTTATTTTTGATCTCCATTAATTTTAAGAGTGTCTAAGAGCTTAGGCTCTGGAATCAGAGGCAAATTAACATAAAACCATATTCCAACTTGGTTTCCAGTTCTTGCTTAGTTGTCTAGTAAACATGGGTTACTGGCCTCCACCTCCAAGAAATCAACTCGAGCTTAAGCCTTAGAATAGATTTACCTTGTGCATTAGGATGACCTGTCTAGTGATTCTGAAGCTTCTGATTTGAAGAAATGAGCACCTAGTAAGATAATCCCTTATTAAATAAAAGCTATCAATTCTAGACAAAAATATCAAAAAGAAAGAAAAAAGGATTAAAAAACCCCCAACACTTCTTGAGGGATTTGGAGACTGAAACTAAGTAGGCAGATTTTGGAGGTGGCTTGAACACCTCGTTCATGTCAAGGCATCTTGAAGCAAGCAACTCCTGTAGAGTAAATTCCATGTCAGTTTCCTCTGAAACTGACACAGAGGCCTCTGAATTTTTGAACAGAGGAAGTTAGGGAAAGAGCCCAGGTCTACCAGGGATGCCAGGGTGTGAGTGGGGAAATCCTGGAAAGGAAAGAGCTAGAGAAGAGCAACTACACATTCTCTGTATCAATTCAGCCCAAGTTTCTAGTGAATCCTTCAATTATGAATGTATTGGACAAACTGGAAGCATCATGTATCTAGGGCTTAAAAGATTGACCTTAGGTTGGAACTCCCCCACCCCAGGTGTGACAGTTTGTAGTTTGAGTCTAACCAAGTGAATTGTCTACTGAAATAAAAATGTCAATATTCTTTATTTTTTTTTAATTCTTTATTTTAAAGGTTTTACAGAGTTTTGTTGTTCACAGACATGTATGTTCCCGGCTCAGTCATATGCATATCCCTGGTCCCCACCCCTCAGAGTTCCCCCCATCACACCCCTCTGGACTGTAGTCCCATGCCATTGTAAGCACTCCTATTCCCTTAGCACAATGACAATAACTATCTTTTCCACACATGACAGTATAGGTTTCCATGTTACTCCCTCCATGCCTCCCCCTCCCTATTTCTTCCCCACAATGTCCCTATGTCTGTGCTCTGTCTGTTTTTCCATGAGTTCCCTGCGTGTGGTTATCAAGACCATCCTACTAGATTCCATATATGTGTGTTAGTATACTGTATTGTCTTTCTCTTTTTTTTTTTTTTTATTTTGGGTGGGGGTCGGGTTGGGGAGGGAGGGGAGCGGGCGGGCCGCTTCTATTGGTCTTTCATTTCTCTGTTTTCATCCGTCTTTGTTCTTTGGCTCCTGTGGGCCTCCCATCGTGGTGGCGTCCGTTGTCGCAGAGCGGCAACTCTGGGCACATGTGCGCCAGAGCTCTGGCTCGGTGATTGAACACATCAGTCCAGCCGCTCCGTGGCACGTGGGATCTTCCCAGGCCAGGGATCAAACTGGCGCCCCTTGCACTGCAAGGCGGTGTCCTTATCCACTGGACCACCAGGGGAAGCCCTGTCTTTCTCTTTTTGACTTACTTCACTTTTTATGATAGGTTCTAGAGCCAGTCACTTCATTAGGACTGAGTCTTCTGCATTTCTTTTAACAGCTGAGTAGTATTCCATTGTATATATGTACCAGAGCTTCTGGATCCATTCATTCGTCCATGGACATCTAGGTTGCTTCCATGTTCTGGCTATTGTATAGAGAGCTGCAATGAACATTGGGGTACAGGTGCTTCTTTCAGTTTTGATATCATCAGGATATAAGCCTAAGAGTGGGATTGCAGGGTCATAGGGTGTCTAGGAAAAATTTTGTATTGGACAAACTGGAAGCTTTGTATCTAGGGCTTAAAAGATTGACCTTAGGTTGGAACTCCCCACCCCAGGTGTGACAGTTTGTAGTTTGAGTCTAACCAAGTGAATTGTCTACTGAAATAAAATGTCAATATTCTTTATTTTTTTTTAATTCTTTATTTTAAAGGTTTTACAGAGTTTTGTTGTTCACAGACATGTATGTTCCCGGCTCAGTCATATGCATATCCCTGGTCCCCACCCCTCAGAGTTCCCCCCATCACACCCCTCTGGACTGTAGTCCCATGCCATTGTAAGCACTCCTATTCCCTTAGCACAATGACAATAACTATCTTTTCCACACATGACAGTATAGGTTTCCATGTTACTCCCTCCATGCCTCCCCCTCCCTATTTCTTCCCCACAATGTCCCTATGTCTGTGCTCTGTCTGTTTTTCCATGAGTTCCCTGCGTGTGGTTATCAAGACCATCCTACTAGATTCCATATATGTGTGTTAGTATACTGTATTGTCTTTCTTTTTTTTTTTTTATTTTGGGTGGGGGTCGGGTTGGGGAGGGAGGGGAGCGGGCGGGCCGCTTCTATTGGTCTTTCATTTCTCTGTTTTCATCCGTCTTTGTTCTTTGGCTCCTGTGGGCCTCCCATCGTGGTGGCGTCCGTTGTCGCAGAGCGGCAACTCTGGGCACATGTGCGCCAGAGCTCTGGCTCGGTGATTGAACACATCAGTCCAGCCGCTCCGTGGCACGTGGGATCTTCCCAGGCCAGGGATCAAACTGGCGCCCCTTGCACTGCAAGGCGGTGTCCTTATCCACTGGACCACCAGGGGAAGCCCTGTCTTTCTCTTTTTGACTTACTTCACTTTTTATGATAGGTTCTAGAGCCAGTCACTTCATTAGGACTGAGTCTTCTGCATTTCTTTTAACAGCTGAGTAGTATTCCATTGTATATATGTACCAGAGCTTCTGGATCCATTCATTCGTCCATGGACATCTAGGTTGCTTCCATGTTCTGGCTATTGTATAGAGAGCTGCAATGAACATTGGGGTACAGGTGCTTCTTTCAGTTTTGATATCATCAGGATATAAGCCTAAGAGTGGGATTGCTGGGTTATAGGGTGCTTCTATTTTTAGTTTTGTAAGGAATCTCCATACTGTCTTCCATAGAGGCTGTATCAATTGACATTCCCACCAGCAATGCAAGAGGGTTCCCTTTTCTCCGCACCCTCTCCAGCATTTATTGTCTGCAGATTTTTTGAAGATGGCCATTCTGACGGGTGTGAGGTGATATCTCATTGTAGTTTTAATTTGCATTTCTCTAATAATAAGCGAGGTTGAGCATTGTTTCATGTGCTTTTGGGCCATCTGTATGTCCTCTTTGGAGAGGCGTCTCTTTAGATCTTTTTCCCATTTTTTGATTGGGTTGTTCGTTTTCCCTGTGCTGAGTTATCTGAGTTGCTTGTAGATTTTGGAGATGAATTCTTTGTCTGTTGTTTCATTTACTATGATTTTTTCCCACTCTGTGGGGTGTCTGTTGAGCTTTTTTGTAATTTCTTTTGCTGTACAGAAGCTTTTAAGTTTCATGAGGTCCCACATGTTCATTTTTCTTTTGCCTTCTGCTGTTTTAGTAGGTGGGTCAGAGAAGATCTTGCTTTGATTGATGTCCTTGAGGGTTTTTCCTATATTCTCCTCTAAGAGTTTGATGGTTTCTGGTCTTACCTTTAGGTCTTTAATCCATTTTGAGTTGATCTTAGTGTATGGTGTCAGGGAATGTTCCCACTTCATTTTTTTGCATGTAGCTGTCCAATTTTCCCAGCATCACATCAGTCCAGCCGCTCCGTGGCACGTGGGATCTTCCCAGGCCAGGGATCAAACTGGCGCCCCTTGCACTGCAAGGCGGTGTCCTTATCCACTGGACCACCAGGGGAAGCCCTGTCTTTCTCTTTTTGACTTACTTCACTTTTTATGATAGGTTCTAGAGCCAGTCACTTCATTAGGACTGAGTCTTCTGCATTTCTTTTAACAGCTGAGTAGTATTCCATTGTATATATGTACCAGAGCTTCTGGATCCATTCATTCGTCCATGGACATCTAGGTTGCTTCCATGTTCTGGCTATTGTATAGAGAGCTGCAATGAACATTGGGGTACAGGTGCTTCTTTCAGTTTTGATATCATCAGGATATAAGCCTAAGAGTGGGATTGCTGGGTTATAGGGTGCTTCTATTTTTAGTTTTGTAAGGAATCTCCATACTGTCTTCCATAGAGGCTGTATCAATTGACATTCCCACCAGCAATGCAAGAGGGTTCCCTTTTCTCCGCACCCTCTCCAGCATTTATTGTCTGCAGATTTTTTGAAGATGGCCATTCTGACGGGTGTGAGGTGATATCTCATTGTAGTTTTAATTTGCATTTCTCTAATAATAAGCGAGGTTGAGCATTGTTTCATGTGCTTTTGGGCCATCTGTATGTCCTCTTTGGAGAGGCGTCTCTTTAGATCTTTTTCCCATTTTTTGATTGGGTTGTTCGTTTTCCCTGTGCTGAGTTATCTGAGTTGCTTGTAGATTTTGGAGATGAATTCTTTGTCTGTTGTTTCATTTACTATGATTTTTTCCCACTCTGTGGGGTGTCTGTTGAGCTTTTTTGTAATTTCTTTTGCTGTACAGAAGCTTTTAAGTTTCATGAGGTCCCACATGTTCATTTTTCTTTTGCCTTCTGCTGTTTTAGTAGGTGGGTCAGAGAAGATCTTGCTTTGATTGATGTCCTTGAGGGTTTTTCCTATATTCTCCTCTAAGAGTTTGATGGTTTCTGGTCTTACCTTTAGGTCTTTAATCCATTTTGAGTTGATCTTAGTGTATGGTGTCAGGGAATGTTCCCACTTCATTTTTTTGCATGTAGCTGTCCAATTTTCCCAGCATCACTTGTTGAAGAGGCTGTCTTTGTCCCATTTTATAGTTTTGCCTCCTTTGTCAAAAGTAAGGTACCTGTAGGTGCGTGGGTTGATCTCTGGGTTCTCGATCTTGTTCCATTGGTCTATAGTTCTGTTTTTGTGCCAGTACCATACTGTCTTGATGACTGTTGCTTTGTTGTAGAGTCTGAAGTTAGGGAGGCTGATCCCTCCAGCTCCGTTTTTCTTTCTCAGGATTGCTTTGGCTATTCGAGGTCTTTTGTGTTTCCATATGAACTGTGTTATTCTTTGGTCTAGTTCTGTGAAAAATGTCAATGGAAGTTGAATAGGTATTGCATTGAATCTGTAGATGATATTTGGTAGTATGGTCATTTTCACAAAATTGATTCTTCTGACCCAGGAACATGGAATATCTCTCCATCTGTTTAAGTCTTCTTTAATTTCTCTCATGAGTGTCTTGTAGTTTTCTGTGTACAATTCTTTTGTTTCTTTGGGTAGGTTTATTCCTAGATATTGTCAACACTCTTAAAAGAAATAGAATATAATCTAGAGTCTTTACAACTAGGATACAATAAAAAATTACTTAATCTATTAAGAACTAGGAAAGTGTCACACAGTCTCACAGGAAGAAACAATTAACAGATGTCAACACACGTATGTTTGTTCTTGCGCTGCTGTAATAAATGACCACAAACTGGGTGGTCTAAATCAACAGAAATTTATTTTATCACAGCTGTGGAGGTTGAAGTGAAAGTCGCTCAGTCATGTCTGACTCTGTGACCCATGGACAAGCCATGGAATTCTCCAGGAAAGAATATTGGAGTAGGTAGCTTTTGCCTTCTTCAGGGAATCTTCCTGACTCAGAGATCAGACCCAGGTCTCCTGCATTGTGGGCAGATTCTTTACCATCTCAGCCACCAGGGAAGTCCAAAAATACTGGAGTGGGTAGCCTATCTCTTCTCCAGGGATCTTCTTTACCCAGGAATCAACCCAGGTCTCCTGCATTGCAGATGGATTCTTTACCAGCTGAACTGCAAGGGAAGCCTGTTGTTGTGAAGGCAAGAAGCTTGAAATCAATGTGTCAGCAAAGTTTTTTCAATTTGGAGGCTCTGGAGATGAATTTTTTTCATGCTTTTTCTTACCTTTTGGTTGTTGACATTCCTTACTGCTCCTTAGACTGGGGCTGCATGTGTTCAGTCTCTGCCTTTGTCTTCACCTAGCCCTCCCTGCTAAGTCTCTAGGTATCTCATCTCCTGTCTGACTCTTTGCGACCTTATGGATGTAGCCTAACTGTAGCCCAGCCAGGCTTCTCTGTCCATGAGTATTTCCCAGGCAAGAATACTCGAGTGGGTTGCCACTTCCTTCTCCAAGGGATCTTCCCAATCCAAGGATCCCATCTGAGTCTCTTAGGTCTATTGCATTGGCAGGAAGTTTCTTCACCACTGACACCACTGGGGAAGCAAATGTAGTGGTTAAAACAACACAAAAGTTTCTGTTGGTTAAAAGTCTAGCATGCTGTGGCTAGACCATGCTAGCCTTCTTAGTGTCTCACCATGCTAAAATCAGGTATTTCTCTCAGTTCTCATCTGGGGCTCAAAGTTCTTTTTAATACTCAATGATCATTGGTAGAATTCAGTTCTTTCTTGTTGTAGAAGTGAGGTTCCCATTTCAGCTAGTTGTCAGCTGGTATCTGCTCTCTCCTCTGCAGGCCACCTCCATTCCATCTCACGTGGCCCACTCCATCTTCAAGCGGCTGTGGTTTATGCAGTCTTTTTCATGCTTCTCATCTCTCTGACTTCCTCTTATTCTCTTCTCTTCTGCCACTTGAGAAAGTTCTCTCTTATGCAGGCCTCATGTGATTAAATTAGACCCACTGGGATAATCTCCCCTTTTAAAGTCAGCTGTTCCATGTAATAGAACTAAATTAGGAAGTTTTGTTCAGTCACTAAGTCTTGTCCCACTATTTGTGACTCCATAGGTCATAGCATGCCAGGTTCTTCTGTTTGCTAAAATTCATGTCCATTGAGTTTCATGATATTATCTAACCATCTCATTCTCTCTTGGCCCTTCCTCTGTTGCCTTCAATCTTTCCCAGTATCAAGGTCTTTTTCAATGAGTTGACTCTTTGCATCAGGTGTCCAAAGTATTGGAGCTTCAGCAACAGTCCTTCCAATAAATATTCAGGGTTGATTTCCTTCAGGATTGACTAGTTTGATCTTACAGTCCAAGAGACTCCTAAGAATCTTCTCTAGCATTACAATTTGAAAGCATCAATTCTTTGGTGCTCAGCCTTCTAAAGAAGCTCAGTTTTCACATCTGTACATGACTACTTGAAAAACCATAGCTTTGATTATATAGATCTTTGTCTATGATATCTCTGTTTTTCAACATGCTGTCTAGGTTTGTCCAAGCTCCTGGAGATGGTGAAGGACAGGGAGGTCTGGTGTGTTGTAGTCAATGGGGTCACAAAGAGTTGGACACGATTGAGCAACTGAACAACAGCTAGGGTTTTCATAGCTTTCCTTCTGAAGACCAAGCATCTTTTAATTTCATGGCTGCAGTCATCATATGCAGTGATTTTTGAGCCCAAGAAAATAAACTCTGTTACTGCTTCCACTTTTCTCCATTCTATTTGCAATGAAGTGATGGGACCAGATGCCATCATCTTCATTTTTTTGAATGTTGAGTTTCAAGCCATCTTTTCCACTCTCCTTTTAAACCCTTATCAAGATGCTCTTTAGCAACTCTTCACTTCTTTAGTTACACTTCTGCTGTTAGAGTGGTGAGTGGATGCATGCTAAGTTGTGTCTGACTCTTTGCGACCTCAGGGATCATAGCCTGCCAGACTCCTATGTCGACGGGATTATCCAGGCAAGAATACTGGAATGGGTTGCCTTTCCTCCTCCAGGGGATCTTCCTGACCCAGGGATTGAACCCAAGTCTCCTGCTTGGCAGGCAGATTCTTTTCCACTGAGCCACCTGAGAGAGCAAGTATTAGAATGGTATCGTCTGCATATCTAAGATTGTTCATATTTCTCCTGGCAATCTTGATTCCAGCTTGTGATTCATCCCGCCTGGCATTTTGCATGATGTATTCTGCATATAAGTTAAATAAGCATAGTGGTGATATATAGCCTTGTCATACTCCTTTCCCAGTCTGAAACCAGTCAGTTTTTCCATGTCCAGGTCTAACCGTTGCTTCTTAACCCACATACAGATTTCTCAGGAGACAGGTAAAGTGGTTTTATACTCCCTTCTTTTTAAGAATTTCCACAGGTTGTTGTGATCCACACAGTCAAAGACTTTAGTTTAGTCCATGAAGCATAAATAGGTGTTTTTCTGGAACTCCCTTGCTTTCTCAACCCAGCTTGTATATCTGGAAGTTCTTGGTTCACATAATGCTGAAGCCTAGCTTGAAGACTTTTGAGCATATCCTCACTAGCATGTGAAATAAGCTCAACTGTATGGTAGTTTGGACATTCTTTGGCCTTGCCCTTCTTTGGGACTGTAATGAGAACTGACCTTTTCCAGTCCTGTGGCTGCTGCTGAGTTTTCCAAATTTGCTGGCATGTTGCGGGTAGCACTTAACAGCATCATCTTTTAGGATTTTAAATAGCTCAGCTGGAATTCCATCACCTCCACTAGCTTTGTTGATGGTAATGTTTTTTCACACTCCAGGATGGAGTTATGGGAGTGACATAAAATTTACAAATACCAGAAAGTAGAGAATGGAATCTTGGGATCATGCTTAAAAATTGCATCTACCATAATCCCTCACCTATTTTTTCACCCTTGAGTTTTGTTATGTGTGAGTGTGTGTGTGTCTGTCTGTCTGTATGTATGTATGTATGGGTACATCTGTGAAATTCCATAACACAGTACTTTGTAGGAATGCATAATCTGTCCTATAAGGGAAATGATTTTATCTCATGATTTTCCATTCAATTATATCTTTAACCTGTATGTATGAGTTACTTCATTTTAGACATATGGGTGCTTTTGTAAATATATCATTTTATAGTTGACATCTGATGGTCACAGAAACAGACTGTAAAATAGCAGTTCTTTGGATTTTATGAAAGCTTCCTTTGAAGCCAGTAAGTAAGTAATTTTTATGAAGGTTCTATTCTTTTTCAAAATGAATCTATTTTATCCACTTCATATACATTTTTATTAATGTGTTATTAAACATTTTTACATTTTAGTTCAACATCTACATTATCTATCAGTTGCTGAGAGAAGTATGTTAGCATCTTCAATTACACCTGATTTATTATTCCCATAGTATTGTTATTTCAAGGTTATGTTTTAGGTATGTATAGATCATTATATATTCCTTTTCATTATTTTGGGCAATTTCCTTGAAGAAAAATAAACTTATTATTGGCAGAGCTATTAGATGATCACTTTTCCATCGACAACTTTGAACATTTTTCAGAAATACATTAAAGATTTTATTGGCAAATACATTGTTAATACCAAACTTCCTAATGATTTAAATTAAACTTATAATATTTTGGAATTAGTGTGTATCCTACTTTCTGTTTTCTAGAGGTCAACCAAGAATAAGTTGTTTATTAATATACATAAAATATATCATGTTTTTTGGCTGCCATTATATATTCAGCCTTTTTATACTTTTCATGGGGCTTTCAAGGCAAGAATACTGAAATGGTCTGCATCTTTTAGGATTTTAAATAGCTCAGCTGGAATTCCATCACCTCCACTAGCTTTGTTGATGGTAATGTTTTTTCACACTCCAGGATGGAGTTATGGGAGTGACATAAAATTTACAAATACCAGAAAGTAGAGAATGGAATCTTGGGATCATGCTTAAAAATTGCATCTACCATAATCCCTCACCTATTTTTTCACCCTTGAGTTTTGTTATGTGTGAGTGTGTGTGTGTCTGTCTGTCTGTATGTATGTATGTATGGGTACATCTGTGAAATTCCATAACACAGTACTTTGTAGGAATGCATAATCTGTCCTATAAGGGAAATGATTTTATCTCATGATTTTCCATTCAATTATATCTTTAACCTGTATGTATGAGTTACTTCATTTTAGACATATGGGTGCTTTTGTAAATATATCATTTTATAGTTGACATCTGATGGTCACAGAAACAGACTGTAAAATAGCAGTTCTTTGGATTTTATGAAAGCTTCCTTTGAAGCCAGTAAGTAAGTAATTTTTATGAAGGTTCTATTCTTTTTCAAAATGAATCTATTTTATCCACTTCATATACATTTTTATTAATGTGTTATTAAACATTTTTACATTTTAGTTCAACATCTACATTATCTATCAGTTGCTGAGAGAAGTATGTTAGCATCTTCAATTACACCTGATTTATTATTCCCATAGTATTGTTATTTCAAGGTTATGTTTTAGGTATGTATAGATCATTATATATTCCTTTTCATTATTTTGGGCAATTTCCTTGAAGAAAAATAAACTTATTATTGGCAGAGCTATTAGATGATCACTTTTCCATCGACAACTTTGAACATTTTTCAGAAATACATTAAAGATTTTATTGGCAAATACATTGTTAATACCAAACTTCCTAATGATTTAAATTAAACTTATAATATTTTGGAATTAGTGTGTATCCTACTTTCTGTTTTCTAGAGGTCAACCAAGAATAAGTTGTTTATTAATATACATAAAATATATCATGTTTTTTGGCTGCCATTATATATTCAGCCTTTTTATACTTTTCATGGGGCTTTCAAGGCAAGAATACTGAAATGGTCTGCCATTCCCTTCTCCAGTGGAGCATGTTTTATCAGAACTCTCCACTATGACCTGTCCATCTTGGATGGCCCTACACATCATGGTTCATAGTTTCATTGAGTTAGGCAAGGTTATGGTCCATGTGGTCAGTTTGGTTAGTTTTCTTTTTTTTTTTTTGGCCACTTCTGTTGGTCTTTCATTTATTTATTTTCATCCATCTTTGTTCTTTTGGCCTGTGTGGGCCTCCCATCGCAGTGGCCTCTCTCATTTCAGAGCACTGGCTCTGGGTGCATGTGCCCCAGAGTTCCGACTTGGTAGTTGGACACATCAGTCCAGCCTCTCCGCAGCATGTGAGATCTTCCCAGGCCAGGGATCGAACTGGTGCCCCTCGTACCAAGGGGCAAGATGGTATCCTTACCCACTGGACCACCAGGGAAGCCCGGTTAGTTTTCTTTGATTGTGGTTTTCATTCAGTCTGTCTTCTGATTGATGAGGATAAGAGGCTTGTGCCAGCTTCCTGATGGGAGGGACTGGCAGTGGGGAGTACTGGGTCTTATTCTGGTGGCCACAGCCATGCTCAGTAAGTTTTTAATCCAATTTTCTGCTGATGGGTGGGGCTGTGCCCCCTTTCTGTAGTTTGGCCTGAGGCCAGACTAAGTATGGTAGAGGTAATGGCCATAGTGGAAATCTCCTTCAAAAGCACTATACCACACTCGGGGCCTCCCAGGATTGTTGTGGTCAGTGCCCCTGACCTGTTGGCAGGCCACTGTTGACCCATGCCTTTATTTTCTTGGGCTCCAAAATCACTGTGGACAGACTGCAGCCATGAAATTAAAAGACGCTTGTTCCTTGGAAGAAAAGCTATGACAAACATAGACAGCATATTAAAAAGCAGAGACATTACTTCGCCTACAGAGGTCCATCTAGTCAAAGTTATGATTTTTGTAGTCATGTACAGATGTGAGAGTTGGACCATTAGAAGCCTGAGCACCGAAGAATTGATGCCTTTGAACTGTGATGTTGGATAAGACTCTTGAGAGTTCCTTGGACTGCAAGGAGATCAAACCAGTCAATCCTAAAGGAAATCACCCCTGAATATTCATTGGAAAGACTGATGCTGAACTGGAGGCTGCAATACTTTGGCCACCTGATGCAAAGAGCTAACTTATTGGAAAAGACTCTGGTTCTGGAAAAGATTGAGGGCAAGAGGAGAAGAGGATAACAGAGGATGAGATGGTTGGATGGCATCACCAACTCAGTGGAATGAGTTTGAAGAAACTTCAAGAGATGGTGAAGGACAGGGAAGCCTGGCATGCTGCAGTCCATGGACTCACAAAGACTAAGCGAATGAACAACAAATATACTCAGCAGAAGCAGAAAGTGTATCATGGACTTCAGATCTCACTCTAGAAGACTTAAACAAGAGGTCAGTGACTTCAGCATCACAGCAAAATTAGATTGAAATGTTGGCCCTACCTGGAACAAATTCCACTTTGAAATATTCTGAATTTTGCATATGTGTTTGCTTATAGCTACATTTTCTAAAAACAGTGACTATTTCAAACTGCAACTACCAAAATCACTGTGAAATGGGCAGGTACACTAGTAGAGAGGAATCAACAAAAAAATAAAAATTTAAAAGAAGAATTCGTATAGGGTGGCTGCCATATTAGTCTTCCCTGGTGGTTCAGTGGTAAAGAATCTGCCTGCAATTCACTCTCTGGGTTGGGAAGATCCACTGGAGGAGGGCATGGCAACGCACTCCAATATTCTTACCTGGAGAATCCCATGCACAGAGGAGCCTGGCAGAGTTGGATAAAACTGAAGTGACTAAGTAGCAGCAGCAGTAGCAGCATCTGCCAGATTAGAAAATTAAAAAGGACCAGTTATTTAATATTCATCTGTCTTATAATGCAGGGTACTGTGCCATTAAAGTGGTATCATAGTTTGCTGTACTTCTGATCTTCCCAGAGACATTTTGTGAGTTTTCCTCATTTTACATTTTTATGCTGTCTCTGATACTATAGAGGGTCATCTGGGTTTGGATCATACAGCAGTGGGAAAAATGGATAAGAGAACCTTTGAAATTGTGAATGGCAGATTACGTTGATATCAAGCTATCTAGACAAATATTGCCCTTACTGTTAACATAAGGATGATAAATTATTTTAAATGCAACCTCTAGTGGTTTCAGTGCAACCTTGGATTGGTCTGTAAGAAGATAAATTTTCAAAAGGCAGGCGCTACTTGAATTGGGCTATTTGGTCCTTTACTTGTGGCTTGCCATGAAGAGCTAACTTATTGGAAAAGACTCTGGTTCTGGAAAAGATTGAGGGCAAGAGGAGAAGAGGATCTGAGGGGGCAAAAAGGGGAAAACTTCAAGAGATGGTGAAGGACAGGGAAGCCTGGCATGCTGCAGTCCATGGACTCACAAAGACTAAGCGAATGAACAACAAATATACTCAGCAGAAGCAGAAAGTGTATCATGGACTTCAGATCTCACTCTAGAAGACTTAAACAAGAGGTCAGTGACTTCAGCATCACAGCAAAATTAGATTGAAATGTTGGCCCTACCTGGAACAAATTCCACTTTGAAATATTCTGAATTTTGCATATGTGTTTGCTTATAGCTACATTTTCTAAAAACAGTGACTATTTCAAACTGCAACTACCAAAATCACTGTGAAATGGGCAGGTACACTAGTAGAGAGGAATCAACAAAAAAATAAAAATTTAAAAGAAGAATTGTATAGGGTGGCTGCCATATTAGTATTCACTGGTGGTTCAGTGGTAAAGAATCTGCCTGCAATTCACTCTCTGGGTTGGGAAGATCCACTGGAGGAGGGCATGGCAACGCACTCCAATATTCTTACCTGGAGAATCCCATGCACAGAGGAGCCTGGCAGAGTTGGATAAAACTGAAGTGACTAAGTAGCAGCAGCAGTAGCAGCATCTGCCAGATTAGAAAATTAAAAAGGACCAGTTATTTAATATTCATCTGTCTTATAATGCAGGGTACTGTGCCATTAAAGTGGTATCATAGTTTGCTGTACTTCTGATCTTCCCAGAGACATTTTGTGAGTTTTCCTCATTTTACATTTTTATGCTGTCTCTGATACTATAGAGGGTCATCTGGGTTTGGATCATACAGCAGTGGGAAAAAATGGATAAGAGAACCTTTGAAATTGTGAATGGCAGATTACGTTGATATCAAGCTATCTAGACAAATATTGCCCTTACTGTTAACATAAGGATGATAAATTATTTTAAATGCAACCTCTAGTGGTTTCAGTGCAACCTTGGATTGGTCTGTAAGAAGATAAATTTTCAAAAGGCAGGCGCTACTTGAATTGGGCTATTTGGTCCTTTACTTGTGGCTTGCCAATAAAACTTATCATTCCTGACCAGAGCTACAGAGCATTGTGTTGGAGGACCATGAGCCAGCGAGCTAAGTTTCAGTGCCATGGTTTGTCTTTTTTTCAATCTGGCTCTGCACTCTTTTGTGTGGGTGCAAGATTCTGACCAAAATACTTGGGTTTCCAGGATGAAATGAAGGGTACTTTTAAACTAAATGGGCAATAATTTGGATAGGGAAGGCCAGGGCTGGAGACTAGTCGAAGTATGGATGAGAGAGGGCAGTGAAAAATAGAAGGGTAAGTAAGAATCTTTGGGTCTATAGAAGCATAAAGAACAGAGAATACCATCCATTATATGCTTTTGATTTGTTGTGCATTTAGTCTACATATACTGTCACTTCATGTTTCTTACTACAATCTCTAGCCTTAAATTCTGAGTTATATTTGACTTTTAACCCATTTGTTGGACTTGAAGAAAGTGGAGGTGGATCCCAAGGGGGTGGGGTGAATATATTGTCTTAGATGGGAGAGGCCTCTGCAACATGGGAGGTGATGGGAAGACCTGGCCCTCATTAGGGAGGAGCTGGACACTTCTGCAGCCAGGGGGTTTGGGGGAATCCAGGGACCAGAGTATGTGAGTGCATCAATCCCATATATTCCATAATATACTTCAGGCTCTCACTGACCTGCCATAGTAGACCTGCCTATGTTGAAAAGCGAACTGTCTCTGGAGCCCTGCTCTCTCATGAATAAGTCCTGGTGTCTGGTCCTGATCCTCAGTTTTACTTTTTCACTTCCACAAAAGCCCTGTGGTTTTTCACACTTTGCTTTGAATTAATGACTCATCACCGTCAGCCTTTCGTTTTCTTCTCTAAAGCCTCAGGTGTCCCTAGCAGCAGCTGTCCAATTCTATTGTCCTTAAAATCCCCGTTTCCCATTTATCCCCTGAGTATCTGACCTACTGCATTCCTTCAGCTAGTATACCATCTCCTCCACCACTTGTAAGCATTTTAACAGTTGGACTGCAAACTTGTGCTCGGTGCAAACTGGGCATCACCTGCCACTGCCAGTGGTGCCCATGGTCTGGCCCCCATCTTAATGCTGCTGTCCTGGACCATCCTGGCATTAACTGTTCTAAGTGCAGAGCCTTGAGAGCAGGCTCTGAGGCTGAGATCAAGGTGCAGGGATTTTTGTCAGAGAATCCTCCGAGGAACAACTCCTTTGGGGAAGGCTAATGGGCAAGCTGGGGTAGCAGGAGAATTGAGGTTCCAGTGCAGTCTCAACAGAGACCTCAGCTGGTTGTGCAAGAGCTTGGAGCCTACAGTGACCTTTCAGGATTGTCCTCAGTTGCAGGGAGGAAGCTGGGCATTTATATCTTTGCAATGACCAGATAGTGGGTCAAGGTTGCTCTGGGAATGGGGGTGTGACCTTGAGTGACCTTTTTTCTTCAGTGAGGCCAATTCCTAGAGAACATTGAGAGCTGAGGGCACTTGGAGTACCTGATAAAGGATGGCCCGAGGGACATATTTGTGTTCTAGGAAGAAGCTAGAACTCTAAGTAGTTTATTATTTTGGTACTTCTTTCTCTGTCTCCTAGAGTTGATATGAGGATTAAAGATTATGTATGTAAAATTTTTGGCATAGATGGGGTTCAGTATATTATTATTTTACCACTAGTGCCACTTGGGAAGCCCAGTTTTATATATTCATATTTGTACTTACATCTTTATAGGACTTAGTCATATGTAAGTTTTTCAGAGTTGTAGTCAGTTATAATTAGTCATATTTTCTATGTTGCCACTTAATCCTTATAATCATGACTTTCAATGGTGTTTAATAACTTAATTCCAGTGGATTTGTCATAATTTATTATGTTATCCTTATAATGCATGATCTTTCATGTTTTGCTTTTTCACTTCCACAAAAGCCCTGTGGTTTTTCACACTTTGCTTTGAATTAATGACTCATCACCGTCAGCCTTTCGTTTTCTTCTCTAAAGCCTCAGGTGTCCCTAGCAGCAGCTGTCCAATTCTATTGTCCTTAAAATCCCCGTTTCCCATTTATCCCCTGAGTATCTGACCTACTGCATTCCTTCAGCTAGTATACCATCTCCTCCACCACTTGTAAGCATTTTAACAGTTGGACTGCAAACTTGTGCTCGGTGCAAACTGGGCATCACCTGCCACTGCCAGTGGTGCCCATGGTCTGGCCCCCATCTTAATGCTGCTGTCCTGGACCATCCTGGCATTAACTGTTCTAAGTGCAGAGCCTTGAGAGCAGGCTCTGAGGCTGAGATCAAGGTGCAGGGATTTTTGTCAGAGAATCCTCCGAGGAACAACTCCTTTGGGGAAGGCTAATGGGCAAGCTGGGGTAGCAGGAGAATTGAGGTTCCAGTGCAGTCTCAACAGAGACCTCAGCTGGTTGTGCAAGAGCTTGGAGCCTACAGTGACCTTTCAGGATTGTCCTCAGTTGCAGGGAGGAAGCTGGGCATTTATATCTTTGCAATGACCAGATAGTGGGTCAAGGTTGCTCTGGGAATGGGGGTGTGACCTTGAGTGACCTTTTTTCTTCAGTGAGGCCAATTCCTAGAGAACATTGAGAGCTGAGGGCACTTGGAGTACCTGATAAAGGATGGCCCGAGGGACATATTTGTGTTCTAGGGAAGAAGCTAGAACTCTAAGTAGTTTATTATTTTGGTACTTCTTTCTCTGTCTCCTAGAGTTGATATGAGGATTAAAGATTATGTATGTAAAATTTTTGGCATAGATGGGGTTCAGTATATTATTATTTTACCACTAGTGCCACTTGGGAAGCCCAGTTTTATATATTCATATTTGTACTTACATCTTTATAGGACTTAGTCATATGTAAGTTTTTTCAGAGTTGTAGTCAGTTATAATTAGTCATATTTTCTATGTTGCCACTTAATCCTTATAATCATGACTTTCAATGGTGTTTAATAACTTAATTCCAGTGGATTTGTCATAATTTATTATGTTATTTTTTGCTTTGTTATAGTTTTATGTTTCTGTAATTATAATGCTGAGTCGGACATCTTCATGCATCAGTATTTTTCTAGGCTTCAGATTATTTTCTTAGGCTAGGTTCCCAGAAATGGAATTACTAGGTCAAAAGCATTTTGACAGTATTTGATCAAAAGTGCCAAATTATTTTACAAATACATTATAATAATTATACTGCCACTAGCAATATAAAGAATATAAACTTTCCTGGAGCTTTGCCAATAATTGGTGTTGCCATTTAGTTTTATAGGTGAAGAACAGTAACTGGTTTTAATTTCTGTTTCTTTGATCACCAATGAATTGCATATTTTTATAAATGTTTATTTATTAGTAGTTGTAGGTCCTTTTATATGGATTATTTTCTCATGTCCTTTTCATGTTTATTGGGATATTAGGGCTTTATAATAATCCATCTTGTGGACTTGTTATATCATTAAATTGCTAATCCTATGCTTTATTCGACATGTTAGTCTGTTATTTGCCTTTCTGTTACACTATGTTTTAGATATATAATCTTCTGGCTTTTTAGGTGGTCCTTTGGTTAATTGTTTACTTATAGTTAATCCATCCTTTTATAGCTTAGTATATCATATCATATTAAGGAATCTTAAAAACATTCTGTTTTGTCCTTTCAATTTCTGTAGATTATTTTAGGCAACTAATTCATCCAGAATTTGTCTTACCCCCATGATATGACACAGAAATATTAACAATTAACCAGTTATTACAACATTATTTTATTTGTAAAATTTACTCAGAAGGGATAGGGTGGGATAGAGAGTAGAAAAGATAAAAAGGATTAGGAAAATGACCTTGGTAAGGAGCAGAGTTCTTTTGGGGGAGAAATGAAGGTAGATAAGTCCTCATTCAGGTAGGATGTTGGAGATGCTATTAGCCAACTGTGTGAAAGTTCCCACTTGGTGAACTAAGTGGTGAACTAAGTCAAACTAAGATCGCTCCTCAATCCTCCATATCCAAGATGTGCTGTTTCTCTGGAGTTGTAAATGCAACTAGTGAAGGTCCGCATGTTGTTGAGCCATCCTTCTTTCTGCTGATTGATAATCTTATATTTAACTCTACTTACTGTCTATTCTGTGCTCTGATCAAGCCATTTGTTTTTGCATCAGTAGCAGACTGTTTTAATTATTGATGTTTTGCCATACATTCTGGATTTAGAGGGGCTCTTTCACCTGCACATTACTTTTTAATATACTGTAAAAATATTTTTCTTGATTATTCTTCCAAATTAACTTTGCAATAGTTTTATCCGATTTAAGAAAAAAAAAAACCTATAGAGATTTTTATTGAAATTGCTTTAAAGCAATACTTTAATTGAAAAGAATTGACATCCTTAAAATATTTAGGCTTTTCATAGAAGAACATGTGAGTTTTTCCCATTAGTAAAGTTTTACTTTATATCTCTTAGCAAAATACTCTCGGCTCCTACCCCCACCTCTCCCAATCTAGGTCATACACACTTCCCATTAAGATTCCATCTCCGTATTTTATATGTTTTGTTCTATTGGGAATGGATTTTTCTCCCTCATGAAATGTTCTATATCTTTTTGTCTAGAAGTTTTATTGATTCTTAAAAATTTATTCAAATATTTTTTCAATGAATTTCTGGAAATAGTAGTAGCTTTCCTGTTTCCTATCTAATATGTGTACTCCTTTCCTATTTCCATATTATTACTGGTCAGAACCTCACTGTGGCTTACATTTGTTTTATTCCTAATTTGACTAGTGTTGTCTACAGTGGTGTCTGCTTTAAGAGCAGTGTTCACTGGTTTAAAACAAATGATTATAGAGACTTCTCTGGTGGTCCAGTGGTTAAGACTCTTTGCTTCTACTTCAGGGGGCAAGATTTGATCCCTGGTATGGGAATTTCCACATGCTGTGAGGGGCAGCCAAAGAAAAAAATTAAAAAGAAAAGAAAATCAAATTTGTAAACTTAAACCCAAGTATATTGAGTGAGACTACTTCTTTTTGCACTATTTAGAGATGTTTTATAAATAGTAGGTATTGAATTTTACCTACTATCTTTTGTTGTCTCATATTTCTTAGTTGGCATACTGGTGAAATAATTACAATTTCTAGAACTGATAGGTCCATGCTCTCCAGAAATTATCCCTATTTGGTTATGATGGTCAAGTCTTTAAAGGAATTATTGAATTTTATTTACTACTATAGTTGAGAATTTTTTATGTATTTTTTTAATTGTTTACTTTTAGTTGTGCCGAGTCTTTGCTGCTGCCCATGGGCTTTAGTTGCGGTGATGGGGGGCTACTCTTCATTGTAGTATGTGGGCTTTTCACTGCAGTGGCCTCTCTGGCTGCAGAGCAGAGGTGCTAGGGCACACTAACTTCAGAAGTTGGTGCACATGAGCTCAGAAACTGTGGCTTGCAAGCTCTGGTGCACAGGCTTGGTAGTTGTGGCACAAGGGCTTTAGCTGTATGTGGAGTCTTCCCGGGCCAGGAACAGAACCACTGTCCTCTATTTTGGTAGGTGGATTCTTATTCATTATACCCAGGGAAGTCCCAAGATTTTTATGTGTTCATAAATAATATTGATCTGTAAGTTTTTATTCTGTATACTTTATGTTTTGTGCCACTTTAAAATTTCCTTGGAATTGTATATCTTTTAATATTATTTTATATTCATCAAACATTTTTAAAGTTTAAAAGAAATCACCAGTTAGAAACTCATGCCAGAAAATTTTGAAGGTACAGTTATTAAAAAACTTTTACCTTTATTTATTATTCTATACAGGTTTTATCTCACATTAATTTCAGTGACTTTTTCAAAATATTATCAGTATCATTGACATTTTCAAATATAACTATATTTATTTCATTCTTATAACCTGTAAATCTATTGCTAATTGTTCCTTTCATTAAAAAAAAAAACAAACTTACTGACCTTTCTCCCTCAATTCATATGCTATAGATTTTTGTGTAGAGTATGTAAGAATAACCAGACACTGTTTTATTTAGTAATTCTTCTGTCCAAAGACAAAAGTTACACACATATGCACAGACACAAATTATTAGGAAATAGTATAATTATTAAATGAAATTACTAGTCTGATCCCCATGTTCTCTTTCTTTGGTAGATTATCATTTTCTTCCAATCTGGAAAGCAAAAGGTTTCCTCTTTATCCTTGGCATCTTTATTCCCCCTGGTTATACCTAGGTCACTTCTTTCAACAATAAGCTTGCTTTCAGCAGAGTTGGTTCTTTTCAATTTGAAGAATCCACTGTTCCTTAGGAAAATGTTCATCTTTTCTTTTAAAGGCTTACGGCTTCTACTTAAAATTTAGCTTTTATTTTCCCAAACTTTACATGTACACTATTTAAAAAGTCAAGTCATCCTAGAAGATTCGCTATGAGGAAAATCCCTCCCCCATCAGCCAGTCCCTCTTCCTGAAATTTTCTGATCTCCAGAGGCATCCACTTCTAAATCATATTTTTTTAATCTCCCCTTTTTCTCAACAACATGCTTATTTTTGTTACATCTTAAGTCTTGGTTGTTGGCGTCATCTCTTGCATTCCCATTTTGGAAACTTTTATCATTTCCTCTCCCCGTTTCTACCACACACACACACACACACACAAAGACACACATGCATGCTTGGTCCCCATTCTCTCTATTTGGGCCTCTAATTTTTTTTTTTTTTTTAGATCTGGCTTCTTCATCCAGCTTAGTGTTGAAATTCATCCACGTTATTGCCTGAATCAGTAGTTCTTTTTTAAAAAAAATTTTTTAATAACTTCTATTTTTTTACTTTTTTTTTCCATCATGCATTTTTAGTTTGTTTTATATTTATTTTTATCCATCTTTTATTCTTTTGGCATGTGTTGGCCTCCCATTGCAGTGCCCTCTCTCCTTGCAGAGAACCAACTCTGGGCGCATGCGCTGCAGAGCGCTGGCTCCTAATTGGATACATTGGTCCAGCTGCTCTGTGGCACGTGGGATCTTCCAGGGCCAGGGATCAAACTGGTTCCCCTTGCGCTGCAAGGCTGATTCTACCACCAGGAAAGCCCGGGCCTCTAATTTTTTTGCATTTCCCTCCTATTTTCTATCTCTCTGTACTTTTCCTCTGTATTTTGGGAGATGTGCTCAACCTTAATTTTCATCTGTTTTTTTATGGTAATCTTAGTGGGAGTTTAGTACTGCTAAATGTATATATTTACATTTCCTTCTTTAATCAGAGATCTGATTGTCCTTAACTTATGGCCTAAAATAATCAGATCTATTGCATCCATCTTCTTTGCATCTTATATGTTCTCTTGACATTTACATTTTTCATTATGCCAAAATTTCATGAGCCAGTCTTTGGTTATATGTAAAAGTCAAGTTTCTTTTTTTCCTTTAGAAAGTTTTTTCTTAAAGGCTTACGGCTTCTACTTAAAATTTAGCTTTTATTTTCCCAAACTTTACATGTACACTATTTAAAAGTCAAGTCATCCTAGAAGATTCGCTATGAGGAAAATCCTCCCCCATCAGCCAGTCCCTCTTCCTGAAATTTTCTGATCTCCAGAGGCATCCACTTCTAAATCATATTTTTTTAATCTCCCCTTTTTCTCAACAACATGCTTATTTTTGTTACATCTTAAGTCTTGGTTGTTGGCGTCATCTCTTGCATTCCCATTTTGGAAACTTTTATCATTTCCTCTCCCCGTTTCTACCACACACACACACACACACACAAAGACACACATGCATGCTTGGTCCCCATTCTCTCTATTTGGGCCTCTAATTTTTTTTTTTTTTTTAGATCTGGCTTCTTCATCCAGCTTAGTGTTGAAATTCATCCACGTTATTGCCTGAATCAGTAGTTCTTTTTTAAAAAAAATTTTTTAATAACTTCTATTTTTTTACTTTTTTTTTCCATCATGCATTTTTAGTTTGTTTTATATTTATTTTTATCCATCTTTTATTCTTTTGGCATGTGTTGGCCTCCCATTGCAGTGCCCTCTCTCCTTGCAGAGAACCAACTCTGGGCGCATGCGCTGCAGAGCGCTGGCTCCTAATTGGATACATTGGTCCAGCTGCTCTGTGGCACGTGGGATCTTCCAGGGCCAGGGATCAAACTGGTTCCCCTTGCGCTGCAAGGCTGATTCTACCACCAGGAAAGCCCGGGCCTCTAATTTTTTTGCATTTCCCTCCTATTTTCTATCTCTCTGTACTTTTCCTCTGTATTTTGGGAGATGTGCTCAACCTTAATTTTCATCTGTTTTTTTATGGTAATCTTAGTGGGAGTTTAGTACTGCTAAATGTATATATTTACATTTCCTTCTTTAATCAGAGATCTGATTGTCCTTAACTTATGGCCTAAAATAATCAGATCTATTGCATCCATCTTCTTTGCATCTTATATGTTCTCTTGACATTTACATTTTTCATTATGCCAAAATTTCATGAGCCAGTCTTTAAATTATTTCCTTTCTTTTTAAAGTGCCTTTCTTGTTCTTCACTGCCTTCATTCAATTTCTTTTTAAATATAGGCAGATTTAAAACTTTTTATGATAACTCTTTTGTACTTTCCAGTTGCTCCATTTGCTCTTGCTTTATAGAATATATAAATGCGTATATTCAAGAAGCATGATATGTAATTTCCCGAATACCTTCTATTTCAATGGAAACTATTGGCCTCATATTTCTCAGCTAGGTTCTCCTTTTTCAAGTTGTTGGTCTCTTCACTTATCCCATAATTTTTTAATCTTCTGATTTTATGAGTGAAAGATTTGTATATGTGAAAGTCTCATATTTTGAGATCAGTCAGAATTGACAGTTGGTGCAGATTTCATCAAGAAGTATGGTGTATAAGCGGCATGTGTATATATCTGTGTGTGTGAAATGAACTGTGATTCTATTTTCCCTTGTGGGCTTCACTACAGAGCAAACTATTTTCATCTCTTCATTTACTTCCTCAGAATTTTCAGAGGATTTCTCAGATTTGTTCTCTGCTTCACTATTGAAAAGGTGGTTACTATGTGGCTATTGCAATTTTATTTTGGAGTAGTCTTTTTGATTCAGTAAAAGCCATGTACAATAGTAGCTTACTGAAAACATGAAGCAGTTGTTTTTCCTAATATTGGTGTAGATATTTGGAGCAAATCCATTTCAGAGAAAGAATTTTACTCTCATGATATAGGAATTAACTCATGTGTTGGCTATTTTCACAGACTTCGCTTGATTGTATTCTTTTTCTAATATTCTGTTCATGAGAGATGTTGACCAGGTAGTGGTGAAGAGTCAGGAAGTGAGAACAGGCCATCATTTCCTTTGTATTCTGCCTGAACACTGTGCATTCCATCTCTCAGGTTGACCACTACTCACTGTATTTTGGGAGATGTGCTCAACCTTAATTTTCATCTGTTTTTTTATGGTAATCTTAGTGGGAGTTTAGTACTGCTAAATGTATATATTTACATTTCCTTCTTTAATCAGAGATCTGATTGTCCTTAACTTATGGCCTAAAATAATCAGATCTATTGCATCCATCTTCTTTGCATCTTATATGTTCTCTTGACATTTACATTTTTCATTATGCCAAAATTTCATGAGCCAGTCTTTAAATTATTTCCTTTCTTTTTAAAGTGCCTTTCTTGTTCTTCACTGCCTTCATTCAATTTCTTTTTAAATATAGGCAGATTTAAAACTTTTTATGATAACTCTTTTGTACTTTCCAGTTGCTCCATTTGCTCTTGCTTTATAGAATATATAAATGCGTATATTCAAGAAGCATGATATGTAATTTCCCGAATACCTTCTATTTCAATGGAAACTATTGGCCTCATATTTCTCAGCTAGGTTCTCCTTTTTCAAGTTGTTGGTCTCTTCACTTATCCCATAATTTTTTAATCTTCTGATTTTATGAGTGAAAGATTTGTATATGTGAAAGTCTCATATTTTGAGATCAGTCAGAATTGACAGTTGGTGCAGATTTCATCAAGAAGTATGGTGTATAAGCGGCATGTGTATATATCTGTGTGTGTGAAATGAACTGTGATTCTATTTTCCCTTGTGGGCTTCACTACAGAGCAAACTATTTTCATCTCTTCATTTACTTCCTCAGAATTTTCAGAGGATTTCTCAGATTTGTTCTCTGCTTCACTATTGAAAAGGTGGTTACTATGTGGCTATTGCAATTTTATTTTGGAGTAGTCTTTTTGATTCAGTAAAAGCCATGTACAATAGTAGCTTACTGAAAACATGAAGCAGTTGTTTTTCCTAATATTGGTGTAGATATTTGGAGCAAATCCATTTCAGAGAAAGAATTTTACTCTCATGATATAGGAATTAACTCATGTGTTGGCTATTTTCACAGACTTCGCTTGATTGTATTCTTTTTCTAATATTCTGTTCATGAGAGATGTTGACCAGGTAGTGGTGAAGAGTCAGGAAGTGAGAACAGGCCATCATTTCCTTTGTATTCTGCCTGAACACTGTGCATTCCATCTCTCAGGTTGACCACTACAGTTCCTGTGTTTAGAAAGAATTGTGTTCCCACCTCCAATTTCTTCCAGTCCTCCAAGCCAGGGTTGTCAGTAGAACTTTCTGAGATGACACTGTACTCTCATGCTACTATATGAGGTCTGTTCACTAGAGTAGCCAGTTGCCACACGTGGCTATTAAGCACTTGAGAAGTGGTTAATGTGACTGAGGACCTGAGTTAATGTGACTAAAGACTTGAGTTTTACATTCCATTTAATTTCAATTAATTTCAGTTTGAAATGGTGGCAGCTGGTGGCCACCATATTGTACAGCAGTATTCTTGATGCTTCAGAGCATTCAGGTTGAGGAGAGGAGAAAGCAGCTCTTGTTAAAGTAATTCTAAATCTAGAGGAGAAGGAAGGTGTCAGCCAACAAACTCATGATCTTGTACGATGGTTGGTCTTCAGAAGCAGAAGTAAACTTCAGGTGAGACTGAGTGGTCTTTTGGTTTAATATAATGCATATTCAGTCAAAGAACAGTTAAATTTCAGCATAGAAAAAAGTACAAATGCTTGGGTGCGTATGTGCATACTAAGTCACCTCAGTTGTGTCCGACTCTTTGAGACCCCATGGACTGTAGCCTGCCAGGCTTCTCTGTCCATGAGATTCTCCAGGCAAGTGGGTTTTCCTTGCCCTCCTCCAGGGAATTTTCCCAACCCAGGGATTAAACTGGCAACTCTTAAGTCTCCCGCATTGCAAGCAGGTTATGCTTGGGAACAGAGACCCAAATGTTCATTGGAGTTGAGAAAACAGATACATGGAACTCAAAACTACCTATGATGGGTCAATTCTTAATTCTTAATCTATCATTTCATAAATTCTCACCAACACCCACCTACTGTTGTTTCTTGCTTCTCACTGGGGTTATGCTAAAGTCTCCTTTCATAAGGTTTAACAGGTGTTTTGGGTATCTGGGAGAGAGATTTCCTGGTATCTTCACTACTTAGCCATATTCCCCAAATTCTCTTGATTTTATTTTCAAATTTGGAAGAGCTCAGTGACCAGCCAGGCAGATAAATTGATTAGTTTGATCACTTGGGAAGAGAGAACTTGTAAAATCCATTTGTTTGAGTGCTGCACTTAGTGTTGACAGTACCTTGCCAGCTTACACTCATTTTAGTGTTAAATTTGGGGGAGAGAATAGAAAAGGTGGCGTGTAGGTGTTGTTTGTTATGTCAAAGACAGGGTCACTACTGTCCTCGCCTACTACGGTGCTCTCCATCCCATTCAGAGTCCTCAGTCTCCAGTCACTTTACCCTGGAACTCGTTTCAACAAAACAACTTCCCACCCTCTTCACCCTAATCAGATTCCTTTTAAGTGAGAAAGATGAGGTTTGTGATTACATCCTCACAACCCCATCCATTTGACACTGTGACTGGGTTTCAGACAGCCTACAGACTTCCCATCATTGAGCCCCGAGAGACTTCTGGCACCCCAAGATGGCCTTTTTTGCTTTCTGCTTTAAGCATAAAAATTGGATTTAGAAAGCTTTCCCTAATCTGGATCTCTGCAATATATAATAAACTTCTTACATCTGTCACCATCAGCATTCTCCTTGCTGTCTTTACTTTTATGTTTCAAAGAGGAAAGACAAGAATGCCCTTTTTTTTCCTCTTTCTTATTCAACCTCTGTCTTGGGACAGCTAGCCCCGAAGATTAGTGACATCTTCCTGGCTGGGATGATGGGGGACCGGAACAAATTTAGGATTGTCCTCTATGTCAGCCACATTCTGTCCTTATTAACTTTAAGGAGCAGTTCTTAATCTGGAAGCCTCTAAGGGTTTTGAAACTTTTCAGAGAGTAAAATAAAAGTTAAGCTTAAAGCTCTCTGAACATCCTCTTTGTTGATAATGTTGATTATATCCTAAAGATAATGTTTTCAAAGTAGAGAATGAAGCCCACTTGTGCCAAAATCATCTCCTATACTAGTTAAAATACAGACTCCCAGACCCACACCACTCCCAATGGAATCAGAACCTCCAAGGTCAGGGTACATGTGCATTTGAACACATCCCGGGTGATTTCTATGCTTGGTGGGAGCCAGGGTGAAGGAAGTGATGTTACTGAGTGGTTCACTGAGAGGTTGCTCTTAGAGGAGGGGAATCAGACTCCTGTCTTCTCATCAACAGATGAGTGATCCAGTGGAGAGTCAGATGTGAAACACAGAACAAAGGAGGCACAATTTTAGATCTTATGACATTATCTGCCTACTGTACACTACTAAGGAATACATCTAGCCTCCCTGAAATGGTTTCCTTGCTCACAAAGAGTAATGCTTGCTTTACAGACTTGATTAAAAGTCATCTGGCACATTGCAAGCCATTGACAAACATTTTCTACTATGATTTTCTCACCGGATGCTATGTTTTTAAAAGATTTTTGTATGAAAAAACTTCATTTTATGAAGCAGTAACTTATTCATTAAAGACATGTGCATCTGCCAATTAAGGGTTTCAATGAGCTTCAGTTCTCCCATTGATATCATTTCTACTAATTGCAAAGGAGCTTGGTGTCTCAGCCTAACATCATCCTTTGGCTTTTTGAAATATTCAGGTACTCCTATATCTTCCTCACTTGTCACTTCCTACCGGTACCTAAAACTGTGGTTGGCAGCTGCAGAACTTTCGGCCCATGTTTAGCTCACGGGGCCCAACTGTCTCCCATGTCCCATAATCGGGAGGACAATTCAAGAGGATTTAATTCAAGACCTCACAGTTCCAACACCATCCACATTCTCTGTTAGGGCTGGGATGATGGGGACCGGAACAAATTTAGGATTGTCCTCTATGTCAGCCACATTCTGTCCTTATTAACTTTAAGGAGCAGTTCTTAATCTGGAAGCCTCTAAGGGTTTTGAAACTTTTCAGAGAGTAAAATAAAAGTTGCTTAAAGCTCTCTGAACATCCTCTTTGTTGATAATGTTGATTATATCCTAAAGATAATGTTTTCAAAGTAGAGAATGAAGCCCACTTGTGCCAAAATCATCTCCTATACTAGTTAAAATACAGACTCCCAGACCCACACCACTCCCAATGGAATCAGAACCTCCAAGGTCAGGGTACATGTGCATTTGAACACATCCCGGGTGATTTCTATGCTTGGTGGGAGCCAGGGTGAAGGAAGTGATGTTACTGAGTGGTTCACTGAGAGGTTGCTCTTAGAGGAGGGGAATCAGACTCCTGTCTTCTCATCAACAGATGAGTGATCCAGTGGAGAGTCAGATGTGAAACACAGAACAAAGGAGGCACAATTTTAGATCTTATGACATTATCTGCCTACTGTACACTACTAAGGAATACATCTAGCCTCCCTGAAATGGTTTCCTTGCTCACAAAGAGTAATGCTTGCTTTACAGACTTGATTAAAAGTCATCTGGCACATTGCAAGCCATTGACAAACATTTTCTACTATGATTTTCTCACCGGATGCTATGTTTTTAAAAGATTTTTGTATGAAAAAACTTCATTTTATGAAGCAGTAACTTATTCATTAAAGACATGTGCATCTGCCAATTAAGGGTTTCAATGAGCTTCAGTTCTCCCATTGATATCATTTCTACTAATTGCAAAGGAGCTTGGTGTCTCAGCCTAACATCATCCTTTGGCTTTTTGAAATATTCAGGTACTCCTATATCTTCCTCACTTGTCACTTCCTACCGGTACCTAAAACTGTGGTTGGCAGCTGCAGAACTTTCGGCCCATGTTTAGCTCACGGGGCCCAACTGTCTCCCATGTCCCATAATCGGGAGGACAATTCAAGAGGATTTAATTCAAGACCTCACAGTTCCAACACCATCCACATTCTCTGTTAGGGCTGTCAAGTGAGCATTACTCATCCTTCTTCCCCGAAGCACTTTCTGGTGATTTGGAAGCTCGTTTTTCCCCTTCAGAAATGTCTTTTCCTTCTATTTAACAGGTGAATACTTGGAATTGGATCCACCTGCAGGGATGGAGGATCTGGGAACCAGCCCCTACTTTACGGAGAAGCCTGGACCATTGGGGGAGTCATATCCACATGGGTGCTCCTCTGGTCCAGGCTTCCTTGCAGGTGCATGAGCAAGTGTGTGTGTCGGGTGCTGACAGATAAGGTCTGCATTTCACAGCTGCAGCATCTCTGCACAGAATCCATTTCATATTTAGTATCTATGTATAAATTCATTTGAGAAAAGTGTCATTGTAAACACTGAACAACAGTACTTGAAAATTACTGATGTAGTCCAACATATTAAAGCTCAAATTATGGCTGAGCAAACCCAAGCTCCATCAGGGAGATTAAATGCCTGAATTAAGGACTGATGGTTAGTTTGATTAAATTAATTTCAGCAGACATGTAACAAGAGCTTACTGTGTGGCTAAGTAAGAATGGGGATCAAGAAATATGGTCTCTGACCTCAAAGGCTGCAATATCTAGTAAGAGAGCACAAGAGAGGAAGGTAATTAACTACAATGCATGTAAATGTACTAGAATAAAAATGTTAAGGGAACCCAGATGTGGATAAAAATAATGCTAGGTAACATTGTGTGCTAACTCTAGATTGGGCACTGTGCTTCAATACGTGTCTGCCTGTCTGTCTCTCTTTGTGAAATAGGCACCGCCAAACTTTGTGCTTCAATACGGGTGTCTGCCTAGTCTGTCCCCTCCTTATCCAGAAAATAGCAACATCATCCTTTGGCTTTTTGAAATATTCAGGTACTCCTATATCTTCCTCACTTGTCACTTCCTACCGGTACCTAAAACTGTGGTTGGCAGCTGCAGAACTTTCGCCCATGTTTAGCTCACGGGCCCAACTGTCTCCCATGTCCCATAATCGGGAGGACAATTCAAGAGGATTTAATTCAAGACCTCACAGTTCCAACACCATCCACATTCTCTGTTAGGGCTGTCAAGTGAGCATTACTCATCCTTCTTCCCCGAAGCACTTTCTGGTGATTTGGAAGCTCGTTTTTCCCCTTCAGAAATGTCTTTTCCTTCTATTTAACAGGTGAATACTTGGAATTGGATCCACCTGCAGGGATGGAGGATCTGGGAACCAGCCCCTACTTTACGGAGAAGCCTGGACCATTGGGGGAGTCATATCCACATGGGTGCTCCTCTGGTCCAGGCTTCCTTGCAGGTGCATGAGCAAGTGTGTGTGTCGGGGTGCTGACAGATAAGGTCTGCATTTCACAGCTGCAGCATCTCTGCACAGAATCCATTTCATATTTAGTATCTATGTATAAATTCATTTGAGAAAAGTGTCATTGTAAACACTGAACAACAGTACTTGAAAATTACTGATGTAGTCCAACATATTAAAGCTCAAATTATGGCTGAGCAAACCCAAGCTCCATCAGGGAGATTAAATGCCTGAATTAAGGACTGATGGTTAGTTTGATTAAATTAATTTCAGCAGACATGTAACAAGAGCTTACTGTGTGGCTAAGTAAGAATGGGGATCAAGAAATATGGTCTCTGACCTCAAAGGCTGCAATATCTAGTAAGAGAGCACAAGAGAGGAAGGTAATTAACTACAATGCATGTAAATGTACTAGAATAAAAATGTTAAGGGAACCCAGATGTGGATAAAAATAATGCTAGGTAACATTGTGTGCTAACTCTAGATTGGGCACTGTGCTTCAATACGTGTCTGCCTGTCTGTCTCTCTTTGTGAAATAGGCACCGTTTCCCCTATTTTCCATAGAGGGAAGCCAAGATTTAGAGAGTTAGAGAGGTGTATCTTGCCTAAGATCACATAATTTGGAGGTGGCATAAGTTAGCTGCCCGCCCAGAGAAGTAGTCTGACTCCAGAGCTCACATCCTTATCCACTAGAGAAATCTAAGATCTTCTCAACAGGATGTTCAACAGTTTTTGAACTGGGCCCAAAATGATAAGGACTTTTTAATGGGTGAGAGGAGAGGACCGTGGATGGGGAAAACTTTCCAGACAGAGTGTCCAATATAGACACACTCTTGGAAGCCTTTTAAATTGGTGAAAATGCAACGTGGGGCCACATTGTGAAAATCCTTTGCAGTTGCTTTGTAACCATTAGGCAATGATTGGATGGTAGATGGTGTGGCACATTGTTTAAGAGGGTGGAGTCAGTGTCTGCCACTTCTCAGCTATGTGACACCAGGAACCTCACTTAGTCTCTCTGTGCCTCATTGTCCTCACCTCTAAAAGGGAGTGTAACCACTTCACAATGATGTCATGAGGATTCATTGGAGTTGTACATGACCATTTAGCATAGTGTCTTTCATATGGCATAGATTCAGTAAATGGTAGCTAATTATTTTATCCACTCCCAGCTCTATGGCTAATAAGATAAACTAATATTTTGAGTATATTATGTGTGTCAGACGTTGCAACAAACACCACCTATGCATTATTTAATCTTTACGGCAGCTCTGTGAGGTAGTACTATTATCTCCCAATTTAGAGGATGGAATTGAAGGTTCCAGTGCTGTTATCAAGTGATTCCAGAGCTCTTAATTATAGGTTTCATTGTCTCCCTTGACACTGCCTGAGTTGCATCAAGATTGATACCATGGTTCACTGGTGACAGAGGTATTTGGAATAAGTGGGCTTTATAATGACCTCTTCAAATGATATGAAGGAAATGATAGCTAAATCCTTGGCTTTTATACTTCTTCAAGGGCCTATAGTATCTTGCTTAAAGTCTCTGGTTTTGCTTTATGTATACTCTTTTACCAATCATTCCATGAACATATTTATTTTTTCCACAACTTTGTGTAAGGCCATATAAATTAACTTTGAGTGCATAACAAACTACCCCATATTTAGTAACTTAAAATCACAATTATTTACCTAGCCCATGATCTGTGTGTTGGCATGGTTTGGTGGGCCGGGCTTGGCTGAGTGATTCTTGTTTTGGCCTTGTCTGGACTCTTACATTTGAAGCCAGCTGCTGGACCTCGTGGGGCTAGTTGGTCTGATACATAGTTCAGCTGAGAGGAGTCACTTCCACTTCTTCCCTTTCTCATTTTCTAGGTTTCTAGGCTGGGCTTGTTCTTATGGGGATAGAAGAGTTCCAGGAACTACAAGAAATAGGAAAACTCTAATGTGCAAGCACTTTTTAAGTCTCTGTATTTTTCTTGTTTGCTATTTGTCACAGGGGCCAAAACACATGACATGGTCAAGTCCAATGTCACTGTGGGCAGGTGAAAAACTTGAGTGCTTTACACCAACAGTGTACCATCCATGCTTTGCAAGTTCAGCCACATGCCTTGGGAAGACCCTTGAGAAGAGCATCTCCTATAGAGAGAGACTAGGTATTCACCTTACTTGGGGGCAGTCAGACATCCTCTTGGTGTGATTGTGGTACCTGATTATACCAGAAGGTGACATGACACATCAGGGACTACTCACGCCTAAATTGGCCCCTTCACATCCACTATGCATAACCCTTGAATCTTAAGGAGGCACTTGTCAGAGAGCATTCTACTAGCTGGTGAGGCCTGAGCTATGGAATGACTAGTTTATTTTTATCTTCTACCTTTACTGTGCCCCTAGGCTGGCATGGCCTGGAGGAGAAATAGCTGTTACATCCATGAGAATTTATGCAGCCCCTTAAAAATACTTTGGCAAAGGCATCTGCAGCTCTCTAATCACAGTCGCTCATAAGGGCCACTAAGTTGGTCTTACTTATCCTTGTGATCAGATCATGCTGGTCTCATCACATGAACTCTCTAGGGTAGTAAGCTGTAGGCTTGAACATTCAATCTAGTTATTGTATCAGTTTTTGTAGGTTAATTTTTGCTCAACTTTCATGAAGAAAGAAAAGACTGTACAGCATCTTCAAGGGAAAGTGTTAGTCACTGACTCGTGTCCAGCTCTCTGTGACCCCAGGGACTGTAGCCTGACAGACTCCTCTGTCCATGGAATTCTCCAGGCAAGAATACTGAAGTGGGTAGCCATTCCCTTCTCCAGGGGATCTTCTCAATCCAGAAATCAAACCTACGTCTCTCTCATTGCAGGTGGATTCTTTGCTGTCTGAGACACCAGACGTGTCTGGTATCAAGTTGGGTGCACATAATGTTACAATCCATTACTCAATGCTGGTCGTCCTGGGAATCTACAATGAAGAGTATGGTGAAAATAGATTTCAAGTGCTTTTTTATCTCCTGTTAATTTTAACAAGAAAGATGGTATAATAGGAAAATCCACCCAAATAAGGAAAATTCTTTGTCTCATTGTAAATATCTTAAGAAATTGAATGGTAATACTTTCATACCTTGAAGCTTGAGGCTCAGAAAAATAGATTCCAAGGGAATGAGATGATTCCCATCAGGGCTCAGCCTGCTCATCACTGCTGCTGTGTGTTAATGTGTTCTGGATTTGATCTCCTGTGACTTCATTTATTTTCCACTGGCCTTGTGTGGAGAGGCCTCTTTTGTATATGTGGGTTCTTTATAGTGTCCACACTAAAAGTTTCCACAGGTACTTTCCATTGAGGGTTTGAGGATGCCAGCATTCAGTTCCCTAAGGACTTCCTGTGGACATTGGACCCACAGCTTGGTTCACTCCAATCAGCATTTGTGGAGCTCCTTCTATGTCAGGGCCTGTGCCTGGTTGTGCATACACACAGCTCTGACCCTCGGGGAACTTAGAATCTGGTGATGTTTAGTGAAAGAGACAGGCCTGCGGGCAAAAGAATATCATAAGATAAAGATACCAAGGAGAAGTACCTAAAATACTTGCAAAGGCATGATTACGCCCATAAGGGCCACTAAGTTGGTCTTACTTATCCTTGTGATCAGATCATGCTGGTCTCATCACATGAACTCTCTAGGGTAGTAAGCTGTAGGCTTGAACATTCAATCTAGTTATTGTATCAGTTTTTGTAGGTTAATTTTTGCTCAACTTTCATGAAGAAAGAAAAGACTGTACAGCATCTTCAAGGGAAAGTGTTAGTCACTGACTCGTGTCCAGCTCTCTGTGACCCCAGGGACTGTAGCCTGACAGACTCCTCTGTCCATGGAATTCTCCAGGCAAGAATACTGAAGTGGGTAGCCATTCCCTTCTCCAGGGGATCTTCTCAATCCAGAAATCAAACCTACGTCTCTCTCATTGCAGGTGGATTCTTTGCTGTCTGAGACACCAGACGTGTCTGGTATCAAGTTGGGTGCACATAATGTTACAATCCATTACTCAATGCTGGTCGTCCTGGGAATCTACAATGAAGAGTATGGTGAAAATAGATTTCAAGTGCTTTTTTATCTCCTGTTAATTTTAACAAGAAAGATGGTATAATAGGAAAATCCACCCAAATAAGGAAAATTCTTTGTCTCATTGTAAATATCTTAAGAAATTGAATGGTAATACTTTCATACCTTGAAGCTTGAGGCTCAGAAAAATAGATTCCAAGGGAATGAGATGATTCCCATCAGGGCTCAGCCTGCTCATCACTGCTGCTGCTGTGTGTTAATGTGTTCTGGATTTGATCTCCTGTGACTTCATTTATTTTCCACTGGCCTTGTGTGGAGAGGCCTCTTTTGTATATGTGGGTTCTTTATAGTGTCCACACTAAAAGTTTCCACAGGTACTTTCCATTGAGGGTTTGAGGATGCCAGCATTCAGTTCCCTAAGGACTTCCTGTGGACATTGGACCCACAGCTTGGTTCACTCCAATCAGCATTTGTGGAGCTCCTTCTATGTCAGGGCCTGTGCCTGGTTGTGCATACACACAGCTCTGACCCTCGGGGAACTTAGAATCTGGTGATGTTTAGTGAAAGAGACAGGCCTGCGGGCAAAAGAATATCATAAGATAAAGATACCAAGGAGAAGTACCTGCAAGAGAGGGATTGGTTTTTGTGGGGCAAAGGGTAGGAGATCATAGAGGTGATGCTTAAGGGTTGTTTTGGAAGATGAACATTGAAGGACATTCCACCTGCCATGTTGAAAACTGAGAACTCAACAGCTCAAGTGGACCACTGTATCTGGAGAGATGGTGGACTAGATAGTTTGTAAACTACCTAAATCTTCTTGGCAAAATATCAAACCAATGTAAATATGCTGAACAAAATGAATATGTTCTAATTTTTAAATTAAAAAAATGACCATATAGGATGGTAGGAAACTTCTCTAAGGTTAAGAATGAAATAGGAGCAGGTGTCCAAAGAGGTAAGTGAGGGCTGATGTTGCTGCCTACTTTATCACCAATCACCAATAAATTCCGGATGAGCTGGGGCTCTGGGGACTAGTAGCTGTGCTTATGTTAGGGAGGTAGACAAGAAGGTCTGTATGAGAGGGCGACCAGTTGGGGACTCCTGAGTGAAGCTGAGACCCATAAAGAGCAAGATCCTCAGGGCAAAGGTGATTTAGAAAAATATCCATTTCTTGGAGGCAGGCAGCATGGCAGAACCTTGACAGATTGAGACTGGCTATTGACGGATAGAGAACTTGGCAATGCATCAGCTTTTATGTGAATTTAGGACCCAGATTCTTTATAGCAGGCACTGAATGTGGATTCCTCCAGAGACTTGTGTTCCCGCTTGCCAGGTCAGCTTTAAATGAAAATTCTCAGCTTGTGGCTATTCAGGCCTGGGATGGGTACTTGTGTACTGTGAGTGCTTGGACTCTTGATATGGACAGTGGATCCATGAGTGTGTATACCTGTCAGAGGTCATCAGGCTGTATACGTAAGATGTGTGCTTTCACTGTGACTGTGATTATACCTTACTAAAAGAATAAACCAGCCAGTGGCCCTATCTTCCCCACCCAAGATCAGATTAGATACAGCAAAGAGAAAATCAGTGGACTGGAGCTTAGGAAAAATTCATCACGGAAAGGCAAAAACTCAAAAATAACAGACAAGAAGAGACATGGAGACTAGAGGGAGGTCCATGTGGAGCTCTGGAAAATATAACAGGTGAACGATTTCTAAGGAAAACACAGATTTTTGATTTCTGGAGAAGTACCTGCAAGAGAGGGATTGGTTTTTGTGGGGCAAAGGGTAGGAGATCATAGAGGTGATGCTTAAGGGTTGTTTTGGAAGATGAACATTGAAGGACATTCCACCTGCCATGTTGAAAACTGAGAACTCAACAGCTCAAGTGGACCACTGTATCTGGAGAGATGGTGGACTAGATAGTTTGTAAACTACCTAAATCTTCTTGGCAAAATATCAAACCAATGTAAATATGCTGAACAAAATGAATATGTTCTAATTTTTAAATTAAAAAAATGACCATATAGGATGGTAGGAAACTTTTTAAGGTTAAGAATGAAATAGGAGCAGGTGTCCAAAGAGGTAAGTGAGGGCTGATGTTGCTGCCTACTTTATCACCAATCACCAATAAATTCCGGATGAGCTGGGGCTCTGGGGACTAGTAGCTGTGCTTATGTTAGGGAGGTAGACAAGAAGGTCTGTATGAGAGGGCGACCAGTTGGGGACTCCTGAGTGAAGCTGAGACCCATAAAGAGCAAGATCCTCAGGGCAAAGGTGATTTAGAAAAATATCCATTTCTTGGAGGCAGGCAGCATGGCAGAACCTTGACAGATTGAGACTGGCTATTGACGGATAGAGAACTTGGCAATGCATCAGCTTTTATGTGAATTTAGGACCCAGATTCTTTATAGCAGGCACTGAATGTGGATTCCTCCAGAGACTTGTGTTCCCGCTTGCCAGGTCAGCTTTAAATGAAAATTCTCAGCTTGTGGCTATTCAGGCCTGGGATGGGTACTTGTGTACTGTGAGTGCTTGGACTCTTGATATGGACAGTGGATCCATGAGTGTGTATACCTGTCAGAGGTCATCAGGCTGTATACGTAAGATGTGTGCTTTCACTGTGACTGTGATTATACCTTACTAAAAGAATAAACCAGCCAGTGGCCCTATCTTCCCCACCCAAGATCAGATTAGATACAGCAAAGAGAAAATCAGTGGACTGGAGCTTAGGAAAAATTCATCACGGAAAGGCAAAAACTCAAAAATAACAGACAAGAAGAGACATGGAGACTAGAGGGAGGTCCATGTGGAGCTCTGGAAAATATAACAGGTGAACGATTTCTAAGGAAAACACAGATCCTTTGGTTCAGAATGTCTAATGAGCTCCATGCAGGATAAGTAAAGGAAATCCACACTTAAACACATCTTGGTAAAACTGTGAACCAAAGACAGAGGAGATGCTAAGAGCAGCTGGGATGAAAATACAGATGGTCTACAAAGAAATGTGGAATAGACTGAACAAGTCAGCAGTGTTGCAAGACAGTGGATGAAGAGATGTACCATCAGTGTCTTAAAAGAAAGTAACTCTCGGATACACTCTGAGGTGCCCCAGCTCCTTCTGAAGTTAAGACTCAGTGGAAGATGGAGAAAGAATCTGGGGTGTAGATGCCAAAACATGGAAAAACGTGTTCACTGGGGCCAGATGCCTGGGGTCAGGTTTCTTTTTGTTTTCTTTTCTTTTCCTTCTTCCTCCTCTTCTTGCTCTTTTTTCTTTCTCTTTTGTGTTATGGAAATTTCCTGCCACAGATCTGCAGTGCTTTTGTAATAAACAGAGTATCATGTAATTTATTGGGAAAAAGTAATTCTCAATCGAGAGTGATGAAAAGAGAGAATGAGGGCTGAAGAGTAATTTTTTAAAAATCAGGAGAACAGAGCAAAACTGAAAAAGAGATTTTAGTACCAGTGGACTCTTACTTAGGGATTTTCTAAATGATGTACTCTTGAAAGAAGAAAAATGAATACAGAAAGACCATCTGTATTACCCGCTTTATAGCAGGCACTCCCAGAGCTTTTTTAAATGAAAATTCTCAGCTTGTGGCTATTCAGGCCTGGGATGGGTACTTGTGTACTGTGAGTGCTTGGACTCTTGATATGGACAGTGGATCCATGAGTGTGTATACCTGTCAGAGGTCATCAGGCTGTATACGTAAGATGTGTGCTTTCACTGTGACTGTGATTATACCTTACTAAAAGAATAAACCAGCCAGTGGCCCTATCTTCCCCACCCAAGATCAGATTAGATACAGCAAAGAGAAAATCAGTGGACTGGAGCTTAGGAAAAATTCATCACGGAAAGGCAAAAACTCAAAAATAACAGACAAGAAGAGACATGGAGACTAGAGGGAGGTCCATGTGGAGCTCTGGAAAATATAACAGGTGAACGATTTCTAAGGAAAACACAGATCCTTTGGTTCAGAATGTCTAATGAGCTCCATGCAGGATAAGTAAAGGAAATCCACACTTAAACACATCTTGGTAAAACTGTGAACCAAAGACAGAGGAGATGCTAAGAGCAGCTGGGATGAAAATACAGATGGTCTACAAAGAAATGTGGAATAGACTGAACAAGTCAGCAGTGTTGCAAGACAGTGGATGAAGAGATGTACCATCAGTGTCTTAAAAGAAAGTAACTCTCGGATACACTCTGAGGTGCCCCAGCTCCTTCTGAAGTTAAGACTCAGTGGAAGATGGAGAAAGAATCTGGGGTGTAGATGCCAAAACATGGAAAAACGTGTTCACTGGGGCCAGATGCCTGGGGTCAGGTTTCTTTTTGTTTTCTTTTCTTTTCCTTCTTCCTCCTCTTCTTGCTCTTTTTTCTTTCTCTTTTGTGTTATGGAAATTTCCTGCCACAGATCTGCAGTGCTTTTGTAATAAACAGAGTATCATGTAATTTATTGGGAAAAAGTAATTCTCAATCGAGAGTGATGAAAAGAGAGAATGAGGGCTGAAGAGTAATTTTTTAAAAATCAGGAGAACAGAGCAAAACTGAAAAAGAGATTTTAGTACCAGTGGACTCTTACTTAGGGATTTTCTAAATGATGTACTCTTGAAAGAAGAAAAATGAATACAGAAAGACCATCTGAGATGTAGGAAGGAATGGGGAGTAAAGGAAATGTTAACTATCAAATATTGACTACATATATTTTGTATATATACAAAATAGGAACTATTTGATAGAATCTTTTTATATATGTGTGTGAGTGTGTGTATCTCCATCCTTCCTTCCCTCCTATATTTCTGTGTATATATAAAAGGAAAAGCTAGAGTGTTCTTCAGAGTAGAAGTTCTTCAATCGCTAACTCACGTCCTTGCTAAGTCACGTCTGACTCTTTGCAACCCCATGGACTGCAGCACACCAGGCTCCTCTGTTCTCCACTGTCTCCCAGAGTTTGCTCACATTCACATCCATTGAGTCGGTGATGCTATCTAACCATCTCATTCTCTGCTGCCCCCTTCTTCTTTTGCCTTCAGTCTTTCCCAGCATCAGGGTCTTTTCCAGTGAGTTGTCTCTTCACATTAGGTGGTTAACGTATTGGAACTTCCACTTCAGCATCAGTCCTTCCAATGAATATTCAGGGTTGATTTCCTTTAGGATTGACTGGTTTGATCTCTTTGCTGTCCAAGGGACTCTCAAGAGTCTTCTTCAGCACCACAGTTCAAAAGCATCAGTTCTTGGTGTGCTCAGCCTTCTTTATGGGTAGCGTTCTTCAGGATAGAAGATTTATCCCCCTAAACAGAGCATAACAACTAAAGTTAGTTGAACTGAGTCTGAATCACCCGTCCACTAATTCCACCTGTTTCTATGTCACTGCACATCATGAGTTGAGAGTTTTGTTCAATGGCATGGAATTCCTAGAATTGCCATTGAACCAATGACTTTGTTAGATAAATCAGTCCTACCATTTCTGACTATTGTCAGTGTTCCCTTCCATGATAGCTGTTAAAAAGAGCAACCCCCTAATGTGATAAAAACAGATTTTATTCTTACAATGCAAGCAAAGCCTGGAGATTAATTAAAAACAGATTTTATTCATTTACATAACGAGGAAATTATTTGCAACATCAGCCCTAATAAACTTGGATTTGTTTGACAAATGTGATGATTTGTTTCAGGCTACATAGGTATCCTTTGTAAATACTTTTGGTTTGGATGGAGGGAAGGGACCTTTAAGAAGCAAAGGACATCCATGTTACTCCTGCCTATACTGTCATGTGTGGAAAAGATAGCTATTGTCATTGTGCTAAGGGAATAGGAGTACCTACAACCACTTGGGGCGATGGTCTGGAGGGATGGGAGGGGGGGAAACGGGGGGGGGGGAGGGCCCAGGGATATGCATATGAATGATCTGGGAACATACATGTAAATAAATAAATAAATAAATTAATTAATTAAAAAAAAGAAAAAAGGGAGCAAAGGACATGACCACCTGCCCTTTGGAGTGCTAAATGCTCTAGAAACATGAGATTGAGCATTGAGTCCCTGATAGGTGAGCACAGCACCCCGAAGAGGGGGAGACGGTGGTCTCAGGTAGCCTCAGCTGATAACTCACAGATCCACTTTCTCGGTATTCTGCTATTACTCTCGTAATGACAGGCTGCCCGTTTGAATACTTTGACCTCAATTTTCTAGTTCTTTCATGACCCCACCGATCTCTTCCATCTTAGACATTCCTTTAGTGGCCTTTAATTCCTTAGGCTCGTTTCAATCTTAGACACTTTTTTAAGGATGTCTTCTTCAGCACCACAGTTCAAAAGCATCAGTTCTTGGTGTGCTCAGCCTTCTTTATGGGTAGCGTTCTTCAGGATAGAAGATTTATCCCCCTAAACAGAGCATAACAACTAAAGTTAGTTGAACTGAGTCTGAATCACCCGTCCACTAATTCCACCTGTTTCTATGTCACTGCACATCATGAGTTGAGAGTTTTGTTCAATGGCATGGAATTCCTAGAATTGCCATTGAACCAATGACTTTGTTAGATAAATCAGTCCTACCATTTCTGACTATTGTCAGTGTTCCCTTCCATGATAGCTGTTAAAAAGAGCAACCCCCTAATGTGATAAAAACAGATTTTATTCTTACAATGCAAGCAAAGCCTGGAGATTAATTAAAAACAGATTTTATTCATTTACATAACGAGGAAATTATTTGCAACATCAGCCCTAATAAACTTGGATTTGTTTGACAAATGTGATGATTTGTTTCAGGCTACATAGGTATCCTTTGTAAATACTTTTGGTTTGGATGGAGGGAAGGGACCTTTAAGAAGCAAAGGACATCCATGTTACTCCTGCCTATACTGTCATGTGTGGAAAAGATAGCTATTGTCATTGTGCTAAGGGAATAGGAGTACCTACAACCACTTGGGGCGATGGTCTGGAGGGATGGGAGGGGGGGAACTGGGTGGCGGGAGGGCCCAGGGATATGCATATGAATGATCTGGGAACATACATGTAAATAAATAAATAAATAAATTAATTAATTAAAAAAAAGAAAAAAAAAAAGAAGCAAAGGACATGACCACCTGCCCTTTGGAGTGCTAAATGCTCTAGAAACATGAGATTGAGCATTGAGTCCCTGATAGGTGAGCACAGCACCCCGAAGAGGGGGAGACGGTGGTCTCAGGTAGCCTCAGCTGATAACTCACAGATCCACTTTCTCGGTATTCTGCTATTACTCTCGTAATGACAGGCTGCCCGTTTGAATACTTTGACCTCAATTTTCTAGTTCTTTCATGACCCCACCGATCTCTTCCATCTTAGACATTCCTTTAGTGGCCTTTAATTCCTTAGTGAATATTTCAACCTAAATAAAACTTTCATCTTTTCCACCTTCAAGCTCAGATCTCGCCCTGAATTCCCTGGCAGGATTAACCACATCCTCCTGCAAGCCCCCTGCTACTCACATCTTTCTATGGCAATTATTTGTTTGTAAGTAGAGAATTCCTGGATGGCAGAGACTGGGAGCTTTTCCTTTCTCAAGTCCCAGCGATAGGGCAGATGGTTATGTTGAAACGGAATTATTTTCATTTGAACAGAAAAGGGGTTTGTGTGAATCGGCGGGCGGATGAGGAGGGAGATGAAGCCTTCTGTTTCTTTATGCTTCAAGAGCAGTTCCACTGACCTCTTGTTGCATCTGCCCTCATTAGGGAGTTACAGCAACTATACAGACCCTCCTGTGATAGATAAAATGTCCAAGAAGAGAAAGTTTAAATGGCTCACACAAGGTCCTGGAGTTCATGCAGAGGGGGCGCCCACGGAGAAGATGGCAAATGGGAAATAATAAGGAATACGGTTTCTACTCCTCAGAGAAATCACTTTATTAATTTTCTCCTCATTTAAATCCAGCTCCGCCTTCTCAGTCCTTTTCTTCTCAGAATCAGAGAAGCAGCCTTTTGATGAAAGGAAGACGCACCACAGAGATGCTGAATATGCGCTGACCCTCACGCGGGGACCATTTTCCTGTGGAAGCAGCAATAAGCATAATCATAATGCTTGCTTGACCTTGGTACTTTTCTTCTCTTCAGCGTAGTCTGAAATGGCCTGCTGGTGCCTTCGGTGTGGCAGTGGGGCTGCCAAACGGAGAAGCTAGGTGTATTATTTGTGGAGAAATCTTCGAAGCTCTCAGGGCTGTGAATGGCTTTGGTGAATAAGCAGGCCTAGGGCAGTTCAATAGGTGGAATGGTGGATAGGAAGCTGTGATATTGTTTCTTTAGAAGGAGTGGGTGGGAGACTTCTCAGGGGGTGTGTTGTGTTCAAGATGCTGGGCAGAAAGGCCCCTAAGAAGACCACGCCAGGCTCAAGCACACAAAACCCTGCTTCTCAGGGGCCCCAGGAATGGCAGCAAGGCTTGTTTCACAGAGGACTGAGATGATAAAAAGGAGTAACTCTTTGCGTTTTTTCCGGAAACAGTGTTACATACAAATAGGGGGATTCCCGGCCATTGGCTTTCTTAGGAGTGAATGTAACCTGTTTCGGTGGCCATCTCTGTCATGAAAAAAGGCAGCGTTTCTCCTCGGCAAATAAAAAAGGAGAAATAGTGAGAATTTAGAAGCCTTGAATGGAGCTCTCCTTCAGTATATATATGTTTTTCTGGCAGCTAATAGGATAGATGTCCATAGCAGAGACCTCCTGGCCTAAGCCATTCACTATTTCCCGCCTCCCGCACTTTTATGGAGCTATAATTGAGGTCTAACATTGTTTCTTTATGCTTCAAGAGCAGTTCCACTGACCTCTTGTTGCATCTGCCCTCATTAGGAGTTACAGCAACCCTCCTGTGATAGATAAAATGTCCAAGAAGAGAAAGTTTAAATGGCTCACACAAGGTCCTGAGTTCATGCAGAGGGCGCCACGGAGAAGATGGCAAATGGGAAATAATAAGGAATACGGTTTCTACTCCTCAGAGAAATCACTTTATTAATTTTCTCCTCATTTAAATCCAGCTCCGCCTTCTCAGTCCTTTTCTTCTCAGAATCAGAGAAGCAGCCTTTTGATGAAAGGAAGACGCACCACAGAGATGCTGAATATGCGCTGACCCTCACGCGGGGACCATTTTCCTGTGGAAGCAGCAATAAGCATAATCATAATGCTTGCTTGACCTTGGTACTTTTCTTCTCTTCAGCGTAGTCTGAAATGGCCTGCTGGTGCCTTCGGTGTGGCAGTGGGGCTGCCAAACGGAGAAGCTAGGTGTATTATTTGTGGAGAAATCTTCGAAGCTCTCAGGGCTGTGAATGGCTTTGGTGAATAAGCAGGCCTAGGGCAGTTCAATAGGTGGAATGGTGGATAGGAAGCTGTGATATTGTTTCTTTAGAAGGAGTGGGTGGGAGACTTCTCAGGGGGTGTGTTGTGTTCAAGATGCTGGGCAGAAAGGCCCCTAAGAAGACCACGCCAGGCTCAAGCACACAAAACCCTGCTTCTCAGGGGCCCCAGGAATGGCAGCAAGGCTTGTTTCACAGAGGACTGAGATGATAAAAAGGAGTAACTCTTTGCGTTTTTTCCGGAAACAGTGTTACATACAAATAGGGGGATTCCCGGCCATTGGCTTTCTTAGGAGTGAATGTAACCTGTTTCGGTGGCCATCTCTGTCATGAAAAAAGGCAGCGTTTCTCCTCGGCAAATAAAAAAGGAGAAATAGTGAGAATTTAGAAGCCTTGAATGGAGCTCTCCTTCAGTATATATATGTTTTTTCTGGCAGCTAATAGGATAGATGTCCATAGCAGAGACCTCCCTGGCCTAAGCCATTCACTATTTCCCCGCCTCCCCGCACTTTTATGGAGCTATAATTGAGGTCTAACATTGTGTGAGTTTAAGGAATATAATGTGTTGATTTGATACACTTGTATATTGAATTATATACTATTTTTCATTTGTTGCCTTTGGTCTTTCAGCTACACCCGACAGTTGTGCTAAAATTGAAAACAAGAATCCAGGTGGGGTTGGGGACTGGGGGGCTAGGGAATAGGCTTCAGGAGGGCCTCATCCTTAGAGTCCTGACCTCCACTCAATGTAAAACATTGCCAGGACAGCTCTGACTCATCAGGATGGGGGCCTTTCAGAAGCTCCTGTGGCACGGCCAGTGCAGAAGCCTTTGGACTATCCTCCCAGTCAAGGATCCCAAACCATCCCCATGAGCACGGGGGCACATGAGCGCACTCCATGGGTCAGACAATATTAATCCGATGAAAGGAGACACCATGACATCTGCCCATGAGCTCTGCCTCCACATTCCCTCTAGCTCAGTGGACAGGTGTGCAGGCTTCTGGCCCAATCAGGAGCAGGCGACAGACTCCCCAGGGAGCTATTGACCCAGAATTGGTGTTCAGGGCCTTGGCCAGCCGCCTGGCCCTGCCCTCTCGTTCTCTTGCCTACTACTTAAGTATTAACTAGTCATTGACGACCTCTCTGGCTTTATCTCAAATCCCGGTTTTGGATAGGCTTCTAGATTACTCTCCAGACTCTAGATTGCACACACAGAAGCAGTGAAGAGTTGGGGAAGAACAGGAAGAGCCCTCTGTATGGAGCACCAAGATAGTGCTGGGTGACAGAAAGACGGCTGATGCCGACCAATGCCTGTCTTCTGGGCACTGACAGCTTGACTAGGGGACAGGCATGCCCACAAGAGTGCCATGAGGAGTTTGGGGGACTCTGAGAGTCTTTACGCTCTTGATGCTGGCAGAAAGAAGGGGAGGCAGGGAGGTTGACTGGGAGGAAAGTTGTTAAGACTTCTTATAGGAGGTGATGTCCACCTGAGCTGTATAGAGAAAGGGAGGGAGGGAGGTAGAGAGTAAGAAAGCCTGGAACTCTCACACTGACCCTTGGGCAGACCTTCTGCATTCCTAGAGTGTGGAGATGGAGGGGGGAACAGGAGATGAGGCAGGAGAGATGGTCAGGGACTGGAGGTGGGGGCCTGGTGGGCCAGACTATGAAATATAGACTAAAACCAAGGGGACCCCAGGGGTAAGGCTGGCTTTCAGGGGATGCTGGAGTTCAAGTCCTGGCATCCAAAGGGCATGGTGTTCCTGGGCTTCGTTGGGTGGCAGTTATCAGAGACGCACAGAATGTCCTGGTCGTGGTGGTGGTGGGATTTGAGGCTAGGTGGTGGTAGTCTAGGGTTTCCCCCATGGCTCAGGTGTATCGAATCTGTGGCAGTGTAGGAAGGCCAGGGTTCGGTCCCTGGGTCTGGAAGATTCCCTGGAGAAGAAAATGGCAACCCCTAAGTACTCTTGCTTGGGAAATCCCGTGGACAGAGGAGTCTGTGCATTTAGAGTAGGACCTCAGGCTATGGTTGCATGGGCAAAAAGTAGAGTTCACTCTGTACCAGAGGGCTGGCCAAGACAGGGTCAAACATCAGAGCTGCAGGAAAATGGACCAGGAGTTCATGGGAGGAGTAGCCCAACTGTGTGAACTGGGCAAGTCCAGTTGGAGTATGGGTGTGACTTTATATGTGAATATGGAGACAAGAGTCTAGACAGCCAGATAACTCCGGATCCCTCCTTCCGGTGGAGAGGAGACCTCTAAATTGCTCTCTCACCAGCTTAGTGGCATGTGCTAAGTCGCTTCAGTCATGTCCGACTCTGTGTGACCCTGCGGACTGTAGCCTGCCAGGCTCCTCTGTCCATGAGATTCTCCAGGCTTTGGCTAGCTCACAAAATCAGTGTAGCAGACTGTAGCTGGGGAGGTAGGGACTTTGGAAGAAGAGACCGATGTGGAGATTTCAAAGCAGAAAGTGTGCAAATTTGAGTGCAGACAACCTCTTTTTCGTTTCTGGATAATGCCACACTTTCTTCTCTGGACCCTTCACAGGTATTTCCTCTGCCCTGAGCACTCCCCTAGCTCTGATTTCAGCCAAGAGCTGCCAGAGCCCTGCAGGCCAGTCCAGGGCACTGAAATCTCAACATAAATAAGGGATATTTCCCCATCCTCAGCCAAGCCCCAGCACAGAGCTCTCTCTCCAGCAACAGAGCCTGCTCCAGCAGAAGCTAGGACGGGTCATCCTCTCCAGGGGTTTTACATGTCCTCAGAAATAATCCTTGGGATAGGGGCAGAGGGTCACTTCCTTCTCTGTGACAGGAAATTCCAGCTCCCCAGGGGGCTCCCTGTACCCCTTTCCTGTTACTATATAATCACTCTGTGAGGCTTCCTAGGGCTACCTATTTCAGAATAGATTATGAGAAATTTCTTATAGTCTCATCTGCCCAGTCTACAGAGAGATTTTGTTTTTCATTTACCAAATATGTATCTCTCAGGACATTCTCTGGTCACTCAGATGGTAAAGATTCTGCCTGGAATGCAGGAGACCTGGGTTAGATCCCTGAGTTGGGAAGATCTCCTGGTGAAAGGAATGCCTACCCACTCCAGTATTCCTGCCTGGAGAATTCCACGGACTGAGGAGCCTGGTGGCCTGTGGGGCCACAAAGAGGAGCCTGTGGTCCACGGGGCCACAAAGAGCTGGACTCAACTGAGCTACTAACACTTTCACTTTTTTCACTTGGAGAAACCACTAATGGGTTTCTCTTCACCTAGTCACCTGGGACGCCAAAAGAGGCTAGCTTCAATTGTTCCTGCACTATGGTGAGGAAATGATGTAAATAAAACTCCCCTGCCCGCTCTCCTGGACCCTCAGCCATAGCCTGGGCCCTTTCCCCAATCTAAGGCCAGCATGTGGTCACCTACCTGCTCATGAAGAGTCTGAGCTGATGGGCAGAACAGGATCACAGGAGTCCCCAGGGCATGGGGACATCCTTGTGTGGATGTTGCTCTCTTCTTTCTAATATCAGCGGCGGGTGGTGCAGAGGCTGGGATGTGGGCAGAAGGCAGCGCCAGAGGGCCCGGGAAAGGGCAGGCGGCTTGTGGAGGACAGGGAGCAGCCCTTGCCTCCTGACACTCCCCAAGACTAGCAAGGCCCATGCCTATTGTTTTTGCTCTGAAACAAGGAATTGAATCAATCTGCTGAATGAGGATAGAGCCATCTCCGGGGTCAGGCAGGGTTCAGAGTGCAGGAACCAGTCTGAAGTGAGGCTGCCTGGAAGGATAGGGGCCAAAGGAGGGTTGGAGACCTGGTGTCCGATTAAGTGAACCCAGCCTCAGGATTAGGTGAACTTGTTAGATGGGCTGGCCGTGCTTCCATCCATTCCCCCAGGAGCTGTTTTATTTCCCTGAACACAAATGGAAGCTGAAAGGGAGGGCAGCCAGTGGGCCTGGGGAGTGCGTGGCTTAGGGAGGGGGCTTAGCAGGAGTTTTCTCTAATGGCCTCTCCTCCCTGAGGCCACATCATCTTATTCCCTCAGACACAGTTTGCTAAGAAAGCTGAAGAGGGAAATTAACAGGAAAAAGAGAATTGTAAGTATTCTGCTGGGTTCTTTATGTACATGCTCTATAAAAAACTTACCAAAGAATCCATTCTCTTATTTCCAGAAAGGCAAACAGAGACTGGGATATGAAGTCGTCCAATCTGGGACACTTGTAAGAGTGAAAAGAAGGGAATGGGCCCAAAGTACTTCCCATTACACACATGTGTATGTTTTAACCTATTTTTCATCTGATAAACTTGCTTTATGACAGTTTCAGAAAAGAATTCTACTCAAAAGTTCTCATTAAGAGTATAATCCTTTCTTTAAAAAAAATCAACAGATAGAAACCAGGACTGTCTCTACCAAATGGAATTGTATGGTTACCCTGATATTAAGTGACTTTTCCAAGGTCACACAGCTAGTAAGTGACAAAACCAGGTTTCAAAGCAAGTCTCTTCCCAGGATTTCATGCTTGTTAATGTGGGGGGAAGAGAATTTGCCAGAGATCTACTGAATGTTCCAGAAGTTTACTTTCAGGCTCAAACCTGCTTCTCTTTCCACTTGAGTGTTGGATTTCTTTGTTAGGCCATTTTCTCTCAGGTCAGCTCTTCCCATACAGTGCTTCCATTGCTGTGTTTGAGCTGAAGCCACTCTCTGAGTCTCCTCACTGTGGGCGCTCCCTGGTGGCTGTGTGGGGCTTGGCCTGATTTGCAGACCCTCCCCCACTTGACTCCTGGCACTTGGGTGTTACTAAGTTCTGGCTGTCTCCCTCTCGGTTTCTTGACCCTTCACTGCTGCCCTGGGTTCTAGCCACTGGGTTTGCCTCGATTACTAGCCCTCAAGCTAGACCCTGGACCCCTGGGCATGGCTCCCTCCTTGCACTGTTTAGCCTGCCTCTGCATTATCTGATATGTTTCAATTCATCCCTGGCTGTGGTCCCTGCAGCTCACCTCCACACCCACGTTCACAGCTCCACAGTTTGTGAGATTTAATCAACTAGTTCATTGAGCAATCCAGGTGTATACCCACCTGATTTGAAGTGATTTAGCTTAATGAAGATGCTCACGTGGCCCAGGTTTTCTGGGGCAGCCCTAATTTTAAATATTAAGACTCTTTCTCTGCAAAACCCGTATACTGAGAATGCCAATATCTTGGCATATAGACAACTTCTTCCAGATTTCCTCAGGCAACTGGGAAAAAAAGGCATAAATCCCTGTTCAGACAGTGTGCCCTACCCTTGGCCCCAGACCTACAGGCCTCTGTTAAGGCTTTGTTTTTGTCAGCATGGGTGAGTCTAAGAGGGGACAGGTTTTTTTGTTTGTTTTCAAAAATCTCATCAGCATTGGTGCTCTGTCGGTGCTGCTACTTTCTGTATAATGTACTTGAGTGTCTTCGTTGAATGACCAACACGCTTCTTGCTGGGTAGCACTGCAGTTTCTGTGGTCTGTGTGTCTCTTGGCAATCCCTAATACCATGTCTGTTGTGACAACCGAAGGGAGGTGGAAACGTTCCCTGTGAGATTCGGAAGGTGTATCTCCAGGCTCTCCTCTGTCTCTTAAGCCCCCAGGAAAATGGTGCTTCCAGCAAATGCCTGTCATTGGCTTTTATCTTTGGCTTCAGTTGCTAATGCCTGCCCCCTGCTTCATCTCACCCAGGGGAACTTGGTGAAATCAGGCAGAGACCTCAGGCTCCCACACCAGGTCCATCTTGGTCTCATTTGGTCGTGGTGCTTGTCTTACAGATAGCCTTCCATGCTGGGTTTCAATCATGAGGAGAGGAAATATCCTGAGGAGGAAGCATATTTGGGAGCCACAGAGGAGTGGTCCCTGCCATGCGTTCTGAGGGCCTCTTGTTCCCTGGGATGCTCTAAAAGGACTCTGTGGCCAGTAAGTTTCCCAATGGCTCAGGTCACCCACTGGCATATGAAGTCTCTGAGAAGTTCTGCAGTCAAGTCATGGGCTTCTCCTAAACATAAAGAGTCAGGTGAAACTCAAGGGTAGGTGGGGTTGAAGTCAGAAGGCCTTACCTGGGTTCAAGTTTGTGAGATTTAATCAACTAGTTCATTGAGCAATCCAGGTGTATACCCACCTGATTTGAAGTGATTTAGCTTAATGAAGATGCTCACGTGGCCCAGGTTTTCTGGGGCAGCCCTAATTTTAAATATTAAGACTCTTTCTCTGCAAAACCCGTATACTGAGAATGCCAATATCTTGGCATATAGACAACTTCTTCCAGATTTCCTCAGGCAACTGGGAAAAAAAGGCATAAATCCCTGTTCAGACAGTGTGCCCTACCCTTGGCCCCAGACCTACAGGCCTCTGTTAAGGCTTTGTTTTTGTCAGCATGGGTGAGTCTAAGAGGGGACAGGTTTTTTTGTTTGTTTTCAAAAATCTCATCAGCATTGGTGCTCTGTCGGTGCTGCTACTTTCTGTATAATGTACTTGAGTGTCTTCGTTGAATGACCAACACGCTTCTTGCTGGGTAGCACTGCAGTTTCTGTGGTCTGTGTGTCTCTTGGCAATCCCTAATACCATGTCTGTTGTGACAACCGAAGGGAGGTGGAAACGTTCCCTGTGAGATTCGGAAGGTGTATCTCCAGGCTCTCCTCTGTCTCTTAAGCCCCCAGGAAAATGGTGCTTCCAGCAAATGCCTGTCATTGGCTTTTATCTTTGGCTTCAGTTGCTAATGCCTGCCCCCTGCTTCATCTCACCCAGGGGAACTTGGTGAAATCAGGCAGAGACCTCAGGCTCCCACACCAGGTCCATCTTGGTCTCATTTGGTCGTGGTGCTTGTCTTACAGATAGCCTTCCATGCTGGGTTTCAATCATGAGGAGAGGAAATATCCTGAGGAGGAAGCATATTTGGGAGCCACAGAGGAGTGGTCCCTGCCATGCGTTCTGAGGGCCTCTTGTTCCCTGGGATGCTCTAAAAGGACTCTGTGGCCAGTAAGTTTCCCAATGGCTCAGGTCACCCACTGGCATATGAAGTCTCTGAGAAGTTCTGCAGTCAAGTCATGGGCTTCTCCTAAACATAAAGAGTCAGGTGAAACTCAAGGGTAGGTGGGGTTGAAGTCAGAAGGCCTTACCTGGGTTCAAGTTTGGCATTTTCGCATTCACCTTTGTCTCCTTGGGTGAGTTACTTAGCCATGGTTTCTTCATCAGTAAAATGAAGTTAATGACAAATGACCTCACACAGGATTTTCGTTGAGTATTAGAAAGGTGCTGGATAGGTAAGCGTTTGGCATACATGTGAAATATTTTTAAGGAAGACTTCGGGTGAAAAATTCACTCAGCTAGTACACTTTGTGATGAAGAATAATCATATTGATATTGACAGGTTTAGAAGCTGCCTTTCCCTGTTTGTGGCTCTTTGGGATGTGCCAGCATATTTGCAATGAAATATCAGGAGTCTGTGATAGTTAAATAATGGAAGATATTTTCAAATTAATGCATGCTTCTAAGAAAGTATTTAAGAGTCTTGCAGCAAAATACAGGCTGAATGAGAGAAGACAGGCTTAGGGTTTGGCTCCATCTCTCCATCTACAGAGTGAATTAGAAAACCACTAAAAATGTAGCGTGAGGGCCTAAGGGAGCCAGCAGTCTGGGTACAGAGAGGCTGCGGTGGGACTGAGGCCATTTCAAGGAGGTGTTGATGGGACCTGATGCTCTCAAGCGATTTGTATTTGTGGCTTGGGAGGTCTGCTTTGGGACTTTGACTCCTTTTCGTGTATTGTTGTTGTTTAGTTGCTAAGTCATGTCCACCTCTTTATGACCCCATGGACTGTAGCCCATCGGACTCCTCTGTCCATGGGATTTCGCAGGCATGAATACTGGAATAGGTTATCATTTACTCCTCCAGGGGATCTTTCCGACCTGGGGATTGAACCCATGTCTCCTGCATTGGCAGGCAGATTCTTTATGCCTGAGCCACCTGGCAAACCCCATAAGAATTAACTCCTGCATATTCCAAATAACTTTTACTATATTGGGGTTTTGTGTTCTTTCTACTTTATATCAAATGTTTTTAACCTCTGCTCCATAGACTATGAGGAGTGATGCAGGGCCAATGGCTACACTTTAAGAGTCATGAAATCCCCTGAAATTAGAAACAGCATTTTGTGTGCACCCGTGCATTTTCATAGAGACGGAAGTTCTAAACCACAAAGTACATTTTTGTCTCTATGAATTACATGAATCACAGTCATAATAAACTCTCTGGCCAGCAGCGTTCACTCTGCAAGGGTTGATTGAACAGAGGCTTGAGCCCTCCTGTGAGCCTCCTGGACTCCTGTGACGGGTCCCGGCACATAGCGTTACTGCTTCATCAGCAAGACTTTGATTCGGTGAAAAATGCGTTTGGAAATTTTTTCAAAAGCTAGTACACTTTGTGATGAAGAATAATCATATTGATATTGACAGGTTTAGAAGCTGCCTTTCCCTGTTTGTGGCTCTTTGGGATGTGCCAGCATATTTGCAATGAAATATCAGGAGTCTGTGATAGTTAAATAATGGAAGATATTTTCAAATTAATGCATGCTTCTAAGAAAGTATTTAAGAGTCTTGCAGCAAAATACAGGCTGAATGAGAGAAGACAGGCTTAGGGTTTGGCTCCATCTCTCCATCTACAGAGTGAATTAGAAAACCACTAAAAATGTAGCGTGAGGGCCTAAGGGAGCCAGCAGTCTGGGTACAGAGAGGCTGCGGTGGGACTGAGGCCATTTCAAGGAGGTGTTGATGGGACCTGATGCTCTCAAGCGATTTGTATTTGTGGCTTGGGAGGTCTGCTTTGGGACTTTGACTCCTTTTCGTGTATTGTTGTTGTTTAGTTGCTAAGTCATGTCCACCTCTTTATGACCCCATGGACTGTAGCCCATCGGACTCCTCTGTCCATGGGATTTCGCAGGCATGAATACTGGAATAGGTTATCATTTACTCCTCCAGGGGATCTTTCCGACCTGGGGATTGAACCCATGTCTCCTGCATTGGCAGGCAGATTCTTTATGCCTGAGCCACCTGGCAAACCCCATAAGAATTAACTCCTGCATATTCCAAATAACTTTTACTATATTGGGGTTTTGTGTTCTTTCTACTTTATATCAAATGTTTTTAACCTCTGCTCCATAGACTATGAGGAGTGATGCAGGGCCAATGGCTACACTTTAAGAGTCATGAAATCCCCTGAAATTAGAAACAGCATTTTGTGTGCACCCGTGCATTTTCATAGAGACGGAAGTTCTAAACCACAAAGTACATTTTTGTCTCTATGAATTACATGAATCACAGTCATAATAAACTCTCTGGCCAGCAGCGTTCACTCTGCAAGGGTTGATTGAACAGAGGCTTGAGCCCTCCTGTGAGCCTCCTGGACTCCTGTGACGGGTCCCGGGCACATAGCGTTACTGCTTCATCAGCAAGACTTTGATTGACTTGGACTTACAGCTAGCTCTAGGGAACTGTAGCTTCTCTGTGATCCCTCCTCCTGTCTTTGGCATACGGAGTCCTTGAAACCTGCTGTGGATGCTGCTGTAAATCCTGGGTTACCTAGGGGGTGGCTAATGTGACTTTCACATTTACACAAACGGAGCAGGTGATGTGAACATCAGATAACTCAAGCTCCTTGCATTCTAGCAGACACTTATCAGACTCTAGCTGGTGCCATGCTCTGTGCTAGGACTGAGGTGTCGGGAGGTGATAGAGAATAATAAAGGATGTCAGGCTGACTTTCAGAATCTTCCTGTCCTGTAGACTCAGACAAATGAACATCTTATTATAACACAAGCAATAAAAGAGGAAATGATAGAAAATTATGCCTCTTACACTGTTACAGCTGTACTCTAACACTCATGTTCTACAAGAGTGAGCCAGCCCTGGTGTGCTTTGGTCTCTTGATGTATTCATTTAACAGAGATTGATGGTGTGCTTAACGTGTCAGGCATGGTACTAGGTACGAGGGATCCACTGACAAGCAACCACACACAGGGCTTATAGCTAGTATGGAGACTGATGTTAATTAAGTCAGATATCATACATACACACAGAAATGTAAAATTACATCTGAGATATGAGCTATTAAAATAAGAAACAAGGAACATTTGTAAGAAAGGTCAAAGACAAAGAACATTTGACCTTGTCAGAGAAATCTCTGAAGTCTTCTCTAAGAAAGTAACACCAGATTTTTTTTAAAAAATGAGAGTTAACTAGGTGAAAAGGGAAAGGACAGGAAGGGAACTCCAGGAACAGCATGTAAATAGACCCAAGGAATAGCCTGGTGCCTATTAGTATATTAGAAAGTTCAGTGAGACTTTAAATCCCCTTTTTCCCAAGCAAGAAAATACATTTTGTCTCTATGAATTACATGAATCACAGTCATAATAAACTCTCTGGCCAGCAGCGTTCACTCTGCAAGGGTTGATTGAACAGAGGCTTGAGCCCTCCTGTGAGCCTCCTGGACTCCTGTGACGGGTCCCGGGCACATAGCGTTACTGCTTCATCAGCAAGACTTTGATTGACTTGGACTTACAGCTAGCTCTAGGGAACTGTAGCTTCTGTGATCCCTCCTCCTGTCTTTGGCATACGGAGTCCTTGAAACCTGCTGTGGATGCTGCTGTAAATCCTGGGTTACCTAGGGGTGGCTAATGTGACTTTCACATTTACACAAACGGAGCAGGTGATGTGAACATCAGATAACTCAAGCTCCTTGCATTCTAGCAGACACTTATCAGACTCTAGCTGGTGCCATGCTCTGTGCTAGGACTGAGGTGTCGGGAGGTGATAGAGAATAATAAAGGATGTCAGGCTGACTTTCAGAATCTTCCTGTCCTGTAGACTCAGACAAATGAACATCTTATTATAACACAAGCAATAAAAGAGGAAATGATAGAAAATTATGCCTCTTACACTGTTACAGCTGTACTCTAACACTCATGTTCTACAAGAGTGAGCCAGCCCTGGTGTGCTTTGGTCTCTTGATGTATTCATTTAACAGAGATTGATGGTGTGCTTAACGTGTCAGGCATGGTACTAGGTACGAGGGATCCACTGACAAGCAACCACACACAGGGCTTATAGCTAGTATGGAGACTGATGTTAATTAAGTCAGATATCATACATACACACAGAAATGTAAAATTACATCTGAGATATGAGCTATTAAAATAAGAAACAAGGAACATTTGTAAGAAAGGTCAAAGACAAAGAACATTTGACCTTGTCAGAGAAATCTCTGAAGTCTTCTCTAAGAAAGTAACACCAGATTTTTTTTAAAAAATGAGAGTTAACTAGGTGAAAAGGGAAAGGACAGGAAGGGAACTCCAGGAACAGCATGTAAATAGACCCAGGCAGGGAATAGCCTGGTGCCTATTAGTATATTAGAAAGTTCAGTGAGACTCAAATGCAGAGAATGAAATGCAGTGTGCAAAATGAGACTAGCCCAGTCCTTGGGGAACGTTGTAAGATAGGTTGCATTGTCTTTATCCTAAGTTCAGTATCAAGTTTCACACAATAAACATGTCAAGCCTTTTTTTTTTTTTAAACTTATTATTATTATTATTATTTTAAGATTTATTTATTTATTTTGGGCGAGGGTCGGGTTGGGGAGGGAGGGGAGCGGGCGGGCCACTTCTATTGGTCGTCATTTCTCTATTTTTCATCCTTGTTCTTTGGCTCCTGCGGGCCTCCCATCGCGGTGGCGTCTGTCGTCACAGAGCGCCGGCTCTGGGCGCATGCGCTCCAGAGCTCCGGCTTGGTAATTGGACACATTGGTCCAGCCGCTCCGCGGCACGTGGGATCTTCCCAGGCCAGGGATCGAATCGGCACCCCTTGTACTGCAAGGTGGTGTCCTTACCCACTGGACCACCAGGGGAAGCCCCTAAAAATCTTATTTCTTCATTTTAAAGTTTTTACAGAGTTTTGTTGTTCACAGACATGCATATTTCCATATCAGTCATATGCATATCCCTAGTCCCCTCCCCCGTCCCAGGCTCCCCCCATCCCACCCCTCCAGGGCATTGCACCAAGCCATTAAGTACTCCTATTCCCTTAGTGCAATGACAGTAGCTATCTTTTCACACATGATAGTATAGGTTTCCATGTTACTTCTTCTATGCCTTCCGCCCACTGTTCATTCCCCCCAATGTCCATATGTCTATTCTCTGTCTGTTTTTCCATTTTGATTGGGCAGATTAGGGAACATGTTAGAGAAGCATACACACAGAAATGTAAAATTACATCTGAGATATGAGCTATTAAAATAAGAAACAAGGAACATTTGTAAGAAAGGTCAAAGACAAAGAACATTTGACCTTGTCAGAGAAATCTCTGAAGTCTTCTCTAAGAAAGTAACACCAGATTTTTTTTAAAAAATGAGAGTTAACTAGGTGAAAAGGGAAAGGACAGGAAGGGAACTCCAGGAACAGCATGTAAATAGACCCAGGCAGGGAATAGCCTGGTGCCTATTAGTATATTAGAAAGTTCAGTGAGACTCAAATGCAGAGAATGAAATGCAGTGTGCAAAATGAGACTAGCCCAGTCCTTGGGGAACGTTGTAAGATAGGTTGCATTGTCTTTATCCTAAGTTCAGTATCAAGTTTCACACAATAAACATGTCAAGCCTTTTTTTTTTTTTAAACTTATTATTATTATTATTATTTTAAGATTTATTTATTTATTTTGGGCGAGGGTCGGGTTGGGGAGGGAGGGGAGCGGGCGGGCCACTTCTATTGGTCGTCATTTCTCTATTTTTCATCCTTGTTCTTTGGCTCCTGCGGGCCTCCCATCGCGGTGGCGTCTGTCGTCACAGAGCGCCGGCTCTGGGCGCATGCGCTCCAGAGCTCCGGCTTGGTAATTGGACACATTGGTCCAGCCGCTCCGCGGCACGTGGGATCTTCCCAGGCCAGGGATCGAATCGGCACCCCTTGTACTGCAAGGTGGTGTCCTTACCCACTGGACCACCAGGGGAAGCCCCTAAAAATCTTATTTCTTCATTTTAAAGTTTTTACAGAGTTTTGTTGTTCACAGACATGCATATTTCCATATCAGTCATATGCATATCCCTAGTCCCCTCCCCCGTCCCAGGCTCCCCCCATCCCACCCCTCCAGGGCATTGCACCAAGCCATTAAGTACTCCTATTCCCTTAGTGCAATGACAGTAGCTATCTTTTTCACACATGATAGTATAGGTTTCCATGTTACTTCTTCTATGCCTTCCGCCCACTGTTCATTCCCCACAATGTCCATATGTCTATTCTCTGTCTGTTTTTCCATTTTGATTGGGCAGATTAGGGAACATGTTAGAGAAGGTGGCTTTGAAGCTGACTTTTGCAGAATGAGTTGGAGCTCAATAGCTGAAGAAGAGGAAAGACTTTTATGGGAATAGAGAAGGTGAAAAACAAGGCAGTGTGGAAGGTGACCAAGTGCCCTGGAAATGGTAAGCTGCATTTGTGAGAAAAGCTTCATGATTTTGGAGGAATGATTGGAAAAGTTAAGTGAAGCCAAACCATGAAGAGCTGAGATGCTTACTCTGCTGGAGCATTTAGACTTTACCGAGGGGAAGTCAAGAGTTTTTAAGGAAGGTAAAAGCCCGATGCTACCTGCATGTTGAGTCTTGAGAATTCACAAGCTCCCCAATCATTTCTAGCCTCTGATTTCTACCTCTAGTTTTATAGATGAGGATTTTGCCCAAAGATTGCTATTTATTTGGCTGATCAGAGTATTTATATATTGTTGGAGTAGAAACTGTTACTTGATTCCATTTGTGACATGGGTTGTCTGGTAATTACTTTCAGTTGGGGTTGGTCACCTTGATTCCTATTGAACTGAAGAACTGAAATAGTATCCTAGTCTACTAGAGGCACTGAGATCCAGAAGTTCTCCTCCTGTTCTGCCATTAGTTATGGAGACAGCTGCACTAAGGGAGTTTGTCAAGCAAGGAAATGGGAGCTACAGTTTATTAAGCACTTGGAGAATCTGTTTTATATGATAGCAGCATTTTGAGACTTCTTCTTCAATGAAGTAATCTGGAATTTTTAAGCACCCCCCTTGTGGAGAAACTGTCAGTGTCTTCTAGGGTTTGGCAGTGGGATAAGCTAAGAATGTGCCTAGAAGAGACCAAATGCTAGAGCCACTGCTGAAGAAAGTAACTCTTTTTACTTAACAAATGGGAGGACCATTTGTTAAGCATAATTTGTAGAATGGAATAAAGGTTAGAAATAAGCCATGAAAATAAAGCAAAAATTCATGTTCTGTATTTCTGCCTGTGATATGTTCTGAAGATAAAGTATGTGCAGATAGGGAAATGTTCTAAGTATTATTCTGAGATGGTTGATATTTTTATCTATATATGCAATATGCATGCATACAGAGTTGCTTCAGTCATTTCCAACTCTTCATGACCCCATGGACTACAGCTCTCCAGGCTCTCCTGTTCATGGGATTCTCTAGGCAAGAATACTGGAGGGGGTTGGGTTGTCATGCCCTCCTTCAAGAGATCTCTCCCGCGCAGGGACTGAACCTACATCTCTTATGTCTCCTGCATTGGCAGGCAGTTTCTTTACCACTAGCACCACCTGGGAAAAGCCTATATGTGCAATACTACTTAAAAATTATACTTACTGAGAGTTGAGAAAGATTTTTCCCTTTGAGGTGTCTAAAGAAGGAATGAGGTGGGAAGTAGATTTTACTGAGTATCTGATATATCCAGAGCATCTCACCTACAGTATATGACCCATCTTTATGAGAGCCCTGCACATAAAGCTGTGTTAATTCATTTTACAGATAAGGCAAGACATGGAGAGCATAAGTCACAGGGCTGAAATTTGAACTTAGTCTAACTGTCTCCAAATACCGTGCCTTTGCATTATTCCAATTTTGCAGGTGAAAACCTGAAGCAGTGAGAGTTCCTTGCTGAGATGATAGTGCAGGCTCTCATGTCAAGATTATCTGACCCTGTGGCCTCTGGAGAAAATGGAGTGAGGTCCAAATCACCATCATAAATAATGTGCATTGAGCACTATTCTCAACTCTTCACAGATTTTATCCCATTTAATTCTCACAGAAACTCTATGAGGTTGGGACTCGTATTATTCCTACTGCATAGAAGAGGGAACTGAGGCTGAGAGCTGAGATAATTGACCTATGTTCACACAGACAATAAAAGTTGAATCTGTGACTTACCAGGGTAATCTGTGCTTATAGTCACCTCACCACACAGCTGAGCCTTCCACAAGCTGCCCTGAGAAACTCTTGAGAAATGCCCTGTTCCTACTGAGACTGATCCTTTTTTTTTTTTTTTAAAATTTTGGCCCCTTTTCTTGGTTTTCTATTCATTTATTTAAATCCATCTTTATTCTTCGGCCTGTGCGTGTCTCCCATCGCAGTGGCCTCAACTGGCTACACTGGTCCAGCCGCTCTGCAGCACAAAATCTTTCTGGGCCAGGGATTGAACCGGTGCCCCTTGCACTGCAAGGTGGACTCCTTACCCACTGGACCAACAGGGTAGCACTGATCCTCTTTTTGTTTTTTTTCACCAACACGGATCGCCGGTCCACTGTTTCCTTTTATTTCCATTTTGTCCTGCATATAAAAATGCTGCTTAAGCATGTCATTATCCAGCTGTGACAAATGCCCCAAATGCATTCTCCTTGACCAGCCCCTAATTCAGACCTTTTTGTTCTAAGCATCCTGGAAGGATTTTGCTAAGCTTAATTTATAGGGCCATAAGCCGTAAAATACAGTTCCTTTTTAGGTAAGTTTCATTTACTGACTTGCAGGATAGATGACTCATAAATAAATTGTTCCTATTCCTTGTCAACTGCTGGCCCTATCTTTGGGAATGCATGGTTGCCTTAAATATCTGCAAAGAAAAGAAATTGAATTTTGTGTTAGTGACACTGCTGGTTCTCTCTCTATGACATAGTCTGACTCTTTTACTCCCTTTTATTTATTTCCAGCCTGGGAATCTTTATAGTCCTAATAGAATTCCTGGGAAATACCGTGCCTTTGCATTATTCCAATTTTGCAGGTGAAAACCTGAAGCAGTGAGAGTTCCTTGCTGAGATGATAGTGCAGGCTCTCATGTCAAGATTATCTGACCCTGTGGCCTCTGGAGAAAATGGAGTGAGGTCCAAATCACCATCATAAATAATGTGCATTGAGCACTATTCTCAACTCTTCACAGATTTTATCCCATTTAATTCTCACAGAAACTCTATGAGGTTGGGACTCGTATTATTCCTACTGCATAGAAGAGGGAACTGAGGCTGAGAGCTGAGATAATTGACCTATGTTCACACAGACAATAAAAGTTGAATCTGTGACTTACCAGGGTAATCTGTGCTTATAGTCACCTCACCACACAGCTGAGCCTTCCACAAGCTGCCCTGAGAAACTCTTGAGAAATGCCCTGTTCCTACTGAGACTGATCCTTTTTTTTTTTTTTTTTTTTTTAAATTTTGGCCTCTTTTATTGGTTTTCTATTCATTTATTTAAATCCATCTTTATTCTTCGGCCTGTGCGTGTCTCCCATCGCAGTGGCCTCAACTGGCTACACTGGTCCAGCCGCTCTGCAGCACAAAATCTTTCTGGGCCAGGGATTGAACCGGTGCCCCTTGCACTGCAAGGTGGACTCCTTACCCACTGGACCAACAGGGTAGCACTGATCCTCTTTTTGTTTTTTTTCACCAACACGGATCGCCGGTCCACTGTTTCCTTTTATTTCCATTTTGTCCTGCATATAAAAATGCTGCTTAAGCATGTCATTATCCAGCTGTGACAAATGCCCCAAATGCATTCTCCTTGACCAGCCCCTAATTCAGACCTTTTTGTTCTAAGCATCCTGGAAGGATTTTGCTAAGCTTAATTTATAGGGCCATAAGCCGTAAAATACAGTTCCTTTTTAGGTAAGTTTCATTTACTGACTTGCAGGATAGATGACTCATAAATAAATTGTTCCTATTCCTTGTCAACTGCTGGCCCTATCTTTGGGAATGCATGGTTGCCTTAAATATCTGCAAAGAAAAGAAATTGAATTTTGTGTTAGTGACACTGCTGGTTCTCTCTCTCTGACATAGTCTGACTATTTTACTCCCTTTTATTTATTTCCAGCCTGGGAATCTTTATAGTCCTAATAGAATTATTCCTTGTATGGTGCTTTATGCAAAATGGTGCTATTAATATTAAAATGATAAATATTGTGACTCCTGAAATGATATGTTTTGATCACACTTTTAACTGTGGCAAAAACACTTTTTTAGGATCCTTTCAAATGTTGTTATAACCTTATATTCACATGCCTACACAGATACAGGTCATCTGGGCTGACATTTAAAAAGATGATACACAGGTAATTCACCCACAATAGTCTTTGATATAAATTATGAGAGAACAATAATTTCCTGCCTCTGATGAACGTAGAGTAGGTATGTTTCAAAAGGAATTTTCATTTTCTCTTTACACGGGGACATAAAGCAAGTCTTAAGTGAATTTTTGGACATTGGCTCACACAGTTGAATTTTTATATATATATACATATACATATACATATATATATATATATAAGGTGTGGGCTTTTTTTGGCCACTTCTATTGGTCTTTCATTTCTCTGTTTTCATCCGTCTTTGTTCTTTGGCTCCTGTGGGCCTCCCATCGCGGTGGCGTCTGTCGTTGCAGAGTGCCGGCTCTGCGTGCATGCACTCCAGAGCTCCGGCTCAGTAGTTGGACACATAGGTCCAGCCACTCCGCGGCACGTGGGATCTTCCCAGGCCAGGGATCAAACCGGCGCCCCTTGCACTGCAAGGCGGTGTCCTTACCCACTGGACCACCAGGGAAGCCCACACAGTTGAATTTTGTGTTAACATGGCCTGAACTCCTGAGAGGCTCTCTCCAGCCTCAGAAGAGACAGCTGTGCCCAGGGGATGTGGCACCACCACAGCTGAGGACATAAAATGACATCAAGACTGAGGACCAGGGGAGCCCAGTGGCTAACACCAGTTCAGTTAGGAAGAGCCACTGAATGACCTGGGCAGTTTCCTCCCCTCAAGCCTCAGTTTCTGCCTCTACACCCTAAAGGACTTGAATTGGATAGTTGCTAAAGACCCTTCTGGTACTAAACATTCTATGAGTCTACGGCTCTTGATAATGTCCATGGGTGAAATCCACAAAAACCTTTTTCCTAAATGCTTAATGTAGAACGAATACCTTTTCAAGTATTATCCTCTCCAGTTTTTGCTTGGAGTGAGAAAAAGAGATAGACATTTGTAGGACTTTCTACCCCTGAAAAAATATGTTATATTATTAGACTGTATGTGCTTAGTCACTCAGTGGTGTCTGACTCTTGCGACCCCAAGGACTGTAGCCCACCTGGCGCCTCTGTCCATGGGATTTTACAGGCAAGAATACCAGCGTGGGTTGCCATTTCTTTCTCTAGGGGATCTTCCCGACTGAGGCAGGTTCTTTACCTGCTGTGCTATCAGTAAAGTATAATAATATAATGAAACCCACTTCTTATTCTGTGCCTACAGGAGTAGATCCTTTGCTGTTTCTAACCTTTAACTTGAAGGAAGATGTGAATTGTCCTCTTTTACAGATGAAGAGCCCAAAGTGCAGAGCGGTGAAATCACTCGCCTAGACTCACACAGCTACCAAGTGACTTAGCAGAGAGTAGAAGCCTGGTGTATGGGACTCCAAGCCAGAGCTTTGACCCTGTCTCCACAGACAGCCCCACCTTGACACTTGTGGGCTGGAGCAAGAGCATCACAGACTGTAAGTCTAAATACTTAAAAGTTTGACTTCTTGTTGACCAGGAGGAGGCTTCTTAACATGGTGCACGGATGTGGCATTGCCTGACTCTTCTCCCCAGAGTCAAGGTTGCTTACAGGGCTTCCTGCCTTCTGACCTGGCTCACCTGCTGTCCACAGTTTTCCCTCAGGTGCCCTGGGAGCTGCGTGTTCCACAGCTGCGTGCACCACAGCTTCTGACTGTTGGTCAGCTTTTAAAAATTTTTTGTAGCATCTTTATTCCTTTCCTAGGGCTGCTGTAGCAAATTACTGCCAACTCCGTGGCTTAAAATCATAGGAGTTTCCCGCCGCCTGGTTGTGGTGTCCCAGAGTCTGAGATCAAGGTGTCAGCGGGGCTGTGTTCTCCGTGGAGGCTCTCGGTGGGGAGCCTTCCTGCCTCTTCCCGTTTCTGGGGGCTCCAGTGTTCCTTGGCTGTGGCTGCTTATCTCCAACCTCTGCCTCTGTCTCCACATGGCTTTCTCTCCTGTATGTTGGGCAGCAGATAGCTTTCTGTCTTTCTCTTCATTAGATTTTGGGCCTAAGTCTAGGATGATTCCGTTACAAAAGGATCCCCTGGAGGAGGACATGGGTACCCACCCCAGAATTCTTGTCTGGAGAATTCCATGGATAGAGGAGCCTGGGAGGCTATACATTCACTTAAGTAAATTATATCAGTGGAGACTTTTCTTGAAATAAGGTCATATACAGACGACATATCTTAAACCCTACGGATGTTCCCGACTGAGGCAGGTTCTTTACCTGCTGTGCTATCAGTAAAGTATAATAATATAATGAAACCCACTTCTTATTCTGTGCCTACAGGAGTAGATCCTTTGCTGTTTCTAACCTTTAACTTGAAGGAAGATGTGAATTGTCCTCTTTTACAGATGAAGAGCCCAAAGTGCAGAGCGGTGAAATCACTCGCCTAGACTCACACAGCTACCAAGTGACTTAGCAGGGGTAGAAGCCTGGTGTATGGGACTCCAAGCCAGAGCTTTGACCCTGTCTCCACAGACAGCCCCACCTTGACACTTGTGGGCTGGAGCAAGAGCATCACAGACTGTAAGTCTAAATACTTAAAAGTTTGACTTCTTGTTGACCAGGAGGAGGCTTCTTAACATGGTGCACGGATGTGGCATTGCCTGACTCTTCTCCCCAGAGTCAAGGTTGCTTACAGGGCTTCCTGCCTTCTGACCTGGCTCACCTGCTGTCCACAGTTTTCCCTCAGGTGCCCTGGGAGCTGCGTGTTCCACAGCTGCGTGCACCACAGCTTCTGACTGTTGGTCAGCTTTTAAAAATTTTTTGTAGCATCTTTATTCCTTTCCTAGGGCTGCTGTAGCAAATTACTGCCAACTCCGTGGCTTAAAATCATAGGAGTTTCCCGCCGCCTGGTTGTGGTGTCCCAGAGTCTGAGATCAAGGTGTCAGCGGGGCTGTGTTCTCCGTGGAGGCTCTCGGTGGGGAGCCTTCCTGCCTCTTCCCGTTTCTGGGGGCTCCAGTGTTCCTTGGCTGTGGCTGCTTATCTCCAACCTCTGCCTCTGTCTCCACATGGCTTTCTCTCCTGTATGTTGGGCAGCAGATAGCTTTCTGTCTTTCTCTTCATTAGATTTTGGGCCTAAGTCTAGGATGATTCCGTTACAAAAGGATCCCCTGGAGGAGGACATGGGTACCCACCCCAGAATTCTTGTCTGGAGAATTCCATGGATAGAGGAGCCTGGGAGGCTATACATTCACTTAAGTAAATTATATCAGTGGAGACTTTTCTTGAAATAAGGTCATATACAGGTTCTGGGGGTTGAGGTACAGACATATCTTTAAACCCACTTGAGTCCTGGATGTCACGACCTGGTCTCAGCCGGACCTGAGGAGAGCATCAATGAGCAAAGGCAGAGCTGCGGGCAAAAGGGATATAGGGGAGACCCATATGGGGCAGAGAAGGCGCAGGAGACAGACATAGGAAAGGAGGGGAATGTTTAGCAGAGAGCTGCACCGTTGGTATGCCAGGGGGCCAGGGCTATGAGATGAAAGCCCACATCAGACACACACTGTCCACAGTCCAGATGTATTGAGCTTTTACTCTGTGAGGTCCTACAGGGAAGTCAAGAGGTTTGAGCCCATACTGGGACACAGGATGTGCAGACCAAGGTCAGGAATTACCAAGGGGAAAGAGCCCAGGATGAAAGCACACTGAGACCTATGGTGAACACTGGCAGGAAACTAGGATAGGACTGGTGGTAACTGGAGATATGTTTTCAAAACCAACATTTTCTCAACAAAAGCCCAAACGGTGAACACTCAGACAGGGTAGGATTGGAATTCATCATTGTCTGTTTTTTGAAAAGTTTATTTTTGGCTGTGCCGGGTCTTCATTGCTGCACTCAGGCTTTCTCTAGCTGGAGCAAGTGGGTGCTACTCTTGGCGTGGTATGCTGGTTTCTCATTGCAGTGGTTTCTCTTGTTGGAGAGCACAGACTCTAGAGTGTGTGTTCAGCAGTTGTGGTGCAGGGGTTTAGTTACTCCGCGGCATGTGGGATCTTCCCAGGTCAGGGATTGAACCCATGTCACCTGCGTTGGCAGGGGGATTTTTTTACCACTGAACCACCAGGGAAGTCCCATCATTGTCACTGATAACTAATATTGTTACTAGTATTAATAGGTACCATTGGTGGAGTGTTTATTGTATGTGTATCAGGCGGCTCTGTGTTAAACCTTTACTGGCGTTATCTTATTTAATTCTCACAACAGCCTGTGAGGTCGGCACTTAAAATTAATTTAGCCTGGCAGGGCATGGGTACCCACCCCAGAATTCTTGTCTGGAGAATTCCATGGATAGAGGAGCCTGGGAGGCTATACATTCACTTAAGTAAATTATATCAGTGGAGACTTTTCTTGAAATAAGGTCATATACAGGTTCTGGGGTTGAGGTACAGACATATCTTTAAACCCACTTGAGTCCTGGATGTCACGACCTGGTCTCAGCCGGACCTGAGGAGAGCATCAATGAGCAAAGGCAGAGCTGCGGGCAAAAGGGATATAGGGGAGACCCATATGGGGCAGAGAAGGCGCAGGAGACAGACATAGGAAAGGAGGGGAATGTTTAGCAGAGAGCTGCACCGTTGGTATGCCAGGGGGCCAGGGCTATGAGATGAAAGCCCACATCAGACACACACTGTCCACAGTCCAGATGTATTGAGCTTTTACTCTGTGAGGTCCTACAGGGAAGTCAAGAGGTTTGAGCCCATACTGGGACACAGGATGTGCAGACCAAGGTCAGGAATTACCAAGGGGAAAGAGCCCAGGATGAAAGCACACTGAGACCTATGGTGAACACTGGCAGGAAACTAGGATAGGACTGGTGGTAACTGGAGATATGTTTTCAAAACCAACATTTTCTCAACAAAAGCCCAAACGGTGAACACTCAGACAGGGTAGGATTGGAATTCATCATTGTCTGTTTTTTGAAAAGTTTATTTTTGGCTGTGCCGGGTCTTCATTGCTGCACTCAGGCTTTCTCTAGCTGGAGCAAGTGGGTGCTACTCTTGGCGTGGTATGCTGGTTTCTCATTGCAGTGGTTTCTCTTGTTGGAGAGCACAGACTCTAGAGTGTGTGTTCAGCAGTTGTGGTGCAGGGGTTTAGTTACTCCGCGGCATGTGGGATCTTCCCAGGTCAGGGATTGAACCCATGTCACCTGCGTTGGCAGGGGGATTTTTTTACCACTGAACCACCAGGGAAGTCCCATCATTGTCACTGATAACTAATATTGTTACTAGTATTAATAGGTACCATTGGTGGAGTGTTTATTGTATGTGTATCAGGCGGCTCTGTGTTAAACCTTTTTACTGGCGTTATCTTATTTAATTCTCACAACAGCCTGTGAGGTCGGCACTATTCCTCAAAGGAGAATTTGAGACTCACAGAGATTCAGCCCATGAGAGGCAGGGCTGGTAATTCACATCTTCGGCTGTATGAGTTCAGTGTCTCTCCCTCAGTACTTTCCTGAGATATGGGTGTAGATCTGCCCATCTCTGGAAGGGTCCAGCTGCTGCCTCTCCAGACCAGAGTCAGCCCCATGGGGAATGGAGAGGCATCGAGAATGAGGGCTTCAGTCAGGGAGCTGGGGTTCAGGGTAAAGCCTCAAGCTGGGAGTGGATCACTGAGTAAAGACTGAGGGAGAGACCAGTCTTGCAGACCAGGCTCACACCAGAGATGCCAAGGGCTGTCCCAGACCTCATGGTGTGTGCATTGCCCATGAAATAGTAGAGGCAGCGAGACAGGCTTCTTGCAAGGAGGTAGCCTAATGATGGGGCATGCAGAGCCCATCTCTTCTAGAAGTTTCTAACAGTAGGGAGTGAGCTATTTCAGTTCTACTTGGTTTAAACTCAGATCAGCTCAAGAGCAGGTCAGAAGCAAGAGAATGGGCTAGGGGCAATAGGTAACAGTGCACCCAACCCTGAGAGGTCAGAGGAAGCTGAAGAAATGAGGCAGCAGCTCACAGACACAAGAATGTGTTCATCAGGATGTGGAGGGAGACAGGGGTGTGTCTCTCTTCTTTGCTAACTCAGGTAGAAGCAGGGAGACCCTCACTGCAATGTCTCCCAAGTTTCCTTCTGGCTTTTAGATCCTACCATCTCTGAGTCTCTCTTTTCCTATAAAAAGTTAAAGCCTGTGGAAGTTCTCAAAAGAGAATTTCTCAAAATGAACTTATTAGCACTTTAGCTGTATAAATAAGTATTTTAATTTTTGTGGCGCACATTAAAGTTGGTGGATGGGAGACTGTCAGAATTCTTAATCGTCATGAAATATGCTCTTAATAATCAGTCTTATTAAATCTAAATGAAATGCCTGTATGAGGCCCTATTTCAGTATTTTCTGAACTCACTGCAGCTTTTTTATCTCAAACAGCAAGCAGAGTCATTCTAAATCATCATCAAATTAACTATTTATGCTCCCTTTCACCCACGTTGCTTCCTCCCCCGCATTCTGCCTCTCCACCAACCTCTCCACAAATCTCATGTTTTATGGATAAATAATCAGCCCTCCCAGCACAGCAGAGGACACCCTTGAAGCGCTGGAGGGGAGAGAGGAAGTCACGGGGCAGGATGATCCCCCGAAGCTGCAGGAAGTCCAGGGAAAGCATCTCCTCAGAGGATGCCGCCCTGAGTGTGGCACCCTGGGCCTCAGCGGGTGGCGAGCGTCCACTGGAGCGCAGCCTCTTCCAAGAGAGACGTCTGATTTGCTTCCTCAGTCAGCGTCTCTTGGCAGAAGGCCAGTGACAAGGTAACGCCTCATCTCAATTTCCTTCAGATGTGATTTGGAAGAAAGCAATCGGCCAGCCTTTCAAGACCTTATCTTTCTTTTTCCTTTTTGGAGGCTGAGTGGAAAATTTTCAATGCGGAGATCTAAGTTGGCCAAAACTGTAGTGGCAGACACAATGAAATGTCATTTTCAAGCCTGGATAAAATTATGAAATTGTCACCAATGACTTTCTAAGGAGCAGGAGAACTCAGAGGTGACACTTCCTTACTCATTTTCTCCTTAATTTGAGAAAATGAGTTGGGCTTGTTCTAGAAGACAAGGGAAGGGAGAGTGAAGGAGAGCGTCATGGGAGGGTACAGGGCTCAGGTTTCTTGCCCTGAGGTGGCTGAGGTCTCAGCAAAGACCATACCTAAGACTCTGAAACCATCCTATGAGCCCTGTGCCTTAGACGAGAGGTGGAAGCCGTCTGCCCAGCTTAAGTGTTCGGTACCTCCCCCATTCATCAGCGGAGCCTGGGCGTGAAGCCCTCCTGTTTCTTCAGTCATTCTGTCATTTGTCGTTACCTTCTCCCTCTTCCAGGTGGGGAGCAGAAGCCACACCTCTGATCAGGGCTGTCCATTTTAGGTACAGAGGTGGCAGGTGGTGGAGGGGCAGTACTTGTGAAGAACCCTTCACACTTTTCAAGGGATTAGCCAGAAGCACTATGAACATGAAGCAGACAAAGTTCCTTGTCTAGTTTGAAGATGGGGTAGTCTCCAGTACTTGGGACGGAAGTAGAGCCCACTTTTGTCTTTAGCAGTCATCCCTTTTCCTTGACCAACCTCTCCACAAATCTCATGTTTTATGGATAAATAATCAGCCCTCCCAGCACAGCAGAGGACACCCTTGAAGCGCTGGAGGGAGAGAGGAAGTCACGGGCAGGATGATCCCCTGAAGCTGCAGGAAGTCCAGGAAAGCATCTCCTCAGAGGATGCCGCCCTGAGTGTGGCACCCTGGGCCTCAGCGGGTGGCGAGCGTCCACTGGAGCGCAGCCTCTTCCAAGAGAGACGTCTGATTTGCTTCCTCAGTCAGCGTCTCTTGGCAGAAGGCCAGTGACAAGGTAACGCCTCATCTCAATTTCCTTCAGATGTGATTTGGAAGAAAGCAATCGGCCAGCCTTTCAAGACCTTATCTTTCTTTTTCCTTTTTGGAGGCTGAGTGGAAAATTTTCAATGCGGAGATCTAAGTTGGCCAAAACTGTAGTGGCAGACACAATGAAATGTCATTTTCAAGCCTGGATAAAATTATGAAATTGTCACCAATGACTTTCTAAGGAGCAGGAGAACTCAGAGGTGACACCTTCCTTACTCATTTTCTCCTTAATTTGAGAAAATGAGTTGGGCTTGTTCTAGAAGACAAGGGAAGGGAGAGTGAAGGAGAGCGTCATGGGAGGGTACAGGGCTCAGGTTTCTTGCCCTGAGGTGGCTGAGGTCTCAGCAAAGACCATACCTAAGACTCTGAAACCATCCTATGAGCCCTGTGCCTTAGACGAGAGGTGGAAGCCGTCTGCCCAGCTTAAGTGTTCGGTACCTCCCCCATTCATCAGCGGAGCCTGGGCGTGAAGCCCTCCTGTTTCTTCAGTCATTCTGTCATTTGTCGTTACCTTCTCCCTCTTCCAGGTGGGGAGCAGAAGCCACACCTCTGATCAGGGCTGTCCATTTTAGGTACAGAGGTGGCAGGTGGTGGAGGGGCAGTACTTGTGAAGAACCCTTCACACTTTTCAAGGGATTAGCCAGAAGCACTATGAACATGAAGCAGACAAAGTTCCTTGTCTAGTTTGAAGATGGGGTAGTCTCCTAGTACTAGGGAGTGGGACGGAAGTAGAGAAACTGAACACCACCACCCCTGCCCCGTCCCCTCCAGGTAAGTGCACTAAGGCCAGGGGTGGTACAGTCATTTCCAAAGTGACACTGTTGTTAGCATAGAGTCCAGATCATTCTGCCTGACTCCTGACTCAGAACCTAGTACATGACCTGTGGGCATCTGATATTCCTCTTATTCTTCCTCAGTTCAACCTCTCTAATCCCTTCTCCACACATCTGCATTCTCTTTTGGCATCTGAGTCACAGAGGCATCTTGGAATTTGGAAGAGTTGTCCACTGTGGTGTCTGATCTGGATTTGAATCTACCACTCACTGATGAGTCATCTTGGTCCAGCTAGATTACATTTCCAGGTTCCAGCTGTCTCCTCTTTAAAATACAAATGATGATAATCTCTCCCTCCCAGGATTACATGAGAAAAAAGCATGTGAGTTTCCTGACCCGTGGTAGGCCTTCAGTAAGTGCTGCTTCCTTAAACGTTTCTTCCATGACAACAAATGTAATCAGTGAAGGGACAAGATTCTGGACTGTGTTTGGCAACATGTCAATGCTGCCATTACACAGACAAAGATGCTTGAGCCTGGACTTGGTACTACTCTTCTGTAAACTGAAGTTGTCATTAAGCTGAAAGGAAAGCAATATATGTCAAGTGTAGCTAGTTTTATACCAGGGAGAAAACTGTTTAAGGACAGGGACCCCCATCATAAGGAATTGGGAAGAAATGTTACCAAGAATTCACATGAGGCAAACCAGGGCCTTTGCATGAGTTCACTTGTGCCCTGGGAATGTGACACTTTCTGTTTTCCTCTGACCTGGCTCAGAGGGGCCATAGGCCCATAGCACAGGTTTAGCACATCCTCTGAGGGTCTTGCAGGGGGCCAGCTACCAGAACAGAACATGCCTGAGTCCTCATTCTTCTCAGCCTTATACCAGGGTGTCACTTCAGCTGCCTCGGCAACCTTGTAGTTTAAATCTCTCCCCATCATTCATTCACCAAACACTTACACGTGTTCCTTTTAATGGTAAGCCCTGGGGATGCAATGATTGTTAGAGTGTCAGATGACCAAAATATTTACAAAATAATACTGCCTTGAAGTGATAGAAAGCTACATAGAAGAGTGTACAGTGACCGAGCAACTAATGAAAATTGCTGCATGTCAGCAAATGTAAGAAATGGCTTTGCTGTCAAAATTGGCCATTTAGAAGGAAGAACTAGATTTTGCTGAAATCACCTGTGCAGTGATGGAAAAAGAATTGGATTGCAACCCAGGGTGGCTAGGTCTAATTCCTGACTTTTGGTTCTGGTTAAGTTACTTAGCTTGTTTGAGCCCCAGTTCCCTCCTGTGTAATACTAGAGCCATAAACAACTTCCTTATGGTTTTGTTAAGAAGATTAGAGTCAGCGAAGTTCAAGAAAACATGAAGGACAAGGCCTGATACCAACAAGTGCTCAGCGAGTGGAGGCTGAAACTGAGTTGGGAGAGGCTGCGGAGAGGCTCAGAGCTTCAAACAAATCTCACATAGGATAACATTCAAGCAGCGTGACTTAGAACAGATGACTCTTCAATTATCCAAATGAAATTGGATGAAAACTCCACCCTGGAGATTTTTAGGTGAATTTAGATCCTGGATCTACGCTTCAGTATTTTAGCTCCTTTCTTTGACTACCCACTTTGTAGAGCTGTTTCTCTTTAGCTCATCCAACATTTACCTTGGTCTGACTCCCAGGGGAACCTTTTGTTCTTGTGGACCTTTATTCTCCATGGACACAAGGAGTCAGGAAGGTTGCGGGCAAAAGTGAATCACTATGAAGCGTCATGTCAGTATCTGTCTCTAGTACCTTCTGCTGGATCCAGTTTAAAGTACAAAACAATCTGTCCTCAAGTTCCTCAATGCTCTTACAGCCCTGTCCCTTTCCCACCAAGCATCCTGCTGTGGATCTCAGTTGATGTCAGGAGGTCAGGAGGTCACAGGCTGGGAAAGTGACAGGGACTGAACTGTCAGAGCCCAGAAGGGTCCCCCATCTTCTGGCCCATAGTTCATGGCTCTCCTTCCCTCAGTCAGGGAGGACCCCCTTGTTCCAGCATTTCTTCTCACCTGAACTTTCAGGAAGAGCACACCTCCCCTCAGCCTCCTCACTCTGCTTTCCCCCTCATCCTGCTCGAACAGATGCTTCATTCACTGCAGTCTGGAAAGAAAACCACCCCAAAGTGATTCTGCAAAACAGGATCATTGCATCCCCACTGAACAGACTTAACAGAACCTAGGATTGCTTTACTTCCTTTACCCCCACCCCTGCCATTGTCCCTGATGCCGTCATTCTTTAAAAACAAAAACAAAAACAAAAACAAAAAAACCCACTCTTTGCAGCTACATAGCAATTTGTGCCTTTTTAAGTCATTTTTTACATACATGATTCTGGTGTTCGCAAAGTCTTTTGCAGCAGGTGTGGCATTCATACCCTTGTTTAAAATAGATGTGATAGAAGCACCGATGTATGCAGTGGCTCCCCTCAGCCCCCAAAGCCAGGCCAAAGTGGAGCAGAATCTAGCACCCTGCCAGGATTCCTGGCCACGCCTCTCTCAAGTCAGCCCTGCTCTTCGGGGAAACACAGGCTCCAGCTCTTGGCATAGGTCTTTGCAGTTCCTCTTCAGCTCCATCCACCACCTCTGTGCACACTCACAGGCCTCTTTCTTCCAGGAATGATTACGCAGAAAATGGGAGCTGACAGTGATAGATGGACTTTTCCATTTTCTGCTAACGCGGCTATGAAGTCAGAGCCCATTTTAATGAATGTCCATTAAGGTCAAATTTGGAAAGCAGGTATTAAGAGTCATTGCCGCTAATTACACCCTGAGAGCTCTATTTGTATTTTCAAATTGGATAAAAAGGTTAGTAAAATGGAACGTTTCAGCACAGCCTGGCTCCTGGTTTGCTCTCCAAGTTTTCGGAAATGATCAGCTGCCCAAACTTGCTGAGAAGTAATATTCGGTCTTTCTCCTGCCTCCTGCCTCTCAGGCGAGCCAACATCAGCACCAGCCCCTGGGAGGAGTAGCTGCCCCCTGAGTCCTGTCAGTCTCTGGCAGATCGGATTACATCGGGGACCCTTAAGGGTACTTGAAGCAAGAGGCGCTGGTCTATTTTAATCCCGCTCCTTCTAGAAACTAAAAACTGTAAGGAGAGTCTTCCTGCTGACAGGTGGCTCCATAAAAGTCGTCCATCTGCTGCTAATTATGGCAGAGAGAAAATTCACACAGCCGAGTTTTCAGTCTATTCGCTAAAGATCTCCAAAGGTGTAACTGTCTTCCCAGATCACAAGGCCATTCACAGCGTTACATCTATAGAGCCTGTTAATTATTTAAATAAGTTAAAACCCAGGGCGGCAGGGAGCATTTCACAGGAGGCAGGCTGGGTGAGGACCGGTCTGGTGTTCTGCGGTGGCAGAGAGGGCCTGTTCTCACAGCCTACAGAGTCTGCATTCCCAGGGCTCTCTTTCTCTCCTTCCCCTTCTTTCCGTGGGAAACTCAGAGTGTGGCTGAATGAAGAAGCACCAGCCCTATTTCAGTTTTGTTTTTTATTTGACTCCCAAACAGCACTTCATCCCTGTCTCCCTGTTTGCAGCTTTGTCTGTAAAATGGGTATAATCTTCCAACTACCCCCACCCCAGAAGGCCACTGTGAGCTTGAAACAGGATCACTGATTAGCAAGTGCAGTGTATAGAGTAGTATGTAAAGATTTATTTGGTTTTAATTGGGGGATAATTGCTGTATAAGGTATGTTAGTTTCTGCTGTACAACAGTGTGAATCAGCTGTATGTAGACATATATCCCCTTCCCTCTGGAGTCTCCTTCCACCACCTCCCTTCCCACGCCTGTAGGTCTTCACAGAGCACCGAGCTCAGGGGTCTGTGCTACACAACTGCTTCCGACTAGTTCGTTATTTCACACACGGTAGTGTATGTATGTCAGTGGTACTCTCTCAATTTGTCCCGCCCTCTCCTTTCCCTACTATGTCCACAAGTGTATTCTCTACATTGTAAAGATTTTAGATGAAATAATTTAGCAATAGAACAGATTTTTTTCCTCTCTTCTCATTTTCTTTCCTTTCTTCCATGCAGATAGCAGTAGAATTCAAAAGTTGCTTCTTTATCTGTGATATGTGTGTGTTCATATATATATATATATATATATATATATATATATATATATATCACAGATGTATATATGCCTGGTTTTTTTTTTTTTTGCGATTTTCATAAAAATAGGATTTTGTTGTGTTTAAGTCATTGATTTATGGAACCATCTCCCTCTACTGGACTGGGAGTGCTTTGAGGATGGGCTCAATGTCTCATCCTGTTTAGTCATATTTATGCTCCGAGTGCCTAAAAGAACCTGATACGTAGATGTTCGATATATGTTAAATTGAAGAGCTTAGACATTTGAAATAAATAAATGTGGTTTTACTTTATGATGAAGTTATGTTCAGCATTAACCTTAGTAACTGGCATTTGAATCTGAAATTCAAAATATTTAAATAAGTTAAAACCCAGGGCGGCAGGGAGCATTTCACAGGAGGCAGGCTGGGTGAGGACCGGTCTGGTGTTCTGCGGTGGCAGAGAGGGCCTGTTCTCACAGCCTACAGAGTCTGCATTCCCAGGGCTCTCTTTCTCTCCTTCCCCTTCTTTCCGTGGGAAACTCAGAGTGTGGCTGAATGAAGAAGCACCAGCCCTATTTCAGTTTTGTTTTTTATTTGACTCCCAAACAGCACTTCATCCCTGTCTCCCTGTTTGCAGCTTTGTCTGTAAAATGGGTATAATCTTCCAACTACCCCCACCCCAGAAGGCCACTGTGAGCTTGAAACAGGATCACTGATTAGCAAGTGCAGTGTATAGAGTAGTATGTAAAGATTTATTTGGTTTTAATTGGGGGATAATTGCTGTATAAGGTATGTTAGTTTCTGCTGTACAACAGTGTGAATCAGCTGTATGTAGACATATATCCCCTTCCCTCTGGAGTCTCCTTCCACCACCTCCCTTCCCACGCCTGTAGGTCTTCACAGAGCACCGAGCTCAGGGGTCTGTGCTACACAACTGCTTCCGACTAGTTCGTTATTTCACACACGGTAGTGTATGTATGTCAGTGGTACTCTCTCAATTTGTCCCGCCCTCTCCTTTCCCTACTATGTCCACAAGTGTATTCTCTACATTGTAAAGATTTTAGATGAAATAATTTAGCAATAGAACAGATTTTTTTCCTCTCTTCTCATTTTCTTTCCTTTCTTCCATGCAGATAGCAGTAGAATTCAAAAGTTGCTTCTTTATCTGTGATATGTGTGTGTTCATATATATATATATATATATATATATATATATATATATATATATCACAGATGTATATATGCCTGTTTTTTTTTTTTTTTGCCAGTTCCATAAAAATAGGATTATGTTGTGTTTAAGTCATTGATTTATGGAACCATCTCCCTCTACTGGACTGGGAGTGCTTTGAGGATGGGCTCAATGTCTCATCCTGTTTAGTCATATTTATGCTCCGAGTGCCTAAAAGAACCTGATACGTAGATGTTCGATATATGTTAAATTGAAGAGCTTAGACATTTGAAATAAATAAATGTGGTTTTACTTTATGATGAAGTTATGTTCAGCATTAACCTTAGTAACTGGCATTGAATCTGTCAAATTCAATAATTTTTGACATATTTGATGATTTTTGTGCAAGTGCTAGAAATTCTGTAAAATCTATTTCAAAAAGACAGAGAGCTCCAAGTTGGGTGTGATGAGCTAGAACCTCCTGATAGGCTCTCTAGATTCTGTCCTTGCCCTTTGTGCTTTGCTCTGCATCAGAGTCTGGGTTTCAGGTAGAAAATGAAGGTAGGATAGAGTCACAGGATAGGTACAGGAAGGTAGGATAGGTTACATTGAATAATTGCTGGGGGTTTTAATTGAGAAGCTGGAAACTGGTTCCTAGTTCAATAATATGCAGAGAGTATGCAGAAAGTACATGAATAAAGTAGAATAAAAGTGGTAGAACTGTGAGACAGTGGTGAGGTCATGAGGAGGAGCCCACTTCATTAGGCCAAAGCTGGGCTTGGTCACCCCTCACTCTCTCTGGCTCAACTGTTGCCTTGTCTTTGGATGTCCTTTAGTGTTAGTCACTTAGTTGTATCTGACTCTCTGGGACCCCATGGACTATAGCCCACCAGACTCCTCTGTCCATGGGATTTCCCTAGCAAGAATACTGGAGTGGGGGCTTCCCTGGTGGTGCAATGGGTAAGGACACCACCTTGCAGTGCAAGGGGCGCCGGTTCAATCCCTGGCCTGGGAAGATCCCACGTGCCGTGGAGCGGCTGGACTGATGTATCCAATTGTTAGCCAGAACTCTGGGGCACATGCGCCCAGAGCCGGTGCTCTGTGACAACAGAGGACACTGCAATGGGAGGCCCACATGGGCCAAAGAACAAAGATGGATGAAAATGGACAAATGAAAGACCAATAGAAGTGGCCCGCCCCCTCCATCCCCAACCCACACCCCGCCCCCGCCAAAAATGAATACTGGAGTGGATTGCCATTCCCTTTCCAGGGATCTTCAAGACCAGGGATTGAACCCCTGGAGGGGGTGCAATGAAGAGACTGATCTCCTTCATTGCAGGCAGATTCTTTACTGTCTGAGCCATGAAGTCGACTTGTATTTGGATATTCTTCAACCTAAATAATATTGCTGGAATACAGTGCATATGGTTTTCTGTAACAGTAACTGGCATTGAATGAAATTTTTGTTGGCAAGTGCTAGAAATTCTGTAAAATCTATTTCAAAAAGACAGAGAGCTCCAAGTTGGGTGTGATGAGCTAGAACCTCCTGATAGGCTCTCTAGATTCTGTCCTTGCCCTTTGTGCTTTGCTCTGCATCAGAGTCTGGGTTTCAGGTAGAAAATGAAGGTAGGATAGAGTCACAGGATAGGTACAGGAAGGTAGGATAGGTTACATTGAATAATTGCTGGGGGTTTTAATTGAGAAGCTGGAAACTGGTTCCTAGTTCAATAATATGCAGAGAGTATGCAGAAAGTACATGAATAAAGTAGAATAAAAGTGGTAGAACTGTGAGACAGTGGTGAGGTCATGAGGAGGAGCCCACTTCATTAGGCCAAAGCTGGGCTTGGTCACCCCTCACTCTCTCTGGCTCAACTGTTGCCTTGTCTTTGGATGTCCTTTAGTGTTAGTCACTTAGTTGTATCTGACTCTCTGGGACCCCATGGACTATAGCCCACCAGACTCCTCTGTCCATGGGATTTCCCTAGCAAGAATACTGGAGTGGGGGCTTCCCTGGTGGTGCAATGGGTAAGGACACCACCTTGCAGTGCAAGGGGCGCCGGTTCAATCCCTGGCCTGGGAAGATCCCACGTGCCGTGGAGCGGCTGGACTGATGTATCCAATTGTTAGCCAGAACTCTGGGGCACATGCGCCCAGAGCCGGTGCTCTGTGACAACAGAGGACACTGCAATGGGAGGCCCACATGGGCCAAAGAACAAAGATGGATGAAAATGGACAAATGAAAGACCAATAGAAGTGGCCCGCCCCCTCCATCCCCAACCCACACCCCGCCCCCGCCAAAAATGAATACTGGAGTGGATTGCCATTCCCTTTTCCAGGGGATCTTCAAGACCCAGGGATTGAACCCCTGGAGGGGGTGCAATGAAGAGACTGATCTCCTTCATTGCAGGCAGATTCTTTACTGTCTGAGCCATGAAGTCGACTTGTATTTGGATATTCTTCAACCTAAATAATATTGCTGGAATACAGTGCATATGGTTTTCTGTATATTCTGGTTCCCATGAAGGGTAAGTTGGAAAAATAAGTTCTCTTTTGACATCATAAAGTGACATCAATCCAGATGTCAATGAAAAAGTATTTTAAAAGGCTATAAAAGGATTAGCTTGACTAATGAAAAGATTTTTATTCCAAAATATCCTGTTAGATAAAACCTAGTTGTGTTAGCTGTTGATTTTATTTTTGTTTTATTAAGTCATTTTAAATTTATTTTTTAATGTTTATTTATTTGCCTATGTTAGGTCTTAGTTGCAGTATGTAGAATCTAGTTCCCTGACCAGAGATGGAACCTGGGCCCCTGCTTGAGAGCAGAGTCTTAGCCACTGGACCATCAGCGAGGGAGGTCCCTGAATTTGCTTTTATTATTATTTTTTATTCTGCCTCTGCTCTTTGCAAACTGTCTACTTCTGGATGTTTAGTGTTCCTCTGTTCTTGGAAATATTGCATGTGCACAGACGCTTGGAAATGTTACATGTGAAACAGGCACTGAATTGGGACTGGCCTTCTTATACCCTGACATTGTTGGGGATCTCAGTTTTGAATTTGGTTGCCTCACTTGCCTTGCCTCTGGCGTCTCCAGTTCTGACCTCACCAGCTTCTTCCCTCATGACCCCCATAACTAAACCTACCGTGGCCTGGCTTCTCTGCTTTGGTCCTTACTTTTCTTGACCTCTTCATCTAGTTACGCAGCCCACGAGCCTACTGGGCAACCTTTTCCTGCCTCCAAAGTCATTGAAATCAGTGCTTATCTGCTCTTTCTTCTGGCCTCAGTAGTAAGACTTGGACAAGACATGAGATAGGCAAGCCTCGTGTGATTCTTCCTCCAATCTCTCCCACCTTTCAGTCTTTTCCTTTTTCCATTGTACTCTCTCAGAAGCTCCCATGGCAGGATTTTCCAAACTCTGATTGTGCTCCAAGTCTTATACATTTGATTGTAATAGATGTTTCTAGCTCTTTCTTCCTCCTTTCCCTATAGTTATTTATAAGACTTGAAGAATATAAGAAATTCCTACTTTTAAAAGGATTCAAAATCTGCATATCATGGACTAATCCTGATTACATATTGTTATATGATATTCCTTATGTGCATGTGTGTGCTCAGTTGTGTCCAACTCTTTGAAACCCCATGGACTGTAGCCCACCAGGCTCCGCTGTCTGTGGACCTTCCCAAGCAAGAATACTAGAGCAGATTGCCATTTCCTCCTCCAGGGGATCTTCTCCACCCAGGAACTGAACCTGGGTCTCTTGGATCTCCTGCATTGGCAGGCAGATACTGTACCACTGAGTCGCCTAGGAAGCTGATACTGTCTCCCTCACTGGATGGTCAGTTACTTCCTTAGGTGTAGCAGTCTCTCTTGTAACTCTCAAGTGTAGCCCAATGCCCACAAATACTACAGGACTAGGAAATGTTAATTATAAAGTCATCATCATCTGTCCATTCACTCCTGCTTGAGTGCTATTGCTATCACCAAACAGCTGTAGAGAGCCATCCTCTTCTCTCTTCTCATTACTCTAAGATAAAGCCATTGAGATTGTACTTTTTTTTCAAAAGGAGTTATTAGTGAGAGTATACCAGTGACTTCATATGGTATAATGATGACTTTTGTTGCCTAAATAACTATTTTGGGGTAATTTTCTATTTGAGCAAAGACTGTTTATGTGATAAAGTGAAGTATATATGTATGCAAAAAGGGAATTTGGGGGGGGGATAATTTTTTTTTTAACACTTCAATATGTGACTTGATGTCTTAAGAAAATACCTCCATTGTCACTACTCTCTGCAGTTATTGCCAAGGTACATTTTGCTTTGCTAAGTGTAGAAATGGCCTTTCTGTGACCAGTAAGAATTTCTTGGCAATCCTGAATCAAAATGCTCTTGCCAGAACCTAATTTGGGGAATTGTATTATTTTTTCTCAACCAATTAACTCCATTGTTTCAATTAGGAAAGAACTTTTCCTTCCAGTCCAGAACACTGCTTCTGCACAGGAAGATGGCTTTGAAATGCTTTCACAATGAAGGCGAGGATTTGTACTAAGTCACCCAGCCTCCCTTGTAATTATAGTTTTGAGATGGTTGACTGTTTTTGAGAGTCAGTGTGTTGGAATGAAAGGGCTATATACAGCTGAAAATGACATGCAAAAAGTTCAGAAGTAGAAAGGATGTATATTACCGTTAGCTTGTGGCTGAAGCCTCACTGAGGTCAAGTATGTTGTCCAGATTCATTATGGTTGGAAAGTAGGAAAAATCAAGATTAGTATCTATATTGGTATCTATATTCATATCTATATTGGTCTCCATATTAGTATCTCTTTTCTTCTTGTCCAGGCAGAGTAGTTCTAATTAGCTCACATGGAGTACATGTTCTTGAAACTGATATCCTTTCATGTTTAGTAACTAGCCACGTTCATCAGTCATAAAGTCTGAGGCTTGTATCAGCTACTTCACCCTCCTGGTGCATCGCTGATAAAAACACTTTGAACCTATAGTACAGAACATAGTCAGCAGTCTGTGATCTTTGGCTAGGAAATCTTAAAATCACTTCCTCTCTATTAAGGCAAATTATGGTAATTAACATTGATGATATATTTAACTGCGTTCTATATGCATTAAGCTTTGGAAAAACAGCTATAAATATTTTGGTGATCTGCGATAGGAAATTAATTGCAGTGCTGACTTAAGAATGTTTTGGAGCCTTGCTGATCTGTCAACTCATTTCCTCAAATGACTTTGACCTCCTTGGGCCAGAAAAGAAGTCAGCATAGAACCTTTGCCTGTGACAGATGTTTTTTCATGGATCTGTCATACCCACATTGAAGGTTTTTTTTTACTTTTTTTTTGCATCTAAGTCATCATTTATTTTTCATCTATCTTTATTCTTTGGCCTATGTGGATCTCCCACTGCAGTGGCCTCTCCCGCTGCAGAGCACCGGCTCCAGGCACATGTGCTCCAGAGCGCTGGCTCACAACTGGACACACCGGCCCAGATGCTCTGCAGCACATGGGATCTTCCCGGGCCAGGGATCGAACCGGTGCCCTTGCACTGCATGGTGGACTCCCCACCCACTGGACCACCATGGAAGTCCCACATTTAAGATTTTCATGTTCAAGAACAATGGTAGGATGTAAAAGATGTGAAGTTTGACCTTTTAGAGAGTTTCGGGGAGCTAATAGGAGAAGGGATAATCACAAGCCACCTTTTTCTATTTTCATTAAGATTTCCTGTCTCACTTCATCCACGATTATTAACTGAGTATAAAACACAGGATCTAGGGTCAGATATAGTCTGCTCAAAATATGCTCTAACAGCAGCTTCAAAATTGTTAGTGTTGACACCAAAAGGGCAGGAAAAGGAATTTAAAAAATTATAGAGCTTCATCACATATTGTTCAACTGTTAGTTTATAGGTTATCATCTCAGTTAATCTCATCTTGTTTCATTAATTTTCCTATATTGAGTCCTGCCTGTATGAAGAATATACCTTCTGTATTTATTTATTTTTTAAAAAATTTTGGCCTCTTTTTTTTGTTTGTTTATTTATTTATTCTTTGGCCTGTGTGGGCCTTCCATTGCGGTGGCCTCTCTTGTTGCAGAGCACTGGGTCTGGGCGCATGCGCTCCAGAGCACTGGCTCATAATTGGACACACAGGTCCAGCTGCTCCATGGCATGTGGGATCTTCCCGGGCCAGGGATTGAACTGGTGCCCCTTGAGCTACAAGGCGGACTCTTTACCCCCTGGACCACCAAGCAAGCCCTACTTTATCTATTTCTTCTGAATCCACACCTATGAAAATGTCATTGAGTTGTGTTTATTTTGGTGTTGCTAGTTTAGCACATACATACCTTGATGTATGTATTCATGGAGGTATACTGGAAGATATCCCAGCCACTGGTCAAGGTGGTCATCATGAAAGTGCTATCTCCATGCCATTGTCTCCTTTTGTTTCCAAAGTTTCCCCTCTTTGAGGTGCTGGGTTTGTCTGACAATTGGAGCAAATATTTAGCTCTGATTGTTGTGAGTCCTTGTCATCAGCATCCAACTAGCACAACCAATACCCAAATCCTTGTTTTTACTCAGCATTTCCTTCTTAATGATGCCTAATATTGTGCTTCTTTTTAAAAGGAGCTGTACATTGATCAATCTCTTTGGAAACAATGATTTTTAAACCCATTGTTCAGTTTACAGCCTTTTTCTTATGTATTCAAAGGAGAGAATTTTTCCACTTCAGATTTTTAGATTAAGGGCTGTTTACAAGACTGGACTATGTTGTAAGAATGTGGTGGTTAAGAATAGCTTTATTCAGGATTTTATACCTCATGCTCCCTAAAATAGTATTTGAAATATTTAAAACATAGGAGATATACAATCCAAATTCTCTTTATTAAACTGAACAAAAGTAATGACTAGGGCCTTCTGTGGTCATCAACACATTATCTAATGAGAGATGGAGAAATTGGATTTTAGAAAAGATGCTGCTGTATGGTAGTGAGGGATGCAGTTATTCGTGGCTTCAATGGATAATTCATTTCATTCACTTAACAGTTATTTACAGCAGTCCTATTATGTTGCAGGCATTATGATAACCTGAAGGAAACTAGGATGCATTTTGAAATTCCTTTGGGGGAAATCAGAATTACTTTAAAAATATATTTTAAAATTATTTATTGAAGTATAATCTACATAGAATAAAATGTATACATCTTAAGTGAACAGCTAGATAAATTTTTTATATTTTTGTACCCAGGTACCCACCACATAGATCAAGTTATATAATATTTTTACACCTCCAGAAAGCTTTCCATACCCCTCTCCTGTTAATTACCATTGCTAAAGAACTAACCATATCGCTCTGCCCCCTACTTTATCTATTTCTTCTGAATCCACACCTATGAAAATGTCATTGAGTTGTGTTTATTTTGGTGTTGCTAGTTTAGCACATACATACCTTGATGTATGTATTCATGGAGGTATACTGGAAGATATCCCAGCCACTGGTCAAGGTGGTCATCATGAAAGTGCTATCTCCATGCCATTGTCTCCTTTTGTTTCCAAAGTTTCCCCTCTTTGAGGTGCTGGGTTTGTCTGACAATTGGAGCAAATATTTAGCTCTGATTGTTGTGAGTCCTTGTCATCAGCATCCAACTAGCACAACCAATACCCAAATCCTTGTTTTTACTCAGCATTTCCTTCTTAATGATGCCTAATATTGTGCTTCTTTTTAAAAGGAGCTGTACATTGATCAATCTCTTTGGAAACAATGATTTTTAAACCCATTGTTCAGTTTACAGCCTTTTTCTTATGTATTCAAAGGAGAGAATTTTTCCACTTCAGATTTTTAGATTAAGGGCTGTTTACAAGACTGGACTATGTTGTAAGAATGTGGTGGTTAAGAATAGCTTTATTCAGGATTTTATACCTCATGCTCCCTAAAATAGTATTTGAAATATTTAAAACATAGGAGATATACAATCCAAATTCTCTTTATTAAACTGAACAAAAGTAATGACTAGGGCCTTCTGTGGTCATCAACACATTATCTAATGAGAGATGGAGAAATTGGATTTTAGAAAAGATGCTGCTGTATGGTAGTGAGGGATGCAGTTATTCGTGGCTTCAATGGATAATTCATTTCATTCACTTAACAGTTATTTACAGCAGTCCTATTATGTTGCAGGCATTATGATAACCTGAAGGAAACTAGGATGCATTTTGAAATTCCTTTGGGGGAAATCAGAATTACTTTAAAAATATATTTTAAAATTATTTATTGAAGTATAATCTACATAGAATAAAATGTATACATCTTAAGTGAACAGCTAGATAAATTTTTTATATTTTTGTACCCAGGTACCCACCACATAGATCAAGTTATATAATATTTTTACACCTCCAGAAAGCTTTCCATACCCCTCTCCTGTTAATTACCATTGCTAAAGAACTAACCATATTCTTTTTTTTTATTCTTTATTTTAAAGGTTTTACAGAGTTTTGTTGTTCACAGACATGTATGTTCCCAGATCAGTCATTCTACAAGCATATATTAGTTTTCTGTTCATGAACTTTACATAAAAGAAATCATAGGGTGCATAGTTTTTTTGTGTCTGCCTTATTTTGCTTAGGGGCTTCACAGATGGCACTAGTGGTAAAGGATCTGCCTATCCATGCAGGAGATGCAAGAGACACAGATTTGAACCCTGGGTCAGGAAGGTACCCTGGAGAAGGGAATGGTAACCCATTCCAACCTTCTTGCCTAGAGAATCCTACAGACAGAGGATTCTTGGCAGGGAATAGCGCATAGGGTTACAAAGAGTCAGATATGACTGAAGTGACTTAGCACTCAGAATTGTTTTGCTTAATGTACTGTTTTTGAGATTAATCCATGTTGTTGTATGTATCAGTAATTTTTCTTGTTTAGTTAATTAATGCATTCTTAGAATTACTTTTTGACATTCTTAAAATGGTCCTGGGAAAACTGGGAGATGGCCATGGCTATGGAGTACTACTTTTTAAAATCTCCCTAGTGAAAGTCACACAGTCATGTCCAACTGTTTGCAACCCCATGGATGAGCCATAAAAATTCAGGCAAGAATACTGGAGTGGGTAGCCATTCCCTTCTTCTGGGGGATCTTCCTAACCCAGGGATAGAACCCACATCTCCTGCATTGCAGATTCTTTACAGTCTGAGCCACTAGGCAAGCAATCTCCCTAGAGCTAAACAAAACATAAATGAACAAACAAACAAAAAAACCCCAGCTTACTAGGATAGCAAAACCAAGAACTCATGTCCAACAAAACAAAGTGAAAATGTGTTCCCACAAATGACAAATATTGATCACATTAACGAAACCAGCACGTTACTTTAAAAATATATTTTAAAATTATTTATTGAAGTATAATCTACATAGATCAAAGTTAAAATTTATATTTTTGTACCCAGGTACCCACCACATAGATCAAGTTATATAATATTTTTACACCTCCAGAAAGCTTTCCATACCCCTCTCCTGTTAATTACCATTGCTAAAGAACTAACCATATTCTTTTTTTTTATTCTTTATTTTAAAGGTTTTACAGAGTTTTGTTGTTCACAGACATGTATGTTCCCAGATCAGTCATTCTACAAGCATATATTAGTTTTCTGTTCATGAACTTTACATAAAAGAAATCATAGGGTGCATAGTTTTTTTGTGTCTGCCTTATTTTGCTTAGGGGCTTCACAGATGGCACTAGTGGTAAAGGATCTGCCTATCCATGCAGGAGATGCAAGAGACACAGATTTGAACCCTGGGTCAGGAAGGTACCCTGGAGAAGGGAATGGTAACCCATTCCAACCTTCTTGCCTAGAGAATCCTACAGACAGAGGATTCTTGGCAGGGAATAGCGCATAGGGTTACAAAGAGTCAGATATGACTGAAGTGACTTAGCACTCAGAATTGTTTTGCTTAATGTACTGTTTTTGAGATTAATCCATGTTGTTGTATGTATCAGTAATTTTTCTTGTTTAGTTAATTAATGCATTCTTAGAATTACTTTTTGACATTCTTAAAATGGTCCTGGGAAAACTGGGAGATGGCCATGGCTATGGAGTACTACTTTTTAAAATCTCCCTAGTGAAAGTCACACAGTCATGTCCAACTGTTTGCAACCCCATGGATGAGCCATAAAAATTCAGGCAAGAATACTGGAGTGGGTAGCCATTCCCTTCTTCTGGGGGATCTTCCTAACCCAGGGATAGAACCCACATCTCCTGCATTGCAGATTCTTTACAGTCTGAGCCACTAGGCAAGCAATCTCCCTAGAGCTAAACAAAACAAAACATAAATGAACAAACAAACAAAAAAACCCCAGCTTACTAGGATAGCAAAACCAAGAACTCATGTCCAACAAAACAAAGTGAAAATGTGTTCCCACAAATGACAAATATTGATCACATTAACGGAACCAGCATAGGAATGAGAAAGTAGAATGGAAGAAAAGAGGGGTTCCTTATGAACAGAGTGAGAATTCCCAAGGTGACCACAGATACTCACTTGGAAGTTCAGCAAGCTAATCTAAGGAGAGCAGCACAAACTGGAGAAAGTTAGCAGAGTAGAATTCGTCGGTTCGTGTTGCCAGAGCGATCTAGGACCTATGTGCTGTTGATACTAACCATCCAAGTCTTCCTTACAAGATGATTCCCTAGGGAGGAGAAACTTCTCTGAGTAGAATTCAAATTTGTTAGGTTAGGGATAGTAGGAGCAAAGAAAAGAAGAAAAAAAGTAGGGACATGGAGCATAGTCAGCACGTCTCAAGAAGCACCAGGGCTAATGATTCTGAGCACTTGAAATAACACAAAAGGAAGGTGTGGAGCTATGGCTCTAAGAATGCTATCATCTTCTACTAGCACAGGAAAACTTACTTCACTTAAAAGAAGGAACAGAAAAGGATTATGGGAAAAGGCCATACAGATTATTACACGAAAAAAACCACCTATCCATACAAAGTATGCAGAGAACCAATAAACATACCTACCAATCATCAAAGAAACCAGAATAGTCTGCCAACATGATAGATGAAAATTATAAGGTAATATTTCAAAGTATATGGAAAAAAATAGTAGAAACTATCAAAGACCAATGAAAATATTAATTCAAGACATTTAGAAATTAGATGAATGGAGAAGAGAGAAAAGGAAGTTTGAAAAAAGATCTGTCCAAAGTGAGAAAATAATTAAAAATAAAATATTAGAAATGAGGACTGGATAAGAAGGAACACAAGAGTGAACAGACATCACAGAAAATGCCTTAAGACAAATAGGAGGTGGAAACAAGATTAAAAATGTTTAAATCAGAAAGAAATTTAAGAAATAAAATAGATAAGAGAGAAAGTGATACAGAAGATAGGCAGTAAAGATCCTTAAGTATATAATAGAAGCATCCTCCACCTAAGAAACCAAAGCATGGAACAGAATTAATATTAAAAACTGTAATTCATACAAACTTTTCTATATAAAAGGTAAAAAAAAATATACATTAATTTTTTCTTTCTGTGAAATCAATACAGTATGGCCAATTTGGCTTAAAATGAAAGGAGCATCCAGATCATGATACTAAAGCAGGGTAAAAAATCAGATTGTCTTCAGTCTTTTCAGAAAGAATGCTTTACTATGTGAAGGCAAGGTAGAAACATACTTCAGATACTGAAGGACATAAACAGTGGACCAAGGAGTTTATTCTCAGCCAGACTGATCCTGATCTTGATAAGGCGAACTATCGTCGAAGATAAACCTATATGTTCAACTAGTTCAGGTAGTTCAGTATCAGAGACAAATTTATCATAGCTGAATCTCCTTTAAGGTAACAGTTGTTTGTGTAAGATTAAGCTCCAAGTGCCATGATCAAAGAGTAGCAAAAGAAGAAAAAAAGTAGGGACATGGAGCATAGTCAGCACGTCTCAAGAAGCACCAGGGCTAATGATTCTGAGCACTTGAAATAACACAAAAGGAAGGTGTGGAGCTATGGCTCTAAGAATGCTATCATCTTCTACTAGCACAGGAAAACTTACTTCACTTAAAAGAAGGAACAGAAAAGGATTATGGGAAAAGGCCATACAGATTATTACAGAAAACCACCTATCCATACAAAGTATGCAGAGAACCAATAAACATACCTACCAATCATCAAAGAAACCAGAATAGTCTGCCAACATGATAGATGAAAATTATAAGGTAATATTTCAAAGTATATGGAAAAAAATAGTAGAAACTATCAAAGACCAATGAAAATATTAATTCAAGACATTTAGAAATTAGATGAATGGAGAAGAGAGAAAAGGAAGTTTGAAAAAAGATCTGTCCAAAGTGAGAAAATAATTAAAAATAAAATATTAGAAATGAGGACTGGATAAGAAGGAACACAAGAGTGAACAGACATCACAGAAAATGCCTTAAGACAAATAGGAGGTGGAAACAAGATTGAAAATGTTTAAATCAGAAAGAAATTTAAGAAATAAAATAGATAAGAGAGAAAGTGATACAGAAGATAGGCAGTAAAGATCCTTAAGTATATAATAGAAGCATCCTCCACCTAAGAAACCAAAGCATGGAACAGAATTAATATTAAAAACTGTAATTCATACAAACTTTTCTATATAAAAGGTAAAAAAAAATATACATTAATTTTTTCTTTCTGTGAAATCAATACAGTATGGCCAATTTGGCTTAAAATGAAAGGAGCATCCAGATCATGATACTAAAGCAGGGTAAAAAATCAGATTGTCTTCAGTCTTTTCAGAAAGAATGCTTTACTATGTGAAGGCAAGGTAGAAACATACTTCAGATACTGAAGGACATAAACAGTGGACCAAGGAGTTTATTCTCAGCCAGACTGATCCTGATCTTGATAAGGCGAACTATCGTCGAAGATAAACCTATATGTTCAACTAGTTCAGGTAGTTCAGTATCAGAGACAAATTTATCATAGCTGAATCTCCTTTAAGGTAACAGTTGTTTGTGTAAGATTAAGCTCCAAGTGCCATGATCAAAGAGTAGCCGTAAGTCAGTACCCATGAATTGTTGGATGTACCTGACTTTTGTAAGCATCCACTCACAAAACCCCTGCAGAAAATTCCCAGAAGATCTATACCAATAGGCTATACCCAGAGACAACCTCTGCCAACAATCACCTTAGGCAAACTTGCCCTTACGTAACTATTTCTAGAAGTGGATATTAGCCTTTTCTGGAAAAAAAGAATTCATTCTGTATAATCCTGAAAAGTAAGGTCATTGGTAGCCTGTGGTTGAGACCTTTGGCCAGTGTGCTTGCTATCTGTCACATTATTTGGGGCACAGGCGACACATTTCAGGTATTGTCTATAGAACGGTGAGGGGTTTCTGAACTTAGAACTTGCTACACAAGGTCTTACCTATAATCTGGACACCTGGACTGTGCACATGACATTTTAAATTGCGCTGCCTGGCTTTGCTTTTAAAACAGCCACACTGTTCCATTGCAATAGTATTTCCAGTTTGTTAAGCACATCTGACTTGGAGCCACACCCTGGAACTGAATTGAATTGAAAGGCTGCTTCAAGCAGTGAATTCTTGGTCTTGTCTGTATTATGCCCGATACATCCCATTTCTATAGGAATGAAACTTGGGGGCATTTGGATAATTTATAGCACCTTGTTGTGTGTCCCTGATCCCCAAATCCAAGGATTGTTGTTGTTGCCAGATTATATTGCTTGCAGAAAGATGGGACATAGTCTTTGAAACTAATGGACTAAATTTTGCTGAATAATGTTTTCCTTGTTTTATTTGCCCCCAATAAAAATAAATTTGAGATACTCTAAAAATAATTGTATCGGATAAAACATCCATTTTGGAACTGAACTGAAATAACCATGTCAAAAGCCAACAAACAGATGGTAAACTTTTTGCTGACTTGGGTTAGATGTTCCTTAAAGCAGAAGAAGGGTTTCATGCCCTAGGATCTCAGAGCCTTCCAGTCCCCTTTTTCACTTTAACAGATCTGGGTCATTCATTGAAGGCCCACATTTATTTCTAACCTACATAATCTCGGTACTATCTCACTGTTTAATTATTGTAAATGATTGACATCAGAAATGCTGAAACATGAACCTGAAGCTACAGAAAACTCTTAACTTGTGGTGTTAATGAGCCCAACATCATTTCTGATTTTTTTCTCAGACATTGCTTCTGTTTCAAGGTGTTGGGGCCCAATAAGCTCCTAGTGTTGGTTTGTTTGTTTCTGGATGATTTTAGTGCCCTGTTCTCTGAAAGTCTGGCAGGTCAGTATACTTAGGGCTTCAATTTTTGTGCTTCCTGGCAGACTAGAGGTGGTTCATGACTTCCTCTCTGGTGTCCCCTTTTCTCCCCTGCGTTGTTTTTTTCCCTCAGGAGTGCTGCCTCTTCTCCACGCTCTACCTCCATGATTCAGTGACACTGACCTGACACTCATGCTCTTCGGTGTTTTCTAGACACGTTGACTTTTCTAACTCAATCCTGTGGTGACCGACTTGTATATGGAGGGACTATGGATCCCTGCTTTTTATTTTAAAGATGAGGAAAACTAAAGTTTAGTAAGGTGGTAACTTGCCTAAGGCTACAGAAAGTAAGTTGCAGAGTCAAGACTTGAGTACGAAGGCTTTGAAACCTAAACATATAATGATGACTTCTGAAAGCAACATTTATAAGAAAATGACAAGCTCATTCTTACCATCACCAATTTGTTTTCACTGTCTGCTTTCCCTCACTGGTAGACCTTTCCTGAATTTCTTTGCAGTTTCAATCCTATTCATCCTGAAAACTCTGATCCTAGATCAGTCACTGACTCCTCTTATTTCTCTCTCTCCCTCTGTCTTTTCCTTCAGCCTCAATCTCGTGATCTCAATCTCAGCCACTGGGGGACTGGAAGGGAACACGAAGCTGGTTGGCTGGCTGGACTTGTCCACGTCCTAGGAATGCCTATTGTTTTATGTCCACACCTCCAGTCCAAGCCTAGCAGATCTCATAAAGAACGGCCTGGATGCCCATCGGAGTTCCTGTTATCCCCATTGTAGTCCCCACTTTTCAGGACTGGGTGGAACTGAGCAGGCACCACCCCCTGCACCACAGACCTCAGAACCCCCCAAAGTTTGCTCCCTTTGTGGGAAACCCTCTTTGCCTCCTGTGTCCCTGTCTCCAAGTGCTGTGCTCCAGAAAGTCAGAGAGAGTTGCAAGAAGCCCTACTTAACCCGCACAGGCCGTTGGTCTCGGCACCATTTCCCCGAGCCCTTGGTTATTTTTACTCTCTCTGAGCTTCTTCCCATTCTTCAGGTGCCGGGCGAGGTGGCGTTCATTTGGCTTTGCTTCTGACACAAGATAAACGAGCTTGGGGCCCTGGGCGATTCACTCTGACTGCCAGGGGGTTCCAAAATAGCAAACTATTTTTCATAACAGCAACGTGATATGAAGGGAGATGCAGCAGGTGCACTCTGATTTCCCACCGCCGTCTGGGGCGTGTGGCACAGGGAGAGGATTCATTAAAGTTTGCACTTGTGTCCGGGAAAAAGAAGGGCCCCTGCTCACAGTGGTCATTCCTTTGGCTAGGTCAAGGTCTCGCCTCCTGAAAGCAAATCTTGCCCTTGATCAAGGTGGAAGTGCAGGAAAGTGGCATCCTGGGCACCCTCGTACAGTTTGATGCCTGTTTTTTTTTTTTTTTTTCTTTCCTTGTGGAAAGATAAGGTTACAAACGTGAATATCTGCCAGCTATTTTTTTTTTTTTTTAACACAATCTTCTGTGTTAAACAAAAGAGCAAGATTTCTTAAAAGTTTCAAGTATTTGACACTTTAGTTCATTAAATGTGCGGTCATTTCAGAAAGTTTAAAGGGTAAACTTCTTTCCTGTTCTCCCTGTTTCCAGACATGTAAAGGTGAAAGATCAAACTGACACCGCCTCTGTCAGTTTCTATCTCACACTCTGGACTCATTAGAAAAAAGCTCCCATGTTTCACAGCGCTAGTTGTTATTAAAAAGTTGGTCCCCAGCCCTACATCTGATACTCTCCCCTTATCCCCCACCATGAATTATGCACATGTTTCGAGGGTGGAAATGATAATAAAGCAAAGAGGATTCTCATTTCTATTTGCATGTACTGTGAGTTTCTTTTTGATGTTTCTCCCCTCATCAAGTTAATAGATCTTCCTGGTTGGAAATGAACTAAAAATAAAATTGAAGTCTATGGTAGAATAATGATAATACTATAAGCTTTTCAAACTAGGAGTGAGGCAAGGAGACACGTGTTTTTTTTTTTTTTTTTTGGTCAAAATATCCAAAGTCCAGTCCAGAATATGAGCGAGCAAGCATTTAAGCACTCGCTGCATGCTCGTGAGCTGTAACTGAGTGCGTAAAACACTGCATTCTATCTTACAATACATCTTAATTTAAACATTTCTGTTCCCAAGGGACCACAGGGTATGTGGTGCATGAATAAATAAATGCCATGACTTATTTTGGAGGCTCCAATCATAATACAATTATATGCATTGCAAATTTTCATATGCTACTTTTAGTTTCTGGGTTTTGTTGTTGTTGTTGTTAATTATTAAACTGAACTGCAAGAAGAGAGAAACCCCAGCCCAGCCACAGAAATGGAGTTGGGAGGTTAGTGAATCTAGCCAGCAGAATCCCCTCCACTGTGAGCTTGACCCCATCAGAACAATAGTGATTACATTTTATATGAAATTATACTAATTGCTGGCCGAGCTCAGTCAAGCCTAGAAAGATACAAGCAGAGTCGAAGGAAAAAGTGTGGCTCTCTTACTGTCGTGTCTTGCTGGATTTTAGAGACCATTTCTCTTCTCAAATCAGCAGCAGCTCCTGATCCTACCAGAAGGAAATCATACATTTTTCCTCCTTAAAAACAGCATTTTCTTTCCTCAGGTCACTAAGATCCATTTGCTAAATAACTCTTGAAGTCTAAAAAATTGCCTCAAAGTAGCCAGAAGAGGTGAATTCAACCTTGCAAATAGTTCTCAAAAACCATCACCCTCCTAAAAAGCCTTTTTCTCTTTAGACAGTGGGTGTAAGTCCAAGCCACATGGGGTATTTTGCCATCTTCAAATCTCCTTTTCCTAACTATCTCTAATTCTGTATCTCTCTCAGTCTCCTTATTAAAAACAAAAACAAAACACAAAAGAGATGCAGGATAGTGGGAAAGGGCACTGGCTTGCAATCATATAGACCAGGGTTTGAGTCCTGTATTTTCTACTCCTTAGTTATTTATCAGCTGTGTGACCCGGAAAAAGTTACTTAACCTTTCTGTGCCTCAGTTTTCTCACATCCCAAAAGGTGATAATAATAGTCCTATCTCATTGACTTGTTGTGAGGATTGAATGAACATAAAAAGTTCTCAGCAGAGTATATCCCAAAAAATGTTAGCCACGTGATCCCAATTAATACTAGCCATTATCATATCAAAAGCATCTTACCAAAGTAAATCCACTCAGTTTGTGATTTCCCATACCGCTCTAATTAGGAAATTGGAAACAATCAGACATTTCGATTAACCTAACTTAGGGGCTGAATACGTTCCTTCATTTTGTCATGTCCAGGAAAACAAAGGTACCCTCCTCTCCACATACCCCAGCCTCGTGCATACTTGCTGTCTTTGTGTGTGGGACCACACTCTCCAACCAGACCAGATGAAAAGGGAACTGAGGACAAAGTAGGGTGTGGCATTGATTTTTTTTTTTTTTTGGTCTACTTGGACACATTGACTTGCTTTCTCTCCCAACATTTAGGGTCTTGACGATTCCTCTCTTTCTGGAAAGCTCAAGCTCTGGGCTTTTTAGCCCTGCCTATTGCTGGCCGAGCTCAGTCAAGCCTAGAGAGATACAAGCAGAGTCGAAGGAAAAAGTGTGGCTCTCTTACTGTCGTGTCTTGCTGGATTTTAGAGACCATTTCTCTTCTCAAATCAGCAGCAGCTCCTGATCCTACCAGAAGGAAATCATACATTTTTCCTCCTTAAAAACAGCATTTTCTTTCCTCAGGTCACTAAGATCCATTTGCTAAATAACTCTTGAAGTCTAAAAAATTGCCTCAAAGTAGCCAGAAGAGGTGAATTCAACCTTGCAAATAGTTCTCAAAAACCATCACCCTCCTAAAAAGCCTTTTTCTCTTTAGACAGTGGGTGTAAGTCCAAGCCACATGGGGTATTTTGCCATCTTCAAATCTCCTTTTCCTAACTATCTCTAATTCTGTATCTCTCTCAGTCTCCTTATTAAAAACAAAAACAAAACACAAAAGAGATGCAGGATAGTGGGAAAGGGCACTGGCTTGCAATCATATAGACCAGGGTTTGAGTCCTGTATTTTCTACTCCTTAGTTATTTATCAGCTGTGTGACCCGGAAAAAGTTACTTAACCTTTCTGTGCCTCAGTTTTCTCACATCCCAAAAGGTGATAATAATAGTCCTATCTCATTGACTTGTTGTGAGGATTGAATGAACATAAAAAGTTCTCAGCAGAGTATATCCCAAAAAATGTTAGCCACGTGATCCCAATTAATACTAGCCATTATCATATCAAAAGCATCTTACCAAAGTAAATCCACTCAGTTTGTGATTTCCCATACCGCTCTAATTAGGAAATTGGAAACAATCAGACATTTCGATTAACCTAACTTAGGGGCTGAATACGTTCCTTCATTTTGTCATGTCCAGGAAAACAAAGGTACCCTCCTCTCCACATACCCCAGCCTCGTGCATACTTGCTGTCTTTGTGTGTGTGACCACACTCTCTCCAACCAGACCAGATGAAAAGGGAACTGAGGACAAAGTAGGGTGTGGCATTGATTTTTTTTTTTTTTTGGTCTACTTGGACACATTGACTTGCTTTCTCTCCCAACATTTAGGGTCTTGACGATTCCTCTCTTGCTGGAAAGCTCAAGCTCTGGGCTTATGAGCCCTGCCTCCCCCAGGGGACTGATTACTATAAATCACCATTGACCCCCTCTCCACTTAAACTCAGAGGTCAGAACTTTGAAGACACTAAAAAGTTTACATTGGTGCATTTAGGCTTCCTCTTTAAGGTAACCTAATAGGGCTGTGTGGGAGAGATAACCGTGGCTAATAGGCCTGGTGGAACAAGATAGGGGCCGGCAGCCTCAGGCTCATGGGAGAGGCAGAGACTTAGGAATGAAGGTCATGGACAAGGATGGCACATCAGCCACTCCGGCCAGTAGGTGGGGCCACAGGCCCTCTGCACCTGCCAGGTGGAGCCCCCGGGGTGCTTTGTGCTGCCTTTCACTCTTTTCTCTTTGAAACTTGATTTTTCCTCTCCATCTCCAGACTTATTCTGTCTCCATGCAGTTTTTCTTTCCCTTCTCTTTCTTCAGTCCCTTTCTATTTGTGTCAAGGATATTTGAGTGTATACTATGTGCCGGGCACTGGTCCAGGCACTGTCTGTAGACGACTGACTGAGGCTCTCAGGATCTCTGTGTTTTGGATGCTGACATTTAGAGATGTAAGCCGGTGCTTCTCAAACAGAAATGTGCATGAGAATCACCTGAGAAACTTGTGAAAATGCAGATTCTGATTCAGCAAGTCTTTGTGGGGCCAGCGATCCTGCATTTCCAATAAGCTCCTGGGTGATGCTGATGCTGTTGGTCCAAAGCCTATACAATGCATCGCAGGAATGTGGAGCCCTTCTGATCTCCCTCCTTCCCTAAGTGCCTGGCTGATTGTTCTCATTGATGTTAGTGGAGTTTCACAATGTCACAGACTTGACCTTCCCCGAGAGGCTGTCCGTTGCGTTCTACGACCCTGAGCTAGGCTAGCAGTCCCTCAAATATCCAAGAAGCACAAGGGAGAAATGGGCGGGAGGACACGGTGAGGCGACCCCACAGCTTTTCATCCCAGCCAAATCCTGTGCCCTGTGGGGAGCAGGTCCGCTGAGACGCATCGTGCACACAGGATAGCTCCTGCTTCTGGGTGATAATAGCACATTAAGTGCATCGCATGATATAAGCCTTTCTCTGGTAACGGGGGTGCCATTTGCTAATTTGCCGCTCTTACATGACTAATTTAACTCTAGTTACTACTCGGTCATTAGGGAGTCACTTATTCACAAAGCAGAATCAGGCTAAATAAATAATAGGAAGCTGGGGAAAGAGGCAGATGAAAGTAGAAAGTGGAAGATAGCTTTTAATGCAGGCGAGCGATTTGCTGGTGTTCGATGCAGGTCTCCATTTGGAGCATAAATACAGGCTCTTCCCCTGTTTTTAAGTCCCTGTGACCCTAAATGAATAGAATCCTCTAGCAGAGAACAGCTACCTTCTCTTCTAATAAGAATCATATCCCAATAGAATGTACGTTTCCAATTACTATGCAAAAACAATGGCAGAATTACTTAAAAATGTACAGCCCCCTAAGGGCTTTCGATGCTGTAGTCCATGTGAATCTATCATTTGCATGCAACTATTGTGGGGAACAACTGAATCCTCCATTACAGGCTATTTAATCAAGCGAGAAGCCCCTACATTTCTTTGCAAAGATTCGCGAGTTCTGGAGCTAAATATGCATTTGGTAATATATTCTGGTTGTCTGCACGCAACCTTCCTTGTTTTATTCTGAATGGCATGGTGTTTGCATTGACATTTAGATGATGGGTCATCTTGGATTTCTCCTGTTCACAGCTGGAACTTTAGTGGCATCTCCCGCTAGTAATCACTGGGTTTTTCCCTAGTGACTGAGCCGTTGGTCCAAAGCTTATACAATGCATCGCAGGAATGTGGAGCCCTTCTGATCTCCCTCCTTCCCTAAGTGCCTGGCTGATTGTTCTCATTGATGTTAGTGGAGTTTCACAATGTCACAGACTTGACCTTCCCCGAGAGGCTGTCCGTTGCGTTCTACGACCCTGAGCTAGGCTAGCAGTCCCTCAAATATCCAAGAAGCACAAGGGAGAAATGGGCGGGAGGACACGGTGAGGCGACCCCACAGCTTTTCATCCCAGCCAAATCCTGTGCCCTGTGGGGAGCAGGTCCGCTGAGACGCATCGTGCACACAGGATAGCTCCTGCTTCTGGGTGATAATAGCACATTAAGTGCATCGCATGATATAAGCCTTTCTCTGGTAACGGGGGTGCCATTTGCTAATTTGCCGCTCTTACATGACTAATTTAACTCTAGTTACTACTCGGTCATTAGGGAGTCACTTATTCACAAAGCAGAATCAGGCTAAATAAATAATAGGAAGCTGGGGAAAGAGGCAGATGAAAGTAGAAAGTGGAAGATAGCTTTTAATGCAGGCGAGCGATTTGCTGGTGTTCGATGCAGGTCTCCATTTGGAGCATAAATACAGGCTCTTCCCCTGTTTTTAAGTCCCTGTGACCCTAAATGAATAGAATCCTCTAGCAGAGAACAGCTACCTTCTCTTCTAATAAGAATCATATCCCAATAGAATGTACGTTTCCAATTACTATGCAAAAACAATGGCAGAATTACTTAAAAATGTACAGCCCCCTAAGGGCTTTCGATGCTGTAGTCCATGTGAATCTATCATTTGCATGCAACTATTGTGGGGAACAACTGAATCCTCCATTACAGGCTATTTAATCAAGCGAGAAGCCCCTACATTTCTTTGCAAAGATTCGCGAGTTCTGGAGCTAAATATGCATTTGGTAATATATTCTGGTTGTCTGCACGCAACCTTCCTTGTTTTATTCTGAATGGCATGGTGTTTGCATTGACATTTAGATGATGGGTCATCTTGGATTTCTCCTGTTCACAGCTGGAACTTTAGTGGCATCTCCCGCTAGTAATCACTGGGTTTTTTTTTTCCCCTAGTGACTGAGCCGTTTACAAACCAAGAAGAGGAAAAATTATATATTTGGGTACAGACTGTAGAAGAAAAATAAACGAACTGCACAGTAGGAAAGGTGCCTATGGTTACTTTCTGTGGATAACTGAAGATCAGGTGGAAGGAAAGGACTCAAATAATGTGTTTCCCCCACCCTTACCCACTAGCCCAATTGCCAAAATTGTTATTGGAAAGTTAGATGAAAACGGCCTGCAAAGATAGATCCGGGATCAACCACAGCCATTAATGCAATAGATTTGAGGGAAGCCAAAAGAGTTTTTTCTGTGAATACCTACTTTTCTGAGCTATCAAGGTGCCTGGAATTCTCCCTTGCTTTTATCTATCTTTCCATCTATCCATCCATTCATCTATCTATGCATCAGTCCCCTTGAAGTTCCTATTAAGTTGCAAATGAATTTTTAATGTATTGGTAGTCACAAACATTTTGATTATCGTTTAGTTATCAGCTTCAGCAATCAGTTCCCTGAGGGACCAGGAGTCTACGAGACCCAGGGGAGCAGGCCAGAGGCAATGCTTTCAGAACCATGGAGGCCCCAAGTACAGAAAACATTAATAGTCAGTTTGAAAAATTAGCGTCAGAAAATCAAACTCAGTTTTGATTTTTCCTGTGGTGGCAAAATATACTTCTGTCACGGATCCTGTTTTGTGAGTGTTCTGCTTGGCCTGCCCAGCTAACTTGGCTGGTTCTGGGAGCCTGAAAAGAAGCGAAGAGTCAAGGGAGGGGACTGAAGTGTGGTCAAGGGCTGGGAATGGAAGGAGAGGGAAGGGAGAAAAGTGTTTCTCCATGAAATGTGCCTACTCGGCAATTCTGCTAAAACGGGCCTGCACAGTTTCTCTTTCAGAGATGAAAACGAGCCATTCTCCTTTTCCTTGGGAATCCTTCAAGTCATTTTCTGTTACTGCCCCTGCTACACAACATCCCCACTTAGCTCTGCGACTGACCCAAAAGAGCCCTTGTCATTCCACTGATGAATTAAAAGGCCTCCTTGGACTGATTTGGCCCCTTCTTGCACCCTCTCTGAAGCTAGAAAATTACATGGACTTGAACTTGCGTTTTTTGACATTTTTCCACTGCACTCCACCCAAGGGCCTCATTCAGATGTCCTGAGTTGGAATAAGGCAGGAACTTCAAAGGTTAACCTGATTTTCCTTGTAAGAACTCTCTGATACAAGTGCAGACCATGTGCCACTTTGATAGGGCAGGACACTTCAACCCAGCAGAGAGCAGCTTGAGTGATGGGGCCATGGACTTGGAAAAAGAGCCAAGATGGTGTTGATAGGAACTGAAAAGAAGAAGTGAGTGATGGGAAGAGTCTGTAGTTTTCGTTTAGACTATTATGTAATGGTAACAGGGACGGCAGCCTGTTCAGACAAGCCATTCTGAGAAGATGGCTATAGCCCAGAAGTATGGCTGACAGAGCTGTGGCCGCATATTTATTCCTCAGAATCTTCCCAAAGAGAAAGAAACTGCAAATGACAACCGACCTGAAAAACCTTTCATCGCAAATGCAGAGTCCCTAAAAATACCTGAGGGAGGTAATTGCTCTTAGACATTGTCCAAGCAGTTTACAAATATTAACCCATTGAATGATTATCACGACTGTCTCAAGTAGGCTTTATATTCTTCTTCTTTTTTTTTATTAATTTTTTTTTCCAGCCACATCTATTGGTCTTTCATTTATCTGTTTACATCCATCTTTGTTCTTTTGGCCTGTGTGGGCCTCCCATCGCAGTGGCCTGTCTCACTGCAGAGCACTGGTTCTGGGTGCATGCGCTCCAGAGCTCCGGTTCAGTAGTTGGACGCATTGGTCCAGCTGCTTTGGGGCACGTGGGATCTTCCCAGGCCAGGGATCGAACTGGCGCCCCTTGCACTGCAAGGCGGTGTCCTTACCCACTGGACCACCAGGGAAGCCCTAGATTATTCTTGTTTACAGATAAGGAGACCAATCTAAAGAAAAGTTAAGATTTGTAAAGATCACAAGGTTTCTCTTTCTGCTATCAAAATTCTCCAGAATTCTGTTTAAAAAGTTTAGAGGCATCATAAGCCCTGCAGTGTATGTTTCTAAATACTTACTATTGCTTTTGGAAGCAGGCTCTATGCTTAATGCTTAAAAAGCTCATGAGATGTATATGATACCCCTCCACTACTTTTATTTTGACAGGTTGAAGACAGAGAATAGAGAAGCTAAATAATTGACAGAGGGTCACATTCTTCATGCTTCCCAAATTGCACAGTAGTAGAGAATCTACCTGTCAATACAAGAGATGCAGGAGACCTGGGTTTGATTGCTGGGTGTGGAAGACCCCCTGGAGTAGGAAGTGGCAACCCACTTCAGTATTCTTTCCTGGAAAATTCTATGGACAGCACAGCCTGGAGGACTACAGTCCATGGGGTTGCAAAGAGTCAGACACAATAGAGTGACTGAGTGCACACACACACACACACACACACACACACACACACTCTCTTCGTAAGTGACCTGAGCTCAGACTAGAACCCAGGGCTGTTGGCTTCTAAAAGTCATACGTTCAACCCCAGCAATAAACTATTTCTCAAACCCTGGATGGATAATAGCTACCATAAGCATGGTTCTATGAAATGGAATTAGGATGCCTCCCAAGGAACCTGGGAAATGTCCTGGTTGCATCTCTCCTAATGGAATCCTTGGCAGTTACAGAGGAAAACAGTGACTGTGAGAAAAGTGCCATGATTGTCAGTGAATTTCAATTCAATAATTAATAATCAATTATTATTAATGATTATTATCAATGATTATAATTATTATCAATGATTATAATAATAATCAATAATTATTGGTCACTGATGACAAGCCTTTACTCTGTTACACATTTCAGCATTATGAAAGAAAGGAGTGTATAGTGCTTGTTTTCAGGAAGCTCACACTCTTATTACACTGACAAGGTGTTTACATATGTGGTAGTATAAATTAAGTGTGAAATCAATGCCAACAAATTTTAGCTACCAAATATTTTAACATTTTCATTGCCACTAATGTGTGCAAGAAAAGGCACCTAAGGCACAAGTTCCTTTTTCTGGGCAGGATTCTTCACCTTCTAGCTTTCTTTATTCTCACCCCTTTTCCACTTTTCAGCCTGTTTAAAAGTTTAGAGGCATCATAAGCCCTGCAGTGTATGTTTCTAAATACTTACTATTGCTTTTGGAAGCAGGCTCTATGCTTAATGCTTAAAAAGCTCATGAGATGTATATGATACCCTCCACTACTTTTATTTTGACAGGTTGAAGACAGAGAATAGAGAAGCTAAATAATTGACAGAGGGTCACATTCTTCATGCTTCCCAAATTGCACAGTAGTAGAGAATCTACCTGTCAATACAAGAGATGCAGGAGACCTGGGTTTGATTGCTGGGTGTGGAAGACCCCCTGGAGTAGGAAGTGGCAACCCACTTCAGTATTCTTTCCTGGAAAATTCTATGGACAGCACAGCCTGGAGGACTACAGTCCATGGGGTTGCAAAGAGTCAGACACAATAGAGTGACTGAGTGCACACACACACACACACACACACACACACACACACACTCTCTTCGTAAGTGACCTGAGCTCAGACTAGAACCCAGGGCTGTTGGCTTCTAAAAGTCATACGTTCAACCCCAGCAATAAACTATTTCTCAAACCCTGGATGGATAATAGCTACCATAAGCATGGTTCTATGAAATGGAATTAGGATGCCTCCCAAGGAACCTGGGAAATGTCCTGGTTGCATCTCTCCTAATGGAATCCTTGGCAGTTACAGAGGAAAACAGTGACTGTGAGAAAAGTGCCATGATTGTCAGTGAATTTCAATTCAATAATTAATAATCAATTATTATTAATGATTATTATCAATGATTATAATTATTATCAATGATTATAATAATAATCAATAATTATTGGTCACTGATGACAAGCCTTTACTCTGTTACACATTTCAGCATTATGAAAGAAAGGAGTGTATAGTGCTTGTTTTCAGGAAGCTCACACTCTTATTACACTGACAAGGTGTTTACATATGTGGTAGTATAAATTAAGTGTGAAATCAATGCCAACAAATTTTAGCTACCAAATATTTTAACATTTTCATTGCCACTAATGTGTGCAAGAAAAGGCACCTAAGGCACAAGTTCCTTTTTCTGGGCAGGATTCTTCACCTTCTAGCTTTCTTTATTCTCACCTTCCACTTTGTGCCCCAGCCCCTCAGGAGGCACTTTCCAGTCTTCAGCATCAAAGCCGCCAGTCCCTTGAGCCCCACCCCGGAACCACTTTCCCTCCCTTCTGGCCCAAACCCAATGGTCATCTGTTCCTTCCTTTCATAGAATTCATTGTTCCCTATCATCTCCCACCATCAGTGATGTCTACCATTTCCCCTTATTTCCTGTGATAACTTCTGACCTGAAGAACCTGCATTGCCTGTCCTCCAATCTGCCAGGTGTGGAGGAAGTTGTGAAAACAGTGGTCAAGAGGTCCACTCAGTAACTGGTCTGTATTTCCCTAGCTGACCTCTGACTCCATCCATTTATTGTTAACTTCCTGCTGTGTTCTCCATAATGGTTGAACCAACCACTGTCTAGGTTTCTCAGACTCCTGTGCCGATTTCCATTTCTTGCACCTGGAGAAGATTAAATCCCATCATCTCTACTGCTCAAACCTGTATAACTTGAGAGCTTTCAATCTGCCCCCTTTCAATACGAGAGGATTTTCAAGTATTTCCACTCACTATCTTGGTTTCCCTCTGGTCTGTAGAAGAAATCACTTAATCTTTGCAGAATTCAAACTCGTCAAAAATAAAGAAACTTCATGACTAATATGAAGTATGTTTTTGGAGGATATAGTTCTACTCTATATTCTTTCTCTTTCTTTCCGATCCTTCTGGCGCTCCCTACTAAGCCTAAAATATACTCAGGCCTCCCTTTTCTTGAAACAAAAATAAATATAAAACCCGTTACTTCTTACATCAAGCCATGGCCAGATTTTTTTAAAAACAATAAGTCAAAATACATTTCCTTACCAACATGTAATTCCTCATACATTTGCCTTTGGCTCATACTTCATAGGAATTGCTTTTGGTGGCTTCTTAATGGTACAACAATTTTAGTCCTTTAAGTGACAAGGTGTTTACATATGTGGTAGTATAAATTAAGTGTGAAATCAATGCCAACAAATTTTAGCTACCAAATATTTTAACATTTTCATTGCCACTAATGTGTGCAAGAAAAGGCACCTAAGGCACAAGTTCCTTTTTCTGGGCAGGATTCTTCACCTTCTAGCTTTCTTTATTCTCACCTTCCACTTTGTGCCCCAGCCCCTCAGGAGGCACTTTCCAGTCTTCAGCATCAAAGCCGCCAGTCCCTTGAGCCCCACCCCGGAACCACTTTCCCTCCCTTCTGGCCCAAACCCAATGGTCATCTGTTCCTTCCTTTCATAGAATTCACTGTTCCCTATCATCTCCCACCATCAGTGATGTCTACCATTTCCCCTTATTTCCTGTGATAACTTCTGACCTGAAGAACCTGCATTGCCTGTCCTCCAATCTGCCAGGTGTGGAGGAAGTTGTGAAAACAGTGGTCAAGAGGTCCACTCAGTAACTGGTCTGTTTTTCCCCTAGCTGACCTCTGACTCCATCCATTTATTGTTAACTTCCTGCTGTGTTCTCCATAATGGTTGAACCAACCACTGTCTAGGTTTCTCAGACTCCTGTGCCGATTTCCATTTCTTGCACCTGGAGAAGATTAAATCCCATCATCTCTACTGCTCAAACCTGTATAACTTGAGAGCTTTCAATCTGCCCCCTTTCAATACGAGAGGATTTTCAAGTATTTCCACTCACTATCTTGGTTTCCCTCTGGTCTGTAGAAGAAATCACTTAATCTTTGCAGAATTCAAACTCGTCAAAAATAAAGAAACTTCATGACTAATATGAAGTATGTTTTTGGAGGATATAGTTCTACTCTATATTCTTTCTCTTTCTTTCCGATCCTTCTGGCGCTCCCTACTAAGCCTAAAATATACTCAGGCCTCCCTTTTCTTGAAACAAAAATAAATATAAAACCCGTTACTTCTTACATCAAGCCATGGCCAGATTTTTTTAAAAACAATAAGTCAAAATACATTTCCTTACCAACATGTAATTCCTCATACATTTGCCTTTGGCTCATACTTCATAGGAATTGCTTTTGGTGGCTTCTTAATGGTACAACATTTAGCTTTGCCTCAGTCCTTATCCTGCTTGACCACTGATAGGTTTTTTTTGGTTTTTTTGTTTGTTTGTTTTTTAAGACAATATACCTGTGGCAGGGCAAGTTCTTCTGAGTCAGCCTGGTACTGAGGGTCCACACATTGCCTTTTCAACAATTTCTACTAACACTTCTCTCCACCCACCCTATCATCCAGTGCAGAGATAGTCCTCACTGGACCCTAAGTGGATCCAGTGCCTGATCACTCCTGCCTACTTCTTTCCTCAGCTGAATTTTAATTTGAAATTCACTTTTTCCTCTTCCACTTCCATCTGAAACACTCCAGTCCATCCTTAAGTGCCCAAGTCAAACGCCACCCATTCTAGGCAGCTGCCTGTGGTTTTCCCCAGGGAGCTCTCTTTGCCTTCTTCCAGCCTCCCTCTTATTCAGCCTTCATACCTCTGTTGTGGAATTTCACATATTTTACCTTTTAGATATTTTTCTTTCCCTCCAAGAGAGTAACAGAGAGTATCCAGGCTGACAGAAGGCGTTTAATTTGTTATTGTTGATTAGTCAAACACTTGGAAAAGAGCAGGTGCTCAATAAAATCTTGGTGCATGAATGGTTGAATATTGTTGATGGTCAGAAAAGAAGAAATAAGCTCTGGCAGGCACAGCCATATCAAGCTTAGTGGAGGAGGTACTTTGGGTATTATGTAGTTTTTTGGTGTAGTAGGAATTGTGGTGTGTTCTCATTCTGTCGTATTCCTAAATGGAGTTTAGTTAGTGTAACTCACTTCTTGGCCCGCTAGAAGAAATCACTTAATCTTTGCAGAATTCAAACTCGTCAAATAAAGAAACTTCATGACTAATATGAAGTATGTTTTGGAGGATATAGTTCTACTCTATATTCTTTCTCTTTCTTTCCGATCCTTCTGGCGCTCCCTACTAAGCCTAAAATATACTCAGGCCTCCCTTTTCTTGAAACAAAAATAAATATAAAACCCGTTACTTCTTACATCAAGCCATGGCCAGATTTTTTTAAAAACAATAAGTCAAAATACATTTCCTTACCAACATGTAATTCCTCATACATTTGCCTTTGGCTCATACTTCATAGGAATTGCTTTTGGTGGCTTCTTAATGGTACAACATTTAGCTTTGCCTCAGTCCTTATCCTGCTTGACCACTGATAGGTTTTTTTTGGTTTTTTTGTTTGTTTGTTTTTTAAGACAATATACCTGTGGCAGGGCAAGTTCTTCTGAGTCAGCCTGGTACTGAGGGTCCACACATTGCCTTTTCAACAATTTCTACTAACACTTCTCTCCACCCACCCTATCATCCAGTGCAGAGATAGTCCTCACTGGACCCTAAGTGGATCCAGTGCCTGATCACTCCTGCCTACTTCTTTCCTCAGCTGAATTTTAATTTGAAATTCACTTTTTCCTCTTCCACTTCCATCTGAAACACTCCAGTCCATCCTTAAGTGCCCAAGTCAAACGCCACCCATTCTAGGCAGCTGCCTGTGGTTTTCCCCAGGGAGCTCTCTTTGCCTTCTTCCAGCCTCCCTCTTATTCAGCCTTCATACCTCTGTTGTGGAATTTCACATATTTTACCTTTTAGATATTTTTCTTTCCCTCCAAGAGAGTAACAGAGAGTATCCAGGCTGACAGAAGGCGTTTAATTTGTTATTGTTGATTAGTCAAACACTTGGAAAAGAGCAGGTGCTCAATAAAATCTTGGTGCATGAATGGTTGAATATTGTTGATGGTCAGAAAAGAAGAAATAAGCTCTGGCAGGCACAGCCATATCAAGCTTAGTGGAGGAGGTACTTTGGGTATTATGTAGTTTTTTGGTGTAGTAGGAATTGTGGTGTGTTCTCTTCTATTCTGGTCACAAGTATTCCATAAAGTACCGTATCTTGCATGTTTGAGTTTACTGTGCTGCAGACACTGGGCGTTCCTGGTGGCTCATTGGTAAAGAATCTGCCTGCCAATGTTCGACTCCTGGGTTGGGAAGATTCCATGGAGAAGGAAATGGCAACCCACTCCAGTATTCTTGTCTTAGAAATTCCACTGACAGAGAGGAGCCTGGAGGGTTATAGTCCATAGAGTTGCAAAAGAGTCAGACACAACTTGGAGACTGAACAACAAGAAGACATTGGGCAAGCACTTTTGATGCATTATTCCACTTATATTTACAGTAGCATAGGTGAGTACTATGATTATCTGTCTTGTTTAGATTAAAACACCATATATAGGGCTTCCTTGGTAGCTCAGTGGTAAAGAGTTCACCTGCCAATGCAGGAGACATGGATTTGATCCCTCATCCAGGAAGATCCCACATGCTGCAGAGCAACTAAGCCCATGAGCCACGACTATGGAGCCTGTGCAACAGAGCCTCGGAGCCTCAATTATTGAGCCCATGTCCATGTGCTGCAACTACTGAAGCCCGGTGGACCCTAGAGTCCAAGTTCCACAAGAAAAGTCATTACAACAAGAAACCTGCTCACCTCATCTAGAGAGTAGCACCCACTCCCTGCAACTAGACAAGAGCCTGTGGCAGCAGTGAAAACCCAGAATGGCCAAAAATAAATAAATACATAAAATTTAAAAAAAAAAAAAAAAAAAAAAACATCTATAAAATAAGCCTTAGAATGCTCTGTGTGCCAGAGGTCAAATGGCTGAAAACAAACTGAGCTGGGAGTCACACTCAGGGTGACTGGGGCTAAAGCCTAGCCTCTTAATAATCACATTATACTATTTCCACACTAAACTTAATTCTTAGATTTTTTTCAGATTTAAAGTCATTCTTAAAACCCACCTTTAGTCTCGGTCATTTTAATCCAAAACCTGTGTTCAAATTCCAGTCTCTGACTTTCTTCTTGATTCGGTGACTCAGTGTTCCTCCCTGGGCCATGGGGACTCCAGTCATTCTTGCCACATCCATAACTTACCCTAAAAAAGAAGGCTGATATTTTCATTAAAGTCATAGAATTGCATATTCTTCATGAAAAGCTGTTGATCTCACCTTCAAAATTCATCCATGTTCTCCTTGGTCACAGTGAAGTCATATGTTGTACTATTGACCTGGTGCAGGAGTTGCTTTGTCTCTTTCCTAGGAGGGGATAAATCCACACATGATAGATTATATGCTTTCAGAAAGAATTACCTTCAGAGCACTATAATCTCCTACATATAAGTTCATTGATAGGAGGAAAACAAATTCTGCCTTTGCAAGGTTATTTTATTTCTCCCTGTATTGTGAAGTGAAAACCATGACTTATTTTGTAATGGCAGTCTACACTTGATTATAGAACAGAGAGCTCTTGAACAAACAGGGATAGTAGCTGAATTAATAGTATCTGCCATTTAGTAATTATTTAGCAATTTCTAACTGTAAAGTGATGTGTGTTATCATAGGTTGTATGGTATATTTGGTATCTTTGAGACAGCAACTCTATGGCCAGATGTTAAACCCATGCTTTCTCTGTTCTAATATGGAAACAGGATGGCGTACTCTCAGAGAGCTGTCAAGTATAATGAAAATGTTATCTTTCTATCTTACTTGAATGGTTTAGTTTACTAGGGGCTTCCGGCAGTCCCACAATGTCCAAACCTGGCAGAATCTCTTTTGGGGCTTGTTATATCCCCTCAGTCTTCAATATTGGAAGGTTTCACTGAAAAGCAAGTGTGTTTTTAATGTTTTCTAACCAATAAGACAATCTGATGCTTTTAATCTGGAAATCTAATTTCCTAGAATCATTTACTAGCAATAATACTCCTTATCAATTGGATATTGGTTAAGTTAGGGCAGAAGGGAGTAAAACATTCTAAAACCCTCAGAGCTTCCTCAGAACATGCAGCTGTGTGTATCGTCATTGGTAGAACTAAAGCTGTCTAGCCACGATGCTGATGCTAGTAACCAGAAGTTTCCAGGAGGAACCCATTGAAGTATATACATTCCTCTCTTTATCTCTCACTTGACTGGTTATCAGGTATCTTTTTAAGAAACTACTTGGGCCACTGTGGTGGGAGGCCCACACAGGCCAGAGAGTTAGGATGGATGAAAATAAATGAATGAAGGACCAGTAAAAGAGGCCAAAATTAAAAAAAAAGAAAAAGAAAAGAGACTACTTGATATGATGACTTAGATTGGCTGGCAATGTAGGGTAAGATGGTTCTGTACTCTAACAAATTCAAAACTTAGTCCTGATGATAAGACATAAACGTAGCTAAAGATATGTGTATGAGTCTAACCAAAACACAGTTATTGGAGTGTACCACACTCATTCATTTAATTTTTGTCTTTGACCGCTTTTGCATGGTGCTAGTGGTAAAGAACCTGCTTGCCAGGGGCGTTAGAGATGTGGGTTCGATCCCTGGTTTGGGAAGATCCCTGGAGGAGGGCATGGCAACCCACTCCCATATTCTTGCCTGAGAACAGAGAGCTCTTGCCATTTGAATTAATAGTATCTGCCATTTAGTAATTATTTAGCAATTTCTAACTGTAAAGTGATGTGTGTTATCATAGGTTGTATGGTATATTTGGTATCTTTGAGACAGCAACTCTATGGCCAGATGTTAAACCCATGCTTTCTCTGTTCTAATATGGAAACAGGATGGCGTACTCTCAGAGAGCTGTCAAGTATAATGAAAATGTTATCTTTCTATCTTACTTGAATGGTTTAGTTTACTAGGGGCTTCCGGCAGTCCCACAATGTCCAAACCTGGCAGAATCTCTTTTGGGGCTTGTTATATCCCCTCAGTCTTCAATATTGGAAGGTTTCACTGAAAAGCAAGTGTGTTTTTAATGTTTTCTAACCAATAAGACAATCTGATGCTTTTAATCTGGAAATCTAATTTCCTAGAATCATTTACTAGCAATAATACTCCTTATCAATTGGATATTGGTTAAGTTAGGGCAGAAGGGAGTAAAACATTCTAAAACCCTCAGAGCTTCCTCAGAACATGCAGCTGTGTGTATCGTCATTGGTAGAACTAAAGCTGTCTAGCCACGATGCTGATGCTAGTAACCAGAAGTTTCCAGGAGGAACCCATTGAAGTATATACATTCCTCTCTTTATCTCTCACTTGACTGGTTATCAGGTATCTTTTTAAGAAACTACTTGGGCCACTGTGGTGGGAGGCCCACACAGGCCAGAGAGTTAGGATGGATGAAAATAAATGAATGAAGGACCAGTAAAAGAGGCCAAAATTAAAAAAAAAGAAAAAGAAAAGAGACTACTTGATATGATGACTTAGATTGGCTGGCAATGTAGGGTAAGATGGTTCTGTACTCTAACAAATTCAAAACTTAGTCCTGATGATAAGACATAAACGTAGCTAAAGATATGTGTATGAGTCTAACCAAAACACAGTTATTGGAGTGTACCACACTCATTCATTTAATTTTTGTCTTTGACCGCTTTTGCATGGTGCTAGTGGTAAAGAACCTGCTTGCCAGGGGACGTTAGAGATGTGGGTTCGATCCCTGGTTTGGGAAGATCCCCTGGAGGAGGGCATGGCAACCCACTCCCATATTCTTGCCTGGAGAATCCTATTGGACAGAGGAGCCTGACTGCCACAGACCATATGGTCATGAAGAGTTGGACATGAATGAAGTGACTTAGCATGTATACATAGCACTATGGAGCTGAATAGCTGCAAGGGAAACTATATGGCCCAGAGAGCCTAAAAGCCTAAAATATTTATCTTATCCTTAAAAGAAAAAAAGAAGTTCCAACCTCAGCTCTGGATTTCAGGGAGGAAGGCATTATAATAAGGCCTAAAAGTAAAGACAAGAGTACAGACTTCATTTTGGCTTATAGGGTGCCAAGAGGACTGGGTTCCAGCTACCAGATAGCTGACTTTGGACAAGTTTGGTTTGGATTGTTTTAGCTTTGAAATCACAAGGAAAATTTTAATCTCTGAATATGTATGGGGCAGGAACTCAAAATGAGCATTTACCACACCAAAACAGGAGTCAATATTGTGAGCATAACCATAAAAACGCTTTATGTAGTAAACAGGCCATACGATGACAGGATGAGGCAAAGGCAAAGCTTAGCACTTTTTGATGGTAGGAATGTGGGATTTAAATTTAAAGGCAACTTCTCAATGAACTGGTAAGCTGAGAGTATTTTTTACACAGAAAAATATTTTACACACATCCTCACAATTCAATAGTATTTGTGATAAATTAATATCAATGGAAATGCCAGATTGAGATAGGGAGGTTATCACTGCTATGATAAAAGCAAAACAGCCCCCTATTCCTTTGAAGAAGGAAATTCTCTCCAATTGTATATGTGCCTGTTCCTTTGATTTGAAGGTTCTTTTGAAAAAATCTAACATCTGTAGTGTATGACCCTTGGAACACATCATTTATCTGGGCAATAACATTCATTTTAATATCATTTCACCAAGGAAGCAAGACTTAAACCCACATTTTCTGATCCACTAAGTTGATAATATTCTTCTAAAAAAAAAATTCCTGGCTGGTGAAAGGAAGATAATTTAATTTAAAGAGATTAGATATATTGCTTGAAATACAAGTCCCCCAGAATTTGACAGCAGAACAAGACCAGTGAACAGAAAACTCATCTTGCCTCCTTGCTAATACATGCATCAGGGAATTTATAAGTTGGGCCGTCAGTCTTTGCTCCATGCAGTAATGTCAATGCCATTGATTCTTAAAATCTGACATTCATTAGAAGCACCCAGTGTGGATATGTAGCAGGAGTTTTGACAAATCAGCCAAGTGTCACCATTCTGTAAAGGATTATAGAGTCAGCCTGCTCGGCTTGGAGCTCTTTCTTTTGTCTGAATGGATCTTGTCTTCATAGAGCACATGAAAGTGTGGGTATCATTTTCATTCCAAATGGACTGATTTCACTGCTCCTTTTTCCATCAGATTAGGGGGAACTTGAGAGACACAGGGAGAAGCTAACATTTATTCCTCATTTACCATGAGCCAGGTCCTGTGTAGCTTCTATTTTTCTTTTTCTGTCTGAAAACAGAAAATGTTACATATGTGTGTGCTGTGTGTGTTGTGATAACCTATGAGTTAGCAGGTATAATTCATCCCTCATTTAACAGATAAAGAAACTGAGGCCACAAGAGACCTTGTCATTGCCCCATGTAAAAGAGCTTCAGTAAAGAGGACATTTGTGAATTGGAAAGAAAATGTATTCTGTGCCATACGGAATTCCATTGGTCGATCGGGTCTGCTGACTTCTACTACTTTTGTAGGGGAACTAATGCTGGTTGTCTCTTCCAACTCCATGCTCACCTTGTGAAACACCAGAGCAGTATTTATTATTTTGAAAACAGGCACACACCCACCCCTGCCCCCGGTGGTGTTGTTAGATTGGAAACAATGCCGCCTGTGGCTCTCTGTACCCTCCCCTCTCATTATAGCCCATCCTTGGAACACAATCATTTTCTGTGTTATCCAAAGGTGTCATTACAGGGTGCCTGCTGTATAGTTAGTGCAGTGTCAGCATATTCGGTTTGAATACCCCCACCCTCATCCCCAGAGGATATAACTAGGCCATAAGAATTCCTTTGGGACTAATATATTGGGTCGGGACATAGTTGTGTGTCTGGGGAACTGTTTTCAGTGGCTTATTATCTATGGCTTTAGGTCAAATTTGAATAAATTCTCTCTCCTCAATTCCAGGAAAACAATATCTCCACAATTTGTGATGGAAAAGCAATGTGGATTTGCAGGAAGGCTTTTGGGAAGTTAAGACAAGCCATGGGATGAAACACTAGAATTAAAATGTTTTATTTATATTACACATTTTAAAATGAATATTGTTGAGGCAGAAGTGTATGTTCTAGTTATATTTTATGCTGGAATTTAATCTTCTACAAAATAGCTTAATGGGAAGCCTGAGCTTTTCCCATTGTATTTAAGGATTCTGAACATTCCACATAGTAATGTCCATGTTTTCCCTACAGCATCACCTTTGAATAAACTATGACTTTTCCCCCAGCTTCAAATATCTTTCAATTGCAAAACAGAAAGGGTTATCTTCAGAATATTTCCTTAAGGTAGAAAAATGTATAGATTTTTAACCATGAGATTGACTACAGTTTATTGTTAGCTAATGTAAAAACCACTATTGATTAAGCAAGGGCTAAGAGCATGGACCATGGAATCAGAATGCCTGAGCAATTTGGATCTCACAAACTCCATAACTAATGAGCCATGCTACTTTGGGCAGGTTCTTCAACTCTTTGTGTGCCTGTTTCCTACTCTGTAAAGTTAGGATGGTGTTTCCTACTCTGTAAACTTAGGATGGTAGCATTTATCTCATAGGGTTGTTGAGAGCATTAAATGACTGAATTCACATGCTGAGGATGAAAACCTTTTCCCGTACCCTTTATGCTCTGTAAACCGGGACCTGTCAATTAAATTAACAAAAGACAGGTTAATAGGAGAAAAGGCACACAATGCTTATTAATATTTACATGCACAAGATTTCAAACAAAACAAAACAAAACAAAAAGGTGGTTAGACTTAGGGACTTATGTGCCATTTTCACAAAGGAGAGGAGAGGCTGGGCTTCAGGCGGCGATACATCACAGGGATGTGAAATACATGGGAAGTATGGGGGAGCTAATGGAAGATGGTTTAGTAAGGTCTGTGCATGCAGACTCATCTCTGTCAATTCTTCATCTCCAGCGATAAGAATCATTCTCCTTTCTCTGGTACAAAGAGATGGGAGAAACACCTTAGCAAAGGAAAGTGCGTGCCCTGATTTTAGGCAGATGAAGGAATGGCAGAGAACTTCTCCTACGACCACAGATTCTCAATTTCTTTCAGCTCAAAATAATCATTATGCCAAAGTGGCATATTTAGGGTAGAACACCTGGTCCCCTTGACATGTACAGTGTTTGGAATAGTGCCGAGGAAAAAGTAAAGGCTACAGGCATTATAATTCTTACTATATTAATTGTAAAACTAGCAGGCAGTGTTAAAAACATCAACCCTAATCCTCACAACATGAAAGACAAATTAACCTCCATTTTACAGATGGGAGAAGCAAGGCTCAGCGAATTGACTTTCCCATGACTAAACAGATCATAAATCACAGAATTAGAAAACTTAAAATTTCTGTTTTCACTGTGAGTGTTGGCGCATTCAATGTATACAAGGAACTGTGTACAGGAAACTGTCCCTGTGTCTGAGGGCTTTCCAGGCAGGGCTTAGGGGATTTTCTGAAGCTGTGCTCACTGCTGCTTTAACTGAGCAGACCTTGAGTATCTCCTGTAAGGTCCAGGGCCTGGAGGGCAACTCCCATCCTAAGTTTAGTACTAAGAAAAGAACCAAATTTGCGTAAGTTCCTTAGTCACAAACAATCATCCAGTGTGAGCTGTGTGTCCAGAGCTCCTGGGAGATGCAGATGCTGAGAATTCTCCAGCACTCCAAAGCCCTTAAGGAAAGCCTAGTTACTCAGCGGCACCCCAGGCCCAAGTTTTGAGTTCAGTGGTGCGCCTCTTCCCTCAGTCCCTCCTCTCCTGCATTACACAGCAACCCCCGCCTCCCCCCCATCTCCTCCCCCAACCCCAGAGGAGCGCAGTACAAAGGGATACTGAAACAGTGGCTTACCTGGAGAAGTTTTCTTGCAGGGGTGGCTTTTCCTTAGGGGACTCTGAAGGATGATGTAAATTTGAATGGCAGGGAAGGCATCTTTTACTTCCCTAGGCTTCTCAACCATAAGAACTGTGTCTTGGTCTCCTGGGTTATCCTCTACACCTGGCAATATTGTTATTTAGTCGATCAGTTGTGTCCGATTCTTGCAACCCTATGAACTGTAGCCTGCCAGGCTCCTCTGTCCATGGGGTTCTCCAGGCAAAAATACTGGAGTGGGTTGCCATGTCCTTCTGCAGGGGATCTTTCAGAACCAGGGATCAAACCCAGGTCTCCTGCACTGCAGGCAGATTTGTTACCACTGAGCCACCAGGAAAGCCTTACACCTGAGAAGTTAAGTCTGCATGACACCACTTGTCACAGCATCCCCGCCCCCACCCAATCCCCCAGTCACACCTGGCCCCAGGGGATCCCACGGGCCTGGGTGGTAAGTTGCTTCAGTCGTGTCCGACTCTTGTGCGACCCCCCAGACTGTAGCCCATAGGGCTCCTCTGTCCACGAGATTCTCCAGGAAAGAATACTGGAGTGGGTTGCTGTGTCCTCCCTCAGGGGATCTTACAGACCCAAGGACTGAATCTGCATCTCTTCTGCCCCACCTGGGAAGCCTTTAGGGGATCTCACGCGTGAGGGGAAAAGCTTCAGTTTAAGGCTCTACTGGAGAGGGACCGCCCAAAGCTGCGCCTGGCGAGTGAACTGCGCATGTGCTGCCCGAATCTATGGCTTTTGCAAGGGCCCAGGCAACGGAGGCTTCTGGGGCTTCTCTCCGATGCCTACTAAAGTCTAGAGCCACAGTAACTCACTTGCGCTATTCCATTGCACACCCCGGGGCCAGCTGTTCCTCCCAGCAGCTGCATGCACCTAAAATTCATCCATGGACACCATCACTGACTACTTCTTGAGCTTTCCTCCTTAAGAGTGTCGTCAGGTCAGTACCCTCTCTTTCAGCACCCTAAGGGATTGCGGAGCTGGGCTTTGACTCAATTCCCTTCATCATGAAGTATTTTCTCTTCTAAACATGAAGGAATACAACTGTGGGCTGCAGCCTGGGCCCAGTGAGTGGAGTATAGGATTTTCCAGGAAGGCAAACAAAGGAGCAGGAGGGGCTGGAAGGGCATGCTATGTGGTGATGGGCTGGGGTGCTCCCAGACCCAGGGGCTGCTTAGAGAATGAGAAACCTGACAACACTGACTGTTCCTCTCCCAGACCCAGGGGCAATGCTTTAGTCGATCAGTTGTTTCCGATTCTTGCAACCCTATGAACTGTAGCCTGCCAGGCTCCTCTGTCCATGGGGTTCTCCAGGCAAAAATACTGGAGTGGGTTGCCATGTCCTTCTGCAGGGGATCTTTCAGAACCAGGGATCAAACCCAGGTCTCCTGCACTGCAGGCAGATTTGTTACCACTGAGCCACCAGGAAAGCCTTACACCTGAGAAGTTAAGTCTGCATGACACCACTTGTCACAGCATCCCCGCCCCCACCCAATCCCCCAGTCACACCTGGCCCCAGGGTATCCCACGTGCCTGTGTGCTAAGTGGCTTCAGTCGTGTCCGACTCTTGTGCGACCCCACAGACTGTAGCCCATAGGGCTCCTCTGTCCATGAGATTCTCCAGGAAAGAATACTGGAGTGGGTTGCTATGACCTCCTTCAGGGGATCTTACAGACCCAAGGACTGAATCTGCATCTCTTCTGCCCCACCTGGGAAGCCTTTAGGGGATCTCACGCGTGAGGGGAAAAGCTTCAGTTTAAGGCTCTACTGGAGAGGGACCGCCCAAAGCTGCGCCTGGCGAGTGAACTGCGCATGTGCTGCCCGAATCTATGGCTTTTGCAAGGGCCCAGGCAACGGAGGCTTCTGGGGCTTCTCTCCGATGCCTACTAAAGTCTAGAGCCACAGTAACTCACTTGCGCTATTCCATTGCACACCCCGGGGCCAGCTGTTCCTCCCAGCAGCTGCATGCACCTAAAATTCATCCATGGACACCATCACTGACTACTTCTTGAGCTTTCCTCCTTAAGAGTGTCGTCAGGTCAGTACCCTCTCTTTCAGCACCCTAAGGGATTGCGGAGCTGGGCTTTGACTCAATTCCCTTCATCATGAAGTATTTTCTCTTCTAAACATGAAGGAATACAACTGTGGGCTGCAGCCTGGGCCCAGTGAGTGGAGTATAGGATTTTCCAGGAAGGCAAACAAAGGAGCAGGAGGGGCTGGAAGGGCATGCTATGTGGTGATGGGCTGGGGTGCTCCCAGACCCAGGGGCTGCTTAGAGAATGAGAAACCTGACAACACTGACTGTTCCTCTCCGAAGCAGCCAGATATCGCGCGACCTTGGGAGTTCTATGGGTTGGAGGGAAGTGCTGGGTTGAGAATCGCCTAGGTGAACTTAAAACAGTGTGAATAGAACCATGCCCCAGGGATGAAATCTAGTAAACTGTGAGCAGCGTTTTACAGGGAAGTGAGGAGTCCAGAGCAGGATAGAGAGTGAAGATAAGGGTATGTGGGCAGGGTGTCATGAGGAAGCAGTCCGGCTCACTTAAGTAGGTGGACCCACCATCGGTCCCTTTGCATTGTTGAGGGAGTGTCAGAAGACACTCCAGGGAGTTCACGGGCCAACTGGGAACTCAGGATGATCAGGGTGCAGCAAGGATCCCTAGCCATGCAGACCATAGTATTCAGAAGAGATTCATGCCCTCTGGGGGCTGAGGTTGGCAGGGAGGGTCTGTGAAGGAGGGAGGGCTCCGTGTGGGTGATTAAGGGAATTAGCTCCATGAGAAGGGAAATGTCATCTTCAAAGAGTGGCTGATGATTTTCCAGCCTCCATGTGTGTTCAGTGAGATAGACCCTGACCAGAATAGAAAGTAACTAATAATAGCTGACACTGATTGAGGCCGGTAGGTCAGGCACAGTGCCCACTCTGCCTGGACTGGTGCACTTGCGTCAGGCTGGAAGTATTTCACTGAGTGCCTACAGTGTGCCAGGCATTATTTTAGGCCTTGGGGATTCAGCAGGAAATAAAACCTGTTTGTCCCTGCCCTCATGGAGCTTTAGTAGATACTCTTCCTAACAACTCTGCAATATGGGCAATAATATGATCCTTATTTTATAAAGGAAGCAACTGAGGTACCTAGCAGAGAGATTTGGTAATTTAGTAATGTCCAAGATTACACGCATAGTTATCAGTGTGTGAACTTTATTTATTTAGCTGTCTTTGGTGTTAGTTGTGACATATGGGATCTAGTGCACTGACTGGGGATCAGATACCCCATTCCCTGTATTGGGAGCAAGTAGCCTTAGCCACTGCACCACCAGCGAAGTCCCAATGTAGTGTAGACCCAGGGGCTGCTTAGAGAATGAGAAACCTGACAACACTGACTGTTCCTCTCCGAAGCAGCCAGATATCGCGCGACCTTGGGAGTTCTATGGGTTGGAGGGAAGTGCTGGGTTGAGAATCGCCTAGGTGAACTTAAAACAGTGTGAATAGAACCATGCCCCAGGGATGAAATCTAGTAAACTGTGAGCAGCGTTTTACAGGGAAGTGAGGAGTCCAGAGCAGGATAGAGAGTGAAGATAAGGGTATGTGGGCAGGGTGTCATGAGGAAGCAGTCCGGCTCACTTAAGTAGGTGGACCCACCATCGGTCCCTTTGCATTGTTGAGGGAGTGTCAGAAGACACTCCAGGGAGTTCACGGGCCAACTGGGAACTCAGGATGATCAGGGTGCAGCAAGGATCCCTAGCCATGCAGACCATAGTATTCAGAAGAGATTCATGCCCTCGGGTGGCTGACGTTGGCAGGGAGGGTCTGTGAAGGAGGGAGGGCTCCGTGTGGGTGATTAAGGGAATTAGCTCCATGAGAAGGGAAATGTCATCTTCAAAGAGTGGCTGATGATTTTCCAGCCTCCATGTGTGTTCAGTGAGATAGACCCTGACCAGAATAGAAAGTAACTAATAATAGCTGACACTGATTGAGGCCGGTAGGTCAGGCACAGTGCCCACTCTGCCTGGACTGGTGCACTTGCGTCAGGCTGGAAGTATTTCACTGAGTGCCTACAGTGTGCCAGGCATTATTTTAGGCCTTGGGGATTCAGCAGGAAATAAAACCTGTTTGTCCCTGCCCTCATGGAGCTTTAGTAGATACTCTTCCTAACAACTCTGCAATATGGGCAATAATATGATCCTTATTTTATAAAGGAAGCAACTGAGGTACCTAGCAGAGAGATTTGGTAATTTAGTAATGTCCAAGATTACACGCATAGTTATCAGTGTGTGAACTTTATTTATTTAGCTGTCTTTGGTGTTAGTTGTGACATATGGGATCTAGTGCACTGACTGGGGATCAGATACCCCATTCCCTGTATTGGGAGCAAGTAGCCTTAGCCACTGCACCACCAGCGAAGTCCCTGTGTGAATTATTAAAGTAATAAATGCCCAGTTACTGCTGTTTAAAGGAAACTGGGATAGATGCTGAGGTGAAGGAAGATGGGTGAGCTAAATTTTATGCTCTGAATGAACTTACAGGTAAGTAAGAAAGATGAGAAGCAAGCAACAGTTGTACGTTCACATAGCATGGACAGGAATCAAGGTGGTAATGAGCAACAACTTTGCCAGTGAGATGGGGGAGTCTTCATTTAAGAGAAATAAAAGACTGAGTAGGGACTTACCCAATATAAAAGCGGATTGGAAGACTAGAAGCACTTGGACAAGGAAAACAGTATGTTCCAAAAAGTATGCAGGGGAAGGGGTAGGAAGGAAGCTAACCTTGTGGATTGTGTGTTTTGTAGTAATGCTTCACATATTTTTAAAATTAAATATTAAATACATAGAAGTGATATTAAGTATATATGAATTTAAAATAACCTTATCCCCATCTCACAGCTTTAGAAATAAAACATAACTTTTAAAAATTAGCCTTTCAAGTCAACTATTGTTGTTTAGTTCCTCAGTCATGCCTGCCTCTTTGTGACCCCATGGACTGTAGCCCACCAGGCTCCTCTTTCCATGGGATTTCTCAGGCAGGAATAGAGTGGGTAGCTATTTCCTTCTCCAGGAGATCTTCCTGGTCCAGGGATTGAACTCACATCTCCTGCATTGGCAGGCAGATTCTTGAATGCTAAGCCACCAGTGAAACCCTTCAAGTAAACTCTGCAAGGTTAGAAACCTTCTCCAGAGTCATAGGTGGTAGACAGTAGAGCCAGGGCTGGCTGCCCCCTAAATACTCTGGTACCTGTGTGATGCTATACCTCCTCCTGAGGGAATGAAGCCCTTGGACAGTGATAGGAGCTGCCACCCAGAAGCCATCAGTGCATCAGTGAGTGGGGAGAAGAGAGTCTCTTTTCACTGTTGTCCTTAGGAGAGGGACCTTGGTTGTGTAGAAAGAGACAACAAACTCGGGGGAAAATACAGCAGTTTCAGCTAGCAATGAATCCTCACAGGAGCAAAGTAAACTAGGGTGCTGGGCCTAGGATGGAAGGTGCCTGAGCTTTCACGAGGATATCAGAGTGAGACTCTAGGAGAAGAGACCTTGACCTGATTCCTGAATGTCTTTAGGTATTAGTAATGTGAGGACCTAGGCAAGAAGCATTTCAGGCTGAGCAAAGTGAGTGCAAAGGCCCTGGGGTGGGTTCAGTTGAGACTTGGAGAAGGTCAGATGCTTAGGCTTTGAGTGTTTAGTCCCAAGCAGATTCATCTTTCTTGTGGTTGAATATCTTGTGCTTAAATTGCATGCACAGTAAAAATAGAAATGTTGCATAAGTGAAAAACTGGCCAAGTGTTAAAATTAGTTGTTGTTTGGGCTTCCCTGGTGGTCCAGTGGGTAAGGACACCACCTTGTAGTGCAGGGGGCGCCGGTTTGATCCCTGGCCTAGGAAGATCCCGTGGACCGATGTGTCCAATTGCCGAGCGGAGCTCTGGGCGCATGTGCCCAGAGCCGGTGCTCTGCGACAACAGAGGCTGCTGCTATAGGAGGCCCATAAGGGCCAAAGAACAAGGATGGATGAAGATAGATAAATGAAAGACCAATAGAAGAGGCCCGCCCAGCCTATTCCCTCCCCAACCTGCTCCCCCACAATTAGTTGTTGTTTAGTCGCTAAGTTGTGTCTTGATTCTGCAGCTCCATGGACTGCTAGCATGCCAGGTATCTCTGGCTTAAAAGCAGTACTCTAAGCCAAATATCACTTTTGTTGAATGAACTTCTAGGAGATAAGAACAAATCTGATATATTATTTAAAAATAAATCATGTTGATATTTTTTCCAGTTTTGTTGAGATATAGTTGACCTGTAGTTGACATACAGCATTTTATTATTCTAAGATGTACAACATAGTTTGATACATGATATATTGTGAAATGATTACCACAGTAAGTTTAGTTAATAGCAATCTCCTCACCTAAGTAAAATTCTTTTTTTTAATGATGAGAACTTTTAAGATCTGCTCTCTTTGCAACTTTCGGATATACAACACATATTGTTAACTAGAGTTATCATGCCATACATTGCACCTCCAGAACTTCTAAGTGAGTGGGGAGAGTCTCTTTTCACTGTTGTCCTTAGGAGAGGGACCTTGGTTGTGTAGAAAGAGACAACAAACTGGAAAATACAGCAGTTTCAGTGCAATGAATCCTCACAGGAGCAAAGTAAACTAGGGTGCTGGGCCTAGGATGGAAGGTGCCTGAGCTTTCACGAGGATATCAGAGTGAGACTCTAGGAGAAGAGACCTTGACCTGATTCCTGAATGTCTTTAGGTATTAGTAATGTGAGGACCTAGGCAAGAAGCATTTCAGGCTGAGCAAAGTGAGTGCAAAGGCCCTGGGGTGGGTTCAGTTGAGACTTGGAGAAGGTCAGATGCTTAGGCTTTGAGTGTTTAGTCCCAAGCAGATTCATCTTTCTTGTGGTTGAATATCTTGTGCTTAAATTGCATGCACAGTAAAAATAGAAATGTTGCATAAGTGAAAAACTGGCCAAGTGTTAAAATTAGTTGTTGTTTGGGCTTCCCTGGTGGTCCAGTGGGTAAGGACACCACCTTGTAGTGCAGGGGGCGCCGGTTTGATCCCTGGCCTAGGAAGATCCCGTGGACCGATGTGTCCAATTGCCGAGCCGGAGCTCTGGAGCGCATGTGCCCAGAGCCGGTGCTCTGCGACAACAGAGGCTGCTGCTATAGGAGGCCCATAAGGGCCAAAGAACAAGGATGGATGAAGATAGATAAATGAAAGACCAATAGAAGTGGCTCGCCCGCCCCCTCCCTCCCCAACCCACCCCCCCACAATTAGTTGTTGTTTAGTCGCTAAGTTGTGTCTTGATTCTGCAGCTCCATGGACTGCTAGCATGCCAGGTATCTCTGGCTTAAAAGCAGTACTCTAAGCCAAATATCACTTTTGTTGAATGAACTTCTAGGAGATAAGAACAAATCTGATATATTATTTAAAAATAAATCATGTTGATATTTTTTCCAGTTTTGTTGAGATATAGTTGACCTGTAGTTGACATACAGCATTTTATTATTCTAAGATGTACAACATAGTTTGATACATGATATATTGTGAAATGATTACCACAGTAAGTTTAGTTAATAGCAATCTCCTCACCTAAGTAAAATTCTTTTTTTTAATGATGAGAACTTTTAAGATCTGCTCTCTTTGCAACTTTCGGATATACAACACATATTGTTAACTAGAGTTATCATGCCATACATTGCACCTCCAGAACTTCTAATTGAAAATTGGTATATTTTACCCTATACCAACCCCTGGCTCTGGCAACACCTATCTGTTCTCTGTTTTTATAAGTTTCTTATTGTTAAGTTCTATGTGTAAGTGGGATCATATAGCATATGCTTTTGGCACATTTCGCTTAACCCTAGGGGTCCATCCATGTTGTTGCAAAAGGCGGGATTTCCATCTTTTTAATGGCTGAATAATATTCTTTTATGTGCACATATACCACAACTTCTTTGACTTCTTTATTGATAGTTCTTCAATAAAACTGTCTGTTTTATTAATGGACATTTATGTTGTTTCCATGTCTTAGTGTTATAGTGAACATGAGGTTGCAGCTGTTTTTTCTAGAGTGTGGTTTTCATTTCCTTAGGATATAGATATAGAGATGGAATTGCTGGACTATGTGGTAGATCTGTTTTCAACTTTTTGAGGAAGCTCTATGTTTTCTGTGGTGTCTACCCCAATTTACATTCCTACCAACAATGCACAGAGGTTTCCTTTTCTCCACATCCTTGCCAATAGTTGCTATTTTGTGTCTTTTTTATAGTAGCCCTTGTAAGCGTGTGAATGATTATCTCACTGTAGTTGTATTTGCATTTTCCTAATGATCAGTTATATTGAGCATCTTTTTATGTGCTTCTTGACCATTAGAACTGTCTTCTTTTGAGAAATGTCTGTTTCATGCCTCTGGCCATTTTTTTTTTCGGTCACTTCTATTGGTCTTTCATTTATTTCCATCTTTGTTCTTTGCTCTGGGCATTTTAAATCAAATTGTTCATTTGCTATTGAATTGATGGGTTCCTTATGTTTTTGGATGTTAACCCTTTATCAAATAGATGATCTGCAAGTGCTTTCTCCTGTTCTGTGCATAACTTTTTCATTTTGTTGATGGTTTTCTTTGCTGTGTTACTTTGCTGTGCTTTAACAATTTTATTATTAAAATTTTAGTAGTCAAATATTTAAAGGTTTGTCATTATAGTAAAATTTTTTTTTTAATGATGAGAACTTTTAAGATCTGCTCTCTTTGCAACTTTCGGATATACAACACATATTGTTAACTAGAGTTATCATGCCATACATTGCACCTCCAGAACTTCTAATTGAAAATTGGTATATTTTACCCTATACCAACCCCTGGCTCTGGCAACACCTATCTGTTCTCTGTTTTTATAAGTTTCTTATTGTTAAGTTCTATGTGTAAGTGGGATCATATAGCATATGCTTTTGGCACATTTCGCTTAACCCTAGGGGTCCATCCATGTTGTTGCAAAAGGCGGGATTTCCATCTTTTTAATGGCTGAATAATATTCTTTTATGTGCACATATACCACAACTTCTTTGACTTCTTTATTGATAGTTCTTCAATAAAACTGTCTGTTTTATTAATGGACATTTATGTTGTTTCCATGTCTTAGTGTTATAGTGAACATGAGGTTGCAGCTGTTTTTTCTAGAGTGTGGTTTTCATTTCCTTAGGATATAGATATAGAGATGGAATTGCTGGACTATGTGGTAGATCTGTTTTCAACTTTTTGAGGAAGCTCTATGTTTTCTGTGGTGTCTACCCCAATTTACATTCCTACCAACAATGCACAGAGGTTTCCTTTTCTCCACATCCTTGCCAATAGTTGCTATTTTGTGTCTTTTTGATAGTAGCCCTTGTAACGTGTGAATGATTATCTCACTGTAGTTGTATTTGCATTTTCCTAATGATCAGTGATATTGAGCATCTTTTTATGTGCTTCTTGACCATTAGAACTGTCTTCTTTTGAGAAATGTCTGTTTCATGCCTCTGGCCATTTTTTTTTTCGGTCACTTCTATTGGTCTTTCATTTATTTCCATCTTTGTTCTTTGCTCTGGGCATTTTTAAATCAAATTGTTCATTTGCTATTGAATTGATGGGTTCCTTATGTTTTTGGATGTTAACCCTTTATCAAATAGATGATCTGCAAGTGCTTTCTCCTGTTCTGTGCATAACTTTTTCATTTTGTTGATGGTTTTCTTTGCTGTGTTACTTTGCTGTGCTTTAACAATTTTATTATTAAAATTTTAGTAGTCAAATATTTAAAGGTTTGTCATTATAGTACAGGAACTTCTAATGCTACATAGAAACTCACTTTAAACTGACATATTTAATAACATCACTAGACTCATGTGCACAACGGAATATAGTTCAGAATAAAAGGTTTTCAGTAGTATGTGTTCTGGAAGGTACTTTGTTTTTAGGACACATCTAAAAAACTTTTCATTTTAAATAATGAAAATGCTGTGTAACTACAGCAAAGCATCATTTTAACAAGCTTTCTGCTTAAAAGTTCAACTTCTATTGGAGAGAAAAAACATATGAATTGCCTTCCTAAAATAGTTCTCTCAAGTCAGTTATTCTGTTGAAGTTTAGTGAGAATGAAATGTGTTTGGGTTCCTCATTTATGTCTAATAATTTTCTCTTTTCATCGTATCTTTTATTTTGTCTGGACAAAGATAATTTATTGTGAATGTTATTGTACAAGACATTTTTCTTCTCATGAAATTTTGATATGGTAAATTTGACATTCTGCCTTTAATTTGTCCTCGTACAATGTGAAGAATTCCCAAATAAGGTTTTTTCCTTAAAAGACTCTCGGCTTAAATGGAATTAAATAATGACAATTTAGATACACTCCTCAAAGGCTGGTTTTTTTTTTTTTTAATGTAATGGATGCTAATACACCAAACAATTCTACAAGGTTTAGAAATATAATACAATTGAATCTCTATTATTCCACCTTGCATTGTTATTTAAATTTCTATATTTAAATGATTCATTGGTTTAGAAATGATGTACATTAACCAGCTAACAGTTTCTCTTAGCATTTATACTGTCAACTTCCTTTTCTATTTATTTAACCATTTGAAAGCTGAAATTATTTTTGGTACTGAAAAAACCTTTGTATACCATTAATCATTATAGCATTCTATTCTTGCATTAGTAAATATACATCACTCATTAACTGATAATGACGTTCAACTTATAAATTGCATGAGGAAGGTTTTCTTAATACAGCTAGAATGCTTTCCTATGTTTGAAAATAAATGAATCAAATGACATACCTCATTCCTATTGGTAGCATTATTAAAATGTAATAATAAGAGATGATGCACACACAGTGAAGCGATGGAAAGACAGACATGGACAGTGGACATATGGACATTGTGGGGAAGGAACAGTGGGTGGGAGGCGTAAAGGAAGTAGCATGAAGGCCTGTACTATCATATGTGAAGAAAATAGCTATAGTCATTGCTCTGTGAGAAAAGGGGATCCTTCAGGGGTGCTGTGTGATGGTTGGGATGGGTGGGAAGGGGGGGATATACATATGACTAGTCTGGGAACATACATATCTGTAAACAACAAAACTCTGTAAAAGTTAAAAGCAAAATAAAGTTTAAAAAAAAAAAAAGCAAAAAAAAAAAAGAAATGATGGTTATAGTCATATGATCATTGATCATGCATAAATTCAGGGAAGCTGGAAATGACTGAGTAGGCATTTGGTTATTTTGAACCTTTTGAATGCTGAAGCTGAAATCAGTTTTTTGGGCCAGTTCCACAACTGAGGCTGGTCTTCAGTGTATTCCCGACTTACTGTAGGTTCTCCTCATTTTTTTTTTGGTTTTGTTATTTCATTGAAGAACAACATATAATGAAATACGCAAATCATAAGTCATCAATTTGGATACTTTTCATAAGGTAAAGGTACCTAAGAAACTGGTATACATATCAAGAAAAAGCCATAAGTAGCATGGTAGAAACCACCTTTGTGCCCCATTCCAGAAACTTTGTGCCACCACAAGGGGAAGTGAGTATCCTTTTACCCCAGAGATGCTCTAACTGGCCTTGAACTTTATCTCAAGGGAATCACATATATGTGCTCTTTAATATCTGCCTTCTTTAGTTCAACATTAGCTCAATGAGATATATCTATATTATTACATGTAATTGTAGATCATTCATTATTATTGTTATATAGTATGTCCTTGTGGGATATATCACAGTGTATCCATTTAGCTCTTGATGGGCACTGAACAACTTCCAAGGCCTTTCACTTTTGTTAGAGATTTATTTTAAAGTGAAAAAGGAATGTTTCTGTTCTTGTTATAAAATTATCAATAAAGTTAAAATACAAGCTGGGGGTGGAGATGGAAAATAAATGAATCAAATGACATACCTCTTTAGGAAAAAGTAAATAAGAGATGATGGCACACACAGTGAAGCAGTGGAAAGACAGACATGGACAGTGGACATATGGACATTGTGGGGAAGGAACAGTGGGTGGGAGGCGTAAAGGAAGTAGCATGAAGGCCTGTACTATCATATGTGAAGAAAATAGCTATAGTCATTGCTCTGTGAGAAAAGGGGATCCTTCAGGGGTGCTGTGTGATGGTTGGGATGGGTGGGAAGGGGGGGATATACATATGACTAGTCTGGGAACATACATATCTGTAAACAACAAAACTCTGTAAAAGTTAAAAGCAAAATAAAGTTTAAAAAAAAAAAAAGCAAAAAAAAAAAAGAAATGATGGTTATAGTCATATGATCATTGATCATGCATAAATTCAGGGAAGCTGGAAATGACTGAGTAGGCATTTGGTTATTTTGAACCTTTTGAATGCTGAAGCTGAAATCAGTTTTTTGGGCCAGTTCCACAACTGAGGCTGGTCTTCAGTGTATTCCCGACTTACTGTAGGTTCTCCTCATTTTTTTTTTGGTTTTGTTATTTCATTGAAGAACAACATATAATGAAATACGCAAATCATAAGTCATCAATTTGGATACTTTTCATAAGGTAAAGGTACCTAAGAAACTGGTATACATATCAAGAAAAAGCCATAAGTAGCATGGTAGAAACCACCTTTGTGCCCCATTCCAGAAACTTTGTGCCACCACAAGGGGAAGTGAGTATCCTTTTACCCCAGAGATGCTCTAACTGGCCTTGAACTTTATCTCAAGGGAATCACATATATGTGCTCTTTAATATCTGCCTTCTTTAGTTCAACATTAGCTCAATGAGATATATCTATATTATTACATGTAATTGTAGATCATTCATTATTATTGTTATATAGTATGTCCTTGTGGGATATATCACAGTGTATCCATTTAGCTCTTGATGGGCACTGAACAACTTCCAAGGCCTTTCACTTTTGTTAGAGATTTATTTTAAAGTGAAAAAGGAATGTTTCTGTACTTGTTATAAAATTATCAATAAAGTTAAAATTATCATTGAGGATTTTCTCCATTCCACCATTCAGTAGCCTCCAAGTCATGCCCCCACTTTGGATATTTCTTTCAGAGTTTAGTGTCATCAAAACCTTGGTCTCCTTTGAGAAATCTGTATGCTCCCTACTTTCTTTTAAGAGGTGTGATTCTTAATTCCCCCTTGTTCCAGCAAGAAGTAATGGCAGCATAATGAAATAAAGAAAATTCAAGATTAATTCACAGAATGGAAGGCAGGTAAAAGAAAAGGTGAGGTCATGTGAGAACTTTAGTAGCCTTGTCCACAGGCTACAGCACTGAGACTTATTCAGGCATGAGTAAGCGATGAAGGCCTATACACTTTCTGACTTGGGGACCAGATTCAGCTGTAAGCTTCAAATCAGCTGATTCTAAACAAAAAATCTGATCAGCCCTGCCAGGCTGCATCCAACATATGAAAGCCTGCCAGTTCCTCAGAAGGGTACTGATCTCTGGCGAAAGACATTTCCCTCAAGCCTTCTTGAGCCTGAGAACTGCTTTGATGTCTGTGGGGAGATTTGGCAATAAATTTAAGGGACTAATGTTATTTATTTTTTTGACCATCTCTAATTATAGGATGATGATAACACACAGGGGGTCCACTCAATAAAAATATTTAAGCAATTTTGAGAAGGCCCTGGGAGGGTGTTTGGGAGAGGCCATTAAATAGTACCATCAGAATCATTCATTTCACAGCTGACCTGAGTTAATCCCATACCAGGTATTGTGTACCTGGAAGAAGGTAGATGAGAAATCGTTTGACTTATCCCCACCTCTTCCATAAATATCATTTACTATAATAAATCTGATGGATACAGGGCAGTAAAAAGCACAAGGGCATACTCCTTATCACACACACAGTGTGTAAGTCTCTTATGTTGCCAGTTAAGTGTAGTGAGACTTGGTGAAATGGCCAGCAGAAGAAAGGGATGAGTTAACACCCTTTTTAGGTAATTGAGTGTCCTAAGCAGTGGATTGCTCACCTCTTCTTTGACTGGACTGAGATTTAACATAGAAAATACTTTTGAGTCTGTTCTCCCTCATGTCCACCCAGATGGCTTCTCAGCGCTGCCGAGTCGTCCTTCATCTAAAACGCCCGTGATGATTGAGGCCTGAACAGTGTCAAGGCAGATATAAACAGATGCCCGAAGTGACAATTGAACGTCAACTTCCTCTTTGATCTTTGTTTGATAGTTACATAACATGCTGTGTTTCCCTTGTCATTCTAACTGGCAGGCATCTCAGAGACAGTTGTTAAAGCTTAAATTTTAGCTTTAATTACTAAACTTAAGTTTTAAAGCTAATCACAGCAGCTTTTTTTTCTTTTTTTTTGAACGTTTAAGATATATACGGCTGCCTCTTCCCTTGACAAGGGCTTCCTCTTCCCTGCTCCTATTTTATAGCCTTTCTGTAGATAAACCTTATTTTGAAAAATGTCTCACAGCCTTTCAAGAAAAAGACATGGTCTAAACAAATTTTAAGAGAACAAAGTATAAAGGGTGAGGAAAGTGATCAAGAATTGGCAAATGTCTAATGCTTGTCTCCAGTTCTTCTGCCCTGGGAATAAAGACCTGTCTGTACAAAGGCTTCCTGACAGCCGAAGGAACAAAATGCTCTCCGGAAAGAAAAGAGGCAGAGTCGCTCCATCTTCCTTCCACCCCTGCTTTAAAATGAAACAATGCTTCCCAAAGGAGCTGGCAGCTGGCCCTTGGCAGGTGGTAGAAACAGCACTGCAGCCTGCACAAAAGGAGAAAACCCAAACTTTCAGCTTTAGGGAGCAGTGTGATTAGTCTGCCCACTACCTCCCCAAGGACAAGGGACTGCCACGTCAACCAACCAAACTGAGTCTCCCAAAACCACCGGGCTTCTCCTCGGCTCAGCAGTTCCCATCTTTGCTCCCCTTGCCTCAAGGCTGACAGCTACACAGTCCCGGACCTTGTCCCCTAGGCTTCTTGTTCATTCCAAGTGTGTTTACTTACCTTTTGTTGATGTGCCCATGGCAGCAGCTTCTGTGTCAGGAGGGCACAAGCAGAAAGGCTTGGAAAGCTGGGGGAGGGAGGATGGGAAGTCAGGTTCTGCAGAAGGACGGGTGGAAGGTGCGCATCCTCTGTGTGAAGGGCGTGGGGAGGAATTAAGGTTCAACTAGACTTGGACTGACTATAGGGTCTCTGGATTTGATGCTTAATTTGGCTCCAGTAGATGGTAAATAAAGCAGTTTTTGGAACGAGACTGTCTTTCATCCTTCTTTTCTGTCCTGAAGATACCAAAATAAGTGAAGACACGAAGATCTGTTATTTCACCTCGATCTGTGTTCTTAAAGCACCTACTATATTGTTATTAGTATATGGTTTTTTATTAATAACCTGCTACATGGTCATTGCTATAGTGTATTTTTTGATTACTTACTATATAGCAAAGGGAAAAAGTGTGGTCTTTGCAGCCAGCCAGACCTAGCTGTACCATTCACTAGCTTGGAAACCATGAAAATTTAGTTGACCTGACTGGAACATGGAATAGCCTTTCTGTAGATAAACCTTATTTTGAAAAATGTCTCACAGCCTTTCAAGAAAAGACATGGTCTAAACAAATTTTAAGAGAACAAAGTATAAAGGGTGAGGAAAGTGATCAAGAATTGGCAAATGTCTAATGCTTGTCTCCAGTTCTTCTGCCCTGGGAATAAAGACCTGTCTGTACAAAGGCTTCCTGACAGCCGAAGGAACAAAATGCTCTCCGGAAAGAAAAGAGGCAGAGTCGCTCCATCTTCCTTCCACCCCTGCTTTAAAATGAAACAATGCTTCCCAAAGGAGCTGGCAGCTGGCCCTTGGCAGGTGGTAGAAACAGCACTGCAGCCTGCACAAAAGGAGAAAACCCAAACTTTCAGCTTTAGGGAGCAGTGTGATTAGTCTGCCCACTACCTCCCCAAGGACAAGGGACTGCCACGTCAACCAACCAAACTGAGTCTCCCAAAACCACCGGGCTTCTCCTCGGCTCAGCAGTTCCCATCTTTGCTCCCCTTGCCTCAAGGCTGACAGCTACACAGTCCCGGACCTTGTCCCCTAGGCTTCTTGTTCATTCCAAGTGTGTTTACTTACCTTTTGTTGATGTGCCCATGGCAGCAGCTTCTGTGTCAGGAGGGCACAAGCAGAAAGGCTTGGAAAGCTGGGGGAGGGAGGATGGGAAGTCAGGTTCTGCAGAAGGACGGGTGGAAGGTGCGCATCCTCTGTGTGAAGGGCGTGGGGAGGAATTAAGGTTCAACTAGACTTGGACTGACTATAGGGTCTCTGGATTTGATGCTTAATTTGGCTCCAGTAGATGGTAAATAAAGCAGTTTTTGGAACGAGACTGTCTTTCATCCTTCTTTTCTGTCCTGAAGATACCAAAATAAGTGAAGACACGAAGATCTGTTATTTCACCTCGATCTGTGTTCTTAAAGCACCTACTATATTGTTATTAGTATATGGTTTTTTATTAATAACCTGCTACATGGTCATTGCTATAGTGTATTTTTTGATTACTTACTATATAGCAAAGGGAAAAAGTGTGGTCTTTGCAGCCAGCCAGACCTAGCTGTACCATTCACTAGCTTGGAAACCATGAAAAATTTAGTTGACCTGCCTGAGCCTCAGTGAACATGTGAAACATGGAGATGCTAATGCATACCTCATAGGGTTTCTCTAGTAATGAAATGGAGCAAGCCCATGCAGGTTACCTGGTAGAACAAGAAGTCAGTGTTCAGTATGAATGCTGTTGTCATTTGGATAATGGCCATGAAAGATGCATTCATTTCAGGAATAACTGCATTTTGTTCCTGGAAAGTCTGTGGACTGATGATACTACATATATAATAATATTCTTAAGTGTCTAATTGTCTTTTCTGGAGCCATAATGGTGATCGAGGTCACTGGAGAGTGACTGAATCATTTGATTAAAAAGCACAAGATATCAAGAGGCTGTTCACCCTCATTAGCAGCCAGGGCTGATCCATCCCAGGAATCCTTGGAGAGAAGAGAGACAGTTGCTTGCCAAACCTATGACTGTGGTAGAGTGGAAAAAGGGAGATAGGGCTAAAACTTTCAAGTCTGTGCATTCTGACTTTTGAATTCTGTAACTCTGAGCAAATTGTGGAAAATAAAGCAACTACTATTTATTCACCGACTCAGTGCCAGGCACATAATCACTTTATATATATATATTATTTAATTTTGTGAATAAGACTATTTGCCCCTCACCAGATTCTTTATATTTATTTATTTATTTATTTATTTATTTATTTATTTTGGGCAGGGGTCGGATTGGGGAGGGAGGGGAGCGGGCGGGCCACTTCTATTGGTCTTTCATTTCTCTGTTTTCATCCGTCTTTGTTCTTTTGGCTCCTGTGGGCCTCCCATCGCGGTGGTGTCTGTTGTAGCAGGCGCGGCTCTGGGCGCATCGCTCAGAGCTCGGCTCGGCTCGGTGATTGGACACATCAGTCCAAATTTTCGCGCTCCTACTGTGGTTATTTCACCTCGATCTGTGTTCTTAAAGCACCTACTATATTGTTATTAGTATATGGTTTTTTATTAATAACCTGCTACATGGTCATTGCTATAGTGTATTTTTTGATTACTTACTATATAGCAAAGGGAAAAAGTGTGGTCTTTGCAGCCAGCCAGACCTAGCTGTACCATTCACTAGCTTGGAAACCATGAAAAATTTAGTTGACCTGCCTGAGCCTCAGTGAACATGTGAAACATGGAGATGCTAATGCATACCTCATAGGGTTTCTCTAGTAATGAAATGGAGCAAGCCCATGCAGGTTACCTGGTAGAACAAGAAGTCAGTGTTCAGTATGAATGCTGTTGTCATTTGGATAATGGCCATGAAAGATGCATTCATTTCAGGAATAACTGCATTTTGTTCCTGGAAAGTCTGTGGACTGATGATACTACATATATAATAATATTCTTAAGTGTCTAATTGTCTTTTCTGGAGCCATAATGGTGATCGAGGTCACTGGAGAGTGACTGAATCATTTGATTAAAAAGCACAAGATATCAAGAGGCTGTTCACCCTCATTAGCAGCCAGGGCTGATCCATCCCAGGAATCCTTGGAGAGAAGAGAGACAGTTGCTTGCCAAACCTATGACTGTGGTAGAGGGGAAAAAGGGAGATAGGGCTAAAACTTTCAAGTCTGTGCATTCTGACTTTTGAATTCTGTAACTCTGAGCAAATTGTGGAAAATAAAGCAACTACTATTTATTCACCGACTCAGTGCCAGGCACATAATCACTTTATATATATATATTATTTAATTTTGTGAATAAGACTATTTGCCCCTCACCAGATTCTTTATATTTATTTATTTATTTATTTATTTATTTATTTATTTTGGGCAGGGGTCGGATTGGGGAGGGAGGGGAGCGGGCGGGCCACTTCTATTGGTCTTTCATTTCTCTGTTTTCATCCGTCTTTGTTCTTTTGGCTCCTGTGGGCCTCCCATCGCGGTGGTGTCTGTTGTAGCAGAGCGCCGGCTCTGGGCGCATGCGCTCCAGAGCTCCGGCTCGGCTCGGTGATTGGACACATCAGTCCAGCCGCTCCGCGGCACATGGGATCTTCCCAGGCCAGGGCTCGAACCAGCGCCCCTTGCACTGCAAGGCGGTGTCCTTATCCACTGGACCACCAGGGGAAGCCCTCACCAGATTCTTACAAGGGTCAAAAGAGATGGCAGATGCCAAAGTCTTTAGTACTGTTTTCATCATTTAAAGTGAGCAGTCACTCGTCACTGGAAAATGTGTGTGTGTGTGTGAACTTTCCCTTTGTGGAACCATCAATTTATGCCTTGAGTGCATTACACTCTGTTCTACACAGGTGGCAACATACCCTGAACCTGATTCACTTCAGTGAGTGTTTAATACCAACTATATTCAAGGCACTGAAATGGGGCTGCGGCCTTAATCCCTTCTCATGGGGTTTATGTTCTCTCAGGAACTACAATGGGAGTTGGTATAGAATGTTAAGTAAGATTATGTGGCAGGAAAGATACAAGCAGTTATGACATATTTTAAAGAAGAAAATACATGCTGTGGTCTGGGTGTGGGGGAGGGAGAGCACGGTCAACTATCAAGTGTTCTGGAGAAGGTGGGATTTGGGGATAGACCTTGAAAAACGAGCAGGATGGTTTAAATTCATTTTTTGTACTAACTGATTAAGTCAACATGTGCACATTGCTAAAAATACATAAAAACAAAAGAGCAAAAGAAATTTGCCACCAGCTGGCAACTAATTAAGGACATCATTGAAATCTTTGAGGTATTATAGTAGTTTTATACTCAAATCTGTAAATAATGTATAATTACATTTAGCTTAAAAGTACATGTATATATACAATATGTACATATAGTTACATAGTTTTGCATCTTGCTTTTTTTCACTTGAAATTTTAAGTATTTTCTCACTTTATGAAGACTTCTCGTAAATATGATTTTAATAATGAATAATAATCTCCCAAAGAACAAATATGCCAAAATATATATTTAGCAATGTCCCTGTTTTAAATAGTGGGGTTTACTATTTTTAGCTCTTATAAATGATCCAGTGATGTGTTTAGCAGAAACAGTAAAGCTAACTGCCAGTTATCTGGTCTGGGGCATTGACAAATAGCTTGTAGGTATCAAAAGATTGTCAATGACAAGCGTTTTCCCCACTTCAATCTTTCTACTCACTAAAATAAATAAATCATTTCGCTCTCATTTTCAGAATCTTCCGGTGAATTTTCAGTTGCTCACCGTTTTATATCCCAACTTTCTTTTAAACTGTTCTGGGCTCTCCAAACCCGATCCAACTGTCAATCAGATCTTACTTCCTGCTGGCGCCTCCCCTCCAAAGATAGCCCCTCTCCTTCCACTCTCTTACTCCCTACTTGGGGCTCTTCAGCCTTAGTCAGACCCTTTGTCCCTTGACCCCTCCCTTTTATCCGAATCTGTCAGTTCCCTCTTGGCCTCACTTCTTTACCTCTCAGGTTTAGATCTCATCATAACAGATTTGACTTCGTACTAACACTGATGTGCCAGGGCTCCCTGCTTTCACAGGCACTATGCCTGATTTTGCATCTGTAGTTTTGTATTCTTTTTCTTAAAGAAGGACCTCAAATCATATAAGCTTCAAGAGCCACAGAGCCTGGATCAGCTCCTGAATGCCATGTTTGTCACTGAAGCGTGCCCCCTCTCCAAGAAACTTTCTTTTCTTAGCCCCAGTGCCCTTCATGTTGTCAGTCCTAAGTAATGTAATGTGCCTGCGAGCTCTGTTGAGTCCAGCTCTTTGCAACCCCATGGACGGTAGCCTGGCACCATGAGATTTTCCCAGCAAGAATACTGGAGTGGGTTGCCATTTCCTCCCCCAGGGGATTTAACCTATTGAGTAGTAATTGTTCGTGTGATCGTAACTCCTTGGTGGGGGTGGGGTGGGGGCTGTGATTTGCCACCAGCTGGCAACTAATTAAGGACATCATTGAAATCTTTGAGGTATTATAGTAGTTTTATACTCAAATCTTTGAAATTTTAGCTTAAAAGTACATGTATATATACAATATGTACATATAGTTACATAGTTTTGCATCTTGCTTTTTTTCACTTGAAATTTTAAGTATTTTCTCACTTTATGAAGACTTCTCGTAAATATGATTTTAATAATGAATAATAATCTCCCAAAGAACAAATATGCCAAAATATATATTTAGCAATGTCCCTGTTTTAAATAGTGGGGTTTACTATTTTTAGCTCTTATAAATGATCCAGTGATGTGTTTAGCAGAAACAGTAAAGCTAACTGCCAGTTATCTGGTCTGGGGCATTGACAAATAGCTTGTAGGTATCAAAAGATTGTCAATGACAAGCGTTTTCCCCACTTCAATCTTTCTACTCACTAAAATAAATAAATCATTTCGCTCTCATTTTCAGAATCTTCCGGTGAATTTTCAGTTGCTCACCGTTTTATATCCCAACTTTCTTTTAAACTGTTCTGGGCTCTCCAAACCCGATCCAACTGTCAATCAGATCTTACTTCCTGCTGGCGCCTCCCCTCCAAAGATAGCCCCTCTCCTTCCACTCTCTTACTCCCTACTTGGGGCTCTTCAGCCTTAGTCAGACCCTTTGTCCCTTGACCCCTCCCTTTTATCCGAATCTGTCAGTTCCCTCTTGGCCTCACTTCTTTACCTCTCAGGTTTAGATCTCATCATAACAGATTTGACTTCGTACTAACACTGATGTGCCAGGGCTCCCTGCTTTCACAGGCACTATGCCTGATTTTGCATCTGTAGTTTTGTATTCTTTTTCTTAAAGAAGGACCTCAAATCATATAAGCTTCAAGAGCCACAGAGCCTGGATCAGCTCCTGAATGCCATGTTTGTCACTGAAGCGTGCCCCCTCTCCAAGAAACTTTCTTTTCTTAGCCCCAGTGCCCTTCATGTTGTCAGTCCTAAGTAATGTAATGTGCCTGCGAGCTCTGTTGAGTCCAGCTCTTTGCAACCCCATGGACGGTAGCCTGGCACCATGAGATTTTCCCAGCAAGAATACTGGAGTGGGTTGCCATTTCCTCCCCCAGGGGATTTAACCTATTGAGTAGTAATTGTTCGTGTGATCGTAACTCCTTGGTGGGGGGTGGGGTGGGGGGGCTGTGTCTTGTTTATAGTTATGTCCATAATAAATGCACGTTTTTTGAATGGCTTGCTAATTCTTGATACCCTGCAGTGAGCTTCCTCTTTCCAGTATTATGACTGTTGCTACTACTAGTGGCTACAAACATTTTAGAAAGCACGGTGGGTGTGACAGACTGTATTTCTCCCCAAATAGCTGCAGTGATATTTCTGGTGTCATATGTTGCTTTGGATCCTTGCCACACCCCACCTGTAAGTGATGTCAATTTCCCCTTCTTGTGGACTGGCCAGGGCTGCAAGCAATGCAATATGGAGGAAGTGATGCCATGTGACTCCTGAGGCTAGATCATAGGAAAGGTACATTTTCTCACTCTGTGACTATTTACCTTTGGAACCCAGCCACCAGCTGTGAGGAAGCATGAGCCACGTGGAGAGGAAGCACATAGGTGTTCCAGCCATGAGTGCCAGCTAAGACCCCAGCCAGGATCAACAATCTTCAGATGATTCCAGCCCCCAAGGCTTCACGCTGCCGCCACTGATGTGGAGTGGAGAAGAAACATCTGTCTCCTCCAAGTGCTGCCCAGATTGCAGCTAGTGAGAAAAATGAATGCTGGAAACCACCAAGTTCTGGGGTCATTTGTTTCTCAACACGCGATGATCAGGAAGTGTGCTTACATCATTGTGTGTGCTGCCTTGCTGAAAACATAGAGACCTGGAAAAGGTAGATAACTTGCCCAAGCTCACCTTTTCTCCACCTAGTAAATTCTGCCATCTTACAGGCCACATCTCCCCTACCAGGCCTTTTGGCATATGTAGATGCACACATATCCTACCTTCTTTTAACTTTAATAGCCAACTGTGTTCTCTCTCTTTTTATTAACATATTGTTCAACTTTGTCTTATATATATATATTCTTTAAAAAAATGTCCACTATAGGTTGTTACAGAATATTGAATATAATTCCCTGGGCTATATACAATAGGACCTTGTTTTTTATCCCTTTTGTATGTGATTGTTTAGAGACTTCCCTGATGGTCCAGTGGTTAAAACTCCACACTTCCACTATAGGGGATGTGAGTTTGATCCGTAATAACCTTTTTTTTTTTTTAGATTTTTTTTAAAGATTTATTTATTTATTTATTTAGGGCGGGGGTCGGGTTGGGGAGGGAGGGGGGCAGGCGGGCCACTTCTGTTGGTCTTTCATTTCTCTATTTTCATCCGTCTTTGTTCTTTGGCTCCTGTGGCCCTCCCATCATGGTGGCGTCTGACGTCGCAGAGCGCCGGCTCTGGGCGCATGCGCGCCAGAGCTCCGGCTCGGTGATTGGACACATTGGTCCAGCCGCTCCGGCACGTGGGATCTTCCCAGGCCAGGGATGGAACCGGCGCCCCTTGCACTGCAAGGCGGTGTCCTTACCCACTGGACCACCAGGGGAACCCCGTAATAACCTTTTTAAAAAATAGTTTGTTATGTGTTGCTCCCAAACATCCAGTCAATCCTTCCCTCTCTCCCAGCCCCAGCAAACACAAGTCTGTTCTCTATGTCTGTGAGTCTGATTCTGTTTTGTAGATATGTTCATTTGTGTCATATTTTAGATTCCACATGTAAGTGATATCACATGGTATTTGTCTTTCTCTTTCTGAATTATTTCACATAGTATGATAATCTCTAGGTCTATCTGTGTGGCATTATTTCATTCCTTTTCATGGCTGAATACTATTCCATTAATATACACATATATATGTATATAGCATCTTCTCTATCAAGTCATCTTTCAGTAGACATGTAGGTTATTTCCATATCTTGGCTACTGTAAATAGTGCTGTTATGCACATAACACTACATGTAGCTTTTCAAATACAGTTTTGTCTGGATATATACACCCAGGAGTGAGATTGCTAGATCATACAGCAGCTCTAGTTTTAGTTTTTTAAGGAGTCTCTGTACTTTTCTCCACAGTGGTTGCACCAATCTGCATTCCCACTAACAATGTAGGAGTTGCCTTTCCAGAATCTGTTATTTGTAGACTTTTTAATGAAAACTATTCTGATTGGCATGAGGTGGCACTTCATTATAGTTTTGATTTGCATTTTCTAATAATTAGCTATGTTTAACATATTTTCCTGTGCATGTTGGCCACTGTGTGTGTTCTTTGGAAAAATGTCTGTTTAGACCTTAGATTTTTTGATTGGGTTGTTTGGATTTGTTGTTGTTGTTGCTGTTATTGAATTGTATGAGCTATTTGTATATTTTGGAAATTAAGCCTTTGTCAGTCACATTGTTTGCAAGTATTTTCTTCCAGTCTTTTTGTTGTGTTTCTGATTTCCTTTGCTGTGCGAAATCTTGTAAGTTTGATTAGGTTGCATGTGTTCATTTTTGCTTATATTTCTGTGTTCTTAACACCCGTGGCCTACAACAGCTTCATGATGATATAGGGGTGTCACGTTCATTGTTTCATGGTTGAAGAAACATGTAACAAAGAGGTTAGACATTTGTTTAAGGAAATAGTAAGTGCCAGAGGCATGTCTTCTTCAAATATCCGTTGTTTAATCTGTTCCTGAATTGCTTTTCTGTTAAGTTTTATTTGTATCACTTATTTTGACTTTTAAGACAATATGGCCTCATTTTAGATCTTCATCATTTTTTTATGTGTATTCCCATTTTCTGCAATCTTCCCAGATGGCTCAATGGCAAAGAATCTGCCTACCAGTGCAGGAGATGTGGGTTTGATCCCTTGGTCAGAAAGATCCTCTGGAAAAGGAAATGACATCCCACTCCAGTATTCTTGCCTGGGAGATCCCATGGACAGAGAAGCCTGGTGGGCTACAGTCCATGGGGTTTCAAAATAGCTGGACATGACTTAGTGACTAAACAACAACATTCCCATTTTCTGCACGGAATTGTGCACTCCTAGACTATAGAGCTATGTCTCATACCCTTCTTAGTATGTATGCTGCACGGTGCTAGGCACAATACATGGGGCACCCATCAATTGAGTACATGTAAAAAGCAACACTCGGTATCCACAAAAGGTATTTTTAGAGTTGCATTAAGAAAAAAAATTATAGGAGCACAGAAGTTAAACCTTGCAACTAAATCAGTAAGGGCTTTAGGCAAGTCTTAGTTATTTCCTTCTTTCCTCATGCCTAAAAATATCATTTCTCCTCTTTTGAAAAAATGTTCAAGTCTATCCTAAGTATAAATACTTGGTTATGTCTTTTTAAAGTAGCTTTTTTTTTTTTTTTTTTTTTAATGACTGTCTCATCAACCTAGTGTTTTTGTGCAGTGTTAGAATCTGTTTTGTTTTTTTACAGATGAGATTTGAATGAAGGCGTCATATCGATCTCACTTGTTGCTGCAGGCTCCAGCTTCACGCTGAAACTTGATCAATATGGATTTGAGGCAGCCTGGAACATTAAGTAAGACCTCATTAGACTGATAGTTTTTTCTTTTGAGTTATTTAATTTGGAGGGGCAAGGGACAGGAAGGCTGGGTGAGAGGTGGGTGCAGCAACTTCAGTCAGCTGCTGGGAGGAAGTGTCTTGGTTTTCTTTCCTGTGGCTTCCCCTGCACCCTGGTTCTGGCCGAGCGATGACAAATTGGGTGGCATCACTGTGCCTGGGCCATAGGTCCTCTTGTCCAATTATAGGTTCTGCTTCTAAAAGGCCCTCCTCAAAGCCCTTGAGAAATTTAGAGGAAAAGAATGGCATTTTTGAGGGCTCCATCTAGTGAAAATAAGAACACAAGGCTTTTATTGAATTCACCGTCAGTACCTGTTTACTGAGCACCTACTATGAGTCAGGAATGGGCTTGGCAAAATGGAAACAAGTGCGGCTCATCTCACAGAGCTTGCAGCCTCGCCTCCCATTTCAAGGCAACGTTTTCTCTGAAAGATACGGGGCTGGAAAGAGCTGTCAAAATGTAATCCCATCTGACACGACTGTTCTCATGGCAACACTACCTTATAGTTTGGCTGAATATGGGTCTTATAGCATTTCAGATTAATAACTACTTTCTCAATATAAACTGCTTAATATGGGAGATCCTTAATGTCTGCATGTCCCATAAGCTTAATGCTAATTTTGAGGCATAATTTAGACAACTGGCATTAAAAAAAAGGACGGGTGGGGAGAGATAAAAATATCACAGTATAGAAGTGGGAGAGCTGAGACTTCTCATTTTATAGAGAGGAAATAGAGGCCCATGCAATGAATCATTGGACTCCATCAGGGTTCATGGATCATGTAAACACATCTACTTAGCCAACAAACATTTATAAATGAGGGTGATTTCCTTGGCAGACACAGTGGTACTGTGAAAACACAATAAATAAAATACAGCTGCTGCCTTCAAGGAGCTTAAGTTAGAAATTACAGCAGTGTAGGAAGAAGAAGCGACTTAGTATGCACACACAGGAAGAAGAAAGTAACAATAGCTCGTTATTCTACTGTCTTCCGAATTCAGAACTATCTTAACACTATCAGTTGTGAATAAACCTTCTGCGTCCATAATACTTTAAGCTTTAACTTCAGCTTTGACAATAATATCACTGTTCCTGTTTCCTTTTGGTTTTTTTGGCCAAGTATATTTTGCACAGCCCTTTAATTCCAACTTTTTTCCCAGAACAGTTGAATTTGTGATTTTTGACCCTAATCTATAGTTCTCCCTCTTCTAGTGGGGAAGTTTATTCCGTTCATATTTATTTTCCCTAGTTATGCTCGGTCTTCTGTCATCCTCCTTTAACTTTCTGCCTTTAATAATTTATGTCACTTGACGAACAGACTTTTTTCTTCGTGTATTTTAAGTGATTTAGATTATATAAAGTTTATTTTCTTTCTATTTAGTGGTTACTTCAGAATATATTTGAACTAATTTTTTTTATCTCTACTTAACAATGTCCAGAATGAAATAAAAAATACAGGATCATGGTTAGTACAAACTTAGATGAAAATGAAACTGAGTGTTGAAATTTAGTTTAAACTGGTGGTGTTGACACCGTGAGGATACCCAGCCGTGTCTGGAGACGGGGTTGGTTGCCACGGCTGGGGGCGTGCTCCTGGTGTCTCACGCACAAAGAACAGAGATGCTGCTGCGCGTCCTGCAGCGCCCCCAGCGGCCCCACCACAGAGAACTATCCGGCTGAAAGTACTGATAGGGCGGAAGTTGTGAAACTCTGCTCTACACTGGCTTGACTGCACTTGCTAAGTGAGTTTTTACCACCATTAGGTATTTTTTAATTCTAATTTCAGACATGAAAACACCAAAAAAAGGAATTGCATGTGTATGTTTTCTTATTCTTAGTTTCTTAATTTGTTCTATCTAAAAATCAGTGCAGCCCTTTGATGAAACATCTCTTTTCGACTGTTTCTTTGCCTTTGCCCCCAGTGTTCTCAGGCGTGCTGCCCTGGAGTTCAGGCATTACTTAGGGCGCCACCTGTTCCCTTCACAGATCAAGCTTAACTCAGATGAAAGCACAGATAGCATCAGGAGATTCCTGGCCTCTCTCCTGAGCTCCTGGCCTTCCTCCTTCCACCTGAGCTCCGAGCCTCACCTGGGAGTGGGGAGCAGGCACTCCCTAGCAGCTGAGGGATGTGTGGACACGTAGAGCCAGCCTTGAGGCTCGGGAGCTGAGAACCTCCCTTAGGCACTGCACTCAGACTGTATAATGATACACCAACTTAATTGGTTTTCCCCAAGGAAGAAGTAAACATAACATGGAAAGTTAGAGCCAGATTGTTATTAAATTATTATTTTCATTATACATCTTCTTTCAATAATTGTTATCAGCGATAATTATTTAATTAAGTGTTTTACTACAGTAATTTTCAACCACAGCTACACATTAGAATCACCTAGGGAACTACTTAAAAATACTTTTGGGGGGCCCCTCTAGGCCAATTTAGTCATTATATCTGGCTTAACAACAGAACAGTGGTACTCTTACAAGCTTCCCAGAGATTTCAGTGTGCAGCCAGGCTTAAGAACCTGTTGGTTTAGTGGTTGCATCGCTCTTTGCCCATTCTTTTGTACCAAAGATCCCTCAGTTTTGACGTCTCTATTTTATTTCTTTTTTTTTTCCTCTTGGTAATTCTCCTTTGCTTCTGTACATGGAGATAATATCATTGGTTGTCTTAACACACAGATGAGAATTTGGCTGGTGATTGTGTTCAGGTTACTATTTATATATTTCTCTCTGTGGTTAGAAGTATGTGGACGTTGCCCCTTTTATTTATTTTGTGTCTGGACGGGGTTGGTTGCCACGGCTGGGCGTGCTCCTGGTGTCTCACGCACAAAGAACAGAGATGCTGCTGCGCGTCCTGCAGCGCCCCCAGCGGCCCCACCACAGAGAACTATCCGGCTGAAAGTACTGATAGGGCGGAAGTTGTGAAACTCTGCTCTACACTGGCTTGACTGCACTTGCTAAGTGAGTTTTACCACCATTAGGTATTTTTTAATTCTAATTTCAGACATGAAAACACCAAAAAAAGGAATTGCATGTGTATGTTTTCTTATTCTTAGTTTCTTAATTTGTTCTATCTAAAAATCAGTGCAGCCCTTTGATGAAACATCTCTTTTCGACTGTTTCTTTGCCTTTGCCCCCAGTGTTCTCAGGCGTGCTGCCCTGGAGTTCAGGCATTACTTAGGGCGCCACCTGTTCCCTTCACAGATCAAGCTTAACTCAGATGAAAGCACAGATAGCATCAGGAGATTCCTGGCCTCTCTCCTGAGCTCCTGGCCTTCCTCCTTCCACCTGAGCTCCGAGCCTCACCTGGGAGTGGGGAGCAGGCACTCCCTAGCAGCTGAGGGATGTGTGGACACGTAGAGCCAGCCTTGAGGCTCGGGAGCTGAGAACCTCCCTTAGGCACTGCACTCAGACTGTATAATGATACACCAACTTAATTGGTTTTCCCCAAGGAAGAAGTAAACATAACATGGAAAGTTAGAGCCAGATTGTTATTAAATTATTATTTTCATTATACATCTTCTTTCAATAATTGTTATCAGCGATAATTATTTAATTAAGTGTTTTACTACAGTAATTTTCAACCACAGCTACACATTAGAATCACCTAGGGAACTACTTAAAAATACTTTTGGGGGGCCCCTCTAGGCCAATTTAGTCATTATATCTGGCTTAACAACAGAACAGTGGTACTCTTACAAGCTTCCCAGAGATTTCAGTGTGCAGCCAGGCTTAAGAACCTGTTGGTTTAGTGGTTGCATCGCTCTTTGCCCATTCTTTTGTACCAAAGATCCCTCAGTTTTGACGTCTCTATTTTATTTCTTTTTTTTTTCCTCTTGGTAATTCTCCTTTGCTTCTGTACATGGAGATAATATCATTGGTTGTCTTAACACACAGATGAGAATTTGGCTGGTGATTGTGTTCAGGTTACTATTTATATATTTCTCTCTGTGGTTAGAAGTATGTGGACGTTGCCCCTTTTATTTATTTTTTTCTTTTTTCCCCATCGTGCCTCTTTTTTATTTGCATTTATTTTTCATCCATCTTTTATTCTTGGGCCTGTGTGGGCCTCCCAGCGCAGTGGCCTCTCTCGTGCGAAGCACCGGCTCTGGGCGCGTGCACTCCAGAGCACTGGCTCGCAACTGGACACACTGGTCTAGCTGCTCTGTGACATGTGGGATACTTCCATGGCAGGGCTTGAACCAGTGCCCCTTGTACTGCAAGGTGGACTCTTTAACCACTGAACCACCAGGGAAGCCCGGCCCCTTTTATTTTTGAGTTTGTATATTTGCATGAATTTTTTCCTGGCTTGGATTCTTCATATTTGTTATTGAAACTTAATAATTTAGAAGGGTTTATCTGAGTTGGTTTCTTTTAACTTATCCTATCCAAGCATAAGTGAGGCCCTTTGGTGATGAGGCACAAGGTTTTACTGTTTCTTCTATTTTTTGCGCCTCTCCTGTGTGTATGGTCATATTCTTTTGGAATATTTGTTCCACATATATTGTAGTGATTCCCAAACTTATTTACACATGAAATTTACCTAGAAATCTTTTAAATAGCCCAGGTCACACTCAATCTAATTAAATTGAATTCTCATGGGATGGAATACAGGCAACCATGAGTGTTCACACTCCCCATTGTGCAGGCTAAGTGTGATCATAGTGTGCAGACAACTTTGGGAACCATAGATGTGTTGGGATTTCCTGGATTTGTTTTCCATGCTTCTGTCTTTTCATTGTTTTCAGGTGTGCTCTTCTTTGCGCTCACTATTTTTTTGGAGGGGGGAGGAGCAGGTTGGGGAGGGAGAGGGGCAGGCGGGCCACTTCTACTGGACTTTCATTTATCTATTTTTCATCCATCTTTGTTCTTTGGCCCGTGTGGGCCTCCCATCACAGTAGCCTCTGTTGTCGCAGAGCACCAGCTCTGGGTGCATGCGCTCCAGAGCTCCGACTCGGTAATTGGACACATCGGTCAAGCCGCGGCACGTGGGATCTTCCCAGACCAGGGATTGAACCAGTGCCCCTTGCTCTGCAAGGCGGTGTCCTTACCCACTGGATCACCAGGGAAGCCCCTGCACCCACTATTAAGATTCAGAGACACTCAAAGACCTGGGTCAGCCTCAAGTTTTCCCTAGTTATTCCCCACGTTGGGTAAGTTTATATTATATTTGTTTAGTGCAGTTCATATCCTAAGCTATCTTACTGCTTAGTTTTGTTGCTTGTTTCTGTTAATGCTTTCTTCCATGGCACATCTTTCCAGTGCTTACCATGGCACCACAGCTCACATTTGGGATCCCCTTTTGCCTAAGAAACATTAGTTCTCCAACTTGGTCACACTTCGGAATTGCATGAATACATGTCCAGAGATTCAGATTTAGTGATTTTGGTGATCAGAGGGCATCAGAAATGTATAAGGCTGCCCTGATCATGCTGATGTATAAATAGCACTAAGCAGCACTGCGCTAAGGCCTTTTACAAGCCCGTTTTTGTGTGTCTGATGATGACAGTAGTTCTCAGGCTTTAGTGCGTACCGAGTCACTTAGTGGGCTTCTTAAAACACATATGACTAGTCTGGGAACATACATATCTGTAAACAACAAAGCTATGTAAAAGTTAAAGGTAAAATAAAAGTTAAAAAAAAAAAGACAACCATACTGAAAAGGAAAACAAACAAACAAACAAACAAACACAGTCTGGGGGTCCCACCCTCTAGAGGTTCTGATGTAGTGAGTCTGGTGTAAGACTCAATAATTTGCATTTCTAATGGATTTCTGGGTGGAGAACCACCGGATTAGGCCAGATTCATTGAGAGCCTTCCTCTTCCACATGTAACACGCTGGATTTCTCTGACAGTGGTGCTTTTGAAATCTGATGTGTTTATGTTATAGGCATGCATGTAATTAGAGGTTTTGATTCTAAGACGTTACAATCACTCAGAGCCGTCTATTGAAGTACTATTTGGTGAATGGTATGCATGGCAAGTTGCAGAAAAGGGTAAAAAGGATCAAATGAAATATGCTTACCCAGGCAGACTCACTGATACCTTCTCTTCTGCCTGCTTTCCTCTGTTTTACTTGCTGATGTTTCCAGTTGCTGTGCATGTGGAAAAGATGGAGTCAAATTGGCCGTCAAGCCGGCACGTGGGATCTTCCCAGACCAGGGATTGAACCAGTGCCCCTTGCCTCAAGGCGGTGTCCTTACCACTGGATCACCAGGGAAGCCCCTGCACCCACTATTAAGATTCAGAGACACTCAAAGACCTGGGTCAGCCTCAAGTTTTCCCTAGTTATTCCCCACGTTGGGTAAGTTTATATTATATTTGTTTAGTGCAGTTCATATCCTAAGCTATCTTACTGCTTAGTTTTGTTGCTTGTTTCTGTTAATGCTTTCTTCCATGGCACATCTTTCCAGTGCTTACCATGGCACCACAGCTCACATTTGGGATCCCCTTTTGCCTAAGAAACATTAGTTCTCCAACTTGGTCACACTTCGGAATTGCATGAATACATGTCCAGAGATTCAGATTTAGTGATTTTGGTGATCAGAGGGCATCAGAAATGTATAAGGCTGCCCTGATCATGCTGATGTATAAATAGCACTAAGCAGCACTGCGCTAAGGCCTTTTACAAGCCCGTTTTTGTGTGTCTGATGATGACAGTAGTTCTCAGGCTTTAGTGCGTACCGAGTCACTTAGTGGGCTTCTTAAAACACATATGACTAGTCTGGGAACATACATATCTGTAAACAACAAAGCTATGTAAAAGTTAAAGGTAAAATAAAAGTTAAAAAAAAAAAGACAACCATACTGAAAAGGAAAACAAACAAACAAACAAACAAACACAGTCTGGGGGTCCCACCCTCTAGAGGTTCTGATGTAGTGAGTCTGGTGTAAGACTCAATAATTTGCATTTCTAATGGATTTCTGGGTGGAGAACCACCGGATTAGGCCAGATTCATTGAGAGCCTTCCTCTTCCACATGTAACACGCTGGATTTCTCTGACAGTGGTGCTTTTGAAATCTGATGTGTTTATGTTATAGGCATGCATGTAATTAGAGGTTTTGATTCTAAGACGTTACAATCACTCAGAGCCGTCTATTGAAGTACTATTTGGTGAATGGTATGCATGGCAAGTTGCAGAAAAGGGTAAAAAGGATCAAATGAAATATGCTTACCCAGGCAGACTCACTGATACCTTCTCTTCTGCCTGCTTTCCTCTGTTTTACTTGCTGATGTTTCCAGTTGCTGTGCATGTGGAAAAAGATGGAGTCAAATTGGCTAAAAATTGGGATAGATAGTACTATGTGGGTAAAAGTATACCCTATAATGTGTATTTGTGCATATTTAGTCCTTGGAGCTAAAATGCCTTTTCTGCTCCCTTGATGCCTCTGTGTATCTTGAGGTTGACAACATCTTCAGCCCTCTGCAAATGAGAAGGGCCTTGGTCTTTTAAAAAACCAGAGTTGGGGCTTCCCTGGTGGTCCAGTGGGTAAAGAGTCCGCCTTGCAGTGCAAGGCACCAGTTCGATCCCTGGCCCGGGAAGATGCCAGATGCCGCGGAGCGAGTGGACTGGTGTGTCCAACTACGAGCCAGCACTCTGGAGCGCATGCGTCCAGAGCCAGTGCTCAGCAACGACAGAGGCCACTGCAGTAGGAGGCCCACACAGGCCAAAGAATGAAATGGATGAAAAATAAATAAATAAAAGATTGATGAAAAGAAGCCAAAATTAAAAAAAAAAAAAAAGGCCAGAGTTGCCTTGCATGCTGACACCATTTATTGACTGGATTGCATTTTAACGTGGCTTGCAGTTCTTCCTACCCTCTTTGTGACTACCTGTTCTGGTTTTATAAATGTAATGGCCTCTTGGGATATGTTGAGAACATAGAAAGTTTCTAAATTGTTTTTTCTTGTGGCAATTTTCATAGGAAGAGATGAGCTCTGATTTCTCAGTGTGGTTCCTCATTTTGTCAGCTGCAGAAAGTTTGTCTGTTTCTGGTCATATTTTTTCCTCCTTGTACTTGTCCTTTCCAAAGGAGTTTCCTGCTTTTCTAGTACTGGAGGCTGAGGTGGGTCTTGTCAGATTGTGTGTGTGTGTGTGTGTGTGTGCGTGTGTGTGTGTGTGTGTTCTACTTCTAGACAAAGGGAGACGTTTATTTTTCCTGCCTTTGTCCTTTGTCAGTGTGTAGTTATAGCAGCCTAGGAGTACAAGGTGGATGCCAAATCCAAAGGCTGTGTGTTGGGAAGCAGTGCCTCTCTGTTGAAAACTCAGTGATTATTTATTGCAGGCAGGAATGATTTGGGTACCACTACATCTCTTTGCCTAGTGAGGCCCACAGTATCGAAACCAGGCCAGGGGTCACACAGCTGTGGCCTGCATCATCCAGATGGCCATTGGTGTCTTTGTGCTTGCAGGAGCAGTTGTGGAAGTCATAGGCTGCTAACTGCCATTCCACCTGCCCTAATCTCTGGTCCTCATCCCTTCCAGTTAATGGATGTCTTCATCTTTTCCCCTAGGTGAGCTGTTCCTTCACAAGTGGGGAGGTATGCGATTAGATAAGAGATTTCCAACCCTTTCATGCAAATGGTCAGCTAGTACCTCCTGCCAAGGCTAAATACTTACTGTCTCTGTCAAAATGACTCATGTCCACTCATTTGAGAAAGCAACCATAAACAGTATATTGAAAAAATGGGCATGGGTTATGCTGTAATGAAATTTACTTAAAAAATAGCCCAGAGTTGGCTGACCCCTGAGATAGATGGTCTGTTCTCCAAACTGTCCACCTGAACTCTTATCAATCAAAAAGTCTAAAGTTGGGCTTCCCTGGTGGTCCAGTGGGTAAGGACACCGCCTTGCAGAGCGAGGAGCGCTGGTTCGATCCCTGGCCTGGGAAGATCCCATGTGCTGCAGAGTGGCTGGACCAATGTGTCCAATTACCGAGCTGGAGCTCTGGAGCGCATGTGCCCAGAGCCGGTGCTCTGTGACAACAGAAGCCACCGCGATGGGAGGCCCACACAGGCCAAAGAACAAAGATGGATGAAAATAGACAAATGAAAGACCAATAGAAGTGGCCCGCCTGCCCCTCTCCGTCCCCACCCCACCCCCCAGAAATAAATAAATAAATAAATAATGTTAAAATAATTTTTTAAAAAGTCTTAAGTTTCCAATCACTGCTTGCCCCAATTTATAATTTGATAGAGGGTTCTTTTATTTTATATTCTATTTGTTATTTCAAAGATGACAATGGAGGTGAGTCACACATGTCCTCAGTTTGGCATCTTTCCAGGGATCTCTAAATGCCTGATTTTTTTTTTTTTATGGTCCATGTCACATTCCATGATAAAGACCTTTAATGTTCTTTAATCCCACATTGATATTTAGTCTCAGGAAATGAATACTGATATCTGAAGTCTAGTTGTATATGTATTTTTGGCTGTGCTGGGTCTTCGTGGCTGTGCAGGCTTTCCTCTAGTGTTGGTGAGTGAGGGCTACATTCTAGTTGCAGTGGGAGGGCGTCTCACTGCAGTGGCTTCTCTTGTTGCAGAGTAGAGACTCTAGAGCACAGGCTCAATAGCCGTGCTATTGAACACAATCGCACAGTAGACATAGTTGCTCAGCAGAATATGGGATTGACCCAGATCAGGGATTGAACTTGTGCCTCCTGCATTTGCAGATAAGGAGCTGTTCCTTCACAAGTGGGAGGTATGCCAACCCTTTCATGCAAATGGTCAGCTAGTACCTCCTGCCAAGGCTAAATACTTACTGTCTCTGTCAAAATGACTCATGTCCACTCATTTGAGAAAGCAACCATAAACAGTATATTGAAAAAATGGGCATGGGTTATGCTGTAATGAAATTTACTTAAAAAATAGCCCAGAGTTGGCTGACCCCTGAGATAGATGGTCTGTTCTCCAAACTGTCCACCTGAACTCTTATCAATCAAAAAGTCTAAAGTTGGGCTTCCCTGGTGGTCCAGTGGGTAAGGACACCGCCTTGCAGAGCGAGGAGCGCTGGTTCGATCCCTGGCCTGGGAAGATCCCATGTGCTGCAGAGTGGCTGGACCAATGTGTCCAATTACCGAGCTGGAGCTCTGGAGCGCATGTGCCCAGAGCCGGTGCTCTGTGACAACAGAAGCCACCGCGATGGGAGGCCCACACAGGCCAAAGAACAAAGATGGATGAAAATAGACAAATGAAAGACCAATAGAAGTGGCCCGCCTGCCCCTCTCCGTCCCCACCCCACCCCCCAGAAATAAATAAATAAATAAATAATGTTAAAATAATTTTTTAAAAAGTCTTAAGTTTCCAATCACTGCTTGCCCCAATTTATAATTTGATAGAGGGTTCTTTTATTTTATATTCTATTTGTTATTTCAAAGATGACAATGGAGGTGAGTCACACATGTCCTCAGTTTGGCATCTTTCCAGGGATCTCTAAATGCCTGATTTTTTTTTTTTTATGGTCCATGTCACATTCCATGATAAAGACCTTTAATGTTCTTTAATCCCACATTGATATTTAGTCTCAGGAAATGAATACTGATATCTGAAGTCTAGTTGTATATGTATTTTTGGCTGTGCTGGGTCTTCGTGGCTGTGCAGGCTTTCCTCTAGTGTTGGTGAGTGAGGGCTACATTCTAGTTGCAGTGGGAGGGCGTCTCACTGCAGTGGCTTCTCTTGTTGCAGAGTAGAGACTCTAGAGCACAGGCTCAATAGCCGTGCTATTGAACACAATCGCACAGTAGACATAGTTGCTCAGCAGAATATGGGATTGACCCAGATCAGGGATTGAACTTGTGCCTCCTGCATTTGCAGATGATTCTTTACCGCTGAGCCACCAGGGAAGCCCTGAAGTCTAGTTTTTAATTTTGTGTAAAAATTGTCTTCTATACTTTTTTAATAGCCCCCACCCCACCCCCCAAAAACACCCAAACCAAAAACAAAACAAAGAACACTGTTTTCCAGGGACAATAAGGTTTGAATGAAGGCTAAATTTCTTGGCTAACTCCATGTATTACTGTTGCAGTGAGATTTCTGTGGCTAGAGAAAAATAAGTTTCTTTCCAGATTCTGTAACTTAGAAAACACCAGCACTTGAGTCTTATTCAAGGAATGTTGAAGACTCCAAAATCTCCTTCTCAAGGTCATATTTTCAATAAAATGTGAACAAAAGAAGATAAGAGATGCTCTCTGGGTGGAAATTCAAGCAGTAAATATAAAATAGTTTCTCTGTTCTAGACAGTATGAATGTTTCAAAGATAAAAATCCTAGTTCTTAGCTTCTAGGAATGAATCATGCAATCGATTGGTTTGTTGTTGTTGTTGTTGTTGTTGTTGTTCTTTTCCAGCACACATTGACTGAGTGCTTATTACATGTCAGGTTATGTTCTAGGCTCCCCAGACACAACAATTAAGACATGGTCCCCATGAAGATGTTTATAGTCTGTTAGGAAAGACAGATATGCAAACCAGTAACTGGAACAGAGAGTGATGAGGGCTGTAATGGAGAAGGTCACAGAGTCTGATGAGTGACCTTAACCTGCTGAGACAAGGAAGAATTCATAGCAGGCTTCCCAGGAATCAGTGAATTTGAGTTGATTGAATTAAATGACCAGGCTTTTCCACCCAGTGAGGAGGAGTTGGCAGAATGTGCAGAATCGTGGGGCAATGAAATCACAGGGGTAGCCCAAGGAGCTCTCTGTGGGTAGATTTTCATAATTTTCACACGTAACACTTACATTTTAACTACTCTCAGCCAACACCAAGGACTATGGTATGAAATAATTGGAAATTTGCTATGATACAGTTTTGAATTGCCTGTAGAGAGAATCTTACTTAATCCTTGTGCCTTCAGTACCTAGGACAGTGTCTGTTTCTACTGGATGGGAATGTTTGTTGAATCAGTGATCCTTTAGCTGTTGAATGAAAATAGCCGCATTCTCAGGTGTGGTGTGGTTATGATATGCTGCGTTTGGCCCAGAACCTCTTGTGAAATAATGATTTGAAAATACTGTTCCTTTGTGGGGAAATAAGATGGTCCAGGAAAGGTAGCACGCTGCTAGTGTTGGTGATGGAAGGAAAGATGGCTAAAAAAGACTCCTCATATCTCATTAAATGTTAAAGAAGTTTTGAATAACCTGTCTCCACTCTTTCTCTCACAGACCTTTTCTGTACACATACCTGTCCAATCCATCACCAGATACTTTGCCTCTGTCTTGGAAATAAAAGCTGAACCTAATACGTTGCTCCACCTCCATCACAGCCCAGGCCACTGTAATCATAGAAGACCATCCCTCATTGTAGTTACTTCCTTCCTGGTCCATATGCTTCTTTCTGTTAATGAACCACAATGGTCTTTCCTCCATCAGGAGCCAGAAGTAGCCTTCTGAAACATAAATCAGATCATCATCCCTCAGCTCAGAAGCCTCAAGTGGCTTCCCATGGAAATGTTCAGACTCATTTTATAGTTTTATTTCACAATCATAAGTTTTAATTTTGCATTTTTGATTATATAGAGTTTTGTTGTTTACAGATATGTATAATTCCAGATTAGTCATATGTATATCCCATTCCCCCCTCTTCCACTCCTCTAGGCCGTCACATAGCCCCCATGTATGATCCCTTAGTCCCACAGCACATTGACAATAGTTATCATATTCAGAGTCTTTAACAGGACCTATAAGCTCCTCTATGGCCAGGCACCACCTCTCTCTGACCCCACTGTCCACCATTCTTCCTCTTGCCCACTGGACTCTAGCTGTTGTAGACTTCTAGCTTTTTTTGCCCTTCCTAAAACTCAATACACCCACTCCATAGGGCTTTTGAACTTGTTTGTGCCTCTGTGTGGAAGCCTCTCTCACTTGGATTACTTCTCAGGTCTAATACCACCCTTTCCAAGAAGCCATCCCTGATCCCCATATAAAATAGTATGAAGTGGGGCTTCCCTGGTGGTCCAGTGGGTAAACAGTCTGCCTTGCAGTGCAGGGGGCACTGGTTCGATCCCTGGCCTGGGAAAATCCCACGTGCTGAGCCGCATTCTCAGGTGTGGTGTGGTTATGATATGCTGCGTTTGGCCCAGAACCTCTTGTGAAATAATGATTTGAAAATACTGTCCCTTTGTGGGGAAATAAGATGGTCCAGGAAAGGTAGCGCTGCTAGTGTTGGTGATGGAAGGAAAGATGGCTAAAAAAGACTCCTCATATCTCATTAAATGTTAAAGAAGTTTTGAATAACCTGTCTCCACTCTTTCTCTCACAGACCTTTTCTGTACACATACCTGTCCAATCCATCACCAGATACTTTGCCTCTGTCTTGGAAATAAAAGCTGAACCTAATACGTTGCTCCACCTCCATCACAGCCCAGGCCACTGTAATCATAGAAGACCATCCCTCATTGTAGTTACTTCCTTCCTGGTCCATATGCTTCTTTCTGTTAATGAACCACAATGGTCTTTCCTCCATCAGGAGCCAGAAGTAGCCTTCTGAAACATAAATCAGATCATCATCCCTCAGCTCAGAAGCCTCAAGTGGCTTCCCATGGAAATGTTCAGACTCATTTTATAGTTTTATTTCACAATCATAAGTTTTAATTTTGCATTTTTGATTATATAGAGTTTTGTTGTTTACAGATATGTATAATTCCAGATTAGTCATATGTATATCCCATTCCCCCCTCTTCCACTCCTCTAGGCCGTCACATAGCCCCCATGTATGATCCCTTAGTCCCACAGCACATTGACAATAGTTATCATATTCAGAGTCTTTAACAGGACCTATAAGCTCCTCTATGGCCAGGCACCACCTCTCTCTGACCCCACTGTCCACCATTCTTCCTCTTGCCCACTGGACTCTAGCTGTTGTAGACTTCTAGCTTTTTTTGCCCTTCCTAAAACTCAATACACCCACTCCATAGGGCTTTTGAACTTGTTTGTGCCTCTGTGTGGAAGCCTCTCTCACTTGGATTACTTCTCAGGTCTAATACCACCCTTTCCAAGAAGCCATCCCTGATCCCCATATAAAATAGTATGAAGTGGGGCTTCCCTGGTGGTCCAGTGGGTAAACAGTCTGCCTTGCAGTGCAGGGGGCACTGGTTCGATCCCTGGCCTGGGAAAATCCCACGTGCTGAGGAGCGGCTGGACTGGTGTGCCCAATTAGGAGCCAGTGCTCTGGAGTACATGCGCCCAGAGCTGGTGCTCTGCAACGAGAGAGGCAACTGCAATGGGAGGCCCACATAGGCCAAATAATAAAGATGTATGAAAATAAATAAATAAAAAAACAATAAAAGAAATTTAGAAAAGGCCACACACACACACAAGTATAAAGTGACAGTCCTGTCATCCCCAGAGATGTTATATCTTCTTCTGTTAACTTTTTTTTTTTCTGAACTACAGTTTCTCACTGTAAGTTTCATGGAATCATTGTTTCACAATAATGATTCTTAACAAGAAAAATGGAAAATTTGACTTTTTTTTTTTTGCAGAGTGAAATTTCGTATTTGTCGCTGGCTAGTGTCTCCAATGGGGATTATACTCTCTTCTCTGTGTGGAAGCAAGAGGGAAGGGGCCTGCGGAGCTGTTTAAGGAGGGGGCCATGCAGTTCTTCCTCAGGAAGAGTGGCTTAGTTAGTCAAGCCTCAGAAACTGCAGTTTTTAGGGAGGCAATCGATGTAAGTATTTTTTTTTTTCTTATAAACCTATGATAAATAATAAATGGCTAGTATTTGTCAGTGGTGTAACCTATGAAATGTAAGTGTTCTGTTATCTCCATTTTGTAAATAAGAAAATGAAATACAGGGAGGATAGGCAACTTGCCTAAAGTCTCACTTGGAGCCATTAGCAAATCTGGGATTTAACTGAGTCCAACTGGCTCCACCGTCTGCGTGCTTGACCATTTCACTGCTGTGCCGGGCAGGGACAAGGAGCAAAGGATGTTTCCTGATGTCTGCCCCGTCACATTCCCAGACTAGATTCAGTCCTAGCTGTCCTGTGGACTGCTTGTGGCACCATATTAAGAGCTTTGTACGACTTAGTTCACTGAAAATATACTCACCGTTCTTTCAGGAGTTCTGGGAGCAGACTGTGTGAAATACAATAAAATGCACTCATTTGCCATACAAATCAGCCTTAAATGGGGCAGAAGGATTGAAGACCTCTCCCCGAATGAATGATTTTGTAGATTATTGATTTGGGCAGCAGTTTATTTAAACATTAAAACCTCGAATGAAGTAACTTAGCCTGAAGAAAAATGTGTCAAGTGCAGTCCTTGTTATATCTAGTTTCTCAGCCTCTGAGGACTTTGTAAACTGTCCAGATGTATTTATTTTTTAAAGAATACTTTCTCAAGAAAAAAAAATAATGAATTGGGAAAGAGAGAAAGGGATTTGGCTCTAGAAATTATAATCTCTTTAAAAAGGAAATTTCTGAAAGGGTGTTTTAGTTTTGTTTGCAGAATCCTGTCTTTTGAGCCAGTCCTAAAACATGAGATGGTGTTATTTTAGATTCTGAAAAATGGAAAATGTCTCTGTTTCCTTTCTCTATGGCCTCCATCCCCTTCATCTTTCTTTATGACACATGGTACAAGAACTTGGTATTCTCCCCAAAGGACTTAGAAGAGATGGAACCACTAATTAACTAGAGTGATTGTTAACTGGAGTAATTTTGTGTCTGTTTAAAACTGGTGTGTACTGGGTGGAAATATAGTTCTTGTCAATGGTGTCAACAATAACAATTAAGCAAATATTAATACGAGGTGGTTGTGTATGGCTCACAGAGCACTGTTATCCATATTTCCTTTGGATGGCAGTACCACTGGATAGCACTCTGCTTATTTCACATGTGTTCATTCTGGCTCTATAACTAGTATTCAGACTTTGTGACAAGAAGGTCCTGTGTGATACAGGCTGTTTGCCATGGCTATGCAGGTTGGACAAACCACTCTCACAATTCTCAGTTTCCTCCTCTATAAAATGAGAGTAATGGGGCTTCCCTGGTGGTACAGTGGGTAAAGACACAACCTTGCAGTGCAAGGGGTGCCAGTTCTATCCCTGGCCTGGGAAGATCGCACGTGCCTCAGAGCGGCTGGACCAGTGTGTCCAACTACCAAGCCAGTGCTTTGGAGCACACGCGCCCAGAGCTGGTGCTCTGCAACGAGAGAGGCCACTGCAATGGGAGGCCCACACAGGCCAAAGAACAAAGATGGATGAAAATAAATAAATGAAAGACCAATGGAAGTGGCAAAAAAAAAAAAAATGAGAGTAATAGATTCTGGAAGGAATAAAAGAACTAATATTTGTAAGTTTGTCACTGCAGTGCCTCACATTTTTCTAGCCTGCATGCATAAAAAAGTTCTTCCTAGCCCTTAATAAATTATTGTGCTACTTTTTATGTATTGACTAATTTTCTCTAGAAGTATATCACTTGAAGAGAATCCCTTTCAGGATTATCAGTGCTTCCTTTCTCAACAAGTAGGATGAGTGAGAAAATTAGAAAGGAAGAAAATACAAAGTTGATTAAAAACATAAGGTCAGTTATCCCATGGTGATTATCACGATGTGCCAGTGAGCATTTTTATTTATTTAATTAAAACTTTTATTTTACTTTTAACTTTTACAGAGTTTTGTTGTTTGCAGATATGTATGTTCTCAGATCAGTCATATGTATATCCCCCCCATCCCACCCCTACAGACCGTCATATGGCACCTGTGAAGGATCTGCTTTTCTCACAGAGCAATGACTATAGGTATTTTCTTCACATATAATAGTACAAGCCTTCAATCTACTTCCTTTACGCCTTTCACCCACTGTTCCTTCCCCACAATTTCCATATCTCCACTGTCCATGTCTGTCTTTCCGTTGCTTCACTGCATGTGCCATCGTCACCATCCTACTAGATTCCATATATGTGTGTTAGTATATTGTACTTGTCCTTCTCTTTCTGACTGACTTTACTTTTTATGATATGTTCTAGAGCCAGCCACTTCATTAGGACTGAGTCTTCTGCATTTCGTTTAACAGCTGAGTAGTACTCCATTGTATATATGTACCAGAGCTTCTGGATCCATTCATTCGTCCATGGACATCTAGGTTGCTTCCATGTTCTGGCTATTGTATAGGGAGCTGCAATGAACATTGGGGTGCAGGTGCTTCTTTCCAATCTGATTTCATCAGGGTATAAGCCTAAGAGTGGGATTGCTGGGTTGTATGGTGCTTCTATTTTTAGTTTTTTAAGAAATCTCCATACTGTCTTCCATAGAGGCTGTATCAATTGACATTCCCACCAGCAATGCAGGAGTATTCCCTTTTCTCTGCACCCTCTCCAGCATTTATTGTCTGCAGATTTTTTGATGATGGCCATTCTGACGGGTGTGAGGTGATATCTCATTGTAGTTTTAATTTGCATTTCTCTAATAATAAGTGAGGTTGAGCATCGTTTCACGTGCTTTTGGGCCATCTGTATGTCCTTTTTGGAGAGGCGTCTCTTTAGATCTTTTTCCCATTTTTTGATTGCGCTGCTCATTTTCCCTGTGCTGAGTTGTCTGAGTTGCTTGTAGATTTTGGAGATTAATTCTTTGTCTATTATTTCATTTGCTATGATTTTTCTTCCACTCTGTGGGGTGTCTGTTGAGCTTTTTTGTAATTTCTTTTGCTGTACAAAAGCTTTTAAGTTTCATGAAGTCCCACGTGTTCATTTTTCTTTTCAGTTCCGCTATTCTAGTAGGTGGATCAGAGAAGATCTTGCTTTGATTGATGTCCTTGAGGGTTTTTCCTATATTCTCCTCTAAGAGTTTGATGGTTTCTGGTCTTACCTTTAGGTCTTTAATCCATTTTGAGTTGATCTTAGTGTATGGTGTCAGGGAATGTTCCCACTTCATTTTTTTGCATGTAGCTGTCCAATTTTCCCAGCATCACTTGTTGAAGAGGCTGTCTTTGTCCCATTTTATAGTTTTGCCTCCTTTGTCAAAAGTAAGGTACCTGTAGGTGCGTGGGTTTATCTCTGGGTTCTCGATCTTGTTCCTTTGATCTATAGTTCTGTTTTTGTGCCAAAACCATACTGTCTTGATGACTGTTGCTTTGTAGTATAGTTTGAAGTTAGGGAGGCTGATCCCTCCAACTCCGTTTTTCTTTCTCAGGATTGCTTTGGCTATTCGAGGTCTTTTGTGTTTCCATATGAACTGTGTTATTATTTGGTCTAGTTCTGTGAAAAATGTCAATGGAAGTTGAATAGGTATTGCACTGAATCTGTAGATATTTGGTGGTATGGTCATTTTCACAATATTGATTCTTCTGACCCAGGAACATGGAATATCTCTCCATCTGTTTAAGTCTTCTTTAATTTCTTTCATGAGTGTCTTGTAATTTTCAGTGTACAGTTCTTTTGTTTCTTTGGGTAGGTTTATTCCTAGGTATTTTATTCTTTTGGTTGCAATGGTGAAGGAGATTGCCTCTTTGATTTCATTTTCTGATTTTTCATTGTTTGTGTATAGGAACGCCAGTGATTTCTGTGTGTTGACTTTGTATCCTGTGACTTTGCTGAATTCGTTGATTAGCTCTGGTAGGTTTGTAGTAGTGTCTTTGGGATTTTCTATGTATAATATCACGTCATCTGCAAAAAGAGAGAGCTTGACTTCTTCCTTTCCAATCTGGACTCCTTTTATTTCTTTCTCTTCTCTTATTGCTGTTGCTAGCACTTCCAGGACTGTGTTGAAGAGTAGTGGTGAAAGTGGACACCCTGTCTTGTCCTTGAGGGTTTTTTCTTTTCAGTTCCGCTATTCTAGTAGGTGGATCAGAGAAGATCTTGCTTTGATTGATGTCCTTGAGGGTTTTTCCTATATTCTCCTCTAAGAGTTTGATGGTTTCTGGTCTTACCTTTAGGTCTTTAATCCATTTTGAGTTGATCTTAGTGTATGGTGTCAGGGAATGTTCCCACTTCATTTTTTTGCATGTAGCTGTCCAATTTTCCCAGCATCACTTGTTGAAGAGGCTGTCTTTGTCCCATTTTATAGTTTTGCCTCCTTTGTCAAAAGTAAGGTACCTGTAGGTGCGTGGGTTTATCTCTGGGTTCTCGATCTTGTTCCTTTGATCTATAGTTCTGTTTTTGTGCCAAAACCATACTGTCTTGATGACTGTTGCTTTGTAGTATAGTTTGAAGTTAGGGAGGCTGATCCCTCCAACTCCGTTTTTCTTTCTCAGGATTGCTTTGGCTATTCGAGGTCTTTTGTGTTTCCATATGAACTGTGTTATTATTTGGTCTAGTTCTGTGAAAAATGTCAATGGAAGTTGAATAGGTATTGCACTGAATCTGTAGATATTTGGTGGTATGGTCATTTTCACAATATTGATTCTTCTGACCCAGGAACATGGAATATCTCTCCATCTGTTTAAGTCTTCTTTAATTTCTTTCATGAGTGTCTTGTAATTTTCAGTGTACAGTTCTTTTGTTTCTTTGGGTAGGTTTATTCCTAGGTATTTTATTCTTTTGGTTGCAATGGTGAAGGAGATTGCCTCTTTGATTTCATTTTCTGATTTTTCATTGTTTGTGTATAGGAACGCCAGTGATTTCTGTGTGTTGACTTTGTATCCTGTGACTTTGCTGAATTCGTTGATTAGCTCTGGTAGGTTTGTAGTAGTGTCTTTGGGATTTTCTATGTATAATATCACGTCATCTGCAAAAAGAGAGAGCTTGACTTCTTCCTTTCCAATCTGGACTCCTTTTATTTCTTTCTCTTCTCTTATTGCTGTTGCTAGCACTTCCAGGACTGTGTTGAAGAGTAGTGGTGAAAGTGGACACCCCTGTCTTGTTCCTGATCTTAGAGGGAATGCTTTCAGTTTTTCACCACTTAGGATAATGCTCGCTGTGGGCTTCTCATATATGGCTTTTATTATGTTGAGATAGGTTCCTTCTATGCCCATTTTCTGAAGAGTTTTTATCATAAACGGATGTTGTACTTGTCGAAGCCTTTTTCTGCATCTATTGAGATGATCATGTGATTTTTGTCTCTCAATTTGTTGATATGGTGTATCACATTGATTGATTTGCGGATATTGAAGAATCCTTGCATGCCTGGGATGAACCCGACTTGATCATGATGTATGACTTTTTTGATGTGTCGTTGAATTCTGTTTGCTAGGATTTTGTTGAGGATCTTGGCATCTAAGTTCATCAGAGAAATTGGCCTGTAATTTTCCTTTTTTGTGTTGTCTTTGCCTGGTTTGGGTATCAGGGTGATGGTGGCCTCGTAGAATGTGTTTGGAAGTTTTCCTTCCCCTGCAATTTTTTGGAAGAGTTTTAGAAGGACAGGCATTAGCTCTTCTTTAAATGTTTGGTAGAATTCAGCTGTGAAGCCGTCTGGCCCTGGGCTTTTATTTTTGGGTAGATTTTTGATCACAAGTCTATTTCTGAGCTTGTGATTGGGTTGTTCAAGGTTTCTGTTTCTTCCTGGCTCAGTCTTGGGAGATTAATCCTCCCCAAGAAACTGTCCATTTCTTTCAGGTTGTCCAGTTTGTTGCCATAGAGTTGCTCATAATAGTCTCTTAGAATCCTTTGGATTTCTGCATGATCTGTTGTAATCTCTCCTTTTTCATTTTTGATTTTGGTGATCTGGTTCTTCTCTCTCTTTTTCTTGATGAGTCTGGCCATTGGCTTGTCAATTTTGTTTACCTTTTCGAAGAACCAGCTTTTTGTTTTATTTATCCGTACTATAGTTTCTTTCATTTCTTTTTCATTTATTTCTGCTCTAGTCTTTATAATTTCTCTTCTTCTGCTGGCTTTGGAGTGTTTTTGTTCTTCTTTTTCCAATTGTTTTAAGCAGAGGGTTAGGTCATCTGCTTCATATTTTCCTTGTTTCTTGAGGTAGGATTGTGTTTCTATAAATTTCCCTCTTAGAACTGCTTTTGCAGTATCCCATAGGTTTTGCACAGTTGTGTATTCATTGCCATTTTCTCTAGGAATTTTTAAATTTCTCCTTTGATTTCCTCAGTGATCAGTTGGTTGTTTAGGTATGTGTTGTTTAATCTCCATGTGTTTGTGTTTTTAGCGGTTTTTTTCCTGTAGTTGATCTCTAGTCTCATTGATTGATTTGCGGATATTGAAGAATCCTTGCATGCCTGGGATGAACCCGACTTGATCATGATGTATGACTTTTTTGATGTGTCGTTGAATTCTGTTTGCTAGGATTTTGTTGAGGATCTTGGCATCTAAGTTCATCAGAGAAATTGGCCTGTAATTTTCCTTTTTTGTGTTGTCTTTGCCTGGTTTGGGTATCAGGGTGATGGTGGCCTCGTAGAATGTGTTTGGAAGTTTTCCTTCCCCTGCAATTTTTTGGAAGAGTTTTAGAAGGACAGGCATTAGCTCTTCTTTAAATGTTTGGTAGAATTCAGCTGTGAAGCCGTCTGGCCCTGGGCTTTTATTTTTGGGTAGATTTTTGATCACAAGTCTATTTCTGAGCTTGTGATTGGGTTGTTCAAGGTTTCTGTTTCTTCCTGGCTCAGTCTTGGGAGATTAATCCTCCCCAAGAAACTGTCCATTTCTTTCAGGTTGTCCAGTTTGTTGCCATAGAGTTGCTCATAATAGTCTCTTAGAATCCTTTGGATTTCTGCATGATCTGTTGTAATCTCTCCTTTTTCATTTTTGATTTTGGTGATCTGGTTCTTCTCTCTCTTTTTCTTGATGAGTCTGGCCATTGGCTTGTCAATTTTGTTTACCTTTTCGAAGAACCAGCTTTTTGTTTTATTTATCCGTACTATAGTTTCTTTCATTTCTTTTTCATTTATTTCTGCTCTAGTCTTTATAATTTCTCTTCTTCTGCTGGCTTTGGAGTGTTTTTGTTCTTCTTTTTCCAATTGTTTTAAGCAGAGGGTTAGGTCATCTGCTTCATATTTTCCTTGTTTCTTGAGGTAGGATTGTGTTTCTATAAATTTCCCTCTTAGAACTGCTTTTGCAGTATCCCATAGGTTTTGCACAGTTGTGTATTCATTGCCATTTTCTCTAGGAATTTTTAAATTTCTCCTTTGATTTCCTCAGTGATCAGTTGGTTGTTTAGGTATGTGTTGTTTAATCTCCATGTGTTTGTGTTTTTAGCGGTTTTTTTCCTGTAGTTGATCTCTAGTCTCATTGCATTGTGGTCCAAGAAGATGGTGATATCATTTCAGTTTTCTTCAATTGACTGAGGTTAGATTTGTGGCCCAAGATATGGTCTATCATGGAGAATGTTCCATGAACACTTGAGAAGAAAGTATATTCTTCTGCGTTTGGATGGAAAGTCTTAAAGATATCAATGAGGTCCATCTTTTCTAGTGTGGCATTTAAGGTTTGTGTTTCTTTATTAATTTTCTGTTTTGAAGATCTATCCATTGGTGTGAGAGGAGTGTTAAAGTCTCCTATTATTACTGTGTTATTATTGATTTCTTCTTTTATGTCTAAAAGTATCTGTCTTATGTATTGAGGTGCCCCTGTGTTGGGTGTGTAGATATTCATGACTGTTATGTCTTCCTCTTGGATAGATCCCTTAATCATGATGTAGTGACCTGCCTTGTCTCTTAGAATCTTCTTTACTTTAAAATCTATTTTGTCTGATATGAGGATTGCTACTCCAGCTTTCTTTTGATTTCCATTTGCATGGAATATCTTTTTCCAGCCTCTCACTTTCAGTCTATGAGTGTCTCTAGGTCTGAAGTGGGTCTCTTGTAAACAGCATATATATGGGTCATGTTTCTGGATCCATTCAGCCACCCTGTGTCATTTGGTTGGAGCATTTAGTCCATTTACATTCAAAGTAATTATTGATATGAATGTTCCTATTGTCATCTTCTTAGAAGTTTGAGGTTTTATTTGTAGGACTTCTCCTACTCTTGTATTTATTGGCTATATCAGGCCCTTTAACACTTGTTGTAGGGCTGGTTTTGTGGTACAGAATTCTTTTAGTTTTTGTCTGTCTGCTGGCTTTGGGGTGTTTTTGTTCTTCTTTCTCCAATTGTTTTAAGCAGAGGGTTAGGTCATCTGCTTCATATTTTCCTTGTTTCTTGAGGTAGGATTGTGTTTCTATAAATTTCCCTCTTAGAACTGCTTTTGCAGTATCCCATAGGTTTTGCACAGTTGTGTATTCATTGCCATTTTCTCTAGGAATTTTTAAATTTCTCCTTTGATTTCCTCAGTGATCAGTTGGTTGTTTAGGTATGTGTTGTTTAATCTCCATGTGTTTGTGTTTTTAGCGGTTTTTTTCCTGTAGTTGATCTCTAGTCTCATTGCATTGTGGTCCAAGAAGATGGTGATATCATTTCAGTTTTCTTCAATTGACTGAGGTTAGATTTGTGGCCCAAGATATGGTCTATCATGGAGAATGTTCCATGAACACTTGAGAAGAAAGTATATTCTTCTGCGTTTGGATGGAAAGTCTTAAAGATATCAATGAGGTCCATCTTTTCTAGTGTGGCATTTAAGGTTTGTGTTTCTTTATTAATTTTCTGTTTTGAAGATCTATCCATTGGTGTGAGAGGAGTGTTAAAGTCTCCTATTATTACTGTGTTATTATTGATTTCTTCTTTTATGTCTAAAAGTATCTGTCTTATGTATTGAGGTGCCCCTGTGTTGGGTGTGTAGATATTCATGACTGTTATGTCTTCCTCTTGGATAGATCCCTTAATCATGATGTAGTGACCTGCCTTGTCTCTTAGAATCTTCTTTACTTTAAAATCTATTTTGTCTGATATGAGGATTGCTACTCCAGCTTTCTTTTGATTTCCATTTGCATGGAATATCTTTTTCCAGCCTCTCACTTTCAGTCTATGAGTGTCTCTAGGTCTGAAGTGGGTCTCTTGTAAACAGCATATATATGGGTCATGTTTCTGGATCCATTCAGCCACCCTGTGTCATTTGGTTGGAGCATTTAGTCCATTTACATTCAAAGTAATTATTGATATGAATGTTCCTATTGTCATCTTCTTAGAAGTTTGAGGTTTTATTTGTAGGACTTCTCCTACTCTTGTATTTATTGGCTATATCAGGCCCTTTAACACTTGTTGTAGGGCTGGTTTTGTGGTACAGAATTCTTTTAGTTTTTGTCTGTCTGAGAAGCTTTTGACTTCACCATCAATTTTGAATGAGATTCTTGCTGGGTAGAGGATTCTTGGTTGGAGGTTATTCTCTTTTAGCCATTTAAATGTGTCTTGCCATTCTGTTCTGGCCTGCAAGGTTTCTGTTGAAAGATCTGCAGTTAGACATATGGGGTTTCCTTTATATATTATTTGTTGTTTGCTCCTATAATCTGTCTTTATATTTAGTCTGCATTAGTTTGATTAGAATGTGCCTTGTTGTGTTTCTTCTGGCGTTTATCCTGTATGGAACTCTTTGTGCTTCTTGGACTTGGTTGACTATTTCCTTTCCCATGTTAGGGAAGCTTTCAACTATAACCTCTTCAAGAATTTTTTCGTAGCCTTTCTTCCCCTCTTCTTCTTCTGGAATTCCTATAATTCTAATGTTGGTGCGTTTGATATTGCCCCATAGGTCTCTCATGCTATCCTCAGTTCTTTTAATTCTTTCAGCTTTGTTCTGTTCTTCAGCATTTATTTTCACCATTCTGTCTTCCAGCTGACTTATCCGTTCTGCCTCTGATAGTCTACTGTTGAGACCTTCTATAACATTTTTGAGTTCAGCAATTGAGTTGGTAGTCTCTATTTGCTTATTTTTCATTTCTTGCATGTCTCTTCTCAGTGCACTAATTTCCTCTAATATTCTGTTTTTGGTGTTTTGCACCCTCATTAGTATAGCTTTTCTGAATTCTCTTTCAGATAATTTGTCTATCTCCTCCTCTGTCATTTGAAGCTGTGTTTCTCTAGCTTGGTCCTTCATTTGTGCAATGTTTCTCTGTCATTTCATTATTAGGTTAGTTTTTGTTTCTTTGTGTGTGTCTGTGTGTATGGAGTTCTTTTTCCCATGAGGCTTCTTGGTTGAATTCTCCCTTCCTTTGGTTTCTGTCCTTGTAGAAGGGTTCAGTGGTTTGTGACTTGGATGGTGTTAGGTCTTGTTTACAGGTGAATAATCTCTAATGTTGTGTGTTCTTTGATAGTGTGGGGTCTTGGAGTCAGGGCTTCCACTCCAAGGATCCTTGGTTTTGACGTGGACCACCACTGGTAAATTCCTGGGGAATTACTGGCCCCTGTTTTAATGTAGATGAAGGAAATAATCCTGTTACTTCCAGTTCTGCAGCTCAAGTTGCCATCTGTGAGTCAACTGTCAGCACTGTTGGAAAAGCCAGTGCCAGGCGGAAAGTTGCAATTTTCGCCTGGCCATGTGGCGGGATTTTCATGGTGGGCACTCCCTGTTCGGTTCTATCCAGGTCCCTAGGCAGCTCCCCGCGGGGAACTTACTAATTGTGTTCTGCCTAGTCCTGCTCCAGTATCTTATCTTCGCAGTGTCTTCATTTCTGCCGGTGATCTGGCCATATTCTTGGAATTTTCGCGCTGAGTGCTGCCCTCTCTCCCCCGATGCTCTATTCAGGCCCCCTTTTAGGGCACTTGCTAGCGTGCTCTCCATCGGTCAGGTCCGGCGCCAGGTTTGGGATAGAGGGTGCTCAGAACAGTAGCTCCAAGAAAGTTCTGGCTGTTCACTCTTCGACCCTCGTGGACCTAAGGAGTTTGTCTGTTGTCTAGTGGCTGGTTTGTAGGTGGTGTTTCATTTCTTAATTAGTTCTGGTGATTCTGTTGGGGAGCTGGTGAAGTCTTCCCCTCATTCCTCCACCATCTTGACCCCCTCTCTGTGTTTGTGTTTTTTAGCAGGTTTTTTTCCCTGTAGTTGATCTCTAGTCTCATTGCATTGTTGTCTGAGAAGATGGTTGATATAATTTCAATTTTCTTGAATTGACTGAGGTTTGATTTGTGGCCCAAGATGTAGTCTATCTTGGAGAATGTTCCATGAGCACTTGAGAAGAAAGTATATTCTTCTGCTTTTGGATGGAAGGTCCTAAAGATATCCATGAGGTCCATTTCTTCTAGTGTGGTATTTAAGGCTTGTGTTTCTTTATTAATTTTCTGTTTAGATGATCTATCTATTGGTGCGAGAGGAGTGTTAAAGTCTCCTACTATGGTTGTGTTATTGTTGGTGTCTTCTTTTATGTCTGAAAGTGTTTGTCTTATGTATTGGGGTGCTCCTGTGTTGGGTGCATAAATATTTATGTTTGTAATGTCTTCCTCTTGCATCAATCCCTTGATCATTATGTAGTGTCCTGCCTTGTCTCTTCGAATCTTCTTTATTTTGAGGTCTGTTTTGTCTGATATGAGGATTGCTTCTCCAGCTTTCTTTTGATTTGCATTTGCATGGAATATCTTTTTCCAGCCTCTCACTTTCAGTCTATGAGTGTTTTTAGGTCTGAAGTGACTTTCCTGGAGGCAGCATATGTATGGGTCGTGTTTTTGAATGGATATTCAGCCAGTCTGTGTCTTTTGGTTGGGGCATTTAGTCCATTTACATTCCAAGTAGTTATTGATACAAATGATCCTATTGTCATCTTCTTAGATGTTATGATGGGTTTGTTTCGTGGATCTTCTCCTTTTATACTTGTTTTCTATATAAGTCCCTTTAACATTTGTTGTAAGGCTGGTTTGGTGTGACTAAATTCTTTTAATTTTTGCTTGTCTGTAAAGCTTTTGATTTCTCCATCAATTTTGAATGAGATCCTTGCAGGGTAGAGGATTCTTGGTTGCAGATTATTCTCTTTTAGCCATTTAAATGTGTCCTGTCATTCCCTTCTGGCCTGCAGAGTTTCTGTTGAAAGATCAGCTGTTAAACATATAGGCTTTCCCTTGCTGCTTTGAGAATTCTGTCCTTGTGTTTAATTTGTGTTAGCTTCATTAATACGTGTCTTGGTGTGTTTCCTTTCGGGTTTATTCTGTATGGTATTCTTTGTGCTTCTTGGACTTGATTGACTATTTCTTTTCCCGTGTTGGGGAAATTTTCAACTAGAATCTCTTCAAAATTTTTCTCATAGCCTTTCTTGTTTTCTTCTTCTTCTGGAACCCTGTAATTCAAATACTTGTGCATTTGATATTATCCCAAAGGTCTCTGAGGCTATCCTCTGCTCTTTTCATTCTTTGAGCTAGAGTCTGTTTTTCAGCAGTTACTTCCACCATTCTGTCTTCCAACTCACTTATCCGGTCTTCTGTCTCAGATACTCTGCTCTTGATTCCTTCTATTGGTGCGAGAGGAGTGTTAAAGTCTCCTACTATGGTTGTGTTATTGTTGGTGTCTTCTTTTATGTCTGAAAGTGTTTGTCTTATGTATTGGGGTGCTCCTGTGTTGGGTGCATAAATATTTATGTTTGTAATGTCTTCCTCTTGCATCAATCCCTTGATCATTATGTAGTGTCCTGCCTTGTCTCTTCGAATCTTCTTTATTTTGAGGTCTGTTTTGTCTGATATGAGGATTGCTTCTCCAGCTTTCTTTTGATTTGCATTTGCATGGAATATCTTTTTCCAGCCTCTCACTTTCAGTCTATGAGTGTTTTTAGGTCTGAAGTGACTTTCCTGGAGGCAGCATATGTATGGGTCGTGTTTTTGAATGGATATTCAGCCAGTCTGTGTCTTTTGGTTGGGGCATTTAGTCCATTTACATTCCAAGTAGTTATTGATACAAATGATCCTATTGTCATCTTCTTAGATGTTATGATGGGTTTGTTTCGTGGATCTTCTCCTTTTATACTTGTTTTCTATATAAGTCCCTTTAACATTTGTTGTAAGGCTGGTTTGGTGTGACTAAATTCTTTTAATTTTTGCTTGTCTGTAAAGCTTTTGATTTCTCCATCAATTTTGAATGAGATCCTTGCAGGGTAGAGGATTCTTGGTTGCAGATTATTCTCTTTTAGCCATTTAAATGTGTCCTGTCATTCCCTTCTGGCCTGCAGAGTTTCTGTTGAAAGATCAGCTGTTAAACATATAGGCTTTCCCTTGCTGCTTTGAGAATTCTGTCCTTGTGTTTAATTTGTGTTAGCTTCATTAATACGTGTCTTGGTGTGTTTCCTTTCGGGTTTATTCTGTATGGTATTCTTTGTGCTTCTTGGACTTGATTGACTATTTCTTTTCCCGTGTTGGGGAAATTTTCAACTAGAATCTCTTCAAAATTTTTCTCATAGCCTTTCTTGTTTTCTTCTTCTTCTGGAACCCCTGTAATTCAAATACTTGTGCATTTGATATTATCCCAAAGGTCTCTGAGGCTATCCTCTGCTCTTTTCATTCTTTGAGCTAGAGTCTGTTTTTCAGCAGTTACTTCCACCATTCTGTCTTCCAACTCACTTATCCGGTCTTCTGTCTCAGATACTCTGCTCTTGATTCCTTCTACAGTGTTTTTAAGTTCAGCAATTGAGTTGTTTGTCTCTGTTAGTTTTTTTGTAAGTTCTTGTATTTCTTTATTCAGTGTGTTAGTTGTGTCTTGAAATTTCTCTGAAATTATGTTTTCAGTGTCTTTGATCATCTTTACTATCATTCTTCTGAAATCACTTTCAGAAAGTTTGTCCAAATCCTCTTCGTTGATTTGATCTTGTGTGTTTGTAGATTGTTCCTTCACTCGTGGGGTATTTCTCTGTCGTTTCATTGTTATTATTAATTTTTTTAACTAACTCTGTTTGGGGTTTCTTTTTCCCAGACGTTGAGTTACATCTGTCGGTGTTTGTTGTTTGGATGGGGCTTCTTATTCTGGGTGATGCTGGTGGTTGGTTTATATCAGGACTTTCATACAAGTGCTTGCCTTTGTTGGGGTTCTCACTGTTTATTGCTCTCTAGTGTTAGGCGTTCTCTAGTATTGTAGAGTTGTGGAGTCAGTGCTCCCTCCCTAAAGACCCTGAGCTTGTTGCCTGACCAGGAAATAAAGATTTCACAACATCTTGTTGCGACTTCTTCTTTGTTCTTCGATGTGAGGTATCTTTCTGTGATCAGATCCAACCTCCTTCTGTTGATGGTTTCCCAGGAATTCGTTGCAATTCACGCGATTTTGCAGGAGAGATGTATGCACGTCCTTCTACGCTGCCGAGCATTTTTAAATTAGAGACTTTTTGTATATATTTTACCGTCTTAATCCAGACTATATCCTTGTTGAGAATGAGAACACAAACAAAACAAATATGACTACAGATAAATTCAAGAGAATGAATTGGCAAGTATGTATGCCAAGTATGTTGGGAAGAAAGTTTCCCAGCTGTATTTTATTTTATTATTTTTTAAAAGATTTATTTATTTATTTATTTTGGTGGGGGTAGGGTGGGGAGGGAGAGGAGCAGGTGGGCTACTTCTATTGGTCTTTCATTTGTCCATCTTCATCCATCTTTGTTCTTTGGCCCGTGTGGGCCTCCCATCGCGGTGGTCTCCGTCGTCGCAGAGCACCGGCTCTGGGCGCATGCGCTCCAGAGCTCCGGCTTAGTAATTGGACACATCGGTCCAGCCGCTCCTCGGCATGTGGGATCTTCCCAGGCCAGGGATCGAACTGGCGCCCCTTGCACTGCAAGGCGGTGTCCTTACCCACTGGACCACCAGGGAAGCCCCCAGCTGTATTTTAGAATTCAAATTTCATTCGGTGGGACTAGAAGATTGGAATAATTTGAGTATAATACAAAGTCATTCCACACACTCATTTTTTTCCTGTTTTTTTTTTCCTGAAGTATAGTTGACCTCTAATACTAGTTTTGGATGTGTTTTACAGTGTTTCAACATTTATTGTTGTTTGGTTGCTAAGAAGAGTCCATTTCTTTGTGACACCATGGACTGAAGCATGCCTGGCTCCCCTATCCTTCACCATCTCCTAGTGTTTGCTCAAATTCATGTCCATTGAGTCAGTGATGTTACCTAAATGTGTCATTCTTTTGCTTTCCATCTTTCCCAGCATCAGGGTGTTTTCCAATGAGTTGGCTCTTTGTATTGGGTGGCCAGAGTATTGGAACTTCAACTTTATCATCAGTCCCTCCAATGAATATTCTGGGTTGATTTTCTTTAGGATTGACTGGTCTGATCTCCTTGCTGCCCAAGAGACTCTCAAGAGTTTTCTCCAGCATCACAATTTGAAAGCATCAGTTCTTCAGCACTCAGACTTCTTCACGGTCCAACTCTCACATCCATACATGACTACCGGAAAAATCATAGCTTTGACTATAGGGATCCTTGTCAGCAGAGTTATGTCTTCATTTTTTAATATGCTCTCTAGGTTTGTTATAGCTTTCTTTCCAAAGAGCAAGTGTCTTTTAATTTCATGGCTGAAGTCACCATCCACAGTGATTTTGGAGCCCAAGAAAATAAAATCCATTGCCTCCATTTTTTCCCCTTCTGTTTTCCATGAAGTGATGGGGCCAGATGCCATGATCTTAGTTTTTGAATGTTGAGTTTTAAGCCCACTTTTTTACTCTCCTCTTTCACCTTCATCAAGAGGCTCTTTAGTTTCCCTTCAGTTTCTGCCATAAGGTTGTTGTCATCTGCATATATGAGGTTATTTATATTTCGCCAGGCAAATTTGATTAAAACTTGTGCTTTATCCAGCCTGGCATTTCACATGATGTACTCTGCATATAAGTTAAATAAGCAAGGTAACAATATACAGCTTGACATACTCCTTTCTGTACAACCTGTCTGTTGTTCCATGTCAATTTCTGTTGCTCTTTTCCTGCATACAGGTTTCTTAGGAGACAGGTAGGGTGGTCTGGTACTCTCTTCTCTTTCAGAATTTACCACAGTTTGTTGTGAACCACAGAGTCAAAGACTTTAGCATAGTAAATGAAGCAGAAGTAGGTGTTTTTCTGGAATTCCTTTGCTTTCTCTTTTTCATACATTTCCAACGGATGTTGACAATTTTTCTAAACTTAACTTGTACATCTAGAAGTTTTTGGTTCTTGTACAGTTGAAGTCTAGCTTAAAGGATTTAAAGTATAGCCTTACTAGCATGCAAAATGAATGCAGTTTTATCAACATTTACATACATTATGAAATGATCACCAAGTCTAGAAAACCATCGATGACCATACAGAGTTATCATTGTTGATTATGTTCCCTATGCTGTAATTTTCATCACTGTGACTTACTTATTCTATAGCTGGAAGTTTGTACATCTTTATTCCCTTTACCTATTTTGCCCAACCTCCTTTCCCTTGGGCCACTTTCAGTTAATTCTCTGCCACATACTCATTTCTTACCCTTAATAATTGGCATCACTCCCTACCAACCAGACCTTTTGTCCTTACATCTCCAACATAGGAGCTCTGATGTATATGTTTCTCATTTCAGAACTTTTTACTGAGCATATTCCCAAAGTATCAATATAGGTCCACTGGACCTCATCCACCTCCAAAGAGGCCTTTAAAAATTGTACCAAATATTATAAATCAGATGCCTTCATATTTGCGAATAGTAACATTTTGTAATCATAATGAAATGCAGTAAAATATGAATAAAGTCTGTGTTTTAGCTAATAGTGCTCTCGTGATGTTAATTTCTTAGTGTCAACAAATAAATCATGGTGGCATAGTATGTTGACATGGGAGGAAATTGAGGAAACAAAATTCTATGCTCTCTTTGCAGCTTTTTTGTATCTATAGTTAATTAAAACAAAAGGCTTATTTTAAAATGAAATTTGAGGTAAATGGAACCCATCTCTTATTTTATATATAAAGAAACTGAAACTCAGAACTCAGGTGCCCGAGTGACCAAAAGCCTGGTTTCCTGACCATTCAACATGGTGGTACAGTTTTTGAAAATGTATTTAGAAACTTTCTTCACTTAACCAGTGGGCTCTTTTATAAAAAATAATATGAGGTTTGTCATTATTTTGCCCTGCCACATCCTCATAGACATTGTTGAAGTCTGTCACCTGGAGTCTGAAGGGTTTCCTACACAAAGGGTCTGCCAGTGAGAGTAAGGAGTCTTTTACCAAACCATGTGGCCTAAATTCAGTCCAGTTCCATAGCACCTTCATATTATGATGCAGATCCTGGGACTAGGGGGTCATGTGAAATTAGAGGTCATGCCCTGAAGATAGGTACAGGCGGGGGTCTCAGGAGCACAGACTTTTCAAAAGAAATGCCAGAACTTTGGTCCAAAATAGTGTTTGAAACCAAATGAGTAAACCTTGGCTGCTTTCTTACTGACTTTGGAACCCAGACTGGCAATGAAGCCCGTCTCTTCGATTTGCTGAGTTGGGAATTTGATGTCTTCTGTTGGTTATTTTGATTTCCTAACTTGCATCTTACTTTCCCCCCGGGCCACATTTACTCGCCACATACTCATTTCTTACCCTTAATAATTGGCATCACTCCCTACCAACCAGACCTTTTGTCCTTACATCTCCAACATAGGAGCTCTGATGTATATGTTTCTCATTTCAGAACTTTTTACTGAGCATATTCCCAAAGTATCAATATAGGTCCACTGGACCTCATCCACCTCCAAAGAGGCCTTTAAAAATTGTACCAAATATTATAAATCAGATGCCTTCATATTTGCGAATAGTAACATTTTGTAATCATAATGAAATGCAGTAAAATATGAATAAAGTCTGTGTTTTAGCTAATAGTGCTCTCGTGATGTTAATTTCTTAGTGTCAACAAATAAATCATGGTGGCATAGTATGTTGACATGGGAGGAAATTGAGGAAACAAAATTCTATGCTCTCTTTGCAGCTTTTTTGTATCTATAGTTAATTAAAACAAAAGGCTTATTTTAAAATGAAATTTGAGGTAAATGGAACCCATCTCTTATTTTATATATAAAGAAAATTAAAATCAGAACTCAGGTCCCCAGTGACCAAAAGCCTGGTTTCCTGACCATTCAACATGGTGGTACAGTTTTTGAAAATGTATTTAGAAACTTTCTTCACTTAACCAGTGGGCTCTTTTATAAAAAATAATATGAGGTTTGTCATTATTTTGCCCTGCCACATCCTCATAGACATTGTTGAAGTCTGTCACCTGGAGTCTGAAGGGTTTCCTACACAAAGGGTCTGCCAGTGAGAGTAAGGAGTCTTTTACCAAACCATGTGGCCTAAATTCAGTCCAGTTCCATAGCACCTTCATATTATGATGCAGATCCTGGGACTAGGGGGTCATGTGAAATTAGAGGTCATGCCCTGAAGATAGGTACAGGCGGGGGTCTCAGGAGCACAGACTTTTCAAAAGAAATGCCAGAACTTTGGTCCAAAATAGTGTTTGAAACCAAATGAGTAAACCTTGGCTGCTTTCTTACTGACTTTGGAACCCAGACTGGCAATGAAGCCCGTCTCTTCGATTTGCTGAGTTGGGAATTTGATGTCTTCTGTTGGTTATTTTGATTTCCTACACCTGGTCATGCTCCCTGCTTTGAGTTCCTGCTGCTTCCAGGTTTCAGCACCCCACCTGCTCGCTCCTACTTTCCAACCTCCTGACTTTCCCACTAGTCGTTGGCTTTGCCTTTTCCACCTGGCCTTGACAGCTTGCACTGGCCCTGTCCTGCAGTGCTTACTGGCTCTTGACTAGTAAATCACCATGGACAGCATGTGTAGTGTTAGGAGACAAGAATGCCTTGATCTTGAGAATAGAAACTCCTCAACAAGGACTGTCACCTGCTTGTTTTCTTAAACCATCATCTGTCCTGGTGCTGAGAAACATCACCACACCTGACCAGCAGTTTAATTCTGTATTGTTGCTCTCCACTCTCTTTTTTCCCCCATGATCACCAGCTAGACGTGACCTCATCTTAGTTCTGGTTCTGACTGAGAAACATCCCAGCACCAAGAAAAAAAAGGACAGATTTGGAGCTGCACAATAGTGGTATGAAGTTAAACTCTGTCAGGGAACTTTCCTCTTTGAGTCTCAGTTCTCTCCTCTAAAAAGTGGAGGCTATTTATTAATGACTTCATTAGTAAGACTGATTAAGATTTCTGAGTAACTACACTCAACAGTAGTCCAAGTTATTTCCTCATATATAGTAGAATTAAATTGTCATAAAACAACACCAGAAGTGAAGGGACCTCAGTCCTACCATTTCTTGGACCCAATTTCCTTCATGGACATTTCACAATTCCACCCTGAGATCTCAGGTGATAGCATTACACCAGTAGATTGTAGAACTGGTGAATGGAATTGCATTCTTCAATTTAATCGAAGAATCTTATAGACAGCCTCGTCTTCTAACCTGTGTTATTTCAGCCTTAAATTTCTTGTCATTGACATTCTTGTGGTAACATCATCTCTGGGCTAGAATAGAAAACTCTGTAAAGAGCATGATGGCAGTTTTGTTTGACACTTCAATATGTTTATACCAAAAAAAATACACTAAGGTGTTATGCAGCGGCTATATTCTAGAATTCTGAGTATTCTAATTCTTTTTTTGCATTTTACTTTTTCTCCAATGAATGTATTACTTCAGTAGTCAGAAAAAAATAGGTGGTATATAAAAAAAGGAATGCATTTGAGTCATTTCTAATGAGGTGAATGAACCTAGAGCCTATTATACAGAGTGAAATAAGTCAGAAAGATAAATTTTGTATACTAGCTTGTGTATATGGAATCTAGAAAGATGGTACTGATGAATTTATTTGGAGGGCAGCAGGAAAGAAACAGACATAGAGAACAGACTTTCAGACTTTGCGGGGAAAGAGGAGTGGGTGAGATGTATGGAAAGAGAAGCATGAGAACTTACATTATGAGATGTAAAATAGATAACTAATGGGAATATGCTGTAAGACTAAGGACACTCAAACAGGGGCTCTGTAACAACCTAGAAGGGTGGGATGGGGAGGGAGATGGGAGAGAAATTCAAGAGAGAGAGCGCATACGTATACCCATGACTGATTCATGTTGATGTTCGGCAGTAATCAACAAAACTCCATAAAGCTATTATCCTTCAATTAAAAAAATAAATTAAAATATGGAAAATCTCATTATATGCTAGTAATAAGAAATGAAGAAGATGAGAGGAAAAACAGGTTGTTGGAAGGCCTTGAGTAACATGTTTTTGTTCATTCTTTCAACAAATGTTCACTGACCATCTAATATATACATACTCAAATTGAGTCTTTGCCAGAGGTAAAAGTAAATCAGAAAGTTGACCTCAATTAACTTGAAATTTAACTAGGGATATACAAATGTATACTAAATGTGTAGTATTAGAGTCCAGGCAGTAAAGGCCATATGAAGCCATACACAAGGAGCTTTGGCTTATGTAAAGTAAAGGTCACTTCAGGGTTGTTAGGAAAGACTTTATTAGGGAGGTGGCATTTGATTTGGCCTTTGGAGGGTGAGTAGGATTTTGACAAGTGAAGGTGGGAAGAGGAGATTGTTTTTCGTTGTTTATTTCCTTTTTATTCCCCATAGCATTTATAAAAGAATAGAGAGATAGAAACTCCTCATAGTATGAAGATGGGCCCGTGAAGAGGAGTATAAATGGTGAGGTTGAGAATTTCACCTTCCTCATCTTCCTATTCCCAGTGCACCAGTCTGGCCATGTACATTGTGTGTGTGTGTGTGTGTGTGTGTATGTTTTAGTTGCTCAGTCATGTCCAACTCTTTGTGACCCTATAGACTATAGCTCAGACGGCTTCTCTGTCCATGGAATTCTCCAGGCAAGAGTAGTTAACCATTCCCTTCTGCAGGAAATCTTCCCCTACTCAGAGATAAACTCCAGTCTCCTGCATTGCAAGCAAATTCTTTACTGTGTGAGCCACGAGGAAAGTCCTCCGTGCTCAGTAAATGAGTCAGTCAATGACTAATGAAGTCATGAAGCCGTCAGTTATCATGTCGGAGGAGGTCATCAAGAGGGCACAACCACTGGTTGACCTGGGAGCACGACCTGGGCAGTCGGAGGCCCCTTATCCCTTCCGTGTTCTTGGCATGTATGTTCTACCTACCATTCCCACTGTTCTAAGTGGCAAGTGCGCCAAGAATGGAGCCTTGAGAGAGTAAGGTGTTGTTGCAACTGTCAGGCCATAAAGGTAACCAAACTCAGTTGAGGCCTCTGGGGTTACAATTCTGTTGGGTAGGTGTGGCGATCTTGTGGCTAAGATCGCGCAAGACAGGCTTTGTAAGTTCCCTTGTTTATCAAAACTGCCACCTACTAAACTGGAGTGATCTGCCTCCTCCTTCAGTCTCTCCTTATCCTTTACAGGGGCCAATTTGCAAATCATCTAGCTGCATTGAATTCGTAGAATTATTCAGATTCACTTTCCAGGAGGGACATGAAAACAAACCCCTCACGTGAGTTTGTAAAATAGTCACTTTAACATCACTGTAATGTCTCTAACTCCCCTGTGTGTGCACACCTGCCATCCCAAGGTGCTCTCATTCTCTGAATGTCCTCCATCTTAACTCTAGGAATCAGTTGTTCCCCTGTAATCCACTACCTCCACTCAACTGTATTTGCTTAGGACCACATCTGTGCCTGGTCTGTGGTTGTTTCCTCAGGGCCTAGCAAATGAACGACTACCAAGAGGGCTGTGCATGTGTATTTGTGAAATGAATAAATACCTGATGTCCCTTGATAAACTGATGTAATGAACAGCTGTCAATAGATATGTCAACTAGAGTATCACTGACTACAGACTGAGAAAAGTTTAGGCATCTTCGAACTGCCTGTAAGTTCATTTGGGGACTTAAACTGGGTTATTGTTTACAGAGAATGGAATATATAAGAACAGAATATATAACATTATTTTGGATACCAAAGAATGAACCAATAAGTACAGTTAAATGTCATGGAATGGGACAGTAGGACCATGCAGAACTTCCCTCATGGGGTTCCAGTTGTTTGAGAGTGCCTCAGTTTGGTCTGGACCAGCATTTTGGTTAACCCTCAGGAAACGACAAAGTTGACTGTTTCAGTACGCTTCCTACATAAGAAAAAAATCACAAAGCAAAAATGGCCCAAAAGCAAGTTCTTAACATTGCCCTGCCTTTGTTTAAAATAGGCTCCTTTAGCCTGCCCAATGAAGTCCTTTAAAACTGCACCCATATATACCTGTGTCTCCAGGATTAATAAAGCCAGTGATCCATTCTTAACCCCACCATGCTGAGTCTATCCATACATTTCACATGGCTGATTACCCCCTCTCACATTTTTTTTAGTTAGTTTCCAATTTCAGTGACTGTCCCACTTCAGTTGTCTTTGCTGGTTCCTTCTCATTTTCTGCTTCATGTTGGGGTAGATCAAGACTCACCCCTTTCCTCATCCTTTTTTATGGCTTTAAGTATCAAATGTGTGTGTATGTGCTAAGGTAATTCAGACATGTCCAACTCTGTGAAATCCTATGGACTGTAGCCCACCAGGCTCCTCTGTCCATGGAACTCTCCAGGCAAGAAGACTGAAGTGGGTTGCCATGCCCTCCTCCAGGAGATCCTCCTGACCCAGGGATTGAACTTGCATCTCTTATATCCCCTGCATTGGCAGCCAGGTTCTTAACCCACTAGCGCCACCAGGGAAGCCCCTTGAATACCAAATAAGTGCTCCAAATTCCCAAATATATCTCCATTACAGACATTCTGTCCAGCTGACTTCTGGAAATTTCCAGAGGTCCAGACACCTCACATTTAATGTGTCCACCACTCACTTCTTTCTCTCTCTCCTAAATTCAGTTCAGGGTATTTCTTATTAGTCTTACTGTAAGACGTGTATCTAGAATTCTACCACTTCTCACTGCTTCCATTACTGACATGCTGCTGTGAACCTCCATCCCTTCTCACTTGAATTACTGCCAAGATCTCCGAACTGGTCCTTCTCCTTCTGTACTTGCCCCCTGCAGATCCTTCTCAATATAGCAGGTGGAGTGAAACTTTTACAACATGTATCAGATCATGTCACTCCTCTGCTCAAAACCCTCGATGGAACCCATCTCAGAGTAAAAGTCAAAGTCCTTATAATGACCCATAAGGTGTTATATGATGTGCACTGTTCCCACTGATCGTTTCTTCATCCCTTCCAGCCATCCTCCTCGTTCTTCCTGCTCTAGGTGCACTGCCTCCTTGATATTTCTCGAGCATGACATAAATTCTCCCACCTTCAGCCCCTGGCACTGCCTGTTCCCTCCACTTGGTGGCATCTTCATGGCTGTCTCCCTTATCCTCAGATCTTTGCCCAGTACCATCTTGTCCCCGAAACTGGTGCTGTCCTACTCCTGGAACTCTCAACCCTTCTTAGTCTACTTGGTACTAATCACCTTCTAGTATATTTATTGATTATGTCCATTGTTAACTGTATATGTCCCTGCTCTACTATCTGTAGGCTTTCAAAGAAGACAAGAGTCTTTGTGTATGTGTGTGTGTGTGTTTTTTTCAGCAGTAAACACCAAACATCTTGAACAAATCCTAGCACTGAGAGAGCTCTCAATTAATACTTGCTGAATGAGTGAATAAGGTTTTACTCCCTTCTGGCACTTCCCCTGTAACCACTCATTCATCAAATCCAACTATTTACACCAGTTCCTTACCTAGCCACACCCATTTCAGAGAGTCTTAATTCTGTCTCACCTGAACTGTTGTTCTTTACTGTCTTCTGAACCAAATGAACACTCTCCCTAAATTTATTTGCAGTTACTTCCAACCATACTGAACTCCTAACTTTGTTATCACCCCATTGCCCATGTGATGACATTCTGACTCCTTAGCCCAGCACCAAGGGCTTCTAACTCCCCAGTCCAGTCTCACCCCCGAGTAGTCCTCTCCACAACTCCTCTTCCTGCCAGATGACCCTGCATCCTGTTTCCTAAGGGTGTGTTGCCCCCATCTTCTCTGTGCTGGTGCACAGACTGTGCAGTCCCATCCAAGTAGTCTTCTCTGTGCTTCAACCTCCATCCCTTCTCACTTGAATTACTGCCAAGATCTCCGAACTGGTCCTTCTCCTTCTGTACTTGCCCCCTGCAGATCCTTCTCAATATAGCAGGTGGAGTGAAACTTTTACAACATGTATCAGATCATGTCACTCCTCTGCTCAAAACCCTCGATGGAACCCATCTCAGAGTAAAAGTCAAAGTCCTTATAATGACCCATAAGGTGTTATATGATGTGCACTGTTCCCACTGATCGTTTCTTCATCCCTTCCAGCCATCCTCCTCGTTCTTCCTGCTCTAGGTGCACTGCCTCCTTGATATTTCTCGAGCATGACATAAATTCTCCCACCTTCAGCCCCTGGCACTGCCTGTTCCCTCCACTTGGTGGCATCTTCATGGCTGTCTCCCTTATCCTCAGATCTTTGCCCAGTACCATCTTGTCCCCGAAACTGGTGCTGTCCTACTCCTGGAACTCTCAACCCTTCTTAGTCTACTTGGTACTAATCACCTTCTAGTATATTTATTGATTATGTCCATTGTTAACTGTATATGTCCCTGCTCTACTATCTGTAGGCTTTCAAAGAAGACAAGAGTCTTTGTGTATGTGTGTGTGTGTGTTTTTTTCAGCAGTAAACACCAAACATCTTGAACAAATCCTAGCACTGAGAGAGCTCTCAATTAATACTTGCTGAATGAGTGAATAAGGTTTTACTCCCTTCTGGCACTTCCCCTGTAACCACTCATTCATCAAATCCAACTATTTACACCAGTTCCTTACCTAGCCACACCCATTTCAGAGAGTCTTAATTCTGTCTCACCTGAACTGTTGTTCTTTACTGTCTTCTGAACCAAATGAACACTCTCCCTAAATTTATTTGCAGTTACTTCCAACCATACTGAACTCCTAACTTTGTTATCACCCCATTGCCCATGTGATGACATTCTGACTCCTTAGCCCAGCACCAAGGGCTTCTAACTCCCCAGTCCAGTCTCACCCCCGAGTAGTCCTCTCCACAACTCCTCTTCCTGCCAGATGACCCTGCATCCTGTTTCCTAAGGGTGTGTTGCCCCCATCTTCTCTGTGCTGGTGCACAGACTGTGCAGTCCCATCCAAGTAGTCTTCTCTTCATGCTCCTGCCAGTCCTCCAGTGGTCTGTCTGCTGAATAGCTTGTGGTCTGGGTTCCTTAACAAAGTGGGCATTAATGACACGCTGGCCCTGCTGTACTCACATGGGTCCTTTACACACAGAGCAAGGAGCTCTGCCAATAGATGTGTTTTAGAAGATACTACAAGGAACGAGGAAGAAATACACAGCTTAAGGTAGGAGAAAATGGAAATGCCTGGAATGCATAAAGGATTGCTTTTAGCTCCTCCTTAAATCATTTCCTGAGCCTTTTGGTCTAAAAGACCTCCTCCCCCATGCTTTCTCATAGCGCTTTATTATCTGAACCACACAAATGACAGTTATTTTCACAGTGCCTTGTGATGGCTTCTTGACTGTTCTTGTGAACAGTTTGATCATGTATTACTACTTTCTTTCTCACATGTTTATTTTGGCTTTTCTGCCTTCTGCGAAGACAGTACCTGCATCCTACACCTCTAGGTGTCCTTCAGGGTACCCATCAGAGCTGCCTCTGCTTTTAACTGTGCCATTGGTGGCTTTTGGAAAGCCCTGTGCCTGAACCTTCAGGGGTCCATTTTGCCACTTTTCTTTGAATTAGGGTTGAGTAAAACAGCCTCAGCTCCATTCCAGGCTGGTCTTCATTCTAGGGTTCCAAGGGACTGAGTTTTCAGGAGGAACACGTGATGATCTCCCATTGTTTTATGAGAACCAAAGACTCAGCCCCAGACTCTTTTCTCTGTCCTCTATGGAAGCCCAGATCATAACTTTTGAAGGTGAGAGGAGGAGAAGGGAATGAGGAAGGCAAAAAGGGGCAGTGGTGGACGTGGGTCCCCCAGACACAAGTGCCAGTCTCACTTCCACTACTTCATAGATGTTTGATGCAGGAAAAGTTGCTAAACCTTTTTGAGTCTGGATTTCCTCACTTAAAAGCTATGAGTAAAAAATTCCTGCTCATCCTCTGTTTATGTAGTATCCTCTAAGATAGTACCTCACCCAGAGTAGACGCCTAGTAAGTAAACGGCAGCTGATGGATGTTGCTTCTGTTTTCAGTGTATGGCCTCAGTCATGACAACATTTATTCCTCATCATAGCCCTGTGAATCTGGTAGGATGCACTTGCTAGCTCTCTTTTACAGATGCTAAATAAAAGGGAGTTTGGAGAAGTTAACTGGTTTTCTTATTATCACTCAGAAATGTCATGACAAAGCAAGGTTGAAAATCCGATAGATGTGTTTTAGAAGATACTACAAGGAACGAGGAAGAAATACACAGCTTAAGGTAGGAGAAAATGGAAATGCCTGGAATGCATAAAGGATTGCTTTTAGCTCCTCCTTAAATCATTTCCTGAGCCTTTTGGTCTAAAAGACCTCCTCCCCCATGCTTTCTCATAGCGCTTTATTATCTGAACCACACAAATGACAGTTATTTTCACAGTGCCTTGTGATGGCTTCTTGACTGTTCTTGTGAACAGTTTGATCATGTATTACTACTTTCTTTCTCACATGTTTATTTTGGCTTTTCTGCCTTCTGCGAAGACAGTACCTGCATCCTACACCTCTAGGTGTCCTTCAGGGTACCCATCAGAGCTGCCTCTGCTTTTAACTGTGCCATTGGTGGCTTTTGGAAAGCCCTGTGCCTGAACCTTCAGGGGTCCATTTTGCCACTTTTCTTTGAATTAGGGTTGAGTAAAACAGCCTCAGCTCCATTCCAGGCTGGTCTTCATTCTAGGGTTCCAAGGGACTGAGTTTTCAGGAGGAACACGTGATGATCTCCCATTGTTTTATGAGAACCAAAGACTCAGCCCCAGACTCTTTTCTCTGTCCTCTATGGAAGCCCAGATCATAACTTTTGAAGGTGAGAGGAGGAGAAGGGAATGAGGAAGGCAAAAAGGGGCAGTGGTGGACGTGGGTCCCCCAGACACAAGTGCCAGTCTCACTTCCACTACTTCATAGATGTTTGATGCAGGAAAAGTTGCTAAACCTTTTTGAGTCTGGATTTCCTCACTTAAAAGCTATGAGTAAAAAATTCCTGCTCATCCTCTGTTTATGTAGTATCCTCTAAGATAGTACCTCACCCAGAGTAGACGCCTAGTAAGTAAACGGCAGCTGATGGATGTTGCTTCTGTTTTCAGTGTATGGCCTCAGTCATGACAACATTTATTCCTCATCATAGCCCTGTGAATCTGGTAGGATGCACTTGCTAGCTCTCTTTTACAGATGCTAAATAAAAGGGAGTTTGGAGAAGTTAACTGGTTTTCTTATTATCACTCAGAAATGTCATGACAAAGCAAGGTTGAAAATCCGAATTGTCTGTTTTCTAGACCTAAAATGCTTTGATATTTTTATGCTTAGCTTGTGTGCTTAGTCATATCCCACTCTTTGCAACCACGTGGACTGTAGTTCACCAGGCTCCTAATATGGGATTTCTCAGGTAAGAATACTGGGGTGGGTTTCCAGTCCATCCAGGAGATCTTCATGACCCAGGGATCGAACCCATGTCTCCTGCATTGGCAGGTGGATTCTTTATCACTAAGCCACCCGAGAAGCCCATATTTATGCTTACTTGATATAAATAAAGAAATGTCTTCAAAGTACTTACAGACTGAATGATAAAATATTATACGTCAGTTTCAGGTACAGTGTGGTGTGTTCTTTAATTGGATCCTGGAATGTAATTGCTTCATTTAATAGAAGCTCATGGATGGATATTATTTTTGAGAAGGAAGTTTTAATTTTTCTCTCAATACTTTATTGTATAAGCTTTGTCACCAACTCAACCTATAATAATCTAGTGAATTTTTTATTTTCTTAAAAATGCAAAGAATTTCTCTATAAAAGTAGCTCAGACATTTTTTTTTTTTCTAAAGTGGGTCTCCAAGGAAGCAAAGAATTGCCAGACAGTTTTACTTTATTCCCCCTCAATATAGGAGGCAAAATGTAGTCTTATTAAAATCCTGAGAATGAATTCACTTAAGCTCCCCACTGCAGGATGTTTTCTGACAAGTTCTGTCTTGGAAAAGTATGTTGTACTACTAATTAAGAAATTATTTTGACAGGGTGAATGTTTTAAAGATGTGTGTTGTACACAACCTAATACAGTCTAATTTTCTTCCAGTAGAGTCCTTTTTGAGTGATTTCCTCACTTAAAAGCTATGAGTAAAAAATTCCTGCTCATCCTCTGTTTATGTAGTATCCTCTAAGATAGTACCTCACCCAGAGTAGACGCCTAGTAAGTAAACGGCAGCTGATGGATGTTGCTTCTGTTTTCAGTGTATGGCCTCAGTCATGACAACATTTATTCCTCATCATAGCCCTGTGAATCTGGTAGGATGCACTTGCTAGCTCTCTTTTACAGATGCTAAATAAAAGGGAGTTTGGAGAAGTTAACTGGTTTTCTTATTATCACTCAGAAATGTCATGACAAAGCAAGGTTGAAAATCCGAATTGTCTGTTTTCTAGACCTAAAATGCTTTGATATTTTTATGCTTAGCTTGTGTGCTTAGTCATATCCCACTCTTTGCAACCACGTGGACTGTAGTTCACCAGGCTCCTAATATGGGATTTCTCAGGTAAGAATACTGGGGTGGGTTTCCAGTCCATCCAGGAGATCTTCATGACCCAGGGATCGAACCCATGTCTCCTGCATTGGCAGGTGGATTCTTTATCACTAAGCCACCCGAGAAGCCCATATTTATGCTTACTTGATATAAATAAAGAAATGTCTTCAAAGTACTTACAGACTGAATGATAAAATATTATACGTCAGTTTCAGGTACAGTGTGGTGTGTTCTTTAATTGGATCCTGGAATGTAATTGCTTCATTTAATAGAAGCTCATGGATGGATATTATTTTTGAGAAGGAAGTTTTAATTTTTCTCTCAATACTTTATTGTATAAGCTTTGTCACCAACTCAACCTATAATAATCTAGTGAATTTTTTATTTTCTTAAAAATGCAAAGAATTTCTCTATAAAAGTAGCTCAGACATTTTTTTTTTTTCTAAAGTGGGTCTCCAAGGAAGCAAAGAATTGCCAGACAGTTTTACTTTATTCCCCCTCAATATAGGAGGCAAAATGTAGTCTTATTAAAATCCTGAGAATGAATTCACTTAAGCTCCCCACTGCAGGATGTTTTCTGACAAGTTCTGTCTTGGAAAAGTATGTTGTACTACTAATTAAGAAATTATTTTGACAGGGTGAATGTTTTAAAGATGTGTGTTGTACACAACCTAATACAGTCTAATTTTCTTCCAGTGTAGCAAAATATGTGGATTTAGGGGTAAAAAGTATGACCAGATAATATCAATAATAGGAGTGCCTCAGTTTTAGCTGAGAAGAATTTGAGAAGCAGCCTGCCAATTTGTCTAGGAAAATTTGCTCTCGGCTAAGAGGGTATAAAAGGTCTTACCCTTGGGCAAACCATTTATTTAAAAAGTTTAGAAAAAAACATTTTTTGCACTGATGGTAAGATTTTTTTTCAGAGTTGCCATTTCTGTATGCAAGGATGCAGGATGGAGGTAAATGGTTTGCTCTCTGGAAGGGAGTGTTTTTGAGTATTTACAGTTAAGCTCCATTCTGACTTGTAAGCATATTCTGGACTTGAAGCATATTCCAAGAAAAATTGCAGGTTAGTTGGGCATCTGTAAATCCCCAGATGGTGATCTATCCTAATGTGGGTGTATGTGTGTATGTATATGAATGAATAGCTCCAAATAATTCAAAAAAATTTTTTCTCTACTCTTTTCATTTCTAATTGATAGTGCTTTCAAAGTCTAGATGAGAAGACCTATAATACAATGAGTACTTTACCAAGTTAGTGCTACCTAGAACATGATGTTTTATATTACAATTTTAATAACAATATTCATTATAAAATGAGAAATATATTCTTAAATTCTGTGTGTGGGGAGTTATCCCAAATAATACCTCGGAACATAGTGAGCACTAAACATTCCCATACATGAATGAAAATGGTATTGCAAGTCAACAGCTAGTAAGGCTCTCAAGATTATTAGTACAAAACAGATTGGGAGGGCTTCCCTGATGGTCCAGTGGGTGAGGACACCACCTTGCAGTGCAAGGGGAGCCGGTTTGATCCCTGGCCTGGGAAGATCCCATATGCTGCAGAGTGACTGGACCAATGTGTCCAACTACCTAGCTGGAGTTCTGAAGCACATGCGCCCAGAGCTGGTGCTCTATGAGGGAGGTCACTGCCATGGGAGGCCCACATAGGCCAAAGAACCAAAGATAAATAAATGAAAGATCAATAGAAGTACCCCCCCCCCGCCCTAAAAAAAAAAACAAAAAAATAACAAACCAAATTGGGCTCATTTCCATGGTTTTAGTTGAATTAGTAGGTCTGTACAGAGAGGCTATTTCTAGGTGCTCTGCTGTGTTCTTTAGGACTCTGTGCCCTAAATAGCACTGAATCAAATGGAGTACTTTCAGAAAATATCCAGTTCCTGTCCACACTAACTGAGTCAGAACTTTCCTTTCAAAGGCTCCTCAAACATTTTTTTGATGAAAAGGGCTTTCTTAGTGATGTGGGAAGTGAGAGAGAGGAAGTAGTCTAGAAGGACTCTGGTTTTCTAGCCTGGGTTACTGGATACCATGCCAAGAGAGGAGCAGATTTCAGAGGGAGAGGATGTGGTCAGTTTTGGACAGGCTGCTTTTGAAGTGCTCATGGGAATCTAGGTAGAGACAGCTCATAGTTTATTGCAAAACACGGGTCTGGAGATGATTAGAAAAAATACCAGACCAGAGACATGCAGTGTTGGCTTGTCCATTAGTTCTTGATCACTTAAGTCACAGACATGAGCAAGACTTCCCATGGTGAGAGCATGGAATGAAAAGAAAGCTGTGATGTTCAATTCATAAAACATTTTCTGATTTATCTACTGTGTGCTAGGCACTAGATGATCAAAATTAATATCTTTCCCCTCAGTTAATTCACTTCTTGGTTGGGAAGAAACATGCACAGTTGGATACAGTTGATCCTCATACAGTCTGAAAGTTATGGGTTCTGTGCCTCCATGTGGTTGAAAATTTGAGTATAAGTTTACAGTCAGCCCTTCCTATCTGCCTTCCTCCATGTTGGAAGTTCTGGATGCATGGATTCAACCAGCTTCTCATCATGGAGTACTGTAGTATTCACTATTACAAAAAAATCCGTGTGTAAATAGACCCATACACTTTGAACTTTCATTGTTCAAGGGTCAGCTGTATATTGGAGAATAATAATGTTCTAATGGTTTATGGTAGCACAGGTGCTAGGATACCTGAAAGAAGTAGTGTACTGGAAGTCCTTAATATTTGAGATGAACAAAGCAAGGAAGTGAATACTGTCAATAGTGAAGATAGTTTGTCATGCTTGGGGGAGGGAGATAAAAAATTCTCAAACAATTGCCAGATATAGACCTGACTGAAGGTAAATAATAATTTTTTTTAGTGTAAGTATGTTCAATGCATTATTTGGGGCATGCAAAGAGAAAGTGTTAGTCAGTCATGTCCGACTCTTTGCAACCTCATGAACTGTAGCCCACCAGACTCCTTTGTCTGTGGAATTTGGGGCATAGTCATGGTAAAAAAAAATAAAACATTGCTTGTAAGAACTTCAATCTTAACTGAATGCCCTACTATCGTGAGTCAATAATGACACTTATTATTTAGCGAGGGATAAAGTGAGAAGTAAATCAATAATCAAGGTGGCTTTCCTCAGCAGGGGGAAGCCAGGGATAAAGGATTCCCAAACCTTTTCTATCTTTGGATTGCCAGATGTAGCCTTCCCAAGTGAATATATTTACACTTGATCATAACTTTCTGTTTCAGAACAGAAAGTTCTACAAAACCATAATCATTTCTCATTTTGACAAGAAACCTTGTTTACCTTCATTCAGTATGTAAAATATGTTCACATGACTATGTCCTGTTTCCTCACAGTCACCCTGGGAGGTTGGTAGGGCAGACATTAGTACATTCATTTCCATATAAGAAATAGACATGGTGAGATTCAATGATTTGCCCAAGTTTACAAGCTTGATTGTGCTGGAATGAGGTCCTTAACCCATCTTTACTGACTCAAATTTCAGTGCTTGTTTATTATGCTATTTTTTTAAAAAAAGATAGAAACCTATCATGTTTAGGTCAGCTTCTGCATTCTCAAATTTTTCTCTATTGGGAAACATATCCTCTAAATTATATTTGAACAGATGATAAAATTGGGGGTAGAGGATAATAAGGCAGTGTAAAGGGGATGACCTTCATAAATAAGCTATATTTGTAGAGAATTAATAAAGATCATTGAAAGTTTCCGAATATCTCGTGAACAGCTGCCATTAATGAAGCCTTGAAATAGTCTTTATAAGTATATGTTGATCATATTTGTATTCTACTCTGCAATGAGATAGTTTGATCTTTTGAGATGAACAAAGCAAGGAAGTGAATACTGTCAATAGTGAAGATAGTTTGTCATGCTTGGGGAGAGATAAAAATTCTCAAACAATTGCCAGATATAGACCTGACTGAAGGTAAATAATAATTTTTTTTAGTGTAAGTATGTTCAATGCATTATTTGGGGCATGCAAAGAGAAAGTGTTAGTCAGTCATGTCCGACTCTTTGCAACCTCATGAACTGTAGCCCACCAGACTCCTTTGTCTGTGGAATTTGGGGCATAGTCATGGTAAAAAAAAATAAAACATTGCTTGTAAGAACTTCAATCTTAACTGAATGCCCTACTATCGTGAGTCAATAATGACACTTATTATTTAGCGAGGGATAAAGTGAGAAGTAAATCAATAATCAAGGTGGCTTTCCTCAGCAGGGGGAAGCCAGGGATAAAGGATTCCCAAACCTTTTCTATCTTTGGATTGCCAGATGTAGCCTTCCCAAGTGAATATATTTACACTTGATCATAACTTTCTGTTTCAGAACAGAAAGTTCTACAAAACTCATAATCATTTCTCATTTTGACAAGAAACCTTGTTTACCTTCATTCAGTATGTAAAATATGTTCACATGACTATGTCCTGTTTCCTCACAGTCACCCTGGGAGGTTGGTAGGGCAGACATTAGTACATTCATTTCCATATAAGAAATAGACATGGTGAGATTCAATGATTTGCCCAAGTTTACAAGCTTGATTGTGCTGGAATGAGGTCCTTAACCCATCTTTACTGACTCAAATTTCAGTGCTTGTTTATTATGCTATTTTTTTAAAAAAAGATAGAAACCTATCATGTTTAGGTCAGCTTCTGCATTCTCAAATTTTTCTCTATTGGGAAACATATCCTCTAAATTATATTTGAACAGATGATAAAATTGGGGGTAGAGGATAATAAGGCAGTGTAAAGGGGATGACCTTCATAAATAAGCTATATTTGTAGAGAATTAATAAAGATCATTGAAAGTTTCCGAATATCTCGTGAACAGCTGCCATTAATGAAGCCTTGAAATAGTCTTTATAAGTATATGTTGATCATATTTGTATTCTACTCTCATTATTTCCATATTTGGAAAAAATCATTTGCATAATACAGTATAGCAGTTTGTTCCTTGGTGTCTGTAAACTTGTAAATAATTTCATGAATTAAAATGGCTAAAGGAAATAACATAGTTTATAACTGAAAATTTAATAGGACATAGATATTTATATCATCTATTACTATATATTTGCTCAGTAATGTATTCTCTATATGTTTTATGGGACGTGAATCTGATCTCTGAGAGTCTAAATTGAGGTTAGTAAATCTATCGTAACAAGGATACTAGATTGTTATTAGAAGAACATAAAGCTCTTCACTTTCAAGTTTAATACTTAATGTCTTTTTTTTTTTTAAGTTGCTAAAAATAGGAACCCTGTTTGATAGGTCAGAAAATCCTGTTCTCAGTCAATTTTCTGTTTTCTTTCACCAGCCACTGTTCCTTCTTCGGTTTCTTTTTCTGCTGCTTTTAGCTCATACTCAATAAATGTTACCCATATTTTCATGTTAAATGCTATGTTCTTTTTTAATTTTTTTTTCTGGTTTTATGGAGTGTTATGAAAAACTGCTCACTTTAAGAAATTGACAGGTCCATTAACAGAGAGCTTTATGTCTGAGAGTCCAAGCAGTTAGGCCTTCTGGTTATTCAGGAAGTGGAGGGTGTCAGACTAGTCATTTTTATTGCAGACTAAAATGATGGCTGCAAGGAGATGGGCTCACATTATCACTTTATATAAATCACCCAGCTTGTCTTTCATTTCTTGCCTTCTCTTAGAAACTGGAAAGCTCAGAGTTCTTAACCCTTGATATAAGAAAAGAACAGAAAGCTTAAGAGACTGGGTCCAGCACAACTTGTATCTCAGGGTATCAAGGGATTTGTAGGAAAGTGTGCATGTCCCATCTGATTAATCTCAAAGAGTGCATATGTTTCTCAAACAAATGAGCATGTATTTTGTAACCACATAAACCTGATCATAAATCTCGGCCCTGCCATTAATAGCTGTGTAGCCATGGATAGGTTGCTTAACCTTTATATGTCCTTTTTTTTCCTTCTGTAATGTGATGACATCAATGGCAATTGATGCTTTTGAACTGTTGTGCTGGAGAAGACTATTTAGATTTGCTTGGACAGCAAGGAGATGAAACCAGTCAATCCTAAAGGAAATCAACCCTGAATATTCATTGAAAGGACTTGTGCTGAAGCTGAAGCTCCACCACTGTGGCTACCTGATGCAAAGAGCCAACTCATTGGAAAAGCCCCTAATGCTGGGAAAGATTGAGGGCAGGAGGAGAAGGGGGTGACAGAAGATGAGATGGTTGGATAGTATCATTGACTCAATGGGCATGCATTTGAACAAACTCTGGAAGACAGTGAAAGACAGGGAAGCCTGGCATGCTGTAGTTCATGGATCACAAAGAGTTGGACCTGACTTAGCAGCTGAACAACCACCGCCACAGTACTTCTGATGGAAAAGATAGAGGTGATTGGGATCCAGGATGGCTCACCAGCTGGAAGAGTTTGTTGAAGATATGCAGAGAGGGTGTTCTAGGAAAATGCATGTTGTTTATGCGTAAATGAACTTCTTCCATGGTGAGCTGAAAGCTGAGCAAGATTTTCTTCTCTGGCCTGAGATGCAGAATAAGTATATCCTCCTGAGACCCCTTCCTCCTACCCATCTCATCTTGGCCTTTGGAGTCTTAGCCTTCCAAGGCAAGAAGAAGCACAGGAATGGAGCATCGTCTTCCCCACAGGCTACCGTAACGTTGGCCTAACCTCTGTCCTCCACCCCAGACCCTATTCCTAACCTCTCCTGGTCCTTCCAGGCTGGAGGAGTGGCAAAGGCAAAGCCGCCCCGGCCCACCTTGAGAGACAGATCACATGGATCAAGGCCTTCCATTCAGAAAGGTCAAGAGGCTTAGGGCTGCCAGAAGAACCAGGAGAGGAAAAAGCCAAGTGAATGAACCACATGGTTGAAGACTGACAGATTGCCCTGACCCTAGTGTGTGTTCTCCTTCCTAATGATTACGTCAGAGCTTCTCACCCTGAGCACCTTGGACATTTGGGCTGGAAGTTCTTTGTTGTAGAAGCTATTCTGTGCATGGTAGGATGCTTCGCAGCATCCCTACCCTCTACTTATGCCCATAGCACCACCCCATTCTGAGCTGTGACAAACAAGTGTCTAGATGTTGCCCTGGTGATGTCCGCAGGGCAGCAACATGACCCTGAGTTGAGAATCACTAGTTCAGAGGAAAGAGGAGACCTTGGGATCTCTCTAGAGACTGAAGTAAATCTCTCATGCCTACAGAGCAGGATTAAAGACAATAAGGAAAGTGCACTGCACAGTGCCTGGGATGGAGATGGGGGCTCAATAAATCAAGTCTCCCCTCATTCCTTCTCCCGAGTGAATACTGTGGTATGCCTCCACATCCCCATGTGAGGACTGAGTCACTCCTTGCTCCAGCTACCACGAGCACTGGCGGCTCACCGCTCCGTTTGTCTCCCTGATCATTGCCCTCAGCTGGAGTGTGCTGCCTCCCTCCAGCCACATCCCCTCACTGGGAGGCATCGGTAGGTGGCAGGGGTTTAGGTCTCAGCCCTCTTGCCTTCACTGGGGATGTCCCTGAAGGATCGTCTCAGTTTCAGAGCTTTAGAGTTATGGGCCGCCTGAGGCTCTTGTGGTTGCATTGTATTGGCACTTCTACCTTGCTGGTTCTCACCTCTCTCAGTCCTCACAAGTGTTGTTCTTGTGAGCTCTCTCCTGTCAGCCTCTTGCCCACAAACCTCTGCCTCCAAGCCTGTTTCCTGGGGAACTCCATGTAAGCCGTGCTTCTTTGGAACCATGCTTTATGGGAATCTGTCCCTTTTTAGTAAGATAATACAAGTCAAGTCCTCAGTACTGTAGTAACTATAAGAAATATTAGCTATTATTATTATCCAAGAATTTACCCATCACATTGTGTAAGTTAGGTGTATCTTAGATTTGGGAAATGCATTTGGGTAGCGTGTTTCTAGAGTTTATCCTAGAAATAAACTGTAGGTCATCTTTCTGCATATTATACCTTTCAAAAGTCATGGCAGCTAGCTTATTTGCAGATGAGTTCTGGTGACCATATCTGCTCATATTGGTGCTCTCCTAATTTTGTAAGTTTATGTCAGAAGCATTAACTCCCTTTAAAATGTCTCCAGTGAGTACCTTGAGATAGTCTCCTGAAGGATCACGGCATTGTAGGGAGGGGAGGTTAAACTCTACTCCCATTCCAGCTTAGCATAAATTTCGATCTGTACTATGTCCACACTGTACCTCCCTTGTGAATAATAGGTTTTCTCACTCTTGCTGGATCAGACGTTCTTGAGGGTAATCTTTGCATCTCTCTCCTTCTCTCTGTCTTCACTTCTACATTACAGACTTGCAGTATACGCTGCCTGAGACGTGGCTGGAGGAGCAGAGCTTGAGATCAAAAGACAGAGAAGGAATGATCAGCTGAGGAGCAGAAATGAAACTTCTCTCTTTTTTAAAAAAAAATTTTATATTTTTCCTTTATTTTAAAGATTTTACAGAGTTTTGTTGTTCACCAACATGTATGTTCCGAGATCATTCATATGTATATACCTGGACCCTCCCCCCACCCAGTTCCCCTGCTCCCATCCCTCCAGACCATCGCCCCAATTGGTTGTAGGCACTCCTATTCCCCTAGCACAATGACAATAACTATCTTTTCCACACATGACAGTATAGGTTTCCATGTTACTCCCTCCATGCCTCCCTCCCACTGTTCGGTCTCCACAATGTCTTTATGTCTATTCTCTGTTTTTTCATGAGTTCACTGCATGTGTTATCATGACCATCTTACTAGATCCCATATATGAGTTAGTATACATGTTTTTTATTACTTCACAAACCTCTGCCTAGTTTCCTGGGGAACTCCATGTAAGCCGTGCTTCTTTGGAACCATGCTTTATGGGAATCTGTCCCTTTTTAGTAAGATAATACAAGTCAAGTCCTCAGTACTGTAGTAACTATAAGAAATATTAGCTATTATTATTATCCAAGAATTTACCCATCACATTGTGTAAGTTAGGTGTATCTTAGATTTGGGAAATGCATTTGGGTAGCGTGTTTCTAGAGTTTATCCTAGAAATAAACTGTAGGTCATCTTTCTGCATATTATACCTTTCAAAAGTCATGGCAGCTAGCTTATTTGCAGATGAGTTCTGGTGACCATATCTGCTCATATTGGTGCTCTCCTAATTTTGTAAGTTTATGTCAGAAGCATTAACTCCCTTTAAAATGTCTCCAGTGAGTACCTTGAGATAGTCTCCTGAAGGATCACGGCATTGTAGGGAGGGGAGGTTAAACTCTACTCCCATTCCAGCTTAGCATAAATTTCGATCTGTACTATGTCCACACTGTACCTCCCTTGTGAATAATAGGTTTTCTCACTCTTGCTGGATCAGACGTTCTTGAGGGTAATCTTTGCATCTCTCTCCTTCTCTCTGTCTTCACTTCTACATTACAGACTTGCAGTATACGCTGCCTGAGACGTGGCTGGAGGAGCAGAGCTTGAGATCAAAAGACAGAGAAGGAATGATCAGCTGAGGAGCAGAAATGAAACTTCTCTCTTTTTTAAAAAAAAATTTTATATTTTTCCTTTATTTTAAAGATTTTACAGAGTTTTTTTGTTCACCAACATGTATGTTCCGAGATCATTCATATGTATATACCTGGACCCTCCCCCCACCCAGTTCCCCTGCTCCCATCCCTCCAGACCATCGCCCCAATTGGTTGTAGGCACTCCTATTCCCCTAGCACAATGACAATAACTATCTTTTCCACACATGACAGTATAGGTTTCCATGTTACTCCCTCCATGCCTCCCTCCCACTGTTCGGTCTCCACAATGTCTTTATGTCTATTCTCTGTTTTTTCATGAGTTCACTGCATGTGTTATCATGACCATCTTACTAGATCCCATATATATGAGTTAGTATACTATACTTGTCTTTCTCTTTTTGACTTACTTCACTTTTTATGATAGGTTCTAGAGCCAGCCACCTCATTAGGACTGAGTCTTCTGTATTTCTTTTAACAGCTGAGTAGTATTTCATTGTATATATGTACCAGAGCTTCTGGATCCATTCATTCGTAGATGGACATCTAGGTTGCTTCCATGTTCTGGCTATTGTATAGAGAGCTGCAATGAACATTGGGGTACAGGTGCTTCTTTCATTTTTGATTTCATCAGGATATAGGCCTAATAGTGGGATTGCTGGGTCATAGTGTGCTGAAATGAAGCTTTTCTTGCTGGAGGATGTGAACCCCAGGCTTCTCAGGGGGAGACCAGTAGCATGAGATTCATGATATAAACACAGACATTTTTGTGGAATGTGATTACTGAGATAAATAAGCATAACATTTATCAAGTGTTTAGTACATTCCAGAGTATTTTCTCTGACCTATCTTTACTAATCATTTTCTGATGTCCTGCTAAGTTAGGCTAGTCATTATCCTTATTTTTCAAATTTAAGGTTTTCTAGAACCCAAAGGGTAGAATTCAAATCTACATCTGTCCCATTTCCAAGCATTTTCCAAATGACCATTATAAAATTTCTCAGGTGGTCTGACCCAAGCCTTTTTCATGAAATCTTATAGAGCAAAAAGATGTATTTGTTTATTTTTGGCTGCACTGGGTCTTCGTTGATGCACATGGGCTTTCTCTGGTTGTGGTTAGCAGGGGCTACTCCTCCTTGTGGTACGTGGGCTTCTCATTGTGGGGGCTTCTTTTGTTGCAGACCATGGGCTCTAGGTGCTCAGGTTTAGTAATTGTGACTCAGGGGCTTACTTGCTTCTCAGCATGTGAAATCTTTCAGGACCAAGGATGGACCCCCATCCCCTGCTTTGGCAGATAGATTCTTAGCCATTGGACTAACAGAGATGTCTGGAATTTTAAAAAATTTTAAGATATTTCGAAAGAACCTTGCCCCCAAAATCATTCTGGGTAGAAGCAAGTCACTTGACTCTCACCTAAGCAATATTCCTTTGCTTGTCTTCTGTGAGGAATAAAGGTGATACTTGGCCTCTATCTCAACTCTTCTGTTTTGAGATTGCTCAGAACCTGTTTGGGGAAGGAGGCTTGTTTATTACAAATTCCCTTGAAATCCCCCACATTCCTGCCTACTAGGAGTATATTTGGGGATTGCTTGAGATCTGCCAGTCAGTGTAGTGAACTTGCTTTCCTGTGTGCTCGGCCCTAGCCTGAGAGTTCCTCCCAAGCTGGAAGTCAATTACCCTCTAATTCTGCTTTCTCTCTTTTCGTCTTTCTCTGCCCAGGGTCCGCAGGAGAAGCAAAGTAGAAATTTTATTATCTACAATTTTCAGTTTCTTGGGTGTTGAACAGTAGGGTTCATACCATGAAAATATTCTCTTCAGAGATGCTCCGATTGTTTCAAAAATGGTATTAATAAAAATAGCATATGAACTTGACCATTTTGATAGGGCACCTGTGGTAAGGTCTTTGTTATAACTGACAAAGCAGGTGCAGAATATTCCATGTATAATTTAGACCCCTTCCCTGTGGACTTCTCTGCTGGTTTTGTATATAACTTCAGTTATTATTGCCATTAAGAAAAGATATTTTAGGGACAAACTCATTTTTTGAATAGATTGTTATCTCAAATTAAAAAAGATTACGGGAACGGGCAATCAATGCAGCCATCTAATTGCTATTTCTCCAATTAAAAATTAATATACAGAAAGAGCTGCCTGGAACCAATTGGTCTTTAGATAATTTTGAAATGAGGGGGAAAAAGAATAGCTTTAAAGCAGCATTCTCGGGTAGGTGCAAGCAAGGTTTGTAGTTTCCAGTCTCCTTCTGCAGTAAAGGTGCAGGGACAGGCATGTTTTTGACCTTGCCCTGTGACCAGTGCACCCAGGACTGACTCAAAACAAAGGAATTCTGTGCTTACATCTCATTGTTCCTCCTCTGTTGAAGATTTATGTGTAAAATCATGGCATTTTGTGATGTACTGAAGAATAGATGGCAGGTGTCATTTTCGTACCGTGCATGTCATCTCATGGAAGCTGTAGAAAATGTGTGTGACGGTGCTTGTGCTAAAAATGTGCCTCTGTTCTTTGAGGATGTCAGTGACGCTGTCGCAGCTCTAGCTCTTCTGCAGATCTTCATTTGCTGAGCAGAGTTCAGACAGATGGGGACCAAGGAAAATGAAGTCAATGGAAGGCTCCTGCCTACTAGGAGTATATTTGGGGATTGCTTGAGATCTGCCAGTCAGTGTAGTGAACTTGCTTTCCTGTGTGCTCGGCCCTAGCCTGAGAGTTCCTCCCAAGCTGGAAGTCAATTACCCTCTAATTCTGCTTTCTCTCTTTTCGTCTTTCTCTGCCCAGGGTCCGCAGGAGAAGCAAAGTAGAAATTTTATTATCTACAATTTTCAGTTTCTTGGGTGTTGAACAGTAGGGTTCATACCATGAAAATATTCTCTTCAGAGATGCTCCGATTGTTTCAAAAATGGTATTAATAAAAATAGCATATGAACTTGACCATTTTGATAGGGCACCTGTGGTAAGGTCTTTGTTATAACTGACAAAGCAGGTGCAGAATATTCCATGTATAATTTAGACCCCTTCCCTGTGGACTTCTCTGCTGGTTTTGTATATAACTTCAGTTATTATTGCCATTAAGAAAAGATATTTTAGGGACAAACTCATTTTTTGAATAGATTGTTATCTCAAATTAAAAAAGATTACGGGAACGGGCAATCAATGCAGCCATCTAATTGCTATTTCTCCAATTAAAAATTAATATACAGAAAGAGCTGCCTGGAACCAATTGGTCTTTAGATAATTTTGAAATGAGGGGGAAAAAGAATAGCTTTAAAGCAGCATTCTGGGGTAGGTGCAAGCAAGGTTTGTAGTTTCCAGTCTCCTTCTGCAGTAAAGGTGCAGGGACAGGCATGTTTTTGACCTTGCCCTGTGACCAGTGCACCCAGGACTGACTCAAAACAAAGGAATTCTGTGCTTACATCTCATTGTTCCTCCTCTGTTGAAGATTTATGTGTAAAATCATGGCATTTTGTGATGTACTGAAGAATAGATGGCAGGTGTCATTTTCGTACCGTGCATGTCATCTCATGGAAGCTGTAGAAAATGTGTGTGACGGTGCTTGTGCTAAAAATGTGCCTCTGTTCTTTGAGGATGTCAGTGACGCTGTCGCAGCTCTAGCTCTTCTGCAGATCTTCATTTGCTGAGCAGAGTTCAGACAGATGGGGACCAAGGAAAATGAAGTCAATGGAAGGCTCCTGTGTCTTAAAGATAGGATGTCTTTCTGCTTGGTTCAGAATTAGGCTCTTCAAGCTGAAAGAGTCCTACTTTGCATTTGGAGGGTAACAAGTACTTAGTTTTAATTAGGAACAAATTATTATAAATATATGTATATATGTACATACATATATACATATGCTAAATAAAATGGGTGGGAAAGCTCATGTATCCAGAGCTTGAATCAGATCCCTGTGAGGAGGTGGGTTTCTATGAGAAGAGGGCAGCCCTTTATTTGATGGAGCAGGGGTTTTATGTGAAACCACGTGGAATTTACACCTGGGATGATGGGATGTTACTTCAGGTCCTCACATCTCCAGAAAGAAAAGATGGAGCTGGAGAAGATGCAGAGTAAGAGCACAGGAATGGTTCTAGAGACAGTAGATTGAGTAAGAAAATGAAACTGGTGTGGAAAGATTGAGGCAGAGAATGGACGTGTCAACTGTGTACAGGTGGATGAAGGCATTGGGACATTGAAGTAAAGATGTATCCAAACAAGCATGGCTGTCTGTACCCAGGACACTGGTTGTAAAATTTGTGAAGAGCAATTGAGGAATCAGAAAGCAAAGAACTGAGATGGAGAGGCAGCTGAGAGAGAGGTTTAGAACCAGGAAAAGGAATGAATGTTAGCTTAGAACACAGGCACCAAGCCTGTGTTGTTCATTATCCACAGATAGGGTAATGTTCCATACAAATGGTTCTCATCAAAGTGGGGATGATGACATCAAAGTGATGTTGAGGAAGACCAGAGCCTTCCCACAACTGCTTGTTCTATTTCTTCCATCTTTTTCTGAGCCTCACTTAATGGCCCTCCTGGTCTTTGGTAGTTAAGCCTGATCCTGGGGAGACATCTGGAACATCCCACCCAGGCCACAAAGCCTTTCACATCTGACTCCTGAGTACTTCTCTAGTCAGCTCTGGCTTTCAGCCATCATAGCCACTTCCTTGCTCATGCTCAGACCCAAACAGAGGTCAGTTAAATGAAGTCAATGGAAGGCTCCTGTGTCTTAAAGATAGGATGTCTTTCTGCTTGGTTCAGAATTAGGCTCTTCAAGCTGAAAGAGTCCTACTTTGCATTTGGAGGGTAACAAGTACTTAGTTTTAATTAGGAACAAATTATTATAAATATATGTATATATGTACATACATATATACATATGCTAAATAAAATGGGTGGGAAAGCTCATGTATCCAGAGCTTGAATCAGATCCCTGTGAGGAGGTGGGTTTCTATGAGAAGAGGGCAGCCCTTTATTTGATGGAGCAGGGGTTTTATGTGAAACCACGTGGAATTTACACCTGGGATGATGGGATGTTACTTCAGGTCCTCACATCTCCAGAAAGAAAAGATGGAGCTGGAGAAGATGCAGAGTAAGAGCACAGGAATGGTTCTAGAGACAGTAGATTGAGTAAGAAAATGAAACTGGTGTGGAAAGATTGAGGCAGAGAATGGACGTGTCAACTGTGTACAGGTGGATGAAGGCATTGGGACATTGAAGTAAAGATGTATCCAAACAAGCATGGCTGTCTGTACCCAGGACACTGGTTGTAAAATTTGTGAAGAGCAATTGAGGAATCAGAAAGCAAAGAACTGAGATGGAGAGGCAGCTGAGAGAGAGGTTTAGAACCAGGAAAAGGAATGAATGTTAGCTTAGAACACAGGCACCAAGCCTGTGTTGTTCATTATCCACAGATAGGGTAATGTTCCATACAAATGGTTCTCATCAAAGTGGGGATGATGACATCAAAGTGATGTTGAGGAAGACCAGAGCCTTCCCACAACTGCTTGTTCTATTTCTTCCATCTTTTTCTGAGCCTCACTTAATGGCCCTCCTGGTCTTTGGTAGTTAAGCCTGATCCTGGGGAGACATCTGGAACATCCCACCCAGGCCACAAAGCCTTTCACATCTGACTCCTGAGTACTTCTCTAGTCAGCTCTGGCTTTCAGCCATCATAGCCACTTCCTTGCTCATGCTCAGACCCAAACAGAGGTCAGTTAAATGAGAAGCTAGAAAGATAGGGCAGAGTCTGAAGTATTGGTATATATTTTTAAGTTAGTCTGTCTTAACCAACCAAACCTCCACACAAATCCCAGATTCCTCTACCCCTCTACCTTTGACCCTACCATTTCTTCTTGTTGAATGCCCATATTTCCCATATCTGCATCTACAGTTCTGATTACTTATTAAGACCCAGTTCCACTGCCATCTTCTCCAAAGTTTTCACAAACCCTGGTCCACCACTTTGGAAGAAACAACTTCTCAAAACTCCCATAATACTTTCTTCAACCTTTCATCAAGTACTTAGCACTTTGGACCTGGGGTTTTGGTGTGAGTATGAATATCTCATTCTTCTCTGAAAGGTTTAACCTTCTTGAAGATGAATTTTATGAGTTTGTTGATAGCCCTTAGTGTCAAAGCATAAGGTAGTTCCAGCATGGCTAGGATCTATCATCATCTGCTTACTCCTTCAGTCACATGTGATTCTTCATGACCCTTTAGACTGTAGCCCACCAGGGAGAAGAATGTACATATACTAGAGAATATGTATGTGTAAAACACCTGCATGGTGCCCAGTAGGTGGTAGTTAATATGATTAGCTGATAAGCTGATATCCCCAGCCTCTGTGAGCTGGGGTAGAACCTTAGTGAGTGGTTCCATGGATGAAGTAGGCAGGTAGAGAGGCTGGATCCTGTCAATATGGATCACATCCCTTCACTTTAACCTCCTCATTATGGTCAAGTCCAAAAGCACTGCTTAAAACCAAGTCTGGTTGAGGCACATCATCCAGCCCATAGGTACTCTTTCTATTGCGTGCTCCTAAGGACTGACAACTAGGTGAGGAAGTCTCAGATGGCACAGCGCCCAGATATCATGGCCATCTCCACCGTCTGCCTGAATTTTCCCAACATTCCAAGATTAACCCACATCCAAGCCCTGGTGACTCATAGCAGTTTCTGTACATTACCATGTTGAATACTACAATGTGTAACCTTGGTCTCACATTGTGTCTTGATCTTTTTCTGTCATTGGATTTCACCCAAAGGATGATTTGCTGGACTATCCCCAAAACCTGAGCTTCACATTGTCTCTACCCAGACCTGTTCCCACAGTGGGTTTGCTCTCCAGTCTGAATTTACTTTTAAAAGCCAGCAGGAAACAATTTCTATAGGTTCCACCCCGCAAACCAACACCTACTGAACAAAGGTGAAAAGCTGAGAAAATTATCTGTACTTGTGTTGCAGATGTAGAAATTCCTGGAATCTTGTGGGACATTCTGTTCCACTAACAGAATTCCAGCACAACGTTCAGAGGATGTTAACTCATTTGGGTTACTTGCTGGGACTTTTGGAAGTTAAGCAATCTTTAGCTAGCCTCTGTTTTATATTTGATCCTCAAAATCCAAATATAATACTTGGGAACACTGAGAGTGGAGCTTCTTTCTCCCAAGCCAGATTGCGTTTGTTGATAGCCCTTAGTGTCAAAGCATAAGGTAGTTCCAGCATGGCTAGGATCTATCATCATCTGCTTACTCCTTCAGTCACATGTGATTCTTCATGACCCTTTAGACTGTAGCCCACCAGGGAGAAGAATGTACATATACTAGAGAATATGTATGTGTAAAACACCTGCATGGTGCCCAGTAGGTGGTAGTTAATATGATTAGCTGATAAGCTGATATCCCCAGCCTCTGTGAGCTGGGGTAGAACCTTAGTGAGTGGTTCCATGGATGAAGTAGGCAGGTAGAGAGGCTGGATCCTGTCAATATGGATCACATCCCTTCACTTTAACCTCCTCATTATGGTCAAGTCCAAAAGCACTGCTTAAAACCAAGTCTGGTTGAGGCACATCATCCAGCCCATAGGTACTCTTTCTATTGCGTGCTCCTAAGGACTGACAACTAGGTGAGGAAGTCTCAGATGGCACAGCGCCCAGATATCATGGCCATCTCCACCGTCTGCCTGAATTTTCCCAACATTCCAAGATTAACCCACATCCAAGCCCTGGTGACTCATAGCAGTTTCTGTACATTACCATGTTGAATACTACAATGTGTAACCTTGGTCTCACATTGTGTCTTGATCTTTTTCTGTCATTGGATTTCACCCAAAGGATGATTTGCTGGACTATCCCCAAAACCTGAGCTTCACATTGTCTCTACCCAGACCTGTTCCCACAGTGGGTTTGCTCTCCAGTCTGAATTTACTTTTAAAAGCCAGCAGGAAACAATTTCTATAGGTTCCACCCCGCAAACCAACACCTACTGAACAAAGGTGAAAAGCTGAGAAAATTATCTGTACTTGTGTTGCAGATGTAGAAATTCCTGGAATCTTGTGGGACATTCTGTTCCACTAACAGAATTCCAGCACAACGTTCAGAGGATGTTAACTCATTTGGGTTACTTGCTGGGACTTTTGGAAGTTAAGCAATCTTTAGCTAGCCTCTGTTTTATATTTGATCCTCAAAATCCAAATATAATACTTGGGAACACTGAGAGTGGAGCTTCTTTCTCCCAAGCCAGATTGCGTTTTGCATATTTTTACCCTGCCTTTTTAAATTGCCTCTGATACTGCCTCTGGACAAGAAAGAGACAAGGATTTCTTTGCATGGAAAACTGAGTTATGTACTTACCCTTCTTTGTTACCCGCCAGTCTGTGACGAGACTCTAGCAATTCAGGTGAGAGATTCTGTGCCAGACCAAGCTTGAAATGCCTCATCTTCACCCCATTGATATAGAAGAGAAACACACCTACCCACTAGAAGTGAGAGGTTGGAGGGGGAGTTTCTTCCTGGTGGGGAAGCTGCAGCAAGCAATAAGTTACTAGCTTTGTCAGCAGCAAACCTAGAGGTGAACTATGCTGCAGCAAGCCAAAAGTTAATCTCCTCCAGAACAGCAAGATACATTTAAAGGCAAAGTGCTTACCTGCTCCTCCTTCATTTTCTTTTTTTTTTTTTTATCTTTTTTTTTTTTTTAAACCTTTATTTTACTTTTAACTTTTACAGAGTTTTGTTGTTCACAGACATGCATGTTCTCAGATTAGTCACATGTATATCCCCCCCTTCCCTCCCCTCCCGACCATCACACAGCACCCCTGAAGGATCCCCTTTTCTCACAGAGCAATGACTAGAGCTATTTTCTTCACTTATGATAGTACAGGCCTTCATGCTACTTCCCTTCCGCCTCTCACCCACTGTTCCTTCCCCAAAATGTCCATATGTCCACTGTCCATGTCTGTCTTTCTGTCGCTTCACTGCATGTGCCATCATCACCATCCTACTAGATTCCATATATATGTGTTAATATACTGTATTTGTCCTTCTCTTTCTGACTGACTTCACTTTTTAGGATCGCTCTAGATCCAGCCACCTCATGAGGGCTGATTCTTCTGCATTTCTCTTTACAGCTGTGTAGTATTCCATTGTATATATGTACCAGAGCTTTTGGATCCATTCGTTCGTCGATGGGCATCTAGGTTCCTTCCATGTTCTAGCTATTCTATAGAGAGCTGCAATGAACATTGGGGTACAGGTGCTTCTTTCAGTTTTGATTTCATCAGGGTATAAGCCTAAGAGTGGGATTGCTGGGTCGTATGGTGCTTCTATTTTTAGTTTTTTAAGAAATCTCCAGACTGTCTTCCATAGAGGCTGTATCAGTTTACACTCCCACCAGCAATGCAGGAGTGTTCCCTTTTCTCCGCAGCCTCTCCAGCATTTATTGTCTGTCGATTTGTGGATGATGGCCATTCTGACGGGTGTGAGGTGACATCTCATTGTAGTTTTGATTTGCATTTCTCTAATTATTAGTGAAGTTGAGCATCGTTTCATGTGTTTTTGGGCCATCTGTATGTCATCGTTGGAGAGGTGTCTGTTTAGGTCCTTTTCCCATTTTTTGATTGGGTTGTTCGTTTTTCCAGTGCTGAGTTGTCTGAGTTGCTTGTAGATTTTGGAGATTAATTCTTTGTCTGTTGTTTCATTTGCTATGATTTTCTCCCATTCTGTGGGCTGTCTGTTCAGCTTTTTTGTAATTTCTTTAGCTGTACAAAAGCTTTTAAGTTTCATGAGGTCCCACATGTTCATTTGTCTTTTTAGTTCCACTATTCTAGTAGGTGGGTCAGAAAAGATCTTGCTTTTGATTTTATTTTTTTCCTTTTAGGGTTTTGCCTTTTTATTCTTCCTCTAAGATTTTCTCACAGAGCAATGACTAGAGCTATTTTCTTCACTTATGATAGTACAGGCCTTCATGCTACTTCCCCTCGTCCTCTCACCCACTGTTCCTTCCCCAAAATGTCCATATGTCCACTGTCCATGTCTGTCTTTCTGTCGCTTCACTGCATGTGCCATCATCACCATCCTACTAGATTCCATATATATGTGTTAATATACTGTATTTGTCCTTCTCTTTCTGACTGACTTCACTTTTTAGGATACGTTCTAGATCCAGCCACCTCATGAGGGCTGATTCTTCTGCATTTCTCTTTACAGCTGTGTAGTATTCCATTGTATATATGTACCAGAGCTTTTGGATCCATTCGTTCGTCGATGGGCATCTAGGTTCCTTCCATGTTCTAGCTATTCTATAGAGAGCTGCAATGAACATTGGGGTACAGGTGCTTCTTTCAGTTTTGATTTCATCAGGGTATAAGCCTAAGAGTGGGATTGCTGGGTCGTATGGTGCTTCTATTTTTAGTTTTTTAAGAAATCTCCAGACTGTCTTCCATAGAGGCTGTATCAGTTTACACTCCCACCAGCAATGCAGGAGTGTTCCCTTTTCTCCGCAGCCTCTCCAGCATTTATTGTCTGTCGATTTGTGGATGATGGCCATTCTGACGGGTGTGAGGTGACATCTCATTGTAGTTTTGATTTGCATTTCTCTAATTATTAGTGAAGTTGAGCATCGTTTCATGTGTTTTTGGGCCATCTGTATGTCATCGTTGGAGAGGTGTCTGTTTAGGTCCTTTTCCCATTTTTTGATTGGGTTGTTCGTTTTTCCAGTGCTGAGTTGTCTGAGTTGCTTGTAGATTTTGGAGATTAATTCTTTGTCTGTTGTTTCATTTGCTATGATTTTCTCCCATTCTGTGGGCTGTCTGTTCAGCTTTTTTGTAATTTCTTTAGCTGTACAAAAGCTTTTAAGTTTCATGAGGTCCCACATGTTCATTTGTCTTTTTAGTTCCACTATTCTAGTAGGTGGGTCAGAAAAGATCTTGCTTTGATTGATGTCCTTGAGGGTTTTGCCTATATTCTCCTCTAAGAGTTTGATGGTTTCTGGCCTTACATTTAAGTCTTTAATCCATTTTGAGTTGATCTTTGTGTATGGTGTCAGGGTATGTTCCAACTTCATTTTCTTGCATGTAGCTGTCCAATTTTCCCAGCACCATTTGTTGAAGAGGCTGTCTTTGTCCCATTTTATAGTTTCGCCTCCTTTGTCAAAAATAAGGTACCCATAGGTGCGTGGCTTTATCTCTGGGTTCTCGATCTTGTTCCATTGGTCGATATTTCTGTTTTTGTGCCAGTACCATACTGTCTTGATGACTGTTGCTTTGTAGTAGAGTCTGAAGTTGGGGGGGCTGATCCCCCCAGCTCCATTCTTCTTCCTGAGGATTGCTTTGGCTATTCGAGGTCTTCTGTGTTTCCATATGAACTGTGTTATTCGTTGGTCTAGTTCTGTGAAGAATGTTATTGGAAGTTTGATAGGGATCGCATTGAATCTATAGATGACATTTGGTAGTATGGTCATTTTCACAATATTGATTCTCCCGACCCAGGAACACGGAATATTTCTCCATCTGTTTAACTCTTCTTTAATGTCTCTCATGAGTGTCTTGTAATTTTCTGTGTACAGTTCTTTTGTTTCTTTGGGTAGGTTTATTCCTAGATATTTGATTCTTTTGGTTGCGATGGTGAAGGGGATTGCCTCTTTGATTTCATTTTCTGATTTTTCATTGTTCGTGTATAGGAATGCCAGTGATTTCTGTATATTGATTTTGTATCCTGCAACTTTGCTGAATTCGCTGATTAACTCTAGTAGTTTTGTAATAGTGTCTTTGGGATTTTCTATGTATAATATCATGTCATCTGCAAATAGAGAGAGTTTGACTTCTTCTTTTCCAATCTGAATTCCTTTGATTTCTTTCTCTTCTCTTATTGCTATTGCTAGAACTTCCAGGACTATGTTGAATAGTAGTGGTGAAAGTGGACACCCTTGTCTTGTTCCTGATCTTAGAAGGAATGCTTTGAGTTTTTCACCATTGAGGATAATGTTCGCTGTGGGCTTCTCATATATGGCTTTCACTATGTTAAGATAAGTTCCTTCTATGCCCATTTTTTGAAGAGTTTTTATCATAAATGGATGCTGTACTTTGTCAAAGGCTTTTTCTGCATCTATTGAGATGATCATGTGATTTTTGTCTTTCAATTTGTTGATATGGTGTATCACATTGATTGATTTGCGAATGTTGAAGAATCCTTGCATGCCTGGGATGAACCCAACTTGATCGTGATGAATGAGCTTTTTGATGTGTTGCTGAATCCTGTTTGCTAGGATTTTGTTGAGGATTTTGGCATCTAGATTCATCAGTGAAATTGGCCTATAATTTTCTTTTTTTGTGTTGTCTTTGCCTGGTTTGGGTATCAGGGTGATGGTGGCCTTGTAGAATGTGTTTGGAAGTGTTCCTTCCTGGGCAATTTTTTGGAAGAGTTTTAGAAGGACAGGCATTAGCTCTTCTTTAAATGTTTGGTAGAATTCACTTGTGAAACCATCTGGCCCTGGGCTTTTATTTTTGGGTAGATTTTTGATCACAAGGTCGATTTCTGAGCTTGTGATTGGCTTGTTCATAGTTTCTATTTCTTCCTGGTTGAGTCTTGGGAGATTAATCTTCTCTAAGAAACTGTCCATTTCTTCCAGGTTGTCCAGTTTGTTGCCATAGAGTTGTTCATAATAGTCTCTTATAATCCTTTGGATTTCTGCATTGTCCGTTGTAATCTCTCCTTTTTCATTTTTGATTTTCGTGATCTGGTTCTTCTCTCTCTTTTTCTTAATGAGTCTGGCCAGTGGTGTGTCGATTTTATTTACCTTTTCAAAGAACCAGCTTTTTGTTTTGTTTATCTTTACTGTTGTTTCTTTCGTTTCTTTTTCATTTATTTCTGCTCTGATCTTTAGGATTTCCCTTCTTCTGCTGGCTTTGGGGTGTTTTTGTTCTTCTTTCTCCAGTTGTTTTAAGCGTAAGGTAAGGTCGTCTGTTTGAGATTTTCCTAGTTTCTTGAGGTGGGATTGTAATGCTATAAACTTCCCTCTTAGAGAATGCTTTGAGTTTTTCACCATTGAGGATAATGTTCGTTGTGGGCTTCTCATATGGCTTTCACTATGTTAAGATAAGTTCCTTCTATGCCCATTTTTTGAAGAGTTTTTATCATAAATGGATGCTGTACTTTGTCAAAGGCTTTTTCTGCATCTATTGAGATGATCATGTGATTTTTGTCTTTCAATTTGTTGATATGGTGTATCACATTGATTGATTTGCGAATGTTGAAGAATCCTTGCATGCCTGGGATGAACCCAACTTGATCGTGATGAATGAGCTTTTTGATGTGTTGCTGAATCCTGTTTGCTAGGATTTTGTTGAGGATTTTGGCATCTAGATTCATCAGTGAAATTGGCCTATAATTTTCTTTTTTTGTGTTGTCTTTGCCTGGTTTGGGTATCAGGGTGATGGTGGCCTTGTAGAATGTGTTTGGAAGTGTTCCTTCCTGGGCAATTTTTTGGAAGAGTTTTAGAAGGACAGGCATTAGCTCTTCTTTAAATGTTTGGTAGAATTCACTTGTGAAACCATCTGGCCCTGGGCTTTTATTTTTGGGTAGATTTTTGATCACAAGGTCGATTTCTGAGCTTGTGATTGGCTTGTTCATAGTTTCTATTTCTTCCTGGTTGAGTCTTGGGAGATTAATCTTCTCTAAGAAACTGTCCATTTCTTCCAGGTTGTCCAGTTTGTTGCCATAGAGTTGTTCATAATAGTCTCTTATAATCCTTTGGATTTCTGCATTGTCCGTTGTAATCTCTCCTTTTTCATTTTTGATTTTCGTGATCTGGTTCTTCTCTCTCTTTTTCTTAATGAGTCTGGCCAGTGGTGTGTCGATTTTATTTACTTTTTCGATGAACCAGCTTTTTGTTTTATTTATCTTTACTATTGTTTCTTTTGTTTCTTTTTCATTTATTTCTGCTCTGATCTTTATGATTTCCCTTCTTCTGCTGGCTTTGGGGTGTTTTTGTTCTTCTTTCTCCAGTTGTTTTAAGCGTAAGGTAAGGTCGTCTGTTTGAGATTTTCCTAGTTTCTTGAGGTGGGATTGTAATGCTATAAACTTCCCTCTTAGAACTGCTTTTGCAGTATCCCATAGGTTTTGCACTGTTGTGTGTTCATTGTCATTTTCTTCTAGGAATTTTTTTATTTCTCCTTTGATTTCCTCAATGATCAGTTGGTTTTTTAGGTATGTGTTGTTTAATCTCCATGTGTTTGTGTTTTTAGCGGTTTTTTTCCTGTAGTTGATCTCTAGTCTCACTGCATTGTGGTCTGAGAAGATGGTTGATAGAATTTCAGTTTTCTTGAATTGACTGAGGATTGATTTGTGGCCCAAGATGTGGTCTATCCTGGAGAATGTTCCGTGAGCACTTGAGAAGAAAGTGTATTCTTCTGCTTTTGGATGGAAAGTCCTAAAGATATCAATGAGGTCCATTTCTTCTAGTGTGGCATTTAAGGCTTGTGTTTCTTTATTAATTTTCTGTTTGGATGATCTGTCCATTGGTGTGAGAGGAGTGTTAAAGTCTCCTACTATGATTGTGTTGCTGTCAATGTCTTCTTTTATGTCTGAAAGTGTTTGTCTTATGTATTGGGGTGCTCCTGTGTTGGGAGCATAGATATTTATGATTGTTATGTCTTCTTCTTGGATGGATCCCTTAATCATGATGTAGTGACCTGCCTTGTCTCTTAGAATCTTCTTTACTTTAAAATCTATTTTATCTGATATGAGGATTGCTACTCCAGCTTTCTTTTGATTTCCTTTTGCATGGAGTATCTTTTTCCAGCCTCTCACTTTCAGTCTATGAGTGTCTCTAGGTCTGAAATGAGTTTCCTGGAGGCAGCATATGTATGGTTCGTGTTTTTGGATCCATTCAGCCACTCTGTGTCTTTTGGTTGGGGCGTTTAGTCCATTGACATTCAAAGTAATTATTGATACAAATGATCCTATTGTCATCTTCTTAGATGTTATGATGGGTTTGTTTCGTGGATCTTCTCCTTTTATACTTGTTGTCTATATAAGTCCCTTTAACATTTGTTGTAAGGCTGGTTTGGTGTGACTAAATTCTTTTAATTTTTGCTTGTCTGTAAAGCTTTTGATTTCTCCATCAATTTTGAATGAGATCCTTGCAGGGTAGAGGATTCTTGGTTGCAGATTATTCTCTTTCAGCCGTTTAAATGTGTCCTGCCATTCCCTTCTGGCCTGCAGAGTTTCTGTTGAAAGATCAGCTGTTAAACGGATAGGCTTTCCCTTGTATGTCACTAGTTGCTTTTCCCTTGCTGCTTTGAGAATTCTATCTTTGTGTTTAATTTGTGTTAACTTCATTAATATGTGTCTTGGTGTGTTTCTTCTCGGATTGATTCTGTTAGGTACTCTTTGTGCTTCTTGGACTTGATTGACTATTTCTTTTCCCATGTTGGGGAAATTTTCAACTATAATCTCTTCAAAAATTTTCTCATAGCCTTTCTTTTTTTTTTCTTCTTCTGGAACCCCTATAATTCGAATATTGGTGCGTTTGATATTATCCCAGAGGTCTCTGAGGCTGTCCTCTGCTCTTTTCATTCTTTGAGCTAGAGTCTGTTTTTCAGCAGTTACTTCCACCATTTTATCTTCCAGCTCACTTATCCGGTCTTCTGTCTCAGATACTCTGCTCTTGATTCCTTCTACAGTGTTTTTCAGTTCAGCAATTGAGTTGTTTGTCTCTGTTACTTTTTTGGTAAGTTCTTGTACTTCTTTATTCAGTGTGTTAGTTGTATCTTGCAATTTCTCTGAAATTCTGTTTTCAGTGTCTTTGATCATCTTTACTATCATTCTTCTGAAATCACTTTCAGAAAGTTTGTCCAAATTCTCTTCATTAATTTGATCTTGTGTGTTTGTTGATTGTTCCTTCGCTTGTGTGGTATTTCTCTGCCGTTTCATTGTTATTATTAATTTTTTAAAACTGATTCTGTTTGGGATTTCCTTTTCCCAGACTTTGAGTTACGTCTGTTGGTGTTTGTTGTTTGGATGGGGCTTCTTATTCTGAGTGATGCTGGTGATTGGGTGATGTCAGGACTTGTATACAAGTGATTACCTTTGCTGGAGTTCTCACTTGTATACTGCTCTTTAGTGTTATGCGTTCTCTAGTATTGTAGTTTTGGAGTCAGTGCACCCTCAAAACCCCGGGGCTTGTTGCCTGACCAGGGAATGAAGATTTCACGGCTGGTTTGTTATGGCATTAAATGATATTAAAACATATATATGCAAATGAGAAACAGAAGGTATACCTTTGACAAATGGCAATTTAAAAATTATGCAAGTACTATCTAGCGTATTGAATTATACACATGAACATATACAGCTATAACATAACCCAAGCATTCCAATCAAAAATACAGTACAATACGTTAGCACTGAATAGAGAAATCCAAGAATGATATCCACAAGTTAATAAGCAAACTAAGTAGAGTACCAATTGGAGAATAATGCTAGAGCAGGATCCCCGTTGGGGATAAGGCAATGAGGACAGAACAGACTAAGAAATATAGTGGGGAAAGGGAAAAAGAGAAAGAGAGGATAGAAGAGAAATATAGAATAATATTGCAAAGTTAAATATAGGGAGATAAAGATTTGTATGTATTAGAATTTAGTGCTATAGGAAAGGAGCTTCAGAGAAAGCAAAGAATTATAGAGGAGGTAGTAGTACAAATGAAAAAATTATTAAAAATTAAAAGATCTAAATTTTATAGAAAATATAGAAAAACAAAGCAAAAATAATAAAAACAAACAAAACCCCCACAGAACCTTAAAAGGCCAATGGGAACCAGAAGTTTAAACCAAAATAAAATGTGTGGTTTAAAAAGAAAAAAAAAAAAAAAAATTTTATGTAAACTTGAATATATTCAGTCTTACTGATAAGATTAGTAGCTTCAATAGAATTCAGTGAAGGAAATGAACACACCCACTCTCTCTCTCACATACACCCCCAAGAAAAGAAAAAAAAAAAAAAAAAGCGGTGGGTGCACTGAGTGGGTTTGGAAAAAAGAGAAAAAAAAAAATTGAAACAAAGTAATACAATACAAAAAATGAAATTTTAAAGTCCAGCAGTAACTCCAGCTTCAGACAAAACGTGAAAATAGTGTTTATGTTCTTCTGTCTCTTGCTGACTATTCAGGAATTATCAGTCTTTTCTTGCCTCTGGCAGTGGTTGGATCTGAAGACCTCTTTTACTGCTTGTTTTGGCCTATTCCAGAATTAAGGCCCAGGCTGGCCCTGGGAGTTTCTTAATCCAAATCCTTTTCTTGCTGGGTGAGCTAAATTCCCTCTGTTAAGCAATCCAGTCAGACAAAAGGTATACCTTTGACAAATGGCAATTTAAAAATTATGCAAGTACTATCTAGCGTATTGAATTATACACATGAACATATACAGCTATAACATAACCCAAGCATTCCAATCAAAAATACAGTACAATACGTTAGCACGTGAATAGAAAAATCCAAGAATGATATCCACAAGTTAATAAGCAAACTAAGTAGAGTACCAATTGGAGAATAATGCTAGAGCAGGATCCCCGTTGGGGATAAGGCAATGAGGACAGAACAGACTAAGAAATATAGTGGGGAAAGGGAAAAAGAGAAAGAGAGGATAGAAGAGAAATATAGAATAATATTGCAAAGTTAAATATAGGGAGATAAAGATTTGTATGTATTAGAATTTAGTGCTATAGGAAAGGAGCTTCAGAGAAAGCAAAGAATTATAGAGGAGGTAGTAGTACAAATGAAAAAATTATTAAAAATAAAAGATCTAAATTTTATAGAAATATATAGAAAAACAAAGCAAAAATAATAAAACAAACAAAACCCCACACAACCTTAAAAGGCCAATGGGGAACCAGAAGTTTATACCAAAATAAAATGTGTGGTTTAAAAGGAAAAAGAAAAAAAAAAAATTTTATGTAAACTTGAATATATTCAGTCTTACTGATAAGATTAGTAGCTTCAATAGAATTCAGTGAAGGAAATGAACACACCCACTCTCTCTCTCACACACACCCCCAAGAAAAAAAAAAAAAAAAAAAAAGCGGTGGGTGCACTGAGTGGGTTTGGAAAAAAGAGAGAGAAAAAAAATTGAAACAAAGTAATACAATACAAAAAATGAAATTTTAAAGTCCAGCAGTAACTCCAGCTTCAGACAAAACGTGAAAATAGTGTTTATGTTCTTCTGTCTCTTGCTGACTGTTCAGGAATTATCAGTCTTTTTCTTGCCTCTGGCAGTGGTTGGATCTGAAGACCTCTTTGACTGCTTGTTTTGGCCTATTCCAGAATTAAAGGCCCGCCCAGGCTGGCCCTGGGAGTTTCTTAATCCAAATCCCTTTTCTTGCTGGGTGGAGCTAAATTCCCTCCTGTAGCTTGAACAGCAGCCCTGCAGTTTGACCAGCCGCCAAACTACAGTAGGGAAAAGGGCGTCTGTCTCACAGAGTTTTTTTTCCCACACGCTCTATGGGAAGCCCTTCCACAGTGCCCCGACCCTGCTGCAGGCCACCGTCGACCCCGCCACCGCGGAGACGTCAGGATACTCAGAGGTGAGTCTGGCTCAGTCTCATGCGGGATCGCTATTCCTCTCTCCCGGATCACAGTGCGCAGAGACTTTCCAGTCCTCTTGGCGACTCTGTGATCGGGTTAATGGTAACCTCCTCCAAAGGGAACTGAGTGCCGCCCTTCCGAGGCCTGCTCAAGGGCACTTCTAGCTCAAGGGGCACCTGGACCCTCCAAAGCAGGTCTGGCTCAGTCCCTTGTGGGTGTTAGTGCTCCTCACCGGGTTTTGATCTGCAACAGGCTTTGCGGCTTTGGCCCGCCCAGCCTCTCCGGCGGGTATGAGGTTTGACTTTTAAAAGTGCGATTGCACCCCTCCTACCGTCTTGATGCGGCTTCTCCTTTGTTCTTCGATGTGGGGTGTCCTCTCTGTGATCAGATCCAACCTCCTTTCGTCGATGGTTTCCCAGGAACTCGTCGCAATTCAGGCGATTTTGCAGGAGAGATGAGTGCACGTCCTTCTACGCTGCCATCTTAGCTCCACCCCCTCCCTCCTTCATTTTCTAGTCGCTGTCTCAGACTGACTCTTGAGGTTGGTGGATAATAAATCTTTCAGGCGTGCCTCCAAGAGTGTGTAGATTTCCAGGAGTTTGTAGATTATGGCCAGTTCCTACCTGGATATTTTAGCAGTGAGAAACCACGTGGGAGGGAAGGGGACAGGCATGCCATGCCCTGCACCTCCATTCCCAGCCGTGTTCCTGCCACCTCCGCTTGAAAATCTGCCACTCTGGTCCCATAGCTGGTCCTGACATCCTGGCAGATATTTTCAGAGATTGTCTTGGAGTCATTCAAGGTAGGAAAGGTTGGCATGTCACGGTCCTATTGTGAAGACCATGAATGCAGGCTGGCCCTGGGAGTTTCTTAATCCGAATCCCTTTTCTTGCTGGGTGGAGCTCAGTTCCCCCCCTGTAGCTTGACCAGCAGCCCTGCAGTGTGACCAGCAGCCAAACTACAGTAGGGAAAATGGCGTCTGTCTCACAGAGGATTTATTCCCACACGCTCTATGGGAAGCACTTCCACAGTGCCCCGACCCTGCTGCAGGCCACCGTCGACCCCGCCACCGCGGAGACGTCAGGATACTCAGAGGTGAGTCTGGCTCAGTCTCATGCGGGATCGCTATTCCTCTCTCCCGGATCACAGTGCGCAGAGACTTTCCAGTCCTCTTTGGCGACTCTGTGATCGGGTTAATGGTAACCTCCTCCAAAGGGAACTGAGTGCCGCCCTTCCGAGGCCTGCTCAAGGGCACTTCTAGCTCAAGGGGCACCTGGACCCTCCAAAGCAGGTCTGGCTCAGTCCCTTGTGGGTGTTAGTGCTCCTCACCGGGTTTTGATCTGCAACAGGCTTTGCGGCTTTGGCCCGCCCAGCCTCTCCGGCGGGTATGAGGTTTGACTTTTAAAAGTGCGATTGCACCCCTCCTACCGTCTTGATGCGGCTTCTCCTTTGTTCTTCGATGTGGGGTGTCCTCTCTGTGATCAGATCCAACCTCCTTTCGTCGATGGTTTCCCAGGAACTCGCCAATTCAGTCAATTTTGCAGGAGAGATGAGTGCACGTCCTTCTACGCTGCCATCTTAGCTCCACCCCCTCCCTCCTTCATTTTCTAGTCGCTGTCTCAGACTGACTCTTGAGGTTGGTGGATAATAAATCTTTCAGGCGTGCCTCCAAGAGTGTGTAGATTTCCAGGAGTTTGTAGATTATGGCCAGTTCCTACCTGGATATTTTAGCAGTGAGAAACCACGTGGGAGGGAAGGGGACAGGCATGCCATGCCCTGCACCTCCATTCCCAGCCGTGTTCCTGCCACCTCCGCTTGCTTGAAAATCTGCCACTCTGGTCCCATAGCTGGTCCTGACATCCTGGCAGATATTTTCAGAGATTGTCTTGGAGTCATTCAAGGTAGGAAAGGTTGGCATGTCACGGTCCTATTGTGAAGACCATGAATGATCTTTTCCTAGCTGACTTTGCCATCTGACCTGCGGCAGTCTTAACATTTCTCCAGCCTTGTCTTCCTGGTTCAAGGAACTGTTCTAGGTAGTTGATGCTGAATAAGTAAAGATACTGTTTCTGGTCCAAAGACCCTCTGTCCTCAGAAATGCAACAGGTTCCCAATGTTATTTTCACACATGCTCTGTCTTTCAAGCAGGAAGAAGATAGTGAACTCTTACAGAGAGCCCAGCACTGTGAGTACACTCAAAACTGAGGCCTCTCACCCCAAGAATTATGATGGAATTACTAATAATACTTTAGACCTAGGTTTAAGTTCCAGATTTGTTGTTGTTCAGTTGCTAAGTCGTGTCCGATTCTGCAACCCCATGGACTGCAGCAAGGCCAGGCTTCCTAGTCCTTCAATGTCTCCCAGAGTTTGCCCAAACTCACTGAATAATTCAACTCAAGCTCATCCATTGAGTTGGTGATGCTATCTAACATCTCATCCTCTGTCACCCCCTTCTCCTGCCCTCAATCTTTCCCAGCATCAGGGTCTTTTCCATTGAGTTGGCTCTTCGCATCAGGTGACCAAAGTATTGGAGCTTCAGCCTCAGCATCAGTCCTTCCAATGAATATTCAGGGTTGATTTACTTTCGGATTGACTGGTTTAATCTCCTTGCAACATAAGGGACTGGCTAGAGTCTTCTTCAACAGCACAGTTCAAAAGCATCAATTCTTTGATGCAAAGTTTGAATGGAGTGAGTATAGTAATAAGAACTGGAAACTTAGTCCTCACTTAGCCACTCTCTAGATTGACTCAATCAGCTGCCTAGTTCTAGACCTCTGTTTCTTCACCATTGAAGATGGTGAGGCAGTCCTCCACTGCTACCAGTCTTTGCTCTGCGTTCATACTCGTCAAACATGCAATAAATCCAGATTTTGTCTTGCCTTTTTTGGTAATGCCATAATTCTGGCACATAGGTTTCATTTTCTTTTTCAAAAAATATTTATTTATTTATTGGTTATTTATTTGGCTACATCAGGTCTTAGTTGAGGTATGTAGGATCTTTACTGAATCCTGTGGGATCTTTCCTTATGGTGCATGGCCTGTGGCTCTGGAGTCCATGGGCTCAGGAGTTGCCATGCTTGAGTTTAGTTGCTGAGAGGCATGTGAGATCTTGGTTCCCTGACCAGGGATTGAACTCATATCCCCTGCACTGCAAGGCAGATTCTTAACCACTGGTTCCTCAGCGAAGTCCCAGGTTTCATTTTCTTATCTTTTCAAGGGAAGTCTGTTCCTCAGACCTCCTGCTGCTGGGAAGGGGTGTTTTTGCTCCCTGTTTCCTATGGCATCATTTAGCTTTATGCTTTTCAGACTGTCCCCTGTGGGCTAAAGGGTTAGTGGGCTTCCTGCAAGTAACCAGCTCTACTTCTGTTTTACCTTCTGAGCCTCAGCTGAGATTTTGTTTGAAAAAGGGTTCCACAGTCAGATAATGAGAGTTGGAAAATCTCTAGATCGAACTCACAGCTTTTGAGCACCTTTGCCTGAACTTGCTTCTGCTGCTTGTCTGCAGCATTCTGGTGCATTCTCCAGGGTCTGCTTCTTCATCTGCTCTTCTCACCTCCTCCATGATTTTTTTTTTTCCAGTCTAGGTTGTTTTGTTTTTGTTTTGTTTTGTTTTGTTTTGTTTTCAAGATATTTTTAAGCATCTTTTTTTTTTTTAATTTTGGCCTCTTTTTATTAATTTTTTATTTATTTATTTTTCATCCATCTTTACTTTTCAGCCTATGTGCGCCCCCCATTGCAGTGGCCTCTTTTGTTGTAGAGTACTTGCTCTGAGTGCATGCGCTCCAGAGCATTGGCTCGTGACTGAACACACTGGTCCATCTGCTCTGTAGCACATGGGATCTTCCTGGGCCAGGGATCGAACCAGTGCCCCTGGCACTGCAAAGTGGACTCTTTACCCACTGGATCACCAGAGAAGCCCTCAGCTTAGGTTTTATAATCACCACTTCCCGGATACCACACCAAGATGGAAAACTCAGTGTATCCCAAACTGAACCGTTATCTTCTTCACCTCACCTCTCTACCTCTCAAACCAAGTCTCTCTGCCATGTTCTCCATCTCTTTTCATGGCACCATCAACCACCTTAGCCTATTGACTCAGCAACTTGGGATCTGTCTTCACTTCTGCCTCTGCTTACCCCACATCACCACTATCCATGGGCTCAGGAGTTGCCATGCTTGAGTTTAGTTGCTGAGAGGCATTATCCCCTGACCAGGGATTGAACTCATATCCCCTGCACTGCAAGGCAGATTCTTAACCACTGGTTCCTCAGCGAAGTCCCAGGTTTCATTTTCTTATCTTTTCAAGGGAAGTCTGTTCCTCAGACCTCCTGCTGCTGGGAAGGGGTGTTTTTGCTCCCTGTTTCCTATGGCATCATTTAGCTTTATGCTTTTCAGACTGTCCCCTGTGGGCTAAAGGGTTAGTGGGCTTCCTGCAAGTAACCAGCTCTACTTCTGTTTTACCTTCTGAGCCTCAGCTGAGATTTTGTTTGAAAAAGGGTTCCACAGTCAGATAATGAGAGTTGGAAAATCTCTAGATCGAACTCACAGCTTTTGAGCACCTTTGCCTGAACTTGCTTCTGCTGCTTGTCTGCAGCATTCTGGTGCATTCTCCAGGGTCTGCTTCTTCATCTGCTCTTCTCACCTCCTCCATGATTTTTTTTTTTCCAGTCTAGGTTGTTTTGTTTTTGTTTTGTTTTGTTTTGTTTTGTTTTCAAGATATTTTTAAGCATCTTTTTTTTTTTTAATTTTGGCCTCTTTTTATTAATTTTTTATTTATTTATTTTTCATCCATCTTTACTTTTCAGCCTATGTGCGCCCCCCATTGCAGTGGCCTCTTTTGTTGTAGAGTACTTGCTCTGAGTGCATGCGCTCCAGAGCATTGGCTCGTGACTGAACACACTGGTCCATCTGCTCTGTAGCACATGGGATCTTCCTGGGCCAGGGATCGAACCAGTGCCCCTGGCACTGCAAAGTGGACTCTTTACCCACTGGATCACCAGAGAAGCCCTCAGCTTAGGTTTTATAATCACCACTTCCCGGATACCACACCAAGATGGAAAACTCAGTGTATCCCAAACTGAACCGTTATCTTCTTCACCTCACCTCTCTACCTCTCAAACCAAGTCTCTCTGCCATGTTCTCCATCTCTTTTCATGGCACCATCAACCACCTTAGCCTATTGACTCAGCAACTTGGGATCTGTCTTCACTTCTGCCTCTGCTTACCCCACATCACCACTACTACTGTTGGGTGTTTGTGGTCTGTTTCCCACGGATCTGTTTCTTCCTGCTTTTCTCTTCTGCTTCCTCCTCTGACATTCCTTTTGCCAGAGTAATCTTGCTACAGTAGAAGTGCGATTCTGTCTGTTCTCTACTTGGAACCCTTGCCTGGTGCCACATTTCTTTCTGATGATGTCTAAAGTCTTAGGCACAGCAGCCATCTATAGATTCAATGTGATCCCTATCAAACTTCCAATGACATTCTTCACAGAACTAGACCAAAGAATAACACAGTTCATATGGAAACACAAAAGGCCTCGAATAGCCAAAGCAATCCTGAGACAGAAGAATGGAGCTGGAGGGATCAGCCTCCCCAGCTTCAGACTCTACTACAAAGCAACAGTCATCAAGACAGTATGGTACTGGCACAAAAACAGAACTATAGACCAATGGAACAAGATAGAGAACCCAGAGATAAACCCATGCACCTATGGGTACCTTATTTTTGACAAAGGAGGCGAAACTATAAAATGGGACAAAGACAGCCTCTTCAACAAATGGTGCTGGGAAAATTGGACAGCTACATGCAAAAAAATGAAGTTGGAACATTCCCTGACACCATACACAAAGATCAACTCAAAATGGATTAAAGACCTAAATGTAAGACCAGAAACCATCAAACTCTTAGAAGAGAATATAGGCAAAGCCCTCAAGGACATACATCAAAGCAAGATCTTCTCTGACCCACCTACTAGAATAGTGGAACTCAAAAGACAAATGAATATGTGGGACCTCATGAAATTTAAAAGCTTTTGTACAGCAAAAGAAATTACAAAAACGCTGAATAGACACCCCACAGAATGGGAGAAAATCATAGCAAATGAAACAACAGACAAAGAGTCTCCAAAATCTACAAGCAAAGTGGACTCTTTACCCACTGGATCACCAGAGAAGCCCTCAGCTTAGGTTTTATAATCACCACTTCCCGGATACCACACCAAGATGGAAAACTCAGTGTATCCCAAACTGAACCGTTATCTTCTTCACCTCACCTCTCTACCTCTCAAACCAAGTCTCTCTGCCATGTTCTCCATCTCTTTTCATGGCACCATCAACCACCTTAGCCTATTGACTCAGCAACTTGGGATCTGTCTTCACTTCTGCCTCTGCTTACCCCACATCACCACTACTACTGTTGGGTGTTTGTGGTCTGTTTCCACGGATCTGTTTCTTCCTGCTTTTCTCTTCTGCTTCCTCCTCTGACATTCCTTTTGCCAGAGTAATCTTGCTACAGTAGAAGTGCGATTCTGTCTGTTCTCTACTTGGAACCCTTGCCTGGTGCCACATTTCTTTCTGATGATGTCTAAAGTCTTAGGCACAGCAGCCATCTATAGATTCAATGTGATCCCTATCAAACTTCCAATGACATTCTTCACAGAACTAGACCAAAGAATAACACAGTTCATATGGAAACACAAAAGGCCTCGAATAGCCAAAGCAATCCTGAGACAGAAGAATGGAGCTGGAGGGATCAGCCTCCCCAGCTTCAGACTCTACTACAAAGCAACAGTCATCAAGACAGTATGGTACTGGCACAAAAACAGAACTATAGACCAATGGAACAAGATAGAGAACCCAGAGATAAACCCATGCACCTATGGGTACCTTATTTTTGACAAAGGAGGCGAAACTATAAAATGGGACAAAGACAGCCTCTTCAACAAATGGTGCTGGGAAAATTGGACAGCTACATGCAAAAAATGAAGTTGGAACATTCCCTGACACCATACACAAAGATCAACTCAAAATGGATTAAAGACCTAAATGTAAGACCAGAAACCATCAAACTCTTAGAAGAGAATATAGGCAAAGCCCTCAAGGACATACATCAAAGCAAGATCTTCTCTGACCCACCTACTAGAATAGTGGAACTCAAAAGACAAATGAATATGTGGGACCTCATGAAATTTAAAAGCTTTTGTACAGCAAAAGAAATTACAAAAACGCTGAATAGACACCCCACAGAATGGGAGAAAATCATAGCAAATGAAACAACAGACAAAGAGTCTCCAAAATCTACAAGCAACTCAGACAACTCAGCACAGGGAAAATGAACAACCCAATCAAAAAATGGGAAAAGGGCCTAAACAGACACCTCTCCAATGACGACATACAGATGGCTCAAAAGCACATGAAACGATGCTCAACTTCACTTATAATTAGAAAAATGCAAATCAAAACTACAATGAGATACTACCTCACACCCGTCAGAATGGCCATCATCCACAAATCGACAGACAATAAATGCTGGAGAGGGTGCGGAGAAAAGGGAACACTCCTGCATTGCTGGTGGGAATGTCAATTGATACAGCCTCTATGGAAGACAGTATGGAGATTCCTTAAAAAACGAAAAATAGAAGCACCATATGACCCAGCAATCCTACTCTTAGGCTTATACCCTGATGAAATCAGATTTGAAAGAAGCACCTGTACCCCAATGTTCATTGCAGCTCTCTATAGAATAGCTAGAACATGGAAGCAACCTAGATGTCCATCAACGAACGAATGGATCCAAAAGCTCTGGTACATATATACAATGGAATACTACACAGCTGTAAAAAGAAATGCAGAAGAATCAGCCCTAATGAAGTGGCTGGCTCTAGAACGTATCATAAAAAGTGAAGTCAGTCAGAAAGAGAAGGACAAGTACAATATACTAACACACATATTTAGAATCTAGTAGGATGGTGACGATGGCACATGCAGTGAAGTGACGGAAAAACCGACATGGACAGTGGAGATATGGAAATTGTGGGGAAGAAGCAGAGGGTGGGAGGCATAAAGGAAGTAGCTTGAGGGCCTGTACTATCATGAGTGAAGAAAATAGCTCTAGTCATTGCTCTGTGAGAAAAGGGGATCCTTCAGGGGTGCTGTGTGATGGTTGGGAGGGGTGGGAGGGGGGGATATATGTATGACTAATCTGAAAACATACATACCTGTGAGCAGCAAAACTCTGTAAAAGCTAAAAGTACAATAAAAGTTAAAAAAAAAAAAAAAAAACAAAGTCTTCTCTAGCACCACAGTTCAAAAGCATCAGTCTGATTGGGCACAGTTTCTTTTTATTTTTCTCCAAAACTCACAAACATTTAGTAATCATATTCAGATATTTGGTATTTCAGAAGAGGATCATTTAGTTTTCATTTAAGCAGCTGGATGGTTCTAGTAGTCACTAAAACACACATTTGGAATACTAGTTAGATGCTCACTTTTCATGTGAGAAATTGAAATTGGTAGAGAAGCAAAATATCTTTTTTATTTTTTTAATTTTTTTTGGGTGGGGGTCGGGTTGGGGAGGGAGGGGAGCGGGCGGGCCACTTCTATTGGTCTTTCACTTCTCCATTTTCATCTGTCTTTGTTCTTTGGCTCCTATGGGCCTCCCATCGCGGTTGGCCTCTGTCGTTGCAGAGCACCGGCTCTGCGCGCGTGCGCTCCAGAGCTCCGGCTCGGTAATTGGACACATTGGTCCAGCCGCTCCACGGCATGGGATCTTCCCAGGCCAGGGATCGAACCGGCACCCCTTGCACTGCAAGACAGTGTCCTTACCCACTGGACCACCAGGGGAAGCCCAGCAAAATATCTTGAGACTGATATGTCACGTTTCTTTTCCTGACACTTTCTTTTCTTCATGTTCTTTTAAAAAAATTTATCTACTTATTTATATTGAAGTAGGGTTGATTTATAATATTGTGTTAGTTCTAGTGTATAGCAAATGATTCAAATACACACACACACACACACACATATATATATATATATATCTTTCCCCTTATAGGTTATTGCAAAATATTGATTAAAGTTCCCTGTGCTGTACAGTAGATCCTTGTTAGTTGCCTATTTTATATACAATAATGTGTATGTATTAGTCCCAGACTCCTAATTTGTCCCTCCCTGGCATGGACAATTTCTTAAGCTGAAGTAAAGTGTAAATTAAGCTTCCTCAGGAGGTTTTTCTGTTTTGTTGTTGTTGAAATCTGTATTAGGAAAACTGAATAAGAACAGTGAGCTTGTGATAATCTGAAACATCAAGATAAATCCCCAGACCCTTCTTCCATTCAGTTTGCCAAGCCTAGTGCATTCCATCTAGAAATCCAAAGCTTTGCCTGCTGTGCTTTCCTGTAGTTGAGAAAACCTATTTTAAGACCCCTAGTATACCTCATTCAAGGCCACATGGAGAGTCAACCATTTGGGGAGAGGCTTGGACTCCATGTCCAGAGACATGACTACAAGCTCCTTAGGGACATAGTGTCATTCTGAACTGTTTTTTTTTTTTTTTTCTTGTTGTTGTTTGTTTGTTTCTTCTTTTACTTGTTCTTTGAAGTATAGTTGATTTACATTGTTGTGCCAATCTCTGCTGTATGGCAGAATGACTCTCTTTTAAACATATATGCATTCTTTATTAAAAACATTATTTTTCCATTTTGGTTTATCCTTGGATATTGGATATAGTTCCCTGTGATATACAGTAGGACCTTGTTGTTTTTATTGATTCTGATTGTGATAGTTTTTTTTTTTTTTTCTTTCAGAAGTTAAGGTCATTGAGTTATGATTTACTATGAATGGAATCCATCTTATATTAGGTGGACAGTTCCATGAACACTGACAACATAAATAGCAATGCATGCACCGCCGCCACCACCAAGATGTACGGATTTCTGTCATTCCAGACAATTCTGTGTCCTCTGAGTCATCGGTTCTCTCCTGCTGTCACAGCTCCTGATTAATTGCTGAACTCCTCCTTATTCTAATAGTTTAGGCACTTCCAGGATATCACACAAGTGGAGTCACAGAGCATGTAGACCTTTGAGTCTGGCTTCTTTAAACTTGCAAAATGCAAGATTCATCTGTTTTGTTTCATGTATCAGCAATTGGTTCCTCTTTATTGCTGAGTAGTGCAGAGAGTGAGATGGTTAGATAGCATCACCAACTCAGTGGACATGAAGTTGAATAAACTCTGGGAGTTAGTGAAGGACAGAGAAGCCTGACGTGCTGCAGTCCATGAGGTTGCAAAGAATCAGACATGACTTGGGGACTGAACAATGACAACAATGTTTCATTAGGTGGATGTTCCGCAATTGGTTTATCTTATGCACCAACTGATAGACATTTGAATTGCTTTTATTTTGGGTGATTATAAAGATGCATGATTTTAAGTGCATAACTTTCACGGTTCTAGTGGCATGTAAGAAAACCAGTGAGCTTGTGATAATCTGAAACATCAAGATAAATCCCCAGACCCTTCTTCCATTCAGTTTGCCAAGCCTACCTAATTCCCAAGAAACGACCCTAGTATACCTCATTCAAGGCCACATGGAGAGTCAACCATTTGGGGAGAGGCTTGGACTCCATGTCCAGAGACATGACTACAAGCTCCTTAGGGACATAGTGTCATTCTGAACTGTTTTTTTTTTTTTTTTCTTGTTGTTGTTTGTTTGTTTCTTCTTTTACTTGTTCTTTGAAGTATAGTTGATTTACATTGTTGTGCCAATCTCTGCTGTATGGCAGAATGACTCTCTTTTAAACATATATGCATTCTTTATTAAAAACATTATTTTTCCATTTTGGTTTATCCTTGGATATTGGATATAGTTCCCTGTGATATACAGTAGGACCTTGTTGTTTTTATTGATTCTGATTGTGATAGTTTTTTTTTTTTTTTCTTTCAGAAGTTAAGGTCATTGAGTTATGATTTACTATGAATGGAATCCATCTTATATTAGGTGGACAGTTCCATGAACACTGACAACATAAATAGCAATGCATGCACCGCCGCCACCACCAAGATGTACGGATTTCTGTCATTCCAGACAATTCTGTGTCCTCTGAGTCATCGGTTCTCTCCTGCTGTCACAGCTCCTGATTAATTGCTGAACTCCTCCTTATTCTAATAGTTTAGGCACTTCCAGGATATCACACAAGTGGAGTCACAGAGCATGTAGACCTTTGAGTCTGGCTTCTTTAAACTTGCAAAATGCAAGATTCATCTGTTTTGTTTCATGTATCAGCAATTGGTTCCTCTTTATTGCTGAGTAGTGCAGAGAGTGAGATGGTTAGATAGCATCACCAACTCAGTGGACATGAAGTTGAATAAACTCTGGGAGTTAGTGAAGGACAGAGAAGCCTGACGTGCTGCAGTCCATGAGGTTGCAAAGAATCAGACATGACTTGGGGACTGAACAATGACAACAATGTTTCATTAGGTGGATGTTCCGCAATTGGTTTATCTTATGCACCAACTGATAGACATTTGAATTGCTTTTATTTTGGGTGATTATAAAGATGCCATAAACATTTACATGCAGGTTCTTAAGTGGGCATAGCTTTTCACGTTTCTGGGATGACACCTAGGAACAAAATTACTGGTCATATGCTAAGTGTGTGTATAACTTTATAATAAACTGCCATACTGGTTTCCAGTGTGACTGTTGCTTTTATATTCATACACCAGCAGTGTATGAATGTCTCACTTGGTCTGGTTCCTTGCTAGCATTTGGAATCATCCTTTTAAAATTTGGACCATCAGAATAGTGTGTAGTACTAGCTTGTTGTGGTTGTAATTTGTATATACTTGTGACTAATGATTTTTAACATCTCTTTCTGCCTATTTGCCATCCATAATTCATTCTTTATTTTTTTAAAGATTTATTTATTTATTTATTTTGGGCGGGGGTCGAGTTGGGGAGGGAGGGAGCGGGCGGGCCACTTCTATTGGTCTTTCATTTCTCTGTTTTCATCCGTCTTTGTTCTTTGACTCCTGCGGGCCTCCCATCGCGGTGGCGTCTGTTGTCGCAGAGCGCCAGCTCTGGGCGCATGTGCTCCAGAGTGCTGACTGGTAATTGGACACATCATTCCAGCTACTCTGCGGCACATGGGACCTTCCCAGTTCAGGGATCGAACCAGTGCCTCTTGCACTGCAGGGCGGACTCTACCCACTGGACCATCAGAGAAGCCCAATGCAAATCCTTTATCAGATATGTTTATCAGTGTGTTGTAAATATTTTCTCCTGTGGCTTATATTTTCATTTTCCTAAAAGTGGTTCTATAGCAGCTGCAGCTGCTGCTTAGTCACTTCAGTCATGTCTGACTCTGTGTGACCTCATGGACTGCAGCCTGCCAGGCTCCTCCATTCATGGCATTCTCTAGGCAATAATGGAGTGGGTTGCCATGCCCTCCTCCAGGGGTATCTTCCCAACCCAGGGATGGAATCCAGGTCTCCTGCACTGCAGGCAGATTCCTTACCATTGAGCTATCAGGGAAGCCCCATATATATATTAGAGACCCCATGCTCACCAGGCTTTTCTGTCTATGGAATTTTCCAGATGAGAATACTGGAGTGGTTTGCTATTTTCTTGTCCATCTAAAACAGCAGACAATGTAAATTTTGATCAAATCAAGTTCATCATTCTTTTATTTATGATAGTTAATGGCTAAATTCAAAATGCTTTCGAATAAAGTAGTAGAGTAAGGAATTCAGTATTTTTGGAAGAAAAAGAAAAACAACTGATACAACAAGGTATTTCCTTGTTGTTACCTTAATTTCCACCTTAAATTACTTTCACTATTAAAGTTTCTGTATCTCTTTTTCCCTAACTCTTCTTTCTCACGTCTCTCCTCTATGTACACCTACTTCTTTCACTCCTGCTGTCTGGCTTACTATGGTTGGCTGTGATCTGAAATGCAAAGTACCTTCTGAACTCTAATGTGACTGACCCTTTCTCTTCCAGATGTTTAAGCCACATTGAAAATGCAGATTCCTTTCCAACATGCTCCCCAAATGAGTGAATTGAGGTCTAAATTCCATACATGTGTCTAAAGGACACCGTATATCTCCTATCAGCACTTCTTGATTACAGTGTTTCATATAAACTCTCCTTCCTGGATTTTAAAAATCTTCCTAATTACCTCTGCTTGTTTATTCAGCCCCGGCTGCCATGGCATGGCATGAACATGGCGTAGCATGAACATCCACTGTAGCCACATTTGTTTCCTTACCATGCCTGGACGTAGCATAGTTTTTCTTGCATCCTTTGCAGAGACTCTTTCCTTGTGCTTAGGAATGACTTTTCTTTCCTGATCTTGTCTGTCTGGAGAATGACAGCTCTTTTTTTAGGACCTCATGAAATAATCCTGCCCCACTGACCAGATCTTCACCTAAGTGCGGGACTTCAGTCATGTCTGACTCTGTGTGACCTCATGGACTGCAGCCTGCCAGGCTCCTCCATTCATGGCATTCTCTAGGCAATAATGGAGTGGGTTGCCATGCCCTCCTCCAGGGGTATCTTCCCAACCCAGGGATGGAATCCAGGTCTCCTGCACTGCAGGCAGATTCCTTACCATTGAGCTATCAGGGAAGCCCCATATATATATTAGAGACCCCATGCTCACCAGGCTTTTCTGTCTATGGAATTTTCCAGATGAGAATACTGGAGTGGTTTGCTATTTTCTTGTCCATCTAAAACAGCAGACAATGTAAATTTTGATCAAATCAAGTTCATCATTCTTTTATTTATGATAGTTAATGGCTAAATTCAAAATGCTTTCGAATAAAGTAGTAGAGTAAGGAATTCAGTATTTTTGGAAGAAAAAGAAAAACAACTGATACAACAAGGTATTTCCTTGTTGTTACCTTAATTTCCACCTTAAATTACTTTCACTATTAAAGTTTCTGTATCTCTTTTTCCCTAACTCTTCTTTCTCACGTCTCTCCTCTATGTACACCTACTTCTTTCACTCCTGCTGTCTGGCTTACTATGGTTGGCTGTGATCTGAAATGCAAAGTACCTTCTGAACTCTAATGTGACTGACCCTTTCTCTTCCAGATGTTTAAGCCACATTGAAAATGCAGATTCCTTTCCAACATGCTCCCCAAATGAGTGAATTGAGGTCTAAATTCCATACATGTGTCTAAAGGACACCGTATATCTCCTATCAGCACTTCTTGATTACAGTGTTTCATATAAACTCTCCTTCCTGGATTTTAAAAATCTTCCTAATTACCTCTGCTTGTTTATTCAGCCCCGGCTGCCATGGCATGGCATGAACATGGCGTAGCATGAACATCCACTGTAGCCACATTTGTTTCCTTACCATGCCTGGACGTAGCATAGTTTTTCTTGCATCCTTTGCAGAGACTCTTTCCTTGTGCTTAGGAATGACTTTTCTTTCCTGATCTTGTCTGTCTGGAGAATGACAGCTCTTTTTTTAGGACCTCATGAAATAATCCTGCCCCACTGACCAGATCTTCACCTAAGTCCTTGCTGGTCTTCTTCCATCTTCTGTGCATCCCCTGCCTTTTGCACACCTTCTGAGAGCATTTTTCAGGCTCTGGTGACTACTAAGCGATAGACATTCTTACCTCCTCCAAACATGGACTCCTTGAGGACAGCAACTTCATCTGACTTTTCGTTTTAAGTTTTAGGCAATCTCCTTGCCACACTGTTGGTGCTTAACCTTTCTTTGTTCAATGAAAAATTCTATCTTTGCATTTTCTCTTTCTGTTTCTCTCCCATGAAATATTTCGTGTCTCATCCTTCTACCAACTCAGATCCCATCTGTCCTTCCAGGTCTAGTTTGGAGTTAGTCTCCTCCATGAAGCCATCCTTGTGCACTCCAGATTTTGCTCAGCACTCACCTTAACTCATGAGATGGTCTCAGTCTCTTGCAGTCTCTTGTCATCAAACCTGTCTCTTAATCACACAGGACACTGCCTCTCACTGTTCCTTTTGCTTCATTTGCAGCTGTCCTGCTTCCTCAGCGTGGCTTTTAGATATGGAAGGCAGGCGCTTGCCTAAAGCTTCCTAAAAATGTCTGGTATGAAGTTACCTTTCCCAGCTCCTGCCAGGGACTTCCACATACCTTCAAAACTGACCATTCCATCTTCTCTGCTGCACTGTAGACAGATAGAATTCTGTTATGGCTTCTCACACTTCATTGACCCTAATGATATACCCATCCATCTTCCCATGACACACTGTGAACTCCTCCAAGGCAAGGACCAATGCACAAGTGTTGGACTCAGACAACCCCAGTGACCAAATTCCAGCTTCTCTGCTCAATACTGAATGGAGTTGAATTAGTAAGAATCAGTAACAGCTCTGCAGTCCTGGTGCTTTAACATCCTAAAAGTTTATTTCTCTATTATGTTGGTCACAGAGGTGTGTAGATCGTAGGCATAGCAGGAATTCCTGCTCCCCACAGTATTTCAGGAACTCAGTGTGCTTCTGTCCTGTGATGACCCCACTTTCAGAAGGCATGAATTGTCACTTCCACATGGAGGAGCAAGCACGGAGAATAATGCAGGGATTATACTGTCTGGCCTGGAAGTTACAGATGAATCATTTTAAGATGCATCCCATTGGCCAGAACTCAGTGTTATGGCCCCAGTCTAACAGCAGGGGAACCTGGCAAGTGTCCTGAGGAGCATTTTTCAGGCTCTGGTGACTACTAAGCGATAGACATTCTTACCTCCTCCAAACATGGACTCCTTGAGGACAGCAACTTCATCTGACTTTTCGTTTTAAGTTTTAGGCAATCTCCTTGCCACACTGTTGGTGCTTAACCTTTCTTTGTTCAATGAAAAATTCTATCTTTGCATTTTCTCTTTCTGTTTCTCTCCCATGAAATATTTCGTGTCTCATCCTTCTACCAACTCAGATCCCATCTGTCCTTCCAGGTCTAGTTTGGAGTTAGTCTCCTCCATGAAGCCATCCTTGTGCACTCCAGATTTTGCTCAGCACTCACCTTAACTCATGAGATGGTCTCAGTCTCTTGCAGTCTCTTGTCATCAAACCTGTCTCTTAATCACACAGGACACTGCCTCTCACTGTTCCTTTTGCTTCATTTGCAGCTGTCCTGCTTCCTCAGCGTGGCTTTTAGATATGGAAGGCAGGCGCTTGCCTAAAGCTTCCTAAAAATGTCTGGTATGAAGTTACCTTTCCCAGCTCCTGCCAGGGACTTCCACATACCTTCAAAACTGACCATTCCATCTTCTCTGCTGCACTGTAGACAGATAGAATTCTGTTATGGCTTCTCACACTTCATTGACCCTAATGATATACCCATCCATCTTCCCATGACACACTGTGAACTCCTCCAAGGCAAGGACCAATGCACAAGTGTTGGACTCAGACAACCCCAGTGACCAAATTCCAGCTTCTCTGCTCAATACTGAATGGAGTTGAATTAGTAAGAATCAGTAACAGCTCTGCAGTCCTGGTGCTTTAACATCCTAAAAGTTTATTTCTCTATTATGTTGGTCACAGAGGTGTGTAGATCGTAGGCATAGCAGGAATTCCTGCTCCCCACAGTATTTCAGGAACTCAGTGTGCTTCTGTCCTGTGATGACCCCACTTTCAGAAGGCATGAATTGTCACTTCCACATGGAGGAGCAAGCACGGAGAATAATGCAGGGGATTATACTGTCTGGCCTGGAAGTTACAGATGAATCATTTTAAGATGCATCCCATTGGCCAGAACTCAGTGTTATGGCCCCAGTCTAACAGCAGGGGAACCTGGCAAGTGTCCTGAGGAGCAAAATGCTGTACGTTTATGTTACATGTATAGCTTACCCTTGAACAACACAGGTTTGAACTGTGTGGGTCCACTTATAGGTGAGTATGTTTCAGTAGGAAATGCTACAGTACTGTATGATCTGTGGTTGGATCCATGCATGCACAGGAACTTCAGATAGAGAGGCTGGCTGTGCTATACGTGGATTAACCCTCATGTTGTGCAAGGGTTAACTGTTTAGCATCCTTTCTGTTACAGAAGTAGAAGGAATTCTTAACCTCTGTAAGTCTCCTTTTCCTCACAGACAAAATGGAATTACAGTCGACCTTTGAACAACATGGGTTTGAGCTGCCAATCTACTAAATGTGATTTTTTTTTAAAAATAAATATATTGGAAAAAATTTGTCTGTTTGCCCTGATTTGAAAAAAACCCGATGAGCCACATAGCTTCAAAATAGAGAAAAATGTAAGATAAAGTTAGGCATATCATGAGTGCGTAAAATATGTATAAATACTAGTCTATCCTTACATTGCTATAAGGTGAAAGATGTTTAATATAAAATTAATATACTGTTAGTTTTCATACCATTTTACAACTTTGCTTTCAAAGATACATTGCCATACAGTGTGTCTTTCTTTCTCATAATTGGAGAAATTTCACATCATTCTCTCATCACTTTTTTTTTTTAATGTAACAGTGTTTCTAATACTGTATTATTCATATGACTGTAATACTGTATGCCATAAAATTTTTATCAGGATTCATTTTTTAGTATATAGTGAGACTACCATGAAGCATTCCTATTGATTATGCTAGGCTACTATAGAACAGTCATATTGTTGCTTCTCTGTTATCATTGTGTGGATAACTGTAAATAAATATGAATTTGTTTTCACATTATCTTTCACTTTGGATATCTAGTGCTAGTAGTATATATAACATCTACAGTGTTTTGTATCATGTAACACAATATTGATGTAGGTACTGACAGATGATTCATCTTGTAAACAGTGTAAGATTACGGTATTGATAGGATACAGTACTATAAATATATTTTCTCTTTCTTGTGATTTAAATAACATTTTTAGCTTGTTTTATTTTAAGGATACAGTTACAATACTCATAACATAGAAAATATGCATTAAGTAACTGTTTATTATTGGTAAGACTTCCAATTAACAGTAGGCTGTAAGTACTTAAGTTTGGACAGAGTCAAAAGTTATACATGGATTTTTGGCTGTGCAGGGGGCTGATGTCCCTTACCCTTGAATTTTTCAAGAGTCAACTGTATATTAGTTAGGATGAGGTTTTGGTTATACATAATAAAACGCCTATGGTTATGCTGCTTAAACAAGCATGTTTTTCCCACTGACAAAGGATGTTCACAGTAGGTAGTCCAGCAGTGATAGAACAACTCCACAGAATGGTCAGACTCTGAATCCTTACAGTTCTCTGCTTGACCATGCCTCAGACATAGCTGTTATCCTCATGGTTCAAAATAGAAGCTAGAGCTCCAGCCATCACATGCGTGTTGTAAGAAGCAGGATTCAGAAAGAAGGCAAAAAAGGGCATGCCCTTTCTCTTTAAGAAAATTTCATAGAAGACTTTTCTTACTACTCTGACTACATTTTATTGGCCAAATTTAGTTATATAACCATGCTTACATGTAAGAGTATCTGAGAAATACATTTAGTTGACTGGGAAAAAATATATCTAGCCAGAATTTAAGTTTCTATTTCTAAAAGGAAGGCAGAATGAATAGTGAGATAGGCAGATAGCCTTCTGTGCCTCAGGACATTTATTTAATAGATTTTTTTAAAGGGTCATGTAAGATAATATAAAAATAATGGCCAATAAACAATAGTTATTATAATTATAAGCGCTGTTGTTGTTCATATGCCCAGCATACACTCAAGGCATATTTGAAATAAAATGTCAGTAAACAAATAAATGTTGGCTTAAATTCAGTTATTTTATTATGCCACTATTGACTTCTAATCATTCTGTAGTGATTCTTTTAGATATTGAAGATTCCTAGTCTTCTAGAGAGTTGCTTAAGTTAGGTAAACTTTATTTTTTTAATAAAATTTTGTTGAGCCCATGGTCACCTGCATTGATAGCAATAAGAAAGAATCAAAAAAGAATGAGAGAGGGGAAAGCATGGAGCTAATATTTGGGACATTTTAGTCTTATCTCTGCCAATAACCAACAATAAAGCCTAGTGAGATTCCTATCATCTCTGGAATTATGTCCCCTCAACTGTAAAGTAGCCTTCCTCCCATCGCCCACATTATAGGTGCCCATATTTTTACGCATGTTCCTTGGTTTGGTCTCTTATAAACAGATAGAGGCTATGTTGACTTGCTTCATAAGTTCCAACACTGTAACACCTATGTGTGTGTGAGGACATCAGCCTAGGGCATAGGACACTTGGCTTCTGGTCCTTATTCCACTTCCCATAAACTGTGTGAATATGGATATGTCAGCTACCCTTTCTGGTCTTGTACACTCTAGGCTCCAAAATAAGGCTACCCTTTTCTGGCAGTTCTCTTTGCTTGACCATGCCTCAGACATAGCTGTTATCCTCATGGTTCAAAATAGAAGCTAGAGCTCCAGCCATCACATGCGTGTTGTAAGAAGCAGGATTCAGAAAGAAGGCAAAAAAGGGCATGCCCTTTCTCTTTAAGAAAATTTCATAGAAGACTTTTCTTACTACTCTGACTACATTTTATTGGCCAAATTTAGTTATATAACCATGCTTACATGTAAGAGTATCTGAGAAATACATTTAGTTGACTGGGAAAAAATATATCTAGCCAGAATTTAAGTTTCTATTTCTAAAAGGAAGGCAGAATGAATAGTGAGATAGGCAGATAGCCTTCTGTGCCTCAGGACATTTATTTAATAGATTTTTTTAAAGGGTCATGTAAGATAATATAAAAATAATGGCCAATAAACAATAGTTATTATAATTATAAGCGCTGTTGTTGTTCATATGCCCAGCATACACTCAAGGCATATTTGAAATAAAATGTCAGTAAACAAATAAATGTTGGCTTAAATTCAGTTATTTTATTATGCCACTATTGACTTCTAATCATTCTGTAGTGATTCTTTTAGATATTGAAGATTCCTAGTCTTCTAGAGAGTTGCTTAAGTTAGGTAAACTTTATTTTTTTAATAAAATTTTGTTGAGCCCATGGTCACCTGCATTGATAGCAATAAGAAAGAATCAAAAAAGAATGAGAGAGGGGAAAGCATGGAGCTAATATTTGGGACATTTTAGTCTTATCTCTGCCAATAACCAACAATAAAGCCTAGTGAGATTCCTATCATCTCTGGAATTATGTCCCCTCAACTGTAAAGTAGCCTTCCTCCCATCGCCCACATTATAGGTGCCCATATTTTTACGCATGTTCCTTGGTTTGGTCTCTTATAAACAGATAGAGGCTATGTTGACTTGCTTCATAAGTTCCAACACTGTAACACCTATGTGTGTGTGAGGACATCAGCCTAGGGCATAGGACACTTGGCTTCTGGTCCTTATTCCACTTCCCATAAACTGTGTGAATATGGATATGTCAGCTACCCTTTCTGGTCTTGTACACTCTAGGCTCCAAAATAAGGGGTTAGTTATATGGTCTCTCAGCTCTAAATTTCTGGTGTTGCAGGATAGCAGCCCACTGCCTCTACCACACGTACATCTGCCCCCATCACACTGATGCTGGCATATAATTGCTGGTGATTTCCTAGTAACTGAAGTCATTGTCACCAGTTTTGCATGCCTCTTAAAAGATAGCAAACTGACTCTTGGCCTTGACGCATGTGGCCCATATATGGTCTCTGGTTCCTTGTATCAACGCCAGCCTGAGGCCTGAACCACACGCTCTATCATATTTCACATGGTGTGTACTCCTAAATGTCAAACCCTTGGGTCCACTTGGCTGTTCTAGGAAAGTTAAATACCTTTTTTGAATCTTAGCTTCACAAGTATAAAAGGAGTATGATGATATATACCTTAGAGAACTTGTGATGATTACTAAAAATAAGAGTAGAAACTCCTGGCACATATAAGCCCTGAATAAAGGTAACTATTATTATTTCTATCACTGTTCAGGGATTCACTTTCTCCTCCAAAGCAGTGAATAGGAATCTAGAATGGATGGAGATTCAGACATCAGATCAATGTGGACAGGTCTCTAAATTCCAATTCTTAAAGCAAAACTGGAACAGAGAGTGGGAATAACCCTGAGGGAGTAGGATGGGCTTGTCTCAGGTCCTCTGAGTCCTGGGGTTTGGTGAGGTGTGAAACCAGAGGTGGGAACACTGATGAACTTCCTGACTTTGTTCTCATGGGTGGACTCTGTGAATAACAGGTGCTCATAATTGTGCCATTCAAGGAGCATTCAAAGTCATCTCCTTCCTATAAGACACATGAGCTGGATAAAAGAGACTTGAGAAGTTTTACGAGGATAGACTTTCAGAGAGGTACACTTCAATTCAGCTTTATTTCACTGTGAATCAGCCCAGTTAATGCCAATTTTTACGCATGTTCCTTGGTTTGGTCTCTTATAAACAGATAGAGGCTATGTTGACTTGCTTCATAAGTTCCAACACTGTAACACCTATGTGTGTGAGGACATCAGCCTAGGGCATAGGACACTTGGCTTCTGGTCCTTATTCCACTTCCCATAAACTGTGTGAATATGGATATGTCAGCTACCCTTTCTGGTCTTGTACACTCTAGGCTCCAAAATAAGGGGTTAGTTATATGGTCTCTCAGCTCTAAATTTCTGGTGTTGCAGGATAGCAGCCCACTGCCTCTACCACACGTACATCTGCCCCCATCACACTGATGCTGGCATATAATTGCTGGTGATTTCCTAGTAACTGAAGTCATTGTCACCAGTTTTGCATGCCTCTTAAAAGATAGCAAACTGACTCTTGGCCTTGACGCATGTGGCCCATATATGGTCTCTGGTTCCTTGTATCAACGCCAGCCTGAGGCCTGAACCACACGCTCTATCATATTTCACATGGTGTGTACTCCTAAATGTCAAACCCTTGGGTCCACTTGGCTGTTCTAGGAAAGTTAAATACCTTTTTTGAATCTTAGCTTCACAAGTATAAAAGGAGTATGATGATATATACCTTAGAGAACTTGTGATGATTACTAAAAATAAGAGTAGAAACTCCTGGCACATATAAGCCCTGAATAAAGGTAACTATTATTATTTCTATCACTGTTCAGGGATTCACTTTCTCCTCCAAAGCAGTGAATAGGAATCTAGAATGGATGGAGATTCAGACATCAGATCAATGTGGACAGGTCTCTAAATTCCAATTCTTAAAGCAAAACTGGAACAGAGAGTGGGAATAACCCTGAGGGAGTAGGATGGGCTTGTCTCAGGTCCTCTGAGTCCTGGGGTTTGGTGAGGTGTGAAACCAGAGGTGGGAACACTGATGAACTTCCTGACTTTGTTCTCATGGGTGGACTCTGTGAATAACAGGTGCTCATAATTGTGCCATTCAAGGAGCATTCAAAGTCATCTCCTTCCTATAAGACACATGAGCTGGATAAAAGAGACTTGAGAAGTTTTACGAGGATAGACTTTCAGAGAGGTACACTTCAATTCAGCTTTATTTCACTGTGAATCAGCCCAGTTAATGCCAATCTCTTGGGATTGATAAGAAGTTTAAGCAACATCAGGAATAAAATTAACAATAGAGTCATGTACATCTTAAAACATTCCTCCATGAAAAGGTAGAATGTCGACCATCCCCACCAGCTTAGTTGTTTGCTGTTGCAATTAATTGGGTAATTTATAAAATTTATTATCCCCTTCTGGCCAACAGAGCCTTTCTATTGAGGAATGTAATAGATGTAACTTGGGTTTTAAAACCAAAAAGGAAGATCAAGCCAAAAGCTTATAAAAGACACTCTAGGTCTCAGAAGGATCCCTGCTCAGCCCTGAGCAGTTAGGTCATTCTGGGGTTCTGTAGCCCTGTGTTAGCCAGAGGTCAGGGAGGGAGAAGAGCTGTGGAAGAAGATGCTGACCTTCCAAAGGCCATCCTGGGTAAGGAGCATAAATGTTGCTTTTCAGATACATAGGGGATTCTTTTTTAGCTGCTTACCTTGCTTCCAGTTGACAGCCAAGACAGTAGCTTGCCGGAAGGGCACTCTATCCGTCCCCTGTGCTCTGCATACGTGGCGGCATTTTTTTTTTCCTAAAGAAAACTCCCAAGCCCATAAACAACTGGGACTTCTGCCAGTGTTCTGGGGCAATGGGATGAGCTGTCCAGGAAATCTAAGTGACCTTTTTTTAAGGAATATTATTTGTGGGCAACCTGGGCAGGACTCTGAAGTTGGCACACTGTGGTGCTGCTCTAAATCTCATGAGTGAACCCTAGACTGTACCGTAAGCTTTGGGAGCTCCTCTACAGCGGGGACCTTCTCTCTTGTCTCTAGTCCAGTAGGTCAGGTACTTGCCATGATGGTGCTGTCTGCTGTTCAGTCCGTGGACGTGAAGCCTGGGAAGACCACAAAGGAGGCCCCTTGCCTCCCGGTGAGCTGCTTGGACTGCCCTCAGGTCCACCAACTTGGATGGTTTTCATTTATCAACAGCAAATCAGGTTTGAGTTAAACTGGGCATAGAAACAAGGAAGGGTGTCTTCTCCCTGCCTCTGTGAGACCATGAGCTCCTTCAGGTCATGTCTTCTTTAACTTTGAGAGGTTCTGGTGCCTGGTACTGAGCAGGAATCCAGTAATGTTTGCTGACAAAGGTCCTTTTCAGCAGAAGGATAAAGCAAAGGTGCATCTCCTTGTCTGAAACTCATCTGACTTAATTGCTAAAAGTGGGCTTGCTCTTCTACTTCTTCTTATCACCATTAGGAGTCTGCAGATAGAGTACCTGGGTATGAGCTCTGAGGTTTGTTAGTTAGGAAGTCCAGGACCGCCAACTCGTCATTTCTAACAGTTATGAGTTGATGCAACTTGTAATGGGACAGGTTCATGTGGGACAGCTTTTAGACATTCACAGACATTCATCAGCTGTGGACTGGATCCCCTACCAGGTGGTGATGGAAAACAAAGACAAACAAAGAGAACTTTTGTTCCTTAGTTGCTCACAGTCCAGAGTGTAAGGCAGTCACTTAAACAGATAAGTGCAATGAGATGCAATAGAAGATTTGGTAAAGGGATTACAGAGTACCGCAAGAGTGCAGGAGTGAGTGGCAGAGGATCAGGGGGATGGGTGCTCTTAAAAGATATAAAATGTAAGTTCCTTGACTAGGACTTTGCTGGAAAGTGGGGAGGGGCTTCCCAAGTGGGACAGTGGTAAAGAAACTGCCTGCCAGTGCAGGAGATGCAAAAGACATGGGTTTGATGCCTGGGTCTGGAAGATCCCTTGGAGAAGGAAATGGCAACCCACTCCAGTATTCTTATCTAGGAAATCCTATGGATAGAGCAGCCTGGTGGGCTACAGTCCCTGGGTTTGCAGAATCAGACACTACTGAGCTTCTGAGGATGTACACATGCATAGAAAACAGAGAGTGTCATTTCGGGCAATGGGACCAGCAGATTCCATTGCTAGGAACATTCAGGGCCATGGTGATTCGGAGAACAGTGAGCAGTTGCTTACTGTGGGGCATGGGGAACAAAGGCCTTGGGTAGGACAGCAAGGTGGGCTCAGGCCACAGGGTGGGGGAACTTGGCATGCAAGGCTGAATCATTTGGATTTTACCCAGTGAACATTCGTTCATTCATTTCTTTGGCATACAGCCTCAAAGTACTGATGCAGGAATCCAGTAATCTTTTTTTGAGAGGTTCTGGTGCCTGGTACTGAGCAGGAATCCAGTAATGTTTGCTGACAAAGGTCCTTTTCAGCAGAAGGATAAAGCAAAGGTGCATCTCCTTGTCTGAAACTCATCTGACTTAATTGCTAAAAGTGGGCTTGCTCTTCTACTTCTTCTTATCACCATTAGGAGTCTGCAGATAGAGTACCTGGGTATGAGCTCTGAGGTTTGTTAGTTAGGAAGTCCAGGACCGCCAACTCGTCATTTCTAACAGTTATGAGTTGATGCAACTTGTAATGGGACAGGTTCATGTGGGACAGCTTTTAGACATTCACAGACATTCATCAGCTGTGGACTGGATCCCCTACCAGGTGGTGATGGAAAACAAAGACAAACAAAGAGAACTTTTGTTCCTTAGTTGCTCACAGTCCAGAGTGTAAGGCAGTCACTTAAACAGATAAGTGCAATGAGATGCAATAGAAGATTTGGTAAAGGGATTACAGAGTACCGCAAGAGTGCAGGAGAGAGAGTGGCAGAGGATCAGGGGGATGGGTGCTCTTAAAAGATATAAAATGTAAGTTCCTTGACTAGGACTTTGCTGGAAAGTGGGGAGGGGCTTCCCAAGTGGGACAGTGGTAAAGAAACTGCCTGCCAGTGCAGGAGATGCAAAAGACATGGGTTTGATGCCTGGGTCTGGAAGATCCCTTGGAGAAGGAAATGGCAACCCACTCCAGTATTCTTATCTAGGAAATCCTATGGATAGAGCAGCCTGGTGGGCTACAGTCCCTGGGTTTGCAGAATCAGACACTACTGAGCTTCTGAGGATGTACACATGCATAGAAAACAGAGAGTGTCATTTCGGGCAATGGGACCAGCAGATTCCATTGCTAGGAACATTCAGGGCCATGGTGATTCGGAGAACAGTGAGCAGTTGCTTACTGTGGGGCATGGGGAACAAAGGCCTTGGGTAGGACAGCAAGGTGGGCTCAGGCCACAGGGTGGGGGAACTTGGCATGCAAGGCTGAATCATTTGGATTTTACCCAGTGAACATTCGTTCATTCATTTCCTAAACAAATATTTGTTGAGGACTGGCCATAAGCCAGGCACTGTGCTAAATGTTGAGGCCTCACGTGAGAAAAATCTAGGACTTTATCCTCCCAGCACTGAGATTCTAGAGGCAGGACAGACAGCAAGGAACTAAACAAACACATGAAGAAGGTAATAGCAGGCTGTGGTAATTACTTGGAAGGAATTAAAGTCGATGATGAGCAAGAAATAATGGGTTGATTTCTTTATATATAAGAGCTTTTGGGGTGGCAGAGTGATTAAACAGTGTCCAAAGGCAGGATAGATTGAGGTGGAACAATTATCAAGAAGAGGAGAGAGGAGGCTGGGGTAGTTGATTGGAGATGGGCTGGGGGTTGATAGGTGAGATATTTCAGCAAGTGATTTTAGAGACTTCAAATTACCAGGTGATGGAGAAGGATACTTCTTGGCCAGATCTCAATGTTATGAGATAGGAATGCCCCCCTTTTTAAAAGAATCAATTTAGGGGGTGGTTAAATATGGAGCTCAGGTGAGAGAAGGAACCTTGGAAGCCCACAGAAATTATGTCATAACATATGCCCATTAAGTGGGGCCATGACTTATGTCCTATTGATATGGGACTCTTTCTCTTTTTCCCTTGCCGATGGTGACTTTGTGCTACCAATAGCAGTAATACTGCTTTTGCTTCCCTACAACTGTGTTCACCAGCCCCTTGAAGACTTATGGGCAGATCAAAATGAACCGTGTAGCCTCAGTTTCTCTCAGTTTCCTTCAAAGTTGCTGGGCAGGTGTTACTATTGAAACATGTCACAAGTGAGAACAGTGAAGGTAGGAACAATTGTACTGTGAGAGGACTGTAAAGTATCAGTGCCTAGAGAATATCCATCCCAGGGAGTGCTGGATTGCATATTTTTATTTGTATTTCTCAATGTAATTCACACATACAGTCTGGGATTCTCAGAGATTCTTGGAGCTGGACAGTACTGTATGGATCATCTGGTCCAGCTTCTGTGTTCATTACTGAGATCAGTGGCAAAGGCCTTGGGTAGGACAGCAAGGTGGGCTCAGGCCACAGGGTGGGGGAACTTGGCATGCAAGGCTGAATCATTTGGATTTTACCCAGTGAACATTCGTTCATTCATTTCCTAAACAAATATTTGTTGAGGACTGGCCATAAGCCAGGCACTGTGCTAAATGTTGAGGCCTCACGTGAGAAAAATCTAGGACTTTATCCTCCCAGCACTGAGATTCTAGAGGCAGGACAGACAGCAAGGAACTAAACAAACACATGAAGAAGGTAATAGCAGGCTGTGGTAATTACTTGGAAGGAATTAAAGTCGATGATGAGCAAGAAATAATGGGTTGATTTCTTTATATATAAGAGCTTTTGGGGTGGCAGAGTGATTAAACAGTGTCCAAAGGCAGGATAGATTGAGGTGGAACAATTATCAAGAAGAGGAGAGAGGAGGCTGGGGTAGTTGATTGGAGATGGGCTGGGGGTTGATAGGTGAGATATTTCAGCAAGTGATTTTAGAGACTTCAAATTACCAGGTGATGGAGAAGGATACTTCTTGGCCAGATCTCAATGTTATGAGATAGGAATGCCCCCCTTTTTAAAAGAATCAATTTAGGGGGTGGTTAAATATGGAGCTCAGGTGAGAGAAGGAACCTTGGAAGCCCACAGAAATTATGTCATAACATATGCCCATTAAGTGGGGCCATGACTTATGTCCTATTGATATGGGACTCTTTCTCTTTTTCCCTTGCCGATGGTGACTTTGTGCTACCAATAGCAGTAATACTGCTTTTGCTTCTCTACAACTGTGTTCACCAGCGCCTTGAAGACTTATGGGCAGATCAAAATGAACCGTGTAGCCTCAGTTTCTCTCAGTTTCCTTCAAAGTTGCTGGGCAGGTGTTACTATTGAAACATGTCACAAGTGAGAACAGTGAAGGTAGGAACAATTGTACTGTGAGAGGACTGTAAAGTATCAGTGCCTAGAGAATATCCATCCCAGGGAGTGCTGGATTGCATATTTTTATTTGTATTTCTCAATGTAATTCACACATACAGTCTGGGATTCTCAGAGATTCTTGGAGCTGGACAGTACTGTATGGATCATCTGGTCCAGCTTCTGTGTTCATTACTGAGAATGGTCAGCATGAGCAATGTCTAATAGATGTGGCAAACTGAGGTCTGAAGCATTCAAATGATATTCTGTGTTGATCACTGAACACCTGTGTGTGTGTGGACTGGACGACTGGTTTCCTGACTCCTGGTTCCATGCTCTTCCCATGATGTCATGCATCAAGCTGAGGGAGGCACTTGGGGAAGGAGCATTAGAACCTGGCAGGGCTAGGACTCATGGATGCAGCCATGCTTCCTAAAGTGGAGTTAGAGTCCTAGACTGTGACAGCTGGCAGAGGCCTTGGAGGACATCAGGAGTGGCTCCCCAAGGGTACAGATAGGAATTCAGGGGTCCAGGCAGGAGTGACTTTCCCAGGTTCACATAACCAACAACCAAGGACATGGGTGTGCTTTCTCCGTAACTGTGGTTTCCCACATTGGTTGGGAAGCAGAATGAGCCAGAAATACTAAGAAAGCACCAGGGCTTGGTCCTCACTACAGAGACTCTGATATGGTTGGAACCCAAGCATAGTTTGGTTTTGTCTTTTTTTTTTTTTTTTTTTTAATTTAATTGTCATCAGCTGAATCTACTGTGTTACCAGGCTTGAGAGCCACTGTCTTTTCTGATGATTATCTTAAGACATACAGCACAGTTTCCCAGAGAAAAGGTTGATGGGAATTTCAAGTCTTAAATCTGTGGGCTTCCCATATGTCAAGAGCCTTGCCTTAGTCCTATTGATATGGGACTCTTTCTCTTTTCCCTTGCCGATGGTGACTTTGTGCTACCAATAGCAGTAATACTGCTTTTGCTTCCTACAACTGTGTTCACCAGCCCCTTGAAGACTTATGGGCAGATCAAAATGAACCGTGTAGCCTCAGTTTCTCTCAGTTTCCTTCAAAGTTGCTGGGCAGGTGTTACTATTGAAACATGTCACAAGTGAGAACAGTGAAGGTAGGAACAATTGTACTGTGAGAGGACTGTAAAGTATCAGTGCCTAGAGAATATCCATCCCAGGGAGTGCTGGATTGCATATTTTTATTTGTATTTCTCAATGTAATTCACACATACAGTCTGGGATTCTCAGAGATTCTTGGAGCTGGACAGTACTGTATGGATCATCTGGTCCAGCTTCTGTGTTCATTACTGAGAATGGTCAGCATGAGCAATGTCTAATAGATGTGGCAAACTGAGGTCTGAAGCATTCAAATGATATTCTGTGTTGATCACTGAACACCTGTGTGTGTGTGGACTGGACGACTGGTTTCCTGACTCCTGGTTCCATGCTCTTCCCATGATGTCATGCATCAAGCTGAGGGAGGCACTTGGGGAAGGAGCATTAGAACCTGGCAGGGCTAGGACTCATGGATGCAGCCATGCTTCCTAAAGTGGAGTTAGAGTCCTAGACTGTGACAGCTGGCAGAGGCCTTGGAGGACATCAGGAGTGGCTCCCCAAGGGTACAGATAGGAATTCAGGGGTCCAGGCAGGAGTGACTTTCCCAGGTTCACATAACCAACAACCAAGGACATGGGTGTGCTTTCTCCGTAACTGTGGTTTCCCACATTGGTTGGGAAGCAGAATGAGCCAGAAATACTAAGAAAGCACCAGGGCTTGGTCCTCACTACAGAGACTCTGATATGGTTGGAACCCAAGCATAGTTTGGTTTTGTCTTTTTTTTTTTTTTTTTTTTAATTTAATTGTCATCAGCTGAATCTACTGTGTTACCAGGCTTGAGAGCCACTGTCTTTTCTGATGATTATCTTAAGACATACAGCACAGTTTCCCAGAGAAAAGGTTGATGGGAATTTCAAGTCTTAAATCTGTGGGCTTCCCATATGTCAAGATGCTTCACACAGTTGTGGATCAACTTAATTTACTGTCTGGGGGAGCTTCCCTGGTGGTCCAGTGGGTAAGGACAACACCTTGCAGTGCAAGGGGCGCCAGTTCGATCCCTGGCCTAGGAGGATCCCACATGCCGTGGAGTGGCTGGACCAATGTGTCCAATTACCGAGCGGGAGCTCTGGAGCGCATGCGCCCAGAGCCGGTGCTCTGTGACAACAGAGGCCACCGCGATGGGAGGCCCACATGGGCCAAAGAATGAAGATGGATGAAAATAGACAAATGAAAGACCAATAGAAGTAGCCCGCCTGCTCCTCTCCCTCCCCACTCCACCCCCCCAAAATAAATAAATAAAATAAATCTTAAAAAAAAAAATTACTGTCTGGTTCCTGGGGGCTGGAAAGATTTCCAGAAGTCATCAGTAGTAATAAATGGAGGTGGGTTAAAAGAAAACTGAGGAAAGTAATGAGTATCACAGAAAGTATTGAAACCATGAATTTCTTATTAAAGGTGTCAAATCACCATCTTCCCCAAAGCATTGTAGATGTTTCTTCTCTCTGCCATGGAAAGAAGGCACATGAACCCTACTACACTTCCTTCCCACCCCTTGACTCCCTCCCTTGTAGAGCTTTTAGAAGATGTAAACAGGACAGTGACTTCCTGAGGCTTTTTTATTTAAGCTTTTTGGGGGAGGAGGGGTGGTGGGTTGGGGCGGGTAGGGGGGTGGTGGGCCACTTCTATTGGTCTTTTATTTATCTATTTTCATCCATCTCTGTTCTTTGGCCCATGTGGGCCTCCCATCGCAGTGGCCTCTGTTGTTGCAGAGTACCAGCTCTGGGTGCATGCACTCCAGAGCTCAGGCTCAGTAATTGGACACATCGGTCCAGCTGCTCGGTGGCATGGGGGATCTTCCCAGGCCAGAGATTGAAGCAGTGCCCCTTGCACTGCAAGGTGGTGTCCTTACCCACTGGACCACCAGGGAAGCCCCTTCCTGAAGCTTTTTGAATTCCATTCAGGAAACACAGATAATTTAGCCCCCATCTGTCTACTTCTCTGCCTGCTTACAGCCAGTATATTCTTTACTGCACCTTGTCAGCTCCATGCTCTGAATTCAGCCCCTGGCAAATGTTAATTGCCTGTAGTTCTTAAGGACATCTCTCCTTGACACTACAAAGCCTACCCTCTCCAGGGTCTCCTGTCGATCACCTCATGCTAGGTCTGTGTCATTTTGGAACCTTTCTGTCCCCTGATAGTGTGATTCCTTCCCTTTCTCCCACAGTGTCTACATAAACACCCCATCTTGTCCACCTGAAAACCACTCAGGTCAATTTATCATTTATCTGTGTGATAACTTGATCCCATCCATTAAAAGGTAGGATTTTTGAGGGTAAGTGATACAGCTCTTTAAAAAGATATTTCTGTATGTATGTATACATGTATTTGGCTGCAGTGGGTCTTAGTTTGCAGCACATGTAATCTTTAGTGGTGGTATGTGGAATCTAGTTCCCTGACCAGGGATCGAACCCAGGTCCCCTGCCCTGGAAGCATGGAGTCTTAACCACTGAACTGCCAGGGGAGTCCCTAATATAGCTGTTTTGTCTCTCAATGTATTTCTGGCCCTTAGTGCAGTGCCTGACATATAGCAGATGACCAGTCACTACTTGTTGAATAGATGATTGAATGAATGGATGAACGTGTCACAACTTCTTGAGGGGGGATTTAATGGAATAGTATGTGTAAAAGCATTTTATAAACTATGAAACTAATATTTCTATTGTGATCATGATTGAGTACTGGTTTGTTAAGATGTCTGTTCCTTGTTGAGATAACATTGTAGAGAAATGTTGGCTGGGATCAGCGCTACACATGTTATGGATTAAAGATTCTGATCACCAGAAGGTTGTTACTTCTGCCTGAGCCTGTTCCATCCTTGTTTATGTCAACATAGACTCACTGAAAAGAAAGAAATAGTTGCCAGAAATGGGTAATTTTTGTCTTTCTCGACTGCAGGATCTTTTCTCTTGGTTCGTTGAGATGGTTTCAGAAAGGAATTTAAAATGGTTGAGTACTTTCAAGTACCAGTTCTCTCCATTTGCCTTTACAGCAACTCCAAAGGCAGACATTACCCAACCTTATCAAAAATGAAAGAAATCATGTAATTTGCTCAAGGTCTCATAGTTAAATAAATGAGTGGTGTAGAATGCAAGCCAGAGTATGTCTGTGTCCAAGGCCCTTGATCTTTCCACTGCCTGTGCTGGCTCTTCAGTAAAACTCAAGTGGCCAGGACACCAGCAGCCCTTGGTACAGAAAATCTGAATTGTGGGCTATTAACAGATGAGAAATATGAACCACAAATTAGTTCAAGTGATTTGTTCCCAAAGTAATAGGAAATATGGTTGTACATCTTGGAGTGGGGGGAGAGGCTTGAACCCAGTTCTTGACTATCCCAGCCTAATGATATTTAAATTATGCTTGTCTGACATAAAAATATATTGCAACTTGCTAAAAAATGTACTGCCTGCTGGTAAGTGCTGTCAGTTGCTTCCATTTTAGTCTTTTCCTCGTCTTGTTCTACTTCAAGTTACTCTAAAAGATACTGCAGAGTCCCATTAAGCATTTTTTAACATCTGTTACTTTTGAAAATCTAACTTCTTTCATTGTTTTATTAACTAGTTTTATTGGAAAAGTAATACACACGTGGTAGAAAAAGCCAAAATGACACAATAGGGCATATGGGAAAATGAAAGTCTCTCTCTTGATTGCAAATCCCCTCCCACCATTACACCTTTCTTAGGCATCTTCTGGAAATACTCTACTTAGATTCAAATATATATTAAAAACCACATGCATGTATATATACCCCCTTCTAATGGCCAGAAATAATTTTATGTGTTGCAGAAATGATAATGTGTATCATGAAACATTTCTCTCTAATGCTACCCAATTTCTTTTTTATTTTTCCCACTATTTATTTATATGACTGGCATTCATTGTTGGAAGTATAAGGAACTTGGCAACATCAAGGCATTCGGCAGGGAAAAAGAAACCTTCCTTTTCTTCTAGTAGTAATTAAAAGTCTGTTGCAAAATGAAATAAATCTGGTAGTTCAAATGAGTAGTTATTTATTAGGCTAATAGAAGTGCCCTGGTATAAGCAGCATGGAAGGCTGAAAGCAAGAACCTGGTTGATCCACCAGCAGCATAGTCCTCGATACATCACTGAGGTTCAGTTTTTCCTACCAGTAAATTCAGAAAGTGAAACTAGATCCTTTGCAAGGTCCCTTCCTGCTCTGCCACTTTATGGCTCTATGGTTTCTGTTTAAGAAAATGCAATGTTGAAAAGAGAGAACCTGGGACTTTTACGTTGGAGTCCTTAACTCTCTTGGTCAAAATGGTTCCAGTTCACACAGGTACAGAATAGGACTGTGCTCCCTCTCCCTCTGATGGAAGTCAGAGCCGTGTGACTTGCTGGTGGTCCATGGAATGTAAGTGGACATGGCATGCCTCATTCCCAGGCAGAAGTGATAAGGGTCAGTGCATGATTCACTGTGTTCTTTTCTATTTAATATTCAAGGAGATGCAACCCTCATCAGTCCCTAAGCGAGAACAATCTAGAAGGGAGTATCAGTCGAACCACGATGGACCTATTGTGTGAGTAAGAAATAAACTGTCCTCGTTTTAAGCTGACAAGACTTGGGGCCTGTTTGTTATTGATGCTTCCTCTGTGTAGCTTCACCCGCATATCACATCTGAAAAGTTAGAAACTTCAGAGCAATGACAGGAATCTCTCAGTATGCATATCTCTCACTTTGCACAAATAAAGGGCTTTTCAGTGATCTTCCTGGCCATTTTTAATGCCTTGTAGAATCTGTAGTTGTCTTTCTTTCCCTCTTTCATCATCTTTCTTCTTTTCTATTCATCTCTGTTCCCTTTTAATCTGTTTCCTAAACTTGTGACCCATGTCCCTATTTTATATTCCATCTTCTGAGAACTTGCTCTCTCCTCTCCCATTCCCTCCTGTGCCTCTCCTTTTCCTACAAAGCCTTTTCTTGACACTTATCCCCTGACAATTGATTCCCTGGGTCTGCCTTTCAGCTTCATAAAGCCCCATGTGGTCCCTACCTCCAGGTTTTTTCATGTATCTTCCTTCTTTCTTTTGGATCCTATCTAATCTGTTCTGTCTGAATTCTCTAATCAAATGGACAAACACTTTCTCAAATGCATTTTGGGCCATTCCCATCCTCCCTGACCTCTTTACTGCCCCTGAGATGGCAGATGACACCTCTTTCTTCTTTGGTAACTGTCAATTTCAGTGAATCTTTCATTTCTGGGGGCTCTTCCAAATTATGGGCATTCACTTTTATTTCAGTTCAGCTCAAATTTCCTGAATCTATCCTTTGAAAGGGTCACTGTGCTGTCAGTGAGAAACCTACAGGCTGTCTGGCAGTCAAAGATAGGGCTGAGGAGAAGTAATGTACCATATGAGTGCTAGAAATATTGCTGGAAAAGGACAGGACAGACCCTTGAGAGCTGTGAGAGTAATCTGCCAGTATAGATCCAGGGCTGTTTGGTATTTACCAGGCAATTACCAGGTGTGAGGTCGAAGGATACCCACTGCTAAGTGAGCACATACCTGAATCAGAGCGGTGGTCAGGAGCCATACACAGAAACTCAATAGAAGCTGATGAGGCATCAGGAAATGGAAATTTGAAGAGGAAATGGGGATTGTGTAGTCAGATTTCCATGGTCAGAGTTCTCCTGGCAGGGAGATCCCTTACAAGAGCCAGGAGACAGTGTGAATTAAAGGTGCTGCCTGACAACCCACTCTTCCAAACCAATAATCGAGGGGAACATATATGCAAATTGTCCTAATTTGAAGTGAGTTGAGAAACCCATCACAAATGGCGGTAGAGCAAGGGAAGCATTCCTTCTGATTGGGAGAGCCATAGTAAAGAAGGCTGTTCAGAGAGCTGAGCTGGCTTTATCCCCAGACTGGGGGCAGTCAGCCCTACCATGCAGTAATGGTGTGGACTAATGAAGAGAGGTTGCTTTGAGGTAGAAGGTCAGGCACATGGACGCTTGGCAAAAACAGACTGGGCTATGCAACAATCTGGAGAGGGCATGGGGAGGAATGTGGGAGGGGTTCAGGTGGGAGAAGTCAAGGGTATGCTTATTACTCATTCAGGTTTATGTATCAAAGTCTGACTCATTCTTCCCCAGCTTCATAAAGCCCCATGTGGTCCCTACCTCCAGGTTTTTCATGTATCTTCCTTCTTTCTTTTGGATCCTATCTAATCTGTTCTGTCTGAATTCTCTAATCAAATGGACAAACACTTTCTCAAATGCATTTTGGGCCATTCCCATCCTCCCTGACCTCTTTACTGCCCCTGAGATGGCAGATGACACCTCTTTCTTCTTTGGTAACTGTCAATTTCAGTGAATCTTTCATTTCTGGGGGCTCTTCCAAATTATGGGCATTCACTTTTATTTCAGTTCAGCTCAAATTTCCTGAATCTATCCTTTGAAAGGGTCACTGTGCTGTCAGTGAGAAACCTACAGGCTGTCTGGCAGTCAAAGATAGGGCTGAGGAGAAGTAATGTACCATATGAGTGCTAGAAATATTGCTGGAAAAGGACAGGACAGACCCTTGAGAGCTGTGAGAGTAATCTGCCAGTATAGATCCAGGGCTGTTTGGTATTTACCAGGCAATTACCAGGTGTGAGGTCGAAGGATACCCACTGCTAAGTGAGCACATACCTGAATCAGAGCGGTGGTCAGGAGCCATACACAGAAACTCAATAGAAGCTGATGAGGCATCAGGAAATGGAAATTTGAAGAGGAAATGGGGATTGTGTAGTCAGATTTCCATGGTCAGAGTTCTCCTGGCAGGGAGATCCCTTACAAGAGCCAGGAGACAGTGTGAATTAAAGGTGCTGCCTGACAACCCACTCTTCCAAACCAATAATCGAGGGGAACATATATGCAAATTGTCCTAATTTGAAGTGAGTTGAGAAACCCATCACAAATGGCGGTAGAGCAAGGGAAGCATTCCTTCTGATTGGGAGAGCCATAGTAAAGAAGGCTGTTCAGAGAGCTGAGCTGGCTTTATCCCCAGACTGGGGGCAGTCAGCCCTACCATGCAGTAATGGTGTGGACTAATGAAGAGAGGTTGCTTTGAGGTAGAAGGTCAGGCACATGGACGCTTGGCACATGTATGTAAAATTTTATCAGCTACAGAAGAAGAGATAAGGGAACGTACATGGGGGCTATGCAACAATCTGGAGAGGGGGCATGGGGAGGAATGTGGGAGGGGGTTCAGGTGGGAGAAGTCAAGGGTATGCTTATTACTCATTCAGGTTTATGTATAGCTGTAAACAAAACTCTGTAAAAATAAAATAAAAATTAATAAAAAAGAGAAGGGACAAAGAATGTCTTCCACCATCTCTTCTCCCTGAACCCTGATTTCTTTCTCTTTATTTTGAGATTCAACTTTTCTCCGATAGCAGCCTTAAGCATGACTCTTCTGAGGCAGACTGTCAAGTGAAGGGAGTTGGTTTGTGAAGTGGCTAAGAGTGTAGAGCTTGGTGTAGGGTAGCCTGAATTTAATCTTGGCTTTGCCATTTGCTGAGTAGGTGAACCCAAGCATGTCATCTTATCTCTCTAATCCTCCATTTTCTCATCTGTAAAATGAGGATGAGTACTGTATTATAGTGAGCATGACGTTTAGTATAGTCTTGGCATTTGAAAAGTGTTCCATAAATTGTGGCAGTATAACTAAGTCTACAGTTAATCAGTGTTTAGTCAAGAGATGAGAGACCACTGTAAATATTGCAAACAGAAAAGAACTTAACACAGAATTAGGTACTTGTGAAACTTTTAAAAGGTCTGACTGTATATGTTAAAGCCGGGGAGTGGACATCAGCTTTCAGGTTTGCCATCTTAGCTGTGATTCTGAAAATCAGGAAGTTCCTACCACCTCCCTGGGGTCAAGAAAACCACTCTGGGAAATGGTCACAGCTGTCTCTGCAAACACTGACTGTCAGGGAAACATGGAGGCCACTATTAACAGGTGTCCAAAGCCATATGTCTACTAGGTACCAGACAAAAAGTAACTTCTGCTTCTCTGCCAACACTTAAGTGCATCTCACAGTGCACCTAAACCATAGCAGGGACCCTGCTGACCTAGGAATCAGGAAATGCAGCTCCCAGGTATCATTCCTTGAGATCTTAGAAGGGGCTGGGAATGATACGAGGGCCAACAAGTCATGGCCAGATGTGCTCTGATCTGAAATTCTAGCTGTTGACTGGAAGGCTCTGTCATGGTCTGTGCACAGGTTGGGAAAGCGTTTCCAAACATGAGACAGAATGAGAGGAGAAGAGTTTATTAGAGTGGGAGAGATAAAACAATGGGCTGGCTCAAGGGAGAGCCGACTGTTAGAGCAGTGGGCTGGCTCAAGGAAGAACTGATGCTTTCCATAGACTAATAGCCAATTTTTATAGCCTCAAGACAATTCCTGCTGGAAGGGTAGCATCAGGTGATTGGTTAGGGTGGCTGTTTTTACCTAATATGGGGCCAGGGAGCTGGCCAGTTTAAGTCACAGGGGCTCATGGCAATGGTTGCTATGGGACTCAGTCAGTTCTGGAGATGACTTTGGTGCAGGGCTCCCTATCTGTGGCCTTGGTACAGGGCCTTGCACCTGTGGCCTTGATATAGGGCTCCACAGGCCCGATTCTATTTCCTTTCCATACTTGGTAGTTGACACTGCAGGGGACTGTGGCTCTCTTTGTTTGAGCTTTTGGGTCTGAGCCCGTGATTGATTGCCTGCTATTGAGTCTCTGTCTGAACTCAGGGAGTGTCCCCTGTCACCCTCAGTGCCCCTGCCAGCCACTCTGAGGTCAGTGTCTTTGTGATCCATGCCAAATGCATTCACAATGTTTTGGATCCAACTACATAAACTTTGGGTTGGAAGGGAGATGGTTTTGGAGCTTAGGATGCTTCAGCTACATACAATTCTTTTCCACAAAGTGCATCCCATGTCTCTGGGATATAAATCCCAGAGGCAGATATCCCACACTTTTTTTTCTGTTGGAGCAGTTTTAAGCTGACTCAGAGTCAAGAGCTTGGCCTTCTTGCTTAAGATCAGCCACCTGCTGGCTGTGGGACCCTGGGCAGGTTGCTTCCCTTTTTTGGACCCAGGTTGTCCCAAGGCAAAATAGGGGCATTCTCTTCCAGGCATGATGTGTTATGATTGGCTCTAGAGGGCTCAGATCAACCCACAGATGGTGCTGCCTGAGCTTTGGATACTGTGATCATTGAACTTGTTCTGTCTGCTGCACAACTCGCCCATTTCCCCACCTCAGTAAAAAACTCTGGGATTGGAGGCCACAAGAGGAGCACCTTACCTGGTATTTGTCACCATCGACAGCTCAGACACTACTCCTGAGCGTGTGTATCCCTGTGCTGAGGGCTGAGGTGCTGATGAGACGCTGGGCAAATCCATGTTAGGATGGAGACACGTTATGGCTCATTTTTGCTTTTGAGACCCTCTTTGTTTGGAAGACGCTTGTTGTCTAAAGGCTGCTAAATTTAGCCATATTTTGTCAGCTAGAATGTACGCTCCCAAAGAGAAGCCTAGCAAATCTCAGCCATGTCACACTTTATTAGTCATGCGAGCACTTAAAAGCATGCTAGAAGAGCCCGCTTTGTGGGATTGGCGGTGGCCGCGCTGAGTGCCACGCCGACTCTTTTAGGATTGATCTCCAGAAGCAGGATGGAAGCGAAAGCATGAAATCTCCCAAACAATGAGTGATTTTTTTTTTTTTCTTACTTGCAAGATTGAGAAATGGGATGTTCAAGTGAGGAGGAAATGTACGAAGTGGGATAGTGTTCCTGTGACCTTTTTCTTATACACACCATCCCATCTACCCTCCCACCTCAGTTTGAATTTAGAGATATGTATAGTTAAGTTGCTGGCATTTGATTAACTATTTAAGGCACAGAAAGGGAGAGAAAGTAACCTTGGGCAAGTCCCTCCCTTGAAAGTACTTACCTTCTCATTTCCTCAAGTTCTAGAAAATAATGCGATAAGGCAAATGGTGTGACTCTCATTTTACAAAAGAAAAAACTAAAACTCAGAGAGTTGAATAACAAGGGCCAGGTTGTAATTTCCATCTGTTTAGCTGCTAAATCCATGTTCTTTCTACAACTCTTACGGAACACAAGCTCCTACAGTGAAATAAAGCAAAACGTTGCAGCGTGAAGCAGAGAGTGGTTTATTGCAGAACTATACAAGGCAAATGAGTGGCTTATGCTTCTCCAAACCCTGAACTCCTTGCAGGGTTTCAGCAAAGCATTCTTTTTACAATTTATTTTGGCTTTGCTGCATCTTCATTGCTTTGCATAGGCTTTCTATGGTTGATGAGAATGGGACCTACTCTTTATTGTGGTGTTCAGGCTTCTCATTACAGTGGCTTCTCTTGTTGTGGAGCACAGGCTCCAGGCATGTGGACTTCAGTAGTTGCAGCACATGGACTGAGTCGTTGTGGCATGAGGGCTCTAAGGCATGCAGGCTTCAGTAGTTGGCAGGTGCGTTCTCATCCGCTGCACCACCAGGGAAGTGCCACAAAGCTTTTTAAAAAGCACGGCAAGGGTGGTGTTTGGTTGGTTGTTACAAACTTCTTGGTGTCAGAATCCTTTATTCTTACAGTTGTCAAGACAAGCAGTATTCTGTGTTCTTCAACTTTTTATTTTTGTATGAACGGAGAAGTGTTATATCCTAAAAGGTCAGAGCCTTGATAATGGACTGGCCTGTATGTGTCAGGTTATAGGCAACATTCTTAACTCAAAGCAAAAGCAATAGAATATAAAGGTTAAAATGAAAGAAACAGGTCTAATATGGAGTAAGATTAGTTCTTTTATATTACGCAGCTAGAGTTAAGGTAAGTACATTGAGCAGTTCAACTTATTGTGGTTTTGAGATTTAAATGGCCCTGTCTTTACCCTGACTTTCTGTGTCCATGCTTACAGCACTCTGTCAGTGCTATGTGGTTGCACCCTTCAAGGCCGAGGGTTGGGACACATGTTCAAGAAAAAGTTACAGACCTTCCGCTACCTTACACTCTCCTTGGGGTTGGCTCAACTTGCTTTGGCAGTTGCCAAACACAGTCTTCCATCTGAAAAGAGAGACTTGTGTCTGCTCTCTCATGAGGCCCCAAAGTGAGGAAGGTCCCTATTCTCCACTGTGAAAAGGAAAAAAGAAGTCTTCACAGCTTTTGATCACTTGTGGTTCTATGGCAGGTTGCTAATTTAAACTAACAAACCTTTCCTGTACCATTTCTGCAGTTTCTAAATAAAGGTAAATGTCCAATTCAATATGACAAGATGCTTTCGAGCATCCTGCAAAGAGTAATTGCCTCAGTCTCTCAACCCCACCACATCTTCACTTTTCCAGAAGTTAAACACCCCGTAGAAACACCAGTTGGCATGGTATGTGCTCTTTTCTCTCATGTAGAAGAATGTAACTGGATCCATGACCCACTATGAACAGGCTCTCTGAATGTTAGTAATGGAAGGGGCCTTGGAGATGAGAAAGCAAAGTCAGTAGGAGTAATGTGATCCATGCCAGATTTGACTGCTAGTTAGTGACGGAACCTTGAGCAGACACAGGTCTCCTGACTGGAAGATCCATGGCTGACAGCATGGTGGAGTAAAGGAAGAAGTCACTGCTCTTGTTGCCCCCTCTTAATAAGCTCCATGACTTTAGGAAAGGTAGCAAATCTGAGTCTCAATTTCTTCATCCAAACAGGATGAAGAGTTATAAAGAAGATTAGTAATAATAAAGTATCCAGATGAGTCCTGTCATTGAGTGAGTGCTCAATAAATTGCAGCTAGTAGGGTTCAAGGAAGGAACAGACCAGTATCCTGGAAAGGGACAGTTGCTAAGAGAAGTATCTTGAGTTAAGCCTTGCAGACCTGATCATGTTTGGATGGGAATAAGAACAGGTAGGGGCTTTCTCAATAGAACAATAAAATGAATGCATGCTAGTAGGCAAGAAAGGCAAAAATCCAACTTAAGGGCAATGAGTAAACATGTTGGATTGGAGCGTTAGATTCAGGTCCTTGAGCTGTTGGAGGTAAAATTGCCACAGTCATTTTGAGAACTTGAGCATCGTGCTGAGAAGTTAGAGATGGATGTGTTTGGAAACCTTTGAAGAGTTTTGACCAGAAGAATTATGGAACTCAGTCATCAGTCAGATGATGACATGGAGGGTAAACTGGAAGATGGGGCAGCTGGATTTTAGGAGAAGTATCGAGGTTCTTGCAGTGAGCCAGCTAGGAGAGGAAGAATGCAAATGAAATAAGTGGCAACTGATATGTATAGGGAACGATGAGCATGAAGGATATTTTAAAGGAAAAGTTGGCAGGAAGAATCAATACTATTGTAGGAAAGAATTTAATTAGCTTTGTAAAGTGGAGAGAGAATATTCATGGCTTGTTGGGTTGACTACTATGTTTTAAAGAAAAGGTGTCCCAGCCCACCAATCTAAGAGAAGAACATGATAAATGATGAAAGCCAAAATGAGTAAATGACTTAGGTCATGTGCTCTTTTCTCTCATGTAGAAGAATGTAACTGGATCCATGACCCACTATGAAGCCTTAATGAGAAGGGCCTTGGAGATGAGAAAGCAAAGTCAGTAGGAGTAATGTGATCCATGCCAGATTTGACTGCTAGTTAGTGACGGAACCTTGAGCAGACACAGGTCTCCTGACTGGAAGATCCATGGCTGACAGCATGGTGGAGTAAAGGAAGAAGTCACTGCTCTTGTTGCCCCCTCTTAATAAGCTCCATGACTTTAGGAAAGGTAGCAAATCTGAGTCTCAATTTCTTCATCCAAACAGGATGAAGAGTTATAAAGAAGATTAGTAATAATAAAGTATCCAGATGAGTCCTGTCATTGAGTGAGTGCTCAATAAATTGCAGCTAGTAGGGTTCAAGGAAGGAACAGACCAGTATCCTGGAAAGGGACAGTTGCTAAGAGAAGTATCTTGAGTTAAGCCTTGCAGACCTGATCATGTTTGGATGGGAATAAGAACAGGTAGGGGCTTTCTCAATAGAACAATAAAATGAATGCATGCTAGTAGGCAAGAAAGGCAAAAATCCAACTTAAGGGCAATGAGTAAACATGTTGGATTGGAGCGTTAGATTCAGGTCCTTGAGCTGTTGGAGGTAAAATTGCCACAGTCATTTTGAGAACTTGAGCATCGTGCTGAGAAGTTAGAGATGGATGTGTTTGGAAACCTTTGAAGAGTTTTGACCAGAAGAATTATGGAACTCAGTCATCAGTCAGATGATGACATGGAGGGTAAACTGGAAGATGGGGCAGCTGGATTTTAGGAGAAGTATCGAGGTTCTTGCAGTGAGCCAGCTAGGAGAGGAAGAATGCAAATGAAATAAGTGGCAACTGATATGTATAGGGAACGATGAGCATGAAGGATATTTTAAAGGAAAAGTTGGCAGGAAGAATCAATACTATTGTAGGAAAGAATTTAATTAGCTTTGTAAAGTGGAGAGAGAATATTCATGGCTTGTTGGGTTGACTACTATGTTTTAAAGAAAAGGTGTCCCAGCCCACCAATCTAAGAGAAGAACATGATAAATGATGAAAGCCAAAATGAGTAAATGACTTGAAGAAATGATAAAATGAACTTAAATGAAGATTAAGATATGCACATCTTGGCTCAAACAAAAGCTTTCAAATTGCATTTGGGTGAGTCTTCAAAGTCTTTTCTTCACTAGTGATAGATCTAGTTGCTGAAAAATGATGATTGCTTGTTAAAGTCAATAGCATATACAGCCTTTTCGCTACCTGCCCTCATTTGTAAAGGCAGGTCCATCAAATCTTGATGAGCCTTTCTTAATGATCATTCACTTTTTTGAACTTAATATCAGAGCCTCCTCTCTCTAGGACTGTTCGGCAGAAGACTGAACCTCATAGCTGTCCTGTGAGGACGGGGACATTGTCAAATAAGGACCAGAGATGTCATGGACCAGTCAGAGGTCAGTAGGAGATGGAAATCTACCAATTATTTGAAAAAATAAAGAGGCAGAATTGTTAATACTAAATAACTGAGAAGGCACAACAAGAATACCAAGTTATGTTTGCAGGTAGTCACTGCAGGAAGCAGGGATCACCCCGAGGGCTGATATTAAATGTACTGGGTGGCTTGCAGGAGGGACGCCAAGTTGCTGAAACTTAGACCTCTGAGGAGGTGGTATAGCTTGTCAGGCACTAGACTCTGAACTCAAAGGAGCCCCCTTGGGTTTGCAAACTAGGCCTCCAAGGAGTGGAGCTAGTTGGCTGGTTCTGGGGTCTCAGATGCAATGAGGCTGGTCGTACAAGTGTTGGAAAAAAGACGAACTGGATTCAGACTGCTGCAAGAAAAAGTATTCGCTGCTGTCAACTCAAAAAAATGCTGTTGGAGTGATACAGGAATGAAACAGCAGGAAACAAACAGGGAGTTCTTCCTCCACCCTCCCTGTCTCCCCGGGTGCCCTCTTACGTTCGAGCTAGGCCAAACAGATCCCAGTCTAGGAGAGGAAGAATGCAAATGAAATAAGTGGCAACTGATATGTATAGGGAACGATGAGCATGAAGGATATTTTAAAGGAAAAGTTGGCAGGAAGAATCAATACTATTGTAGGAAAGAATTTAATTAGCTTTGTAAAGTGGAGAGAGAATATTCATGGCTTGTTGGGTTGACTACTATGTTTTAAAGAAAAGGTGTCCCAGCCCACCAATCTAAGAGAAGAACATGATAAATGATGAAAGCCAAAATGAGTAAATGACTTGAAGAAATGATAAAATGAACTTAAATGAAGATTAAGATATGCACATCTTGGCTCAAACAAAAGCTTTCAAATTGCATTTGGGTGAGTCTTCAAAGTCTTTTCTTCACTAGTGATAGATCTAGTTGCTGAAAAATGATGATTGCTTGTTAAAGTCAATAGCATATACAGCCTTTTCGCTACCTGCCCTCATTTGTAAAGGCAGGTCCATCAAATCTTGATGAGCCTTTCTTAATGATCATTCACTTTTTTGAACTTAATATCAGAGCCTCCTCTCTCTAGGACTGTTCGGCAGAAGACTGAACCTCATAGCTGTCCTGTGAGGACGGGGACATTGTCAAATAAGGACCAGAGATGTCATGGACCAGTCAGAGGTCAGTAGGAGATGGAAATCTACCAATTATTTGAAAAAATAAAGAGGCAGAATTGTTAATACTAAATAACTGAGAAGGCACAACAAGAATACCAAGTTATGTTTGCAGGTAGTCACTGCAGGAAGCAGGGATCACCCCGAGGGCTGATATTAAATGTACTGGGTGGCTTGCAGGAGGGACGCCAAGTTGCTGAAACTTAGACCTCTGAGGAGGTGGTATAGCTTGTCAGGCACTAGACTCTGAACTCAAAGGAGCCCCCTTGGGTTTGCAAACTAGGCCTCCAAGGAGTGGAGCTAGTTGGCTGGTTCTGGGGTCTCAGATGCAATGAGGCTGGTCGTACAAGTGTTGGAAAAAAGACGAACTGGATTCAGACTGCTGCAAGAAAAAGTATTCGCTGCTGTCAACTCAAAAAAATGCTGTTGGAGTGATACAGGAATGAAACAGCAGGAAACAAACAGGGAGTTCTTCCTCCACCCTCCCTGTCTCCCCGGGTGCCCTCTTGTGGCTGAGCGTGTCAGGAAGCTAGGCCCCGAAACAGAGTCCAGCCCCAGTACAGTAGAGTAAAGAGCATGGGTTTAGAGATGAGACACAATCATTGGATAACTGGCACACGCCCCTTAGTTTATCAGCCTTTTGGGTAGTCACTCTGTATGTTAAAGTCTGAGAAGTTCCAAGGGAAAGAAATCAGGTTCACTCCCCCTTCCCCATATAGGGAAATACTAACATGAAAAGGAATGGGCTGGATCTGTACATATTGGCATAGAAAAATGCCTATCATGTACCAGTTTACCTTTATATGAAAGCGAATTAGGTATTTATATAAAAATAGAGAAAAAGTGTGAAGGCAGTTTTCTGCAGTGAAACTGTGAACAGTTAAACTGTGAACATTAAACTGAGAACAGTGGCTATCTATTGCTAGGGAGGGTATTAGTTAACCAGGTTTATTTCACTTTATACCTCACTTCTATGATGCTTGAATTTTAGCATATGTGTATATTATTTCATAATCAGAAAAATAATATCATTTTGGTGGTTACAAAAAGGGTTGCCTAGGAAAGGCAGTCTTCCCAGTACTGCCAGTAATCCTATATGTGGCGCCAAAGAAACCAAAAACATGGTATATTTGGAGAAAAGATAAAAAGAAGATAAGCAGCATTTTAAAAATATATATATAGTTTTAATTTTTGCCTCTTTTATTGGTTACTCATTTATTTATTGTCATCCATCTTTATTCTTCGGCCTGTGTGGGCCTCCCATTGCAGGGGCTTCTCTCACTGCAGAGCATCAACTCCAGGCGCATGCGCTCCAGAGCACTCTCTTGCAAATGGACACACTGGCCCAGCTGCTTTGTGACACATGGGATCTTCCCGGGCCAGGGATTGAACCGGTGCCCCTTGCACTGCAAGGCGGACTCTTTATCTACTGGACCACCAGGGAAACCCAGTAAGCAGCATTTTTAAACACCATCTACATGCCAAGCTGTTGGGAATGTGGCATATATCATCCCATTCAGTCTCCTCATCAATTCCATTATTCCCTTTTTCCAGATGAGGAACAAAGTTCAGAAGTAATATATAATTTTCCCAATTCCTAATAAAGAGAATAAACTACTACAAGCCTGGTATACTCTACCACTTCATTATCTATCTTGTATTAATAGACCTATCATGTTTCTTATATTTACTTTGTTCTTTGTCCTTGATTATTTTTTAATACCCAAGGAAATGTATCTTATTTTCCTAACGTACTTCAATCCTTTTGATGGATATTATGAGACCCCTCACCCCCAGTTCATATGTTGAAGCCCTAACCCCTAGTACTTCAGAATGTGACAGTATTTGGACATATAGCCTTTAACAAGGATTAGACACCAGAGATGCATGCTCAGAGACTGAGGGGTCACCATGTGAAGACTTGTAAGAAGGTGGCCTTTTGTAAGTCCACTAGAGAGACTGCAGAAGAAATCAGTCAAACCTGTCAACACCTTGATCTCGGACTTTTAGTTTCAAAATCATGAGAGAACTTCTATTTTTGAAGCACACAGTCTATGATATGTTGTTACGGCAGCCCTAGCAGACTAATAACAAGGGAATTATTATGGTTTATGCTCGTTAAGTTAGCTACTAGTGCTTTGCATAGAGCAGGTACCTTGTTAGAATTGTGATTATCACTTTAATCACTTTCTTCATATTCATTTATTCAGTGTCTAAATAATGCCCTCCCTGCACCAGACAGTGTTTTTAGACCATGGTGATAAATGTTGGTCAAAACAAGGAAAACCACTGCCATTGGGAGGCTTAGATTGGGAAAAAGACAAGAAACAAGATAAGTAAAATCTACAGTAATTTAAACAGTGACAAATAAGGAATTCATATCATATGTTAAGCAGTAATAAATGTTAAGGAAAGGGGATAAAAAAGCACAAAAGAGGCTGTGGAATGAGGGGAACAGATGTCTAGAAAAGACTATATGAAGTAGGTAATGTTCGATAAAGATGTTTATCACTATTAGAATCAGATGCCCGCCAGATCAGAGGATCCTCTGGAGGAGGTCTCCAAGTTCGTTTTCAACTTTTCAGACTCATAAAAGTCAACCAACACCGCACACTTTCAAATCTAAGCCTGTGTTGCAATAGGTCATTAACAGCTAAGAGATGTGCAAGTCAACCCCAGACCTGCAACTCACTACAGAAAACTGCTGACTTTTCTGGTTGAAAAATGCTCCCTCCCTCTGACCCCCTTTCAAAATCATGGCGCTCATTTAAAAAAAAGAGACAGAAAATGCCTAAAAGTTATTTTCATCCAGTCGAAAATGGAAATGGCTTTTAGCCTGTGTTTGCATTCCCACTAGAAAGGACCTACAGCGTTCTCTGTTTGCTCACACAGCTTCATATTTAAACAGCATTGGAAAACAGTAAAGGGTGCTAGTTGGAGATGAGCAGAGACTGAATCATTTCCAGGATTTACTGATTCGCTGGCTGACCTCGACTAAATCTCCTTAACCTCTCTTTCTTGAAGCCATCGTTTCACACAATAGCAGGGATAAAGAAATTTGTGGTTTTGATGTTGTTATCAAATGTTTAGTGCTTGTGGTTAGAAGAGACAAAAGCAGGCTGCTCTATTTGCATAGCGTTTTCATCCCCCTTCCTCTGCTCTGATTTCTGTTGTCATCAACTCAGGACAGGCAGCTCCTCTCTTAGCCCTTCCAGACCGCCAAGTAGACAGGCTGCCTGCCGCTTCTCTGGTATTCTGGCTCTTTGGGGACAGCCATTGTTCAAACCTGGTGCCGGGGAGGTAACAGTGTAAGCCTGTGGTGGCCCTGACCTGCAGCATTCCCTTGTTTTAGCCCGATTTCAGCTTCATGATACCTACTTGTACCTACAGGGCAATGTCAGTGCCAGGAAAGAAACCCAAATGACAGGAAGAAGTAAATGAATTTGACTCCAGCTAAGCCACCCCAGTTACCTGGGAAAAAAGGGAATGGTCCAAGAAGATAGCCTCCCAGAGAAGACCTTCCCTTGGGATGCCTCTCCTGGGGACCAGTCCTGAGACTGGTGGAAACATCTCATCTGTATTCTGTACCTGCAAAATGTGAGATACGAGCAGCCATGAAGAGCTCCGTTCTGGGCTCCTGAAACAGACAAGTAAAGGTGGCACAAGGTGAAGAGGCTCTTGGTAATTGAGGCCTGGAGGCTACTAGCAGCATCCCCAAGTCGGGCCCATTCCCAGGACCTCCCGTGCCAGATCCCCTTAGGATTCCCCCAAACGACAGATGGCTCTCCCGGATGGCCCATCAGCACAGCTGTGATCCCAGCCTTTAGATAAACAATAGCCCTTGCTGGCATGGACAGTAACCTAAATTTCTCCAATTATAAGTCCAACAAATGCCACAGTCTTGAACAGACGCTGTTGCTGGGTCCCCATGGTCAATTTAAGGACAGAGGCAGTGGCCAGAGTAGAAGATGGAATAATGTTTGGGAGAAGTCCGAGTGCTAGATCCCACTCCTTCATCAAAGAACAAAGACTTTGGCCAGGTCATTTCCCCCGCCTCCCTCCAGGCCCCAGTGTACTCATTCATACTAATGGCAGCCCTAGGTCTTGACAGCCTATATAATCCATGTGTAATGCACATGTCAGTTTCAATATGTGCCCTTGGATATCCTACTGAAGTTCATTTGAAACTCACCCCCACTTGTAGTAAGAGCCTCATCCTCACAGGATCTGCTGCTTAATGGAAGGAATAGAGTAGCTTTCCCTCACCTCTGACTCTGGGTTCTTGTTTCAGGTTAATTCCCTCAGTTGATAGATATGTGTGTGAACCCAGCTCTGGCCTCTGATGATCTCAGTGCAGCACTTTACTTTCTCATTCATTTCCATCAATGAACAGTCATAGACACTAAGGCCTTTGTGTGAGAGGAAAGCCTAGAAGATGGAGGAAGAGAATGAGGGAAGTCATAGACCTAATCTTATGCACCTTGCTACTTCGAAGCCTATCCCTGCTCACTTGGATTCCTGAGTCTGGCCACATGGGTGAGTCCTCTTTCTTCCTCTCCACTCCCAGCTTCCCCTCAGTTATAAAAGGAAGTCCTCTCACTTTAATTAATTTCCAGTTCTGTCCTTGTCTTCCAGTTCTGCTTTTTCTTTTCCAACCTTGTTCTGGAGGCTTTATAGTTTCATTCCCAAGTGGCCCAATAATGTGTTTTCCTCAGTGTAGCTAGTTCCTTTCTAAGGATGCTGACTGTTATGCTAACATACACCCTTTAATCCTTCCAGACTGGTAAATCCTCAACATTTCAGTCTAGCTAGAAGGGTTTGAGCACCTGCTGTGCTTGGTATAGGGGCTTCTCACTACAGAATCTAAAAACGATGTGTCTAAAGTGGCACCTACTCAGGTGGGGAAACTAGATTAAAACACACAGAGAACTCATTACTGGCAAAATATATGCTGGGAGTGGTTAAGAAAAAGAAGGACCAACTTGATACAGAGGGATCTTCACAGATGATGAATTTTGTGAGGGACCCCCAAAAGTACGGTGCCTGCTCCATGTGAATATTTCTGGAGAAGTAGGTAGACACAGAGCTTCTGCCCTACGAGAGCTGGAGCAACAGTCTGTCTAAACACTTACACTGTTGGGAAGTTCAACTTGAGCCCATAGGTGATTCCTTCAACAGAGAGATAACACTGATCCTCACCTGGTTCCCCCTATTCTCCCTCTTGGTGAGCGCTTACTATAAGCTGGGTTTCAGTGTAGATCCAAATCCCTACCCACATGGAGCTGTATTCTGGATAGCTCAGTCATGGGGTGGGTGGGCACATGCTGAAATTCATCTACCATTGGGAATAGGTAACTCGAGTTTGGTTGTCAGCCAGACTGCTTGGGTCAGTGGCACACATCTATGAGTATGACTAAGGGCAGAGTACAAAGTGTAGACACTGAGAAACATGAAGATACAAGCCCAAGGCTTTGTAGCAAGTACGTGTTCTCTCATTCATTCTTTCCCTGGGTGTTTCTAGAATGCTTGGTATGGGCATAGAAAAGGAAGTAAAACTCATTCCTTTTCTTGGTGGCACCCCAGTCTTTCAAATCCTGCAAGACGGCTGCTATGACAGAACTGGGTAATGAGAGCTCCAGAAGTATAAAGGAAGAACCAGCTATCCCTGTAGATCTAAGGGTCATCAGTGAAGGATTCACAGAGCATATGACTTTTGGGGGGGCTACGTTCTGCTTTTTCTTTTCCAACCTTGTTCTGGAGGCTTTATAGTTTCATTCCCAAGTGGCCCAATAATGTGTTTTCCTCAGTGTAGCTAGTTCCTTTCTAAGGATGCTGACTGTTATGCTAACATACACCCTTTAATCCTTCCAGACTGGTAAATCCTCAACATTTCAGTCTAGCTAGAAGGGTTTGAGCACCTGCTGTGCTTGGTATAGGGGCTTCTCACTACAGAATCTAAAAACGATGTGTCTAAAGTGGCACCTACTCAGGTGGGGAAACTAGATTAAAACACACAGAGAACTCATTACTGGCAAAATATATGCTGGGAGTGGTTAAGAAAAAGAAGGACCAACTTGATACAGAGGGATCTTCACAGATGATGAATTTTGTGAGGGACCCCCAAAAGTACGGTGCCTGCTCCATGTGAATATTTCTGGAGAAGTAGGTAGACACAGAGCTTCTGCCCTACGAGAGCTGGAGCAACAGTCTGTCTAAACACTTACACTGTTGGGAAGTTCAACTTGAGCCCATAGGTGATTCCTTCAACAGAGAGATAACACTGATCCTCACCTGGTTCCCCCTATTCTCCCTCTTGGTGAGCGCTTACTATAAGCTGGGTTTCAGTGTAGATCCAAATCCCTACCCACATGGAGCTGTATTCTGGATAGCTCAGTCATGGGGTGGGTGGGCACATGCTGAAATTCATCTACCATTGGGAATAGGTAACTCGAGTTTGGTTGTCAGCCAGACTGCTTGGGTCAGTGGCACACATCTATGAGTATGACTAAGGGCAGAGTACAAAGTGTAGACACTGAGAAACATGAAGATACAAGCCCAAGGCTTTGTAGCAAGTACGTGTTCTCTCATTCATTCTTTCCCTGGGTGTTTCTAGAATGCTTGGTATGGGCATAGAAAAGGAAGTAAAACTCATTCCTTTTCTTGGTGGCACCCCAGTCTTTCAAATCCTGCAAGACGGCTGCTATGACAGAACTGGGTAATGAGAGCTCCAGGAGTATAAAGGAAGAAACAGCTAACCCTGTAGATCTAAGGGTCATCAGGGAAGGCTTCACAGAGCATGTGACTTGTGGAGGAGGAGTACCAACTCTCTAAGCAGAAATAGAGATCTGGAATCTTCAGAAGGAATGTTCTAGAAATAGAAATTCAAAATATCTGTTATAAAGTTGTTGCAGTTAGAGGAGATAAGAAGAGACATCAATAAAGGATAGAGTCTTTCATTGAACCACGTTTGGCTTTTCTCCCATAGTGGTGGGGTACTGTTAGAGCAATGGCCTTAGGTATTCACACTGTCTCTTAGACAGCACTCTGGTATTGGTGTGAAGAGTGAATTGAGTAACAAGAGGCTGGTAAACAACAAGACAGATGAAAAAGGGCTGCAGTCATCAAAGCAAGATATGATGAGGAACTCAACTGACAATGACTGAAGAAAATAGAGTGGGTCTAGCCCTCGCCTGGCTGTTGTTCCTGCGAAATTTAAGGTTCTGTTCTGGCTTCACTGTGAAGGAGTTCAGAGGCAAAATGATAGGTAATAAGTGGATCTGTTTAGAGAGAAACACTGCACAGACTTAGAGTATGGATCATCTCAGAAAGCAAGAGTGCTGAAATGTGGAATGGTTAGGTTTTATAGGCTGGGTAATTTCATAGGTTAGTGAGTGAGAGAATTATTCTAATTATTTGAGGGAAGGAACAGGAATTGCCAGGAATTGGGCCACTGCCCACATTTTGGCCTTTTAGTTAGGCTCAGAACTGTCATGGCACTGGTGGGTGGGTTATTTAGCTTATGCTAACGTAGTACAATGAGCATGCAGTAAGGCTCAGGTCCACTGGAAGTTGAATATGCCACCATCTTGGACCTAGTTGGTTCTAACCGGCTTTTGTCATGTCCTATAGCTCAGTCCTTCTCTTAAAGGTTGTGCCCTGCCCACTTCCCTCCTGTTTCACTGTTGCTTTATGAAATAAAAATCCATTAGTTAGGAGTGTGGTGATGCTCTTTCCATGCTTTCTTTGTATTAAACAATGTATTCCATGATTAAAAAGAGAGACATTTACCCCTAGTATTGTGCTTGAAGGTGACCTGCACGACTTTGTGACAGTGGCTGCTAGGGAGTGGCAAGCTGGTCTGTGAGTGCTTCGTCCCTCACGGCAATGGCCTTGAGATGTGTCTAGATGCTGAAAAGAGCGTACCTCTTTTGCTGCCTCTCCTTAATATGGTGAAGTGGGCCATTTGGCTCAGAAGCGATTGTAAAAATTGACTTCTATGTTGGTTGTAGATTCTCTGACATGCCTCCCACCCAGTAGTGTGAGAGAAGAAAAGGTGTCACAGACCTCCCCTCGAAGGCAAGATATAGGGCTTTCCTGGAACTTCTGCCAGCCTGGAAATGTGGTGCTATGACCAAACAAGTCCTCCGGAAACATGGAGCTGAAGGGCATCATGGCTGGACCTTTTGTCCCTCCCATGAAAACTGCTTTCAATAATAAGCTCTCTTTTTGCTTCTATAAATATTTCTTTGAATCTTTATGCTTAGGTGTGAAGTTGTTTTGCAAGGGACTTTAGATTTTGTAGCTGGATTTTGGAAGGCCATAGAGAAAGAGTCCAATAAACTCCCTCCTCCTAAGTTACAGACACCAATTAAATAACCAGGCTTGCACCTGGAACGGCAGAAATTGCTTTGAAATCCTCAATCTGGAGCCATAATTGCCAGATCATATGTATAAATGTGGAATTTGGGAGTCGTGGGTGATAGTGAAATGGCTTACTTATTGCCCTTTCTTGGCTAGAATGTTTCTTGAGTGAGTTGTTTTCTATTTATTGGCTCTGGCTGTATAATGGCAAAGATCTGCTCAGTGTGCAAAAATTTCAGCCCACATTTTGGCCTTTTAGTTAGGCTCAGAACTGTCATGGCACTGGTGGGTGGGTTATTTAGCTTATGCTAACGTAGTACAATGAGCATGCAGTAAGGCTCAGGTCCACTGGAAGTTGAATATGCCACCATCTTGGACCTAGTTGGTTCTAACCGGCTTTTGTCATGTCCTATAGCTCAGTCCTTCTCTTAAAGGTTGTGCCCTGCCCACTTCCCTCCTGTTTCACTGTTGCTTTATGAAATAAAAATCCATTAGTTAGGAGTGTGGTGATGCTCTTTCCATGCTTTCTTTGTATTAAACAATGTATTCCATGATTAAAAAGAGAGACATTTACCCCTAGTATTGTGCTTGAAGGTGACCTGCACGACTTTGTGACAGTGGCTGCTAGGGAGTGGCAAGCTGGTCTGTGAGTGCTTCGTCCCTCACGGCAATGGCCTTGAGATGTGTCTAGATGCTGAAAAGAGCGACTCTTTGCTGCCTCCCCTTAATATGGTGAAGTGGGCCATTTGGCTCAGAAGCGATTGTAAAAATTGACTTCTATGTTGGTTGTAGATTCTCTGACATGCCTCCCACCCAGTAGTGTGAGAGAAGAAAAGGTGTCACAGACCTCCCCTCGAAGGCAAGATATAGGGCTTTCCTGGAACTTCTGCCAGCCTGGAAATGTGGTGCTATGACCAAACAAGTCCTCCGGAAACATGGAGCTGAAGGGCATCATGGCTGGACCTTTTGTCCCTCCCATGAAAACTGCTTTCAATAATAAGCTCTCTTTTTGCTTCTATAAATATTTCTTTGAATCTTTATGCTTAGGTGTGAAGTTGTTTTGCAAGGGACTTTAGATTTTGTAGCTGGATTTTGGAAGGCCATAGAGAAAGAGTCCAATAAACTCCCTCCTCCTAAGTTACAGACACCAATTAAATAACCAGGCTTGCACCTGGAACGGCAGAAATTGCTTTGAAATCCTCAATCTGGAGCCATAATTGCCAGATCATATGTATAAATGTGGAATTTGGGAGTCGTGGGTGATAGTGAAATGGCTTACTTATTGCCCTTTCTTGGCTAGAATGTTTCTTGAGTGAGTTGTTTTCTATTTATTGGCTCTGGCTGTATAATGGCAAAGATCTGCTCAGTGGGGCAAAAATTTCAGCCCATTATTTGTTAAACAATATGAAAATGAAATAATATGAAAATAATGGGGACAGAAGTAATGGGACTACAGGGGAGGGGTAGGAAGAGGATGAGCTGTTTACACCATTCCAAACATTTAGATTGGCTCAGGTTTTCACTTAATTGGAGCACTCTTTCTCAATGATGTGTTACAGACAAAACTCCTTTGAGTTTAACAGTGAATGCTTAAGTCTGGTTTCATGACAATTCACCCCCTTCTGGGTCAGGCAGTTATTTTGCTCTTTCAGCTTGGGCTTTCTGAGTGTTTGGAATGTTATTCTGATGATGGTGTGCTAAGCCCAAAATGTGTTGAATGGAAAATCAGACAGTGAAGATGTGGTTTCCCCCTCTCAGATAGATCCTAAGGGGAAGGCCCAGTGGACATTCTCTCTAATTCCCCTAAATCCTGGAGGTTTATAATAAATAACCAGGATCTCAGGAGAGTGATGTAAGGAATTGGAGACTGACTTCACCTGTTTCCTGCCAAGCATCATCTAATCTATTAATGTAATATTTCCTCTTTAGTTCATTTCCAAGCAATCTATCTTTTTTAAACCTTTTTTGAAATTATAGTTAATTTAAAATGTTTCAATAGTTTCATTTGTACAACAAAGTGATACAGTTATATCCATCTATTATTTTTCAGATTCTTTTTCATTTTAGGTTATTATAAGATACTAAGTATAGTGGTATACAATGGGTCTTTGTTGTATATCTTTTGTTGTATTTATTTTTAATTTTGGCCTCTCCTATTGGTCCTTTATTTATTTATTTTCATCCATCTTTATTCTCTGGCCCATGTGGGCCGCCCGTCACAGTGGCCCCTCTCACGGCAGAGCACTGGCTCCAGGCACATGCACTCCAGAGTGCTGGCTCGCAGTTGTACACACTGGTCCAGATGTTCCACGGCATGTGGGATCTTCCAAGGCCAGGGATCAAACTGGTGCAGACAGACTCTTTACCCACTGGAACCCCAGGGGAGCCCTCTTCTAGTTTTTAAAATATATATCTATTTTATTTTAGATTCACTTCCACTATAAGTTATTACAATACATTGAATAGATATGTTGTGTTATACAGTAGGTTCTTGTTGGTTATCTCCTTTATATCTAGTAGTGTGTATATGTTTTGGCAGACTCTAAATTTTTTCTCCTACTCCCAGTTATCTTCTTTGGTAAGTAACTATAAGTTTGTTTTCTGTATCCGAGTCTATTTTTGTTTCATAAGTAAGTTCATTTATGCCATTTTTTTAGATTTCACATATAAGTGATAGCATATATTTGTCTTTGACTTACTTAGTATGATAATCACTAGGTCTATACATGTTGTTGCAAAAGGTATTATTGTAATCTTTCCTATGGCTGAGTAATATTCCATTGTACACAAATACCATGTCTCCTTTATCTGTTCCTTTGTTGATAAATGCTCAGACAGTGAAGATGTGGTTTCCTCTCAGATAGATCCTAAGGGGAAGGCACAGGGGACATACTCTCTAATGCCCCTAAATCCTGGAGGTTTATAATAAATAACCAGGATCTCAGGAGAGTGATGTAAGGAATTGGAGACTGACTTCACCTGTTTCCTGCCAAGCATCATCTAATCTATTAATGTAATATTTCCTCTTTAGTTCATTTCCAAGCAATCTATCTTTTTTACACCTTTTTTGAAATTATAGTTAATTTAAAATGTTTCAATAGTTTCATTTGTACAACAAAGTGATACAGTTATATCCATCTATTATTTTTCAGATTCTTTTTCATTTTAGGTTATTATAAGATACTAAGTATAGTGGTATACAATGGGTCTTTGTTGTATATCTTTTGTTGTATTTATTTTTAATTTTGGCCTCTCCTATTGGTCCTTTATTTATTTATTTTCATCCATCTTTATTCTCTGGCCCATGTGGGCCGCCCGTCACAGTGGCCCCTCTCACGGCAGAGCACTGGCTCCAGGCACATGCACTCCAGAGTGCTGGCTCGCAGTTGTACACACTGGTCCAGATGTTCCACGGCATGTGGGATCTTCCAAGGCCAGGGATCAAACTGGTGCAGACAGACTCTTTACCCACTGGAACACCAGGGAAGCCCTCTTCTAGTTTTTAAAATATATATCTATTTTATTTTAGATTCACTTCCACTATAAGTTATTACAATACATTGAATAGATATGTTGTGTTATACAGTAGGTTCTTGTTGGTTATCTCCTTTATATCTAGTAGTGTGTATATGTTTTGGCAGACTCTAAATTTTTTCTCCTACTCCCAGTTATCTTCTTTGGTAAGTAACTATAAGTTTGTTTTCTGTATCCGAGTCTATTTTTGTTTCATAAGTAAGTTCATTTATGCCATTTTTTTAGATTTCACATATAAGTGATAGCATATATTTGTCTTTGACTTACTTAGTATGATAATCACTAGGTCTATACATGTTGTTGCAAAAGGTATTATTGTAATCTTTCCTATGGCTGAGTAATATTCCATTGTACACAAATACCATGTCTCCTTTATCTGTTCCTTTGTTGATAAATGCTTAGGTTGCTTCCATATTTTGGCTATTGTAAATAGTGCTGCAGTGAACATTGGGGTTCATCTATCTTTTTCTTTTTTTTTTTTTAAGATTTATTTATTTACTTATTTTGGTGGGGGTGGGATGGGGAGGGAGGGGAGCAGGCGGGCCTCTTCTATTGGTCTTTCATTTGTCCATTTTCATCCATCTTTGTTCTTTAGCCCATGTGGGCCTCCCATCGCGGTGGCCTCTGTTGTCGCAGAGCACCGGCTCTGGGCGCATGTGCTCCAGAGCTCGGGCTCGGTTATTGGACACATCGGTCCAGCCGCTCTGTGGCACGTGGGATCTTTCCAGGCCAGGGATCGAACTGGCGCCCCTTGCACTGCAAGGTGTTGTCCTTACCCACTGGACCACCAGGGAAGCCCCATCTATCTTTTTCAATTTGAGTTTTCTTTGAATATGTGCCTGGGAGTAGAATTGCAGGATCATATGGTAACTTTACTTTTGTATTTTAATGAACATGAACACTGTTCTTCATAATGGCTACCCCAGTTAAATTCCCACCAACAGTGTAGAAGCATTCTTTTTTCTCCACACTCGGTGCCAGCATAAACAATCTGCTTATCAAGGTCAAGTTGTTCTATTTATTTTGTGTGCTAATATTTGACTGAACCCTTACCATACTCCAGATGCTGCTGCATAGTCATTATCTAACTCAGTCCTTCAAGGTGGATACTATTACTATTCCCATTTTACAGATGAGAAAACTGAAGTTCAGAAGGATCAAATAAGGACACATAGCTCAAGGACACATAACTCCTCTGAGATGAAGCAAGATTGGAAAGCACTGTGTGTTGCTTTGGAACCCTTTTCCTTAATCCATAAGCTAAGTGTCCTCTCAATTAAAGACACAGTTCTTCCTAAAGCCACTTCTAGTGATCCCATCCACAGAGCAGTCTCTGGCCTCTGTATTCTCTTTAGAGTAACTGTCTGCTGCATGTCTGGAAACTTCCTATCATCAAATAAGTAATATGTAACTTCAACAGTTTTTCTTGTTACCTTTAGTTACCACATAAGTCTTGTGCTTTGTTTGTGAATTTTCTTTTCAAATGTTTTTTAAATTATGGCAAAGTGCAGGCTGTGCCTTTAATATGAGTTTCCCAAGTGGTGCTAGTGGTAAAGAACCCACCTGCCAATGCAGGGGATATAAGAGATGCAGTTTCAGTCCCTGGGTTGGGAAGATCCCCTGGAGGAGGGAATGGCAACCCACTCCAGTATTCTTGTCTGGAGAATCCCAGGGACAGAGGCGCCTGACGTGCTACAGTCTGTGGGGTCCCAAAGAGTTGAATACGGCTGAAGCAACTTAGCACGCATGCACACCTTCAGCATCTTTACATTTGTTGTGGCCCTCCAGATTGTGGGAGGACATGGGGTGATGCAGAGACGGCAGCCCACCTAATTATCAGCAGCAGCCTCTCATTCACCATAGTGAAATCAGTCAGTGGTATTGGAGCTGACTTCACATGGAAGCTAGCTTGCACAGTCCCCCTCTCCATTTAGGGAAGGTGTGACTAGGTGTTCTGAAACATCACAGTTCTGTTCAGAAATTTGGAACTCCTAAGTTATAGGTGAGATTTGCCCACTGCTGAGTAGTAACTGAAACACTAGACATATTTCGAAGGCTGGAGGCATTTATCTGACTTGAGTGTTGGCCTTTTGGTGAGACCCCTCCTCAGGGTGTTAAATAGGGGCTTGAGAAGTAGGTAGGGCAGGCAGCCAGCTTACAAATGTCTAAGACTCCTTTTCAGGAGCTTATACAGAATATGCAAGCAAAACTTGCAATTTTTTTGTGAAGTTCAGAAGGATCAAATAAGGACACATAGCTCAAGGACACATAACTCCTCTGAGATGAAGCAAGATTGGAAAGCACTGTGTGTTGCTTTGGAACCCTTTTCCTTAATCCATAAGCTAAGTGTCCTCTCAATTAAAGACACAGTTCTTCCTAAAGCCACTTCTAGTGATCCCATCCACAGAGCAGTCTCTGGCCTCTGTATTCTCTTTAGAGTAACTGTCTGCTGCATGTCTGGAAACTTCCTATCATCAAATAAGTAATATGTAACTTCAACAGTTTTTCTTGTTACCTTTAGTTACCACATAAGTCTTGTGCTTTGTTTGTGAATTTTCTTTTCAAATGTTTTTTAAATTATGGCAAA